>OY998178.1:159300167-160500167 GCA_963921935.1 Galeruca laticollis | reverse complement strand
GTTTAGCCTCTTCCCATTTGATAAAAGTGGCTAGATCTAATTGTTTACTCATCAAATGTATTATTAGAGGATCCCAGTTTCCAGTAGAAATAATAAGCTTTTCTATTGCTACCAGTGTTTCTAAAATGACATCATACATATTTCTTAACGCTTCCCCAGATTCGCGAGATAACGGTGGAAATGATATTAATGCATTTAAATGATGATCAACCAGCATAGAAGGATCGTCATATCTATCACACAATAATTGCCAAACTATTTTCTAATTTTCACCAGTTGTCTTACGTTTTTGAACTACCTTTTGTGCTTCACCCTCTAAAGCTTTCTTCAGAAAATGAAATTTTTCTACATTTCTCATTTGATCGTTAAGGTTAATAAGAGAATCAAAAATGTTTTTAAATTCAAGCGAATTTTCTACCTCTTTATTGATGGTAGGAATTAGTATTGAAGGTAGCTTAACAAATCTCTCTATGGGAAATTCGCACACCTTACAACTTTTGTCGCCCTGTGCACTAGCATTATTATCTTTATCATTCGATTCTACTCCACTTTCGGACAAAATCTCTTTAGATTCAGCTATAAAATTGAAAAATGAGTCTTCAAAGGTTCCTCTTTCATCTAAAACAGAAAAAATCATTGACGAATTCAAGGGGACCAATGTAAAAATTGCGCAAAGAACAGCCAAAGCTCTGCAGTCTCTTTTTACGAAGTTAAAACAACCGGAGGATTCCCTGATGAAAACTAACGTAATATACAGTATCCCTTGTAAAAAATGTAACAAAAAGTACGTAGGGATGACATCTCAAAACTTGAAATCACGTTGTGCTCAACATAAAAGCGATGCAAGGTTAAAAAAGCGAAAATGTGCATTATCAGAACATGTTATAGATGAGTCCACCATGTAGATTTTGATTAAGTAAAGATTCTTGATGTAGAAAGAAACAATAATAAATGAAAGTTTTTAGAAATGTATCATATTAATAACATTGAGGAACCAATGAAAAGAAAGTCTGACATTAAGTCACTTAGTAAGATTTATACATATTTGTTATACTTTAATAATATCCAATCCGGAAACGAGGAGATTGATTCCAAAATTAGTGTTTTGAGTTAATGGTTGACTGAGGAATAGGTCAGTCGAATGTTGACAATACAAACATTATTTAGTATTTCAGTTTAAAAGAATTTTTCACACTATGGCTAGCACAGCTCAGTTGCGAATGCAGATGATTTCCAAACAGTCGGGCCTCAACGTAAGAGGTTAGATTCTTTCCATGTTTTATAAGTTACAGATCTTACATCACTTGACCTAACCGACTATTACTGTAAGGGTAATGTTATATAATTATTATTGCTTTTCATGGAAATTAACATCAGACGAAAGAGGAGATCGTCAGTATTTGCGGGTCGGTTTTGTTTGGCTTTTTTTATCGAACAATAGTTAATGCTGGAATGGGTTGACACTTTGGAAATGCCGAATGTGAGAGGTTTGAGTGTTCACTGACTGTTGACTTATTTCGTCATCCCAATTTTTTACATTTTGCAAAAGACAGGTGGCAGCGGTTTGACAATAGTATGGTTAAATTTAATAGTGTAATTTTTCAATCTTATCGTGATCGCAGGTGTGGACATTGATCTATTACTGTTTTTCTTTGGAGTTTTCACCAAGCAACCAAAAAAAATAACAGTATATCTTAGAAATTTAGATTTTTATTGAACAGTTTTACTTCAACCTCTCAATTGCCCCCCGTAACACTACCTATCGACATCAGTCGATTTCACGTTGAAATATATATTCAACAAAATCAGTTCATTTCTTATTGTACGTTTTTTGGTTTTAAAAAACCGCAAAAAAATCCTGGCCTCATTATTGTAGGTGAGAAACTAGATTTAGTCGACATTTTTGTCTTTAGTGGATGAAAGTTTTCCTGCAATTTGTGAAATGTGAAATTAATTTTAAATCAACACTACAAGGAAGTCGTAGTGATTTCAAAAATTATTTTCATTATGAAATTAACCGTTTTTTTCTATCTGGTTTATTATAGCCTTTGAAAATGGAGACAATGTTCTTCGAAAGCTTAGGTAACATACTAATTGATTCACTTTATCTCTAACCTGTAGAGTTTTTTTGGCTGCTATCCCCACGAGTTTGGGGCTTTTTCAACAAAGAACACTCTTTGAATATATATATATATATATATATATATATATATATATATATACATATATATATATACATATATATACATATATATATTTCATTTATATTTCTTGGGCATTTTTGGTCCTGGATTAATTAAAACATTAGATGGTTTTTGAATTTATATTGTATTTCATTAACGTTTCGGTCGTTTTTGACCTTCATCAGAATATAAAAACACTAAAAGAGAAATTGGTTCTTAAAATCCTAGTGTATACAATGTAAAACTATGACATACCTGTGGATTATATTCCAGCGAGTGCCACATCATATATTAAAATAAGTTAAAATGAAAAAATGAACTTTAACGATACATTTAAAAACATTTTACAATTAACGGTGTGTGTATCTCAACCTTCATAGTAGTACTGGTGTCTATGGCTAATGGTATTATTTGAAAATGTTGTTTTTTCCTATACGCATTTATTTCTTTTTAATAATAGTTGTTATGGTTTTTGTTGGGTAACATACATGAAATAGTTGTTTACTTTATTATTCTATTTTATTATATTATTACAAATCTTGCTTAAAGATTTTGTGTCGGTTTTGTAATTTAGGTTTTTTTATTTCTCTGTATTTCTATAGTTTCATAAATTTCTCTTTTTCTGGTGTGACTTTCACTTTTTAAAATTTTTGTGTTCTCAAAATCAAAACTATGCTTTTTATCCTGCATATGTGATGTTAAGGCAGTTTTATTTTTCTTATCGTACTTGTGACCATTTAACAAATTTTTTAAATATTGGCTAGTTTGCCCGATATAGACACTGTCGCAGTCCCCGCATGGAATTTGATAAACTATATTGCTCTTCTTTTGATCAGGAATTTTTGACTTTATTTGACTGAAGTTGGATTTTGAGAGGTTGTACCCTTTATGTGCAATTGTAATGTTATGGCTTTTAAAAATGTTGTTGAATTTTTCGGATAGTCCTGGTATGTAAGGCAAGGAAAGGTACTTTTGATTGTTTGTTTGGTTTTTTTGGATGTTTTGGTTATGGAACTTATGAATGCGTTTTTTAAAGATGGTGTTTATCAGTTTTTCTGGGTAGTTATTGATTTTAAGGACTTCCTTTGCTTTTTTTATAGAATTTTCCCGGAATTCAGGGCAAGACAGTTTAATTGCCCAATCGGCTAGACCAATGAATACCGACTTTTTTTGGGACATGGGGTGTTGTTAATTGAAATTCAGGTATCTGGATGACCAGGTTTCTTTCGTATACCAATCTGTTTTTATACTATTGTTTTTGTGATGGAGTGTTAAGTCCAAAAAAGAAATTTTATTTTGTTTCTCTACTTCTATTGTGAATTGAAGTTTGTTGAGGTAACTGTTAAATTTATCTAGGGTGGTTTGAGTTTTATTTTTTGGTACGGCAGTGATACAATCATCTACATAGCGAAAGAAAAAAGGAGTGTGAAAATTCAAACTTTTTAGAATGGTTTCTTCCAGGTCTTCCATCACTATCTGGGCTATTACGCTGGAGATTGATGCTCCCATAGCACAACCATCAATTTGTTTGAAAAATTTTTCTTTGTACATGAAATAAGTAGAGTTAAGAGTGAGTTCTATAGCTTCTAGGAACTCATTTAAAGGAATATCAGTATATCTACTTATTTTGTCGAATTTTTTTGTTATTATTTCTTTAGCTTTTGTTATTGGTATGCTAGTGTATAACGATACTACATCTAGGGATATTAAGGAGTACCCATTTGGTATAAGTAAGTTTTTTATTTTATTTTTGAGGTCTACAGAGTCTTTAATGTAGTAATTATTTTGATTAATAACATTTTGTAGAATTCCTTTTAAATATTTTGAAAGTTTTTCAAAGGTTGATTGGATACAGAAAACGATTGGTCTAAGGGGTATTCCCTGTTTGTGTATTTTAGGAAGGCCGTAAATTCTTGGAGGTTGGGTATTTAGGATTTTTAGGTTTTTAGCTGTATTTGGTGAAATATACATTAAGTTTTCCCAGCGAGATATTAACGAGTTGTTATTTTTTTGGTGCAAAGAAGAAAATTTGACACCAACCTTTCTCAAACTAAAAGTAAATCATATAACTTTCAACTGTAAAGACCTTGGACGAAAGTTCAGCGAGTGCATCTTAAAAAAATTCGTACACGATACTTAAAATCTCTTGATAACAGATAACAAAAACTTTACATCTTATGCAAAATAGCATCAACAATACAAAACAGGTTTTGCAAACCCTATTACCACATGACTTGTTTACTTTATTTATTTATAACGAATCAAAAAAAGTCGAAACTATGTTTCAGAAAATCAAACAAAAAAATATAAATAAATTCAACAACCTTAGTAATAAAATAAAAAACCTCTCTGTTAGCAACCCTTGCTGGGTAGAAAATCTTACACACGTCGACATCCCGGACTATGTCAACGAAGTACTTAGTTTAGGGCCCAACTTTGCGATACCTTTAAAAAACCCTGAGGATATACCAGTTTCAGACATAATTAAAAACATAGAAATCTCCCTAGAAAGTCTTAACCATGTAACCAAAGACGAACTAAGGTCAAAATGTTGTAATATAATAACAAATTACAAAAATAAATTTAATAATAATAAAAAAAATTTGCATGTAAAACGACAAAAACCATTTTTGAATATGGTTGACAAAACAAAAACATTTCTTAATAAAAATAAAAACTTACTTATCCTAAATTCTGATAAATCAAATAAAACTGTTATTATGTATGAAAATGATTACGATAAAAAAATTAACGACCTTTTGCAAGACAATAACATCTATAAAGAATTAAAAGCAGACCCAACTAATATTTACCAAAAAAATAACAACTCGTTAATATCTCGCTGGGAAAACTTAATGTATATTTCACCAAATACAGCTAAAAACCTAAAAATCCTAAATGCCCAACCTCCAAGAATTTACGGCCTTCCTAAAATACACAAACAGGGAATACCCCTTAGACCAATCGTTTCCTGTATCCAATCACCCTTTGGAAAACTTTCAAAATATTTAAAAGAAATTCTACAAAATGTTATTAATCAAAATAATTACTACATTAAAGACTCTGTAGACCTCAAAAATAAAATAAAAAACTTACTTATACCAAATGAGTTCTCCTTAATATCCCTAGATGTAGTATCGTTATACACTAGCATACCAATAACAAAAGCTAAAGAAATAATAACAAAAAAATTCGACAAAATAAGTAGATATACCGATATTCCTTTAAATGAGTTCCTAGAAGCTATAGAACTCACTCTTAACTCTACTTATTTCATGTACAAAGGAAAATTTTTCAAACAAATTGATGGTTGTGCTATGGGAGCATCAATCTCCAGCGTAATAGCCCAGATAGTGATGGAAGACCTGGAAGAAACCATTCTAAAAAGTTTAAATTTTCACACTCCTTTTTCTTCCGCTATGTAGATGATTGTATCACTGCCGTACCAAAAAATAAAACTGAAACCATCCTAGATAAATTTAACAGTTACCACAACAAACTTCAATTCACAATAGAAGTAGAAAAACAAAATAAAATTTCTTTTTTGGACTTAACACTCCATCACAAAAACAATAGTATAAAAACAGAGTGGTATACGAAAGAAACCTGGTCATCCAGATACCTGAATTTCAATTCACAACACCCCATGTCCCAAAAAAAGTCTAGCCGATCGGGCAATTAAACTGTCTTGCCCTGAATTCCGGGAAAATTCTATAAAAAAAGCAAAGGAAGTCCTTAAAATCAATAACTACCCAAAAAAACTGATAAACACCATCTTTAAAAAACGCATTCATAAGTTCCATAACCAGAACATCCAAAAAAACCAAACAAACAATCAAAAGTACCTTTCCTTGCCTTACATACCAGGACTATCCGAAAAATTCAACAACATTTTTAAAAGCCATAACATTACAATTGCACATAAAGGGTACAACCTCTCAAAATCCAACTTCAGTCAATTAAAGTCAAAAATTCCTGATCAAAAGAAGAGCAATATAGTTTATCAAATTCCATGCGGGAACTGCGACAGTGTCTATATCGGGCAAACTAGCCAATATTTAAAAAATCGGTTAAATGGTCACAAGTACGATAAGAAAAATAAAACTGCCTTAACAACACATATGCAGGATAAAAAGCATAGTTTTGATTTTAAGAACACAAAAATTTTAAAAAGTGAAAGTCACACCAGAAAAAGAGAAATTTATGAAACTATAGAAATACAGAGAAATAAAAAAAAACCTAAATTACAAAACCGACCCAAAATCTTTAAGCAAGATTTATAATAATATAATAAAATAGAATAATGAAGTAAACAACTATTTCATGTATGTTACCCAACAAAAACCATAACAACTATTATTAAAAAGAAATAAATGCGTATAGGAAAAAACAACATTTTCAAATAATACCATTAGCCATAGACACCAGTACTACTATGAAGGTTGAGATACACACACCGTTAATTGTAAAATGTTTTTGAATGTATCGTTAAAGTTCATTTTATTTTAACTTATTTTAATATGTGATGTGGCACTCGCTGGAATATAATCCACAGGTATGTCATAGTTTTACATTGTATACACTAGGATTTTAAGAACCAATTTCTCTTTTAGTGTTTTTATATTCTGATGAAGGTCAAAAACGACCGAAACGTTGATGAAATACAATATAAATTTAAAAACCATCTAATGTTTTAATTAATCCAGGACCCAAAATTCCCAAGAAATATAAATGAAAAAAATATAAACTAAGGTCCAAGAAAAAAACTCGAATTTTCTAAATATATATATATATATATATATATATATATATATATACATATACATATACATATACATATATATATATTATAATGGATTGTTATTGTTGTATAATTTGCCGACAATACCACTATAATTGTTATATTATCAATTTAATATATTCAACTCTAGTATAGCTAGCTCAGTAATGAAGTAAAGAAAAATTTTTATGTATTTATATATTTATGTGGAGAGCATGAGAAACTCTTACTACTCTTTGGGATCTGGAAGTGATTTTAACTCTATATCTACAATATTTTACATATATATGAATCATTCAAATAACTGATATTATATTTTTTTTCATTATTGGTGCGCCTATGTATAGAAACTTTCAATATAGCAATCGATTTTGTCTCACAATTAAAATAGATGGAAATTATCAGTAGAATTATCGATTCCAACTGTCACTCATATCAGCAGTTGAAGTAATATTTATCTGAACATAAACAATAGTTTCAAGAATACCTTTAATACAACAACTATATTATATTGATCAAGAATTATGTATTATAAATTTAAAGTAAGTGATGAACTATCTTAAATACTAATATAATATTGAAATGTCAAACAATAAAATATTTGTTAAATATAAATGGTAAGTACTCAAGTCTATGTTATTACCTTTCTTTTTTAATGCTTTTAATATGTTTAATAGTTTCAGATACTAATTCTTATTACTTTTATTATAAATGTACATCTCTAACCCGAATGTTGGTACCAACAAAAACAAAAAGAAACACTAACCTCTCAACCACTAATATTCCTTTCTTGAAATTCTGTCTGTTAAAAAACCATGTCATGCATACATATGTCGTCCAGATGGAGATGTTTTTTTTTCTAGATTTCTTGTTACAGGTACCACGTGTTTGTAATTTCTATTATTCTCCAGCTTCGAATTCCCAATCAATGCTTAATATCTTATTCAGGTACTTTACATCACGATTCCGTACCACATCAACTAATTATTCAATTTGAAATGACTCTTTCATTTGTACCATAGCCTCCAATAACATGTATTTTTTTATATATTGTATATATCTTCGTAGAAATTATGATTTTAATATCCTTATACTAGCTATTTCGAATTAATATATGGAATAACTCACTTCTTTATACAATAACTTAATTCTCTCTTTTTAAATTCTTCAACCATTTAAGTTTTCTAATCTCCGACTTCCATCATTATTCAAAAATCAACAACCAACCCGCCTTTTTTTATTTTTCGTTGCTATCCGAAATCATAAATATCTTGATTTCAGATTCATTTTATAATTCCTAATATATAATTACAAACCATAAAATTCACATCTTTCTTGACTCAATAAATATAGATTTCTATGGTTCTGCTTCTTTTTCAATTTATAACCTTATTCCAGTCAATTGATAAAATTATTTTGACATTTCTGACATTATTTGATATATATAACCAAAACTCTCTAAATGTTAAATAATTAAGTTATTACATGTTTATTTATTGTAACTATTAATAATGTTCAATGAATATTTTTAGAATATGGATTACATGTTTCTTTTAATTAAGGAATTTTGATTTATAACTTGTTATTTATTACTTACAATGGATTGTCGATATGCTTCTTAAATGAACTACTGTGTTTAAAGGTAAGTTTTATCCTTTTTACTCAAATTTCTTATTACTATTGCTCATATATTGTATTCCATTATGAATAGATTACTTCATCAATAAATTCTTTTGGTATCATATTAAAGATATTGAATCAAATGTTCCAAACTTCAATATATTTGTGAGAGTGAGAATTTCAATTATACTTCCATCTAAGTAGTGAAGAACTATCTCTTCTATATATATTTTTTTACTTTTATAAGGTAATAGATATTATGTATCCTGATCAAAATAGGTGCTAATAATTCTCTAACACTTAACAGATGATGTATATATGCTCCAGAATATTTTGTACATGTAAGACATATACAGTTTTTTAAATACTGCATTAAATCTTCTGTATATTGGAAATATTTTCATTAACTGATACTGGTTCATATAATTCTGTGTAGTATGCTGATATGAGTTATATTATTTTAGTTTCTGTGTTCTTGAATTATGTTCAAATCCCCTCAAATTTAAATTTTAAGAGTTCTCAATACCTTGAGATCTTCTTCACATTTAAATTTCCAATTTAAAATTAATTCTTTTTTTTCTGGAGGCAAATCTAAATTTGTGTATTATCCTTCTTTCATTATGTTCTTTGAATACGACGATTAATTTCCCAATCTATTATTATATCTCTAATACCTATCATATATCTACACTAAATCTAACTATTTATAAATTAGCAACATAATATTATCTATTCCTCCTTTTTATTTACTAATAATGAAATTTATATATTGTTTCAATATTAAAAATACCCCTTAGCATTTCCGTTCCAGGATAGACTAATCTATAACTATTTTGTGCATTTTCCGTATCCACTTGGTATGGACCTTCAAATGGGAGACACAATTTTGCACACTGTTCTTCTCCTTTTTTAGGTGTTCTTAAAGCTTTTATAATAACTAATTCTCCCTTTTCAAATTTAGTTTTCTTCTTTTTCTTCTTCTCTTGGGTTTTAATATATTTTTCTGCATTTCTTATTATTTTTTTATTAACCTTATCTAGAATTTCTGTTAAAGTTGAGTCTCTATTTATTATCCAATGTCTCTCCGGTTGTATTCCTTTCATTAAGTATACGGGACTCTCTCCCGTTACTCCATGTGGTAACTCATTTATAAATATTTCGATTTTATTCATTTGTTCATCCCATGCAGTCTGTTTTTCATGACACATGATTCTCAAATATTTAATGATTTCCTTAATATACCTTTCTGCAGGATTAGAACTAGGTCTTCGGATGCTAATAAATTGTAGTTTTATATTCTTGCTATGACAAAACTGTTTTACTTTTTCACTCTCGAAATATGTCGCATGATCAAGTATTATCTTTTCTGGCCTTCCAATTTCTTCCATATAAGTTTTTAAACATTTCATGACCACTTTAGCATTTGTACGTTTGCATGGAAACGTTTTAACATATTTACTGTATATATCTACTATCACTAATAAATGTTTATTTCCCCTAGTACTCTTTATTAAGTTCCCTATAAAATCTATTGCTACTGTCTGTAATGGTTTATTTGTAATAATTGATTTTGCCGTTGTATAATTATGGTAATTTTTTTCTTTTGCTAATTGACATGTCTCACAGCGTTTACATATTTCTTTGACTATACTCAAATCCTTTTTTGATACATAATTCTCCCTAAATAATGTCCATAATTTTCTCGTACCAATATGCCCATTCTCTTCATGTAAATATTTAATAATTTTTGTTTGTCCTTGTACTTTTATAGATTGTATTTCTTCAATTATATTCTCATTTTGTTTCTTCACTTCTACTTGAATTGCTCCTGATAAATTTTCTTCTAGACTTCTTCCTAGTTCCTGAACTTCTTCTTCTACCTGTTTTTCAATTGTTTCTCTTATTTTAATTCTATGTTCCTGAAGTTCTACTCTCAAATTCGTATTTTCTTCTTTTATACCAATTTTAATTTTATCTATCTGTTTTCTAAATTCTTCATTTTCCTCCCTAAGTTTCTTAATTTCCTTCAAACCTTCCATCTTCACCTCTTCCATTTTCTTTTCCATCCTGTTCATGTTTCCATTTAAATCATTCATGTTCCCATTCATCTTGTCCATCTTTCCATTCAAATCTCCCCTCATATTATCTATCTTCCCATTCAAATCTCCGCTCATATTATCTATCTTCCCATTCAAATCTCCCCTCATATTATCTATCTTCTCATTCAAATCTCCGCTCATATTATCTATCTTCCCATTCAAATCTCCCCTCATATTATCTATCTTCCCATTCAAATTAATTAAAAATTCCATTATTTGATCTCCTCTGCTTACACTATCCTGCCTGTCTTGTCTACTATCCTGCTGTTCCCTTGATTCTTCACTTTCTTTATCTATTAAGGTTTGTTCCTCTACATCTGAATCTCCCATTCCACGTCTCCTTTCTTGTTGTTCCTCATCTGATCTGCCTTCCACACCTATTTGTTTTCCGTCCCTAAGCATCATTCTCTTTGCCATTTTAATTGTATCTAATTCTAATGTTTTTAAAACCTTCTTATCACGAAAAAAATCTTAATTTGCCCCACGTTCGGCCGCCAAATTTATAATGGATTGTTATTGTTGTATAATTTGCCGACAATACCACTATAATTGTTATATTATCAATTTAATATATTCAACTCTAGTATAGCTAGCTCAGTAATGAAGTAAAGAAAAATTTTTATGTATTTATATATTTATGTGGAGAGCATGAGAAACTCTTACTACTCTTTGGGATCTGGAAGTGATTTTAACTCTATATCTACAATATTTTACATATATATGAATCATTCAAATAACTGATATTATATTTTTTTTTATTATTGGTGCGCCTATGTATAGAAACTTTCAATATAGCAATCGATTTTGTCTCACAATTAAAATAGATGGAAATTATCAGTAGAATAATCGATTCCAACTGTCACTCATATCAGCAGTTGAAGTAATATTTATCTGAACATAAACAATAGTTTCAAGAATACCTTTAATACAACAACTATATTATATTGATCAAGAATTATGTATTATAAATTTAAAGTAAGTGATGAACTATCTTAAATACTAATATAATATTGAAATGTCAAACAATAAAATATTTGTTAAATATAAATGGTAAGTACTCAAGTCTATGTTATTACCTTTCTTTTTTAATGCTTTTAATATGTTTAATAGTTTCAGATACTAATTCTTATTACTTTTATTATAAATGTACATCTCTAACCCGAATGTTGGTACCAACAAAAACAAAAAGAAACACTAACCTCTCAACCACTAATATTCCTTTCTTGAAATTCTGTCTGTTAAAAAACCATGTCATGCATACATATGTCGTCCAGATGGAGATGTTTTTTTTTCTAGATTTCTTGTTACAGGTACCACGTGTTTGTAATTTCTATTATTCTCCAGCTTCGAATTCCCAATCAATGCTTAATATCTTATTCAGGTACTTTACATCACGATTCCGTACCACATCAACTAATTATTCAATTTGAAATGACTCTTTCATTTGTACCATAGCCTCCAATAACATGTATTTTTTTATATATTGTATATATCTTCGTAGAAATTATGATTTTAATATCCTTATACTAGCTATTTCGAATTAATATATGGAATAACTCACTTCTTTGTACAATAACTTAATTCTCTCTTTTTAAATTCTTCAACCATTTAAGTTTTCTAATCTCCGACTTCCATCATTATTCAAAAATCAACAACCAACCCGCCTTTTTTTATTTTTCGTTGCTATCCGAAATCATAAATATCTTGATTTCAGATTCATTTTATAATTCCTAATATATAATTACAAACCATAAAATTCACATCTTTCTTGACTCAATAAATATAGATTTCTATGGTTCTGCTTCTTTTTCAATTTATAACCTTATTCCAGTCAATTGATAAAATTATTTTGACATTTCTGACATTATTTGATATATATAACCAAAACTCTCTAAATGTTAAATAATTAAGTTATTACATGTTTATTTATTGTAACTATTAATAATGTTCAATGAATATTTTTAGAATATGGATTACATGTTTCTTTTAATTAAGGAATTTTGATTTATAACTTGTTATTTATTACTTACAATGGATTGTCGATATGCTTCTTAAATGAACTACTGTGTTTAAAGGTAAGTTTTATCCTTTTTACTCAAATTTCTTATTACTATTGCTCATATATTGTATTCCATTATGAATAGATTACTTCATCAATAAATTCTTTTGGTATCATATTAAAGATATTGAATCAAATGTTCCAAACTTCAATATATTTGTGAGAGTGAGAATTTCAATTATACTTCCATCTAAGTAGTGAAGAACTATCTCTTCTATATATATTTTTTTACTTTTATAACGTAATAGATATTATGTATCCTGATCAAAATAGGTGCTAATAATTCTCTAACACTTAACAGATGATGTATATATGCTCCAGAATATTTTGTACATGTAAGACATATACAGTTTTTTAAATACTGCATTAAATCTTCTGTATATTGGAAATATTTTCATTAACTGATACTGGTTTATATATTTCTGTGTAGTATGCTGATATGAGTTATATTATTTTAGTTTTTGTGTTCTTGAATTATGTTCAAAATATATATATATATATATATATATATATATATATATATATATATATATTGAACTCATCACAACATCTATAAGGGTTTGAAGGTGTTAGAGTGTGAGGTTTTCAAGCGTGAATTTGGTTGTAAGTTGCCAAAACATAGGGAATTCTTTGTTTTTCATGATATGAATGAAATTGAAGTTAGTTATATATTGAATATGTACCTATGATATCGTTTGTTTAATGTAAATATAGAGATGCTAAAATAATATTCAAAATATTCACCATTGTCAGTGCTTCCTAAAATAATTCACTCATAACTTGTATATCAGACCATAAAAATCATCTTTAAACAATATAATAATTTGTAAATTTGGCATATACGTCATTAAAAGTATCTAAACCCCTGAAAGAATGAATAAATGTATTTATATTATTATAATACATCATGTTTAATAAGAATTAGTAGCAAATTCATTATTTTTGATGTTTACTATTATAATGACACTGAGAACTGTCAACAAGATTGGAATGTCAAAACGATTTCAAAACATGAAACATCAGCGACAGATTTCGTTGTGCGCGACAGGATTCATTGTCATAGAACTATATAATTTTGACAAGAGTATAAAGCGGGGATGTAAAATAACATATAAAGAAATTTTGTAAATAGAAATTTCAGTCCGCGTTTATAATGAACACTTATTGTGGAAGAATTCTAATATAATTGGAAAAGGATTGCATATGTATCTCAGAGTAATCAGACTGTAGATTTGTTTCATTTAGAATGGAATAGTTTTATACAATCAGAGGTTTTTTTTTATAAATAGGGATATTTTTGGAAAAGTAGAGTTTTAAATAGATAAATTAAATTATCTTGGAAATAAACAAAGCATTAAATATCATCAAATAGTTAAGAAAATATGAAATGAAAACCTCTCATTTCTAAATTATTGTTAAAAAAATCTAGTGAGATGATGAGTTTTGTCCATAGCAACGGACAGGAGAAATGAGGGTTGTTGATTTGGAATAATGGAGTATGTGGTGTGATATTTTGAAGAGAGGACGTAGATAAATAAAATTCTCATAAAACTCAAGAAAAGTAACAGAAAAAAGTTAAATAAAGTTGAAGAAGTATGTTGAGAAGATTTTGAAGCTAATTGAAACGGTAAACGGGACACGGTGAAGAATTTCAAGACTTACCTGGAGAAGTTTTGTCAAGCTGGAGTTCAGGTTGAGTGAATGCAGTTGACATATTAATATGAGAGGTGGTGGTATTGGATATTGGTGATCGTCGGTGCCAGAAGACATCATTGTGAGTGAAAGGTTAGTGTTAACCAATTTGAAATTTCAAATTTTGGCCATTTCAAACAATATAAATTTGCGCTAAGGTACCTATTTGTTGAATGATTAGATTTTAGTTGTTTGTTCCACTATTTTGATTTTAAATTTGTTTATATTAATACATGTATTTCTTTTCCAATTTCCAACGTAGTTTTGACAATATATGATTATAGTGTTCATTTTTGTTTCTATACCCTCTATTAAAAACAGGAATATGAACAATAACATAGGCGTCTCAACATAAATTTATACAAGGTATAATTTTATTTTAAATCAAAGACCTAAAAACACATAATTCTTTATTAATCTATACAAAACAATAAAAAAAAAAAAATTCCTGTTATAAATAAAATATTATATATATATATATATATATATATATATATATATATATATATATATATATATAAATTTACTCTCTTTAATAGTCCTATTTCATTCTGAAATAAGCCTAAAATTGTTTTATTAAAACGATCTATATTTCTCATTTACCATAAATTTAATAGATAGTGGAAGGAATTATCCTAGACAATATGAATACAAGTACCCTGTATTCAAATAATATATTTTTAATTAGATTATTCAGTATTCGTATTCGAATACCATTTTTTTTAATTCGACCCACCACTGTTCCTTAGGATTGTGTTTTCCATTCACATAGATAAAGAATGTTTCATAAGAGATATCAGAAAATTCATCAGGTACAGCTTAGCAATTACATTCTTTTGATACAGTTAGATTTACTTTTGTTTTCTTTTCGTGACTTTAATTGAGTTCAAAATGCACAGTGAAAATAAAAATGAATATTGCTACTGATCACAATTTAGAACATTGTTCTAAAGATATCTAGTATTTGGATGATGACAAAAAAGGCATCTAATCATATGAAAGGTTCCCCATGTCAATTTCTTAGTGTAGAAATGAATATATCTCCAATTCATATGAATGTCAGTGAATATTTTCAAAATTAATGTGTTCAATTTTTGTTATAAGACCGCATAAATATTCGGGAATTGTCTTTTATTAAGTTTTGTATTTGAAGAATAATTGCCTAACCATTGACGGAAATCCTATGGACAGGGCTGCTATAAGAGTATTTCACAATACTTTCAATTTTACAAAAAGCAATTATCCCAATTCCATGTGTTCCACACATCATCTCATTTTTTTATCTAGTTTAATCCCAGAATTACAATTGAATTACACTGTCTTACTTCCCATGCAAATCCATAAATTGTCCAAAGTTTCAACATTTGCGGAAATGAAATTTGGAGTATGACATCTTCAACGGCCGTCATATTTCTTGGTGGGCTAGACGGGTGGTCGTTTCTATTAAAGATATACTCTCTCTTCCTCTTGACATTACTTCGGAAACATATGTTTGTATTCACTATAATTTATAAGTGTTGAAGCAAGAAAAACAACACACTAACTCAACTGAGTCGTTATGAAAATTTTTGTCGGGGTTTTTGATTTGACTTGACGGCCTAACACATGTCGAAGATTTAAAAAGAGATGTTCTTATTATAATTTACATTTGTACAGTCGTTATTGTGTCACAATCTATTAAAAGTAGATATGGTTCATCTCATTTGTTGTAACTGTGACTGAATAAATACTTAAATATGGTTCACAATATGAAAAAATGCAGAATTGAGATGTTCTTAGAATCAACACAGTTTAATTTACAATTTGAAACAATGTCTTCTTTTGCAATACCATAACGAACAATTTATAGGAAGCATTGAATGAACAGGTTTGGTTAATATGACATATTTTTAACATCAAATAAGAATTTACCCTTATAAATAATCTAATATTTGAGGTTGCATAAGGAATCTAGATAAAATTTGAGTTAGATTCGAACGTTGATTCCATTTAACCAACAGATTGCAGATTGAAAATCCCATTCATATGGTGTTTTTAATATTTATTTATTTCGCATTCAGTATGTCGCAGAATGTGAGAAATGAAATGCGAGTAATGTTTCCTCGGAGTATCTACTCCGTTTGACAAAAAACACTTGGATTGTAACTACAAAAATCACACAAAGATCGGCTGTTTATTGATGGAAAGCTTGATTTGATCTAAAGATTTTGTTTTTGATGAAATTTGAAGATTTTAAGTTCTATTGCATTTTTTTCGTGTGGTTATTTTGGTAATAATCTACTTGGAAAAATGTCAGGCGTAGAACCTCCATATAGAAAACAAGCAATATTTATACAGAGTAATTCATTGGAACACATGCTACGATTTGAACATTGAAATATTAAGTAAATATCTTATCGGAGCACAGTAATGTATTGAACAATTGTTGATTTAGTTATAATTTTTTCGCATTCAAACTTCAAGTTTAGTGATTTCTTTGGAGCTTCTGCAGCATTTGATTCTCGGAAATAAGTTGAAATATTTGCTCGATTTGATATTTGTTTGAAACTTAACATTACCTATGACTAGATTATCATAATTTTGTGATACAGAGTTTTTGTAAGCAAATAAACATTTGTCGACTTGATTAGATTGAAATTTAAATCCACGAAATGAGAGAATACAAAATTGCTATATAATTTCATTGGATCTACTGGAAGATTGTTATTTATGATGAGAGTTCTTTGTTTTCAAACTTTTAACTTCTTTATTATGGTAACATCAAGATTTCACTGAAATTATTGGGTTATAAAACTGAATGCGAAACTGAAAATATCTAGTCTAACTAAATTTGTCTGCTCTTCGCAAATATGCACACAAAATTTTACGATTTTGATATGGGGAGTGTTTTTCAAGATGAACCGTAATTTCCTCAAGTGTGGATCTGGAATAAAAGTTTTATTTATTATATTGATCGACACAGAATATCTTATGTAGAATATAACACAAATCTATAAGATAACTTCTAAGAATATGAAGAAAGTACGAAAATTATTTTAGGATCGAAGACAATAACAATTAAACATCTTCAACGAGCAGATGATAGGAGAAACTTGTTGATAGGTGAAACGCAAACATTGAGAGAAATAGATAAAGGTATAGCTCGAGATCTTATGATCGAGTTATATAAGACTTAGAAGAAATGGTTGAAATACCTGAAAAGGTTAGGTTAGGTTAGGTTAGGTTAGGTTAGGTTAGGTTAGGTTACGTCACTAATCGGTAGAAGGAGTCATCCATGTCAAGTGAAAAAAACTAGCATTAATAAACTCTGTGTAGATCACTGCTGCACCAAATAACAATAACATGAAAACAGAATGGTTTACAAAACCAATCTCGTCCTCAAGATATTCATTCGTGTCAAACTACCTGCCAAAAAAAATCAGTAATTATTTGTTCAGCTTGGAAGACGAATTCATAAATACGAAATTCTAATTTTTTAGCCCGGGGAAGTGATGAATAAAATACTCTAAAATATAATAAGCGAATATTATGATCAATCAACAAAAAAAAGTGAGCATCACACATTCAATAATCTAAAATCTAAACAAAAAGACCAAGAGGTTTATTATTATATTAATGGCCTTGTATTGGCCGTTATGCTGTTTACATAGGACACACCTCACAATATTGGGAAGAGTATATTGTGCAACAAGTGGGGAAAGTTCAACTTTCCTCACGAGCCAAGGGCGAGTGCCGCAAACACACGAGTGAGAAAAGTACTTTTCCCACATGTTGCACACTATACTTTTTCTACAACTACACAAATTTAAAGAATACAATTAGATAGTTTTGTAGAAAAAGTCTAAGCATCGAGTACCACCCACCGAAAACGGCTGGGCGTCGAGTATACCCTGTTGAAATCGGCTGGGCATTGAGTATCCCCTACTGGATTCTGCATATAAATGTATGTAGTGTGGGAAAAGTGCCGTGAGAAACGATATTTCTCACAGTGTGAGCAATATAAGGTTTTGAAATTAAGTATGCTATGAGAAATACGCTACTTTTCATAGCAGTTATAGAAAAAAGACATTTAAAAAATTTAATAGCATTAACTCTATACTAATAATAAGGAACACGCGTTCCGATATAAAAAAATCAGAAGATTAGAGAAATTCTTGAAGCAGAATCGAAAATAAAATCTGAATTATTAAAGCCAAGTAATTTTCTTTTTTGAATATTAAATGTTCTTTTTTGAATATTAAATGTACCTTTAGATAATTTAGGAGTTTAATTGCTCAACTCTACAAGTATTCATCATTCAATTAAAAATTTCATCACTTAAAAACAAAAAATCTTATATTGAAATAGTTGTCAGTTGTGTTTTGATAGTGATAGTAGTAATATTCATGTTACTGTTTAAAATAAAACTAGCTGTATATAGATAATTCCGCACCATAATGAATTTTTTTTTAAAAAATCTAAGGAATTGACAATTGTTTCTATTAGTTTTTTAAATGAAACTAACTGTTTCTAGATAATTTCACAATATATTGAAAGAAATGTTTAAAATTCTAAGAAATTGACAATTGTTCCGATATTAAATATCATCGTGAGAATGACAGAAGCCTACCTTATAATTAATTATTATTTTGACTAGACCAAAAAGTGACCTACTTTGTGATTGACGTAATGTACATATTAATAGAAAAAGAAGGAGATATATTACAAATATTAAAGCTTAGACATTATTAGCCCTATGGGGATATCCTAGATATCTTTTTCCCATTTGAGATCTGTATAACTGTGCAATGATATAGAAAACCAGGAATAGCTGATAGCTGTTTTTTTACAATTATCACTTAAGAAGACGGTTTAAAAGTGGAGAACTCCCTAGATTTATCTGTTCATTGACGACTTGATATTGTGGGTTTATTACGTGTCTTCTAATTTCCAATTCTTCAAGGAAATCCAGTTCTTGTTTCTTATCACAAAGATGTAGTACTTCTAGTTTCTAGTTCTGTGATAGGTGTCAATGAATGTTTGGTGTCAAGTAGATGTTTTTTTGTAGTGGGATTTTTCTGGTTGTTTTAATGTGTATTCTCGTAAGTGTTCACTGTATCTCATTTCAAAATTTCTAAGGGTTTGACCCAAGTAGACAGCATTACAATATGTACATTTAAGTTTATCCATACCAGACTTCTTTAATGGGGATATTTTTGTTTTTACATTTAACAATTCTGTACTCACATCACTTTCTGTTTTAAAAGAAATTGTCGTATTTGTTGCTAAAGATATTATCTTTGAAATATGATTACAAATATTATCTGCATATGTGAACGGTTTATAATTTTTCAATTCTTAGTTCGTTTAGGAAATATTAGTAGTGATGCTATTGGTTTAATTGCATTAGTTTCTCTATCAAAACTACATTGGTTCGTAGTAACTGAAAAAGCTCTATGTATCATTGAATTATATGCTGCTAATTTATGTGAGATGAAATGATTGGAATTATATAGAATAGTTACATCAGTGTTTGTTGGTTTTCTGTAAATTGAATAGTCAAGTACATTATTAAATCTTTGAATTTTCCAATCAAGAAAATTGATTGAGTTATTTTTATCGACTTCTTATGTAAATTTAATTTTTGGGTGTTGATTATTAATATGCTTGAACAGTACAACTAATTGTCGTTCACTAGGTACCTATAAAACAAGCTAATACGTCATCTACATATCTATACTAAAGTAAGATATTTTTTGAAGTATTACTTTCTAAGATTTTTCTTTATAAATTGTCCATCAAAATGTTTGCCAAAGTTGGTGATATAGGGCTTCCCATTTTGAAGATATATGTTAATGTCAAAAGTAAAATATTTCTGGTTAATACATATAAACAATATAACGAATAAATTAAGTATATCTGATATTAATCCTGGATTATTATTTTTATCTTCTAGTAATTTTCTTACTTCTTACAAGTGTTAAACATTCCGTAGGCGGAATTTTAGTTAACATATTGGTAACATCAAATGAAATGAGTTTAGAGCCATCTTGCAAGTTGAATGCTTTTAATTTAATTAGTTCAGTGACTTTTTAATTGAGTATTTAGATGTATATCCGTAACTATTAAGTATTTTGTTAAGTTTCTTTGCTTATATATTATTAGCGGTATTAACATAAGAAACTACCGGTCTAATAGGTTTCGTTATTTCGTGTAATTTAACGGTTCCATATAATTGTGGAGAATAAGTATTTTTATTAATATGACGTTTCACGATCTTTAGGGTATTGAATTCTATGTTGTGCGTGTTCAAGTTTCTGTAGTTTTGGTTCTTGTTTCTTAAATCTCTTGTGCTTCATCCTGCTAACACTTTCTTTGATTTTGTCATCTAAACAGTCAAATTCAGCTAGATGTAGTTGAAACGTGAGTACATAATGTACAACTTTTTTGTAGTTGTCTGAGGAGTCTCTTATTTTTAACCTTTTTTTACTTTCTTCTTTGAGCCATATTCGTTGAACATATTTTATAGCTCTAGAAGGAATTTTAGTGAACATCAAATGAAATGAGTTTGGAGTTATCATGCAAGTTGAATGCTTTCAATTCTTTATTGGATTTATTGAATTTTTAATTGAGTACTTAGATACATATCTGTAATTGTTTAGTATATTGTTGAGTTTTTTTGCTGATATATTATTAGGAGTATTAAAATAAGAAAATACAAGTCTAATTGGTTTCGTTATTTCATGTAATTTAACGGTTCCATATATTTGTGGAGAATGAGGATTTTTATTTACGATTGTTTTCTAAGTGCTTGTCCGATAATTTGACGTTTCCGATTTGGAAGCCGGCACAAAACTGTCGAGAATGGCTGGCGGAATGAAATAGCTATTTGTGTACTTAGGCGCGAAAGTGCAGGTTTTCCAGGCCGACAAAAGAAATGGCCAAGCGAAGCGTAGTCGAGCCTGTCCACTTTTGGAGGCCCGGAAAACCACTTTTTGCAGCGTGGAACAAACAATACTTTTTATCCTACACATAAATGATTACATTCTAAAATGATAAAAAGATAGGCGGGAAATATATTCACAGTACTGTTTAATGTTTTGAGATGAACGACTCATAGAGAATTGCAGATGCATTATTGAAAGTAACACTTGCTAACGCTGTACCTTTTAATATTATGCTATTAACACCAATCCAGAAAATGTTTATATATTTGGTTATATTTTCCCCTTAACTTTACAGGTAGCAAATTTAGTGAAGCCTGTTTTACTCTTTGCGTAATCTCTTCCGGTGTAGAATAGCCACCGTCGAATTCGTCCATATTATATAACACACTGTATTCCATCTTAGTTTTAATGGCAACAAAACCCTGAAGCATTAATTTGATAGTGAAAGCCGCGTCGTCATTTATAATAAAGAACTGTTGGTGACAATGAAACGCTCAGTTTATAACACCAACAGAACGCTCCTTTGAAACTATGAAAAAGAAGAAGCAAGTGCATAAATATATGACACTTTTGCTTGTTCTATGGGGTGCTCACTCTCGATGTTTGACAGTTTTTTATTTGTAGTTATTCCTCATGTCGCAAGTGTCGTTAGCGTCGTTCTCATGGACAAAGAATAACTCTGACAGGGACCAAAGATCACGGAAAAGAAAATTTAATTTATTCTTAATTCAGAAGAAGAAACATGTACCGTTATATTTTTTTTCCAAACTGTGGATAGGTAATATATTGTTCAATTTACGTTTGTGATTTTAGAGTTACTGTTTTGGAATAATTTTTAATTTTACTGTTTATCATAATTATTATCAAAATAGTTTTTATGTGCTCCATTCCTGGTTGCAGTGATACAAAAATATTGTTTACCAAAAGATCCAGAGGTAAACTAATCTGAATTAATTATGAAATTACGAATTTCTACATATTTGGATTCATATATTAGACGGCAATGGTGCCTGGCTGTAGGAAGAAACGATATTGTTGACGTAAATACTAAACAAAGGCACTCATTTAGGATTTGTGATCTATATTTCTCTGAAGATATGACCATCATTAAATATTCCATGTAAGTATGTATATATTTCAACTATTTAATATTATGAGTAGATTCCATAAAGTAAGGGCCGAGATAGTTAATTTCATAATTTCATTTAAACAAAACTTAACTTGAATATTATTTTTGTTACTCAAAATCTTCATTTTCAGCAAATGTGGTGGCCATAACTCCTATTCACCTAGATCGTATTAGTTCCAACACAAAATGTCAATTAACAATGACAGATATACCTACTTATTTATTAATTTTTCATCCTCATATTAGATTTGATGCATGTATCGATAAAATATTGTGAATATATCAATTTTATTCATTTACATAATAAATATTGTTGTGTTTAATAAATTTTGTTAACCCTCATCTGGCGTGGTAAAAATTTTGTGCGTACATACCGTCATGACGTCCCTGGGACCACATAACTAATAGCTAGAAATAAATAGTGTATTCAACAAAAATGGTATTTTTAATATTTTTGTACTTTATCTAACATATTGTTATTAATATTCTATTAAAATATTTGTCAGTTAAAAATAAATGTAGCATAATAAAAAAAAAAACTTTATTTGCTAATATTGTAAACAAAAATTTACAAAGCTGGAAGCCAACGCCCGTATATCATTTAAGGAAAAAAAATAAGTCAAAATAGAAAAAGTATAGTCTCTTCAAACATTAATAAGCATAAAAAATATATATATTCAAAATTAAACTTCTACAAAAGAAACGTGCAAGGGTCCATGAACGTTTATAGTTCTTCACTTGTGGCACATCCTACACACATTTTTTTGCTACATTCGAGACATATAGGTCGTTTGCATGAAAAACATAGTTAAGCGATCTTTCTCCTTTTTTTTGCAGGACATATAGAGCATGTTTTTCTTTGTCCTCGATCTAGTTTATCGGACTGATTAGCTTCAGTTTCATATAAATGTCTTTCTTGTAAGAGACGGCCAATAGATGACCTTAGCTCACGAGGTAGTTTATTATTGTGGAAGCGAAGTCTCAAATAGGGCTCAATTAAATGTTTAGCTACATTTTTCATAAATTCCAATCTTATCATAAGTTCTCTATCGCGAAGTGATTGGTGCATAATGTATGCATTAGTAGTACTCATATCTAGAATTCGAAAAAAAAGTGCCATAGTCCAGCGACGTGTTCGGCGGCTTGATGTGTATACGCTACATTTTTGATCCATTGAATCCACCCCTCCTTTTGTATTGTTATAGAAAGCAATGATTTCCGGTTTTTCAGTAAAAGGGTCTGTTTCTATGGAATGATGCATCGACGAAAGTAACAAAACTGCTTTATTTTTTTTAGTGACATATAGGGTATATATAGTCTTTGGTAAATCCATAAAGTGAAGACCCTACTTGCCTATTACGAGCTGGTTGAAACTCAGCAGGAACCTCTTTTTTGTTTTTTTTTCATTGTCCCCACTAACGTTAGGCTATTATCTTTAAGAACTTCCACTAAATCCAGTGATGTGTACCAATTATCGATTGTAATGTTACGGTTTGTGCCATATAAAGGTTTACACAATCTTATAACTGCCTGAGTGGTAATTCCGTATTTTTTTTTCCTGAGATAGTCCCATGCTATCACTACCTTTTCCACAATATAAATATGTATTATAAGCATAGCTTGTTCTGGTATACGTTAGACATTGCAATTTTTAGCCATATTTTACTGGTTTTGATGGCATATACATTTTGAAGCGGCAGTTTCCACGAAATGCTACTAGCATTTCATCTACTGTTGCATGTGATCCCAAAGAGAATGCGCCTTGTGAACTTGCATTAAATTTTTGTAAAAGTTCAGATATGGCTGCACTTGGATCTATTAGCTTTCGGTCTTCTCGGTCATCTGGATTGTCAAACCTCAAATAATTCAAAAGCGTAACAAATCGTTTTGCAGATAAAGACAGTCTAAATATATCTCGACCAGTCCCATCTGTTGCAAATAATGACCGTACATCTTCATGGTTGGATATAAATATAGCTGTATAAATAAGCAAGCCAAAAAAACACTTTATTTCTCCTAATGTGGTCTCCCTGAGCTCTGTTCTGGATGGATCAGAGAACTTTTCTCTTGAACTTCTAATCTTCTTGTTTGTCCATTGAAGTGCTTGTGCTATCATATCTTCTGTAAAAATAGAGATCCAAGCATTTACGGGATCCATATATTTTGCAGCAGATCGGGAAGTTGGTATTTTAATAATATTGTGCGCTTGAGTCCTAACATTTTTTACTGGAGCAGTAGCTGTCCATTTAAACCTATTTCTCCCATAATAGTACTTTGGAGCTACTGTACCTTCATCTTCATCTCCACTTGCATGGTTATCAGAATGTTCATATGCAGATTGATCGGAATAGTCAGTCTGAAGGTCAGGTTCTTCATCTGCACATTGATTCTACATCACTGTCCAGAGTGTCAAACATACGCAAAACTTTTTCTTCGAAATCAGGATCATCATACCTGACACGTTTTGGGACAGGAGGCGTATCCATTTTTAACGGTAGCACAAAAATACAAGTAATAAAAAACATACAGAAAAAAGCAATTTGTTACGTAGTTGCCGTCGTGAGGTCCCGTGGACCACGATCACACTGTCACGTGAAAACAGAAAATAACAACGCACCAACAATAACGACCCGTGGTCAAGGGCATACTAATTAGAAGGTACTGAGATGTACAGCTCGCAATTTCAAGTAGTGGTGGGGGTGCATACCAAAATGTATCAGCTTGGGTCCAAGGGACGTCACAACGCCAGTTAAGGGTTAACTTTTTAAAATTTTTTTCCGAATACTATCAATCATTGCCCCAATGCAACAGTGAAACATGCAAAATATTTGTTCCAATATCAGATATAATGTGCGAAGATTTAGAACTTCAAATATTATTATTAGCATTATATTTATCAAAAGTAATTTTTTCAAGCATCTAATTTCTACTTTTAACTGCTTGCGAATATTAACTTTATTGGCGCCATATATTTGAGGCAATAAGTGTAAAATAGTATAACTCTTTTTTTTGTATAATGGTTTTAATTTACCAAACCGTTGAAGTATAACCAACATTGTATGTTAGCGCTTTGTACGATTAAAACTGAGAGTTACACTATTTTGCGCTCATGGCGTCATTTATCGGTGCGCTTATACTAATTTCAAAATTGGCGCCTCTGACTCTAGTTCATCCTCATGTCGCGAGTGTCACTGGTAAAACGTGTCATGGAGGGAAGGCGAAAGTCATCTATCTAAGGGAGTATATAAAATATGTGTCTTGTTCTGTGACAGTGATGTTACGAAGGCTGACAATAAGATAGAAACAACAAGTAACGAACACGTTAAGATTGAATATTATAATTAAAATTAAATAGTACAATTGTAGTGGAAATATTGCAGAAGCTGCCCCACAATTATTGTGTAAAATAATAATGTACTTCAACTATGATTTTCGTATCAATTGCAACCAGCCCGTTTAAAACAAATTATATTGTATAACTGGTACCATCTAGTGTCATTTTTATGAAGTACTTTTCCCTGCTTAGCCATTCTTTGCCATTTTTCTTGCCTAGCCGTGAAAATACCTACTTTCCCGTCCCGATAGAGCCACGAAAATAGGGTTTTCGAGTAGCGTAGGATAAAAAATTATTTCCTTAAATTTAGCTATAATTCTTCACAATTTAAAACGTTGAGGAACACAGTAGAATATTTCGACTTCAGTATGCCCATTTTCATATATCATTCATAATGGGTCTTAAACATGTCTCAGAGAATGTCTCGACCTGCTAATGACTTTGGCGTTTCTTTCGTGCTCCCGTCATAATTCTAGACACTTTTTTAATCGCTTTCACGATATTTTTCCACCGATGTAGGTCAAAGTAAACGTGATTCGATTTTATACATGACACCTTTTCGTAGACATGGCCGTGTTAATTGCCTACTTTTAAAATTAGAGCACGGCGCTATCCTTGCAAAAGACATATTTTCTACTTTAATGAATTGGATGAAAGATTAAGAAATTTCTCTGATAATATTAGTGGTGTCCGTTTAAGTAAAATTTTGTTTGCATTTCAATTCAGTGGAAATAGCTAATATTTTTAACTGCTTTACTACTGCTTGGTCATATGCGTACCAGTGGTATCAGTCTTGATATTATTATATATCATTATTAAGTATTCATACCAAATATTTGTAATAATATAATAACGCTTGGAACACGTGAGTCACATTTGTGAGATTTCGTAATATCGATGCGTGTTCAATAAGCATATATTTCCAACAGCAACGACCTATGCCATGGCAGCATCCTTATCCAACTTTTCACAATTGTAGATGATCTGGAATGTTAATAACCTACTACATATATATTTTACCAAAGCGAAGTATCTGGGAGTAAGACGAGAAAGGTAAGAAGGCAAATTAAAGGACTCATCGGAAGAAGATTCAAGGAGGAATTGAAAACCAAGCTCCGACTAATCAGGGCCATCCTCATCGCATGTACATCTTGGGGATACACTGCAGAGAGTCATCGAAAGAAGCTCCAAGCCCAGCAGAACATTAGCCTTAGGCTAGCAGTGAAAGCCCCTTGGTACTGGGACCCAGCAGATCTACCGAGAGTTGGAGTGGGAGAAGATCACGGACCTGATAAAAAAGATAGCCAGTAGAATATTCGAAGGGCTGAAGACCCACCCCAACATCCAGATGAGGTAGCTGACGAACTACACCAGAGAATACTACGCCAAGTATCCACTACCGAGAAAACAGCTGGACGCGTCTAGCAATGAAGACCATAAGAAGAAAACAACAAATGATTCCCAGTAAGGTTAGCAGGATCTCTAGTAGGGGCAGTTTTAGCAATTGAATCCACTCTTTATAGTCGTTTTTAGACGCAGTAAGTCGGCTAATTGTTTGTAAACCGATATATTGTACAGTATCCAGAATATTTTGATTTGAAAATTATGAAGTAATAACGGATGATAATAGAAAGTATTTTTTTAAATGCGTTGTGGCCAGCACAAGACTTCCTCATGTCGAGTTTTTAGCAATTATGTCAAACACTTAATAAAAACATTGATTTGTTTCGAAATAGTTTTATACGGAAGGATAACAGAAAGAAGTTCCAAATAAAAGTTGTTCAGAATTTAATTATCTACAACTTTTATCTACAAAAGTTACGAATATTACGCCATCTAGATGTTTGCAATTAGGAAAAACTCGCTTGAGTTTCAAGTAAAGTATCATATCCTGTTAATTACTTCCGGTGCAAAAGAAGCAGCAAAACTAGAGCTAAAATTGAGCTTATATGAAAATTTCATTGTTTTTAATTCACCCACTTAGACGTTATCGTGCGTCCATACAAATATATTATGTACATACATTTGAACCGATATCATGCTGGAACTTGTTTTTGTTTCAAGTTTCTCTTTTCCTGCAAACTGAATTATTTCTATATAATTCAATCCCTTCCCTATTTTCTTCTTCTGTAAAGTCTGAATTCTTTCTTTACAATTCAATTTTTTCTCTATTGTTTGCGTTTTCTTTCTTTGGAAACTGTGGATCTAGTCTTCGTTTTTCTTTGGATTTTTTGTTTGCAATTTCCGTTTGTCTACGGATCCCTTCTATTCTTTTGGTTTGTTAATTTATTTTGTTCTCAATTTATTTTCTTGTGCTTTTTCTCTAGCTGATGTCTTTTTTTCTCATCATGTATTTAAAATATAAGACTGAATTAGAAATTAGTTCAGGTTAGCAGAGTTAAATTAGAATTTTTAAACATTTTTATTTGTGATACAAATGGAAATACGTTTACTTACATGTATATTTATATTCAGTCCAGAACCTCTTGACTAGATAAAAATAGTTGACGCAAGTACACCCCTTATAAAATATGTGATATTATATCATATGATGTATAGGGTGACGCGAGTACTGTATCTACTTACAATCTTTTTAAAATAAAGGTTAAGCTGCGGCTACATATTCATACTTTATTCCTTATTGATTTAAAAGTTTGAAATAATTGATATACTTGCGTTCAGCCGTGTTTAAATAATGTTAGTATTAGTTTGTATTCTTCCCAGGTCATTTTAATGCATTTTATTTAGCAACCAGGCTTATTGTAGTACAGATAAAAAAATATTATTGTTTTGTTTTGTAGTTCTGACAACATAAGCGAAACAGATGTGGCCATTTCTTTCTAATGTATTTTATTATCGGATGGACTCCTTTCTTTGATTTGTATTTTGATAGTACGTATGAATCGAATGGAGGCTTCATTTGTATTATATTTTTGGTAGTATGAACTGAATGGATCATAATTTGCGCGTCCGTCTAAAATATATAGATCAAGTAAAGATTCTTGTTTTCCAGAAACTGGAAATGTGTCACAAAAAATCATTCTTCTGGTAGGCATGAGGAAACAGCAGCTACATCCACATCACTACAGACAAGTCCAACATTGCCAAACGATCTACCGCATTGAGTAAATTTTTATGAAACGTTACAATTTTTTGAATTGTAGCCTTTTTACCGACGAGGCCATCTTTACGCGACAGGAATGTTCAAGTCAAAGAACGTACACTACTAATGTGATGAGAATCCACGTGTTAAAAGTGTATCACAGTAACAACACTTATTTAAAGTTATTATTTGAGCAGCAATTCAGGTAACAAAGTGATTGGTTGTCACATTTTACCAATAAATATAAATAGTAGTATGTAACTCCAGTTTTTAGAAAACCATTTGTTCGAGATATTAGAGAATATCTCTTTTGTATGCATGATGGAGCTCTCCCGCACTTGGATGGTAGAGGGTAGAGGAATTGAGAACCGTCTCTGTGTATGAAATAGTGTCCGTCAAAATGTAGTATACATTGCTATTCAAAAGACCCCTCCCCCCCCTCGTATCTTTTGAACGGCTACACTGACATTAATAAAGTTTGGAGGGTGAAAATAAAGTGTTGTAAACTTCTCTACGAATGATAACAGGTGACGTGATAGTAATAGATGACGTCACAGTGCCACTCTTGCTAATAATTTTAAATAGACCTTATGTCAAGTGATATCTCGTTTGAAAGGCATTGACATTGGCTACATAGCCATACTAATTTTTTTTGGGTTTGAATTAATTTTAACGGATAAATCAAATAAATAAAGTGGGGATGGTATTGTAGTTACATGACCTTAATTTCGGCTGTTTTTCTGAAAAATTGGCACCGACGAACCATGATAATCCAAACACATTAAATTAATCAACTTAAAAGTTTATTTTGTCACTAAACGTTTTGAAAAAATATCAATACGAAAAAACTAAATGTTTACTCTCTAGTCGTAATGGAGCTCGTATAAACTACAAAACTACGACCTTTTCGAAATGATCGTCGATCACAGTCCGACGATATTTGCATCTCTCTTTATATGGTAATTAAACGAGGATAAAACTACTAAATAGATTACTTTTGACACATTAAACAGGTACTGAAATTTTGAGCAATGTTGCCACTTTTAGTTAAAACCATAGAGGTATCTGAGGATACAACAAATACTTATTAAATAAAATTCAAGTATCATTAATTAATTTTAAAAATAGAGACCCAAATGCATAAATTAGTATGACTTTTTTTTATTTGCATAATTTTTTAACACATTTCCAATTAAAATTTCGAATTTCATTTATCCTGCAACTAAAGAGAGTTTTTAAAAATGGCAAAGCAGTGGAAGTGTCCGCAAGTGAGCTTAGAATGTGACTCAATGTTTGGGGCAAGAAAATATCAAAACAAACATATCTATTTTATTTGTTAATTTGAGGATGCACCACGTCACACCACTTTCCTACGCTGGCACTACTTTAGAGGATTTTTGAACTATTATCACAGCTGTACATTTTTTCAAATTTTCCCCCACATGAGACGGTTCTCCTCTCCTGTACCCTCCATAGATAGAAGGTCTCGTGAATAGTTTAGCAACCATTATCCGAATCGATGGATTGATAGAAGTGCAGAAATATCGATTCACGCCTCTACGCTAATGCGAATACTTTGGACTACAGATTTTAAAAACAGAATTGAACATCACTTTAATGATTTCATAGCTCCTCAACTGTTTAGAAGTTTAGTGTATTATTCAGAAAATGGATACACGCTGTACACCTCTGGTACTTCTAGCTGATTGAATGTTTCATATTTTTAGTCAAATTCATTTTAATTTTCTGCATTCGATTCTTTGTTTAATTAATATCATTACTGTTTATGGTTTTTAATAAATAGGTAATTGTTTTTTTTCAACAACCACTGTTCAAGACATACTTTTCTACATGAATTTTTATACGCAAAGCAGGTTTTCTCTTAATTTATTTGATACTTGTTGGAAATAGTAGTGTGTACAACAAGTGCGCAAAGCGAGTGGGAAAAGTGCTCTGCGTACGAATTGTATACAATATTTTTCCTACAACCACATTTATTAATGAGAGGAACAACTAACATTTTATTTAAACATTGAAGAGGAATGAATTAGTAAATAAATATTGAATATAGAAAAATCAGGTAAACGAGATCAATTTTGATCAATTTTTAATTGTTATGCCTGGTGTATCTTTCTTTAATAATAAGTTTTCATTTATAATATTTGAATCTGTCAACAAAATTCACTATAAAGATAATGTGAGATTATCAAAAACAATTTGACATTACCGTGCGTATTACTTGTTACTATATCAGAAACATACATTATTGTATGTTTGCTAACAGTAAATCATTTGTGAAAAGTAGGTATAATTCGCGCAAAGCATGTAGTGCAGAAATGTAATGGCATATCCCCTTTAAGTTATGTTGCGAAGCTAGACTCGAAAGGTATTCATATTTTCTTTATATTAACCAATACTACTTACACACTACACTAAATAGTGAGGGGTCCTTATCGCTTGTGGACACGTGCGTATTTGAAAAAACTGCTTATATTTCAGGGAAAATAAGATGTTGGAAATTATATTATTTATTCTTGTTGAGAAAACGAGATATAAGGTAGTATTAATTGTCTGGTGTTATGTTTAAGATGTATTTAGTAATTATAAAATTATTAAAAACATTTTAACGATTGTTGGTTGAAGTTGTAATATTAAATTAATATATCGTTAAATAAGCATTTTAAATTATAACATTGACTGCACTATGACAGTATTCAAATCAAAGGATAAGCCGAAACTTCAAGAACTACAAGAATTATCTATTTTCGTGAGGTAAACAAAAGTATGGACGTAGATTTATAGTTTTATGCGTGTTGTTGCTGTTTCACGAATATCTTTAAGAAAACTAATCAATAGATGCGTATTTACTAAACCAGAAACTTTGCTGCAAAAAACCGACCCACTTCCAATTTGAACTACCGCAAAATGAAAATGATTTCACCGTTATTCTTCTGTGGATGTGTTTATTCCGATATTCTCATATCCGCCAAGACAAGATATGCCAGCTCAACAGAGACATAAAGCCGAACAGAGTAAACTGGGCCACATATTCTACAAAAGAATACAAAACCTACAACAAGGTATTCTCTGTGGACATGAACGCAATAAGGGGAAATACGTTTCATCCGAGATAAGTCGTGACAACGGATTTCTTGCAGTCGACATATTCCGTTAGCTTTTGTATTACTATACGCACATAATATTCAAAAACCTGTGTAAGAATTGAAACGTGAATGCACAAAAAATTGTGTGAGAAAGTGTAAGAGACAATAAGTGCAGAAGTTTATACAGTGTGTCATGTCATATGTAGGGCACAATATGGGTAAATTTATTCTTGGTTTTTTGACAAAAAGTTATACATACCTTCAACTGAACATGCACCATCAGAATAAAGCAGAAATCCGAAATATGCGAGACTAAGTAATAAAATCTGATATCAACCCTGAATTCATTCAGTTATTCCACAAGGTAGGGGAGGATACTAACTAACAGTCCTGTTAGGAAAATGACCAGCTATTGCTCAGGGGGTGAGTGTCGTACCCTTGGGCAGGTCTGACAAAGAGTTCAGATAGGAAGAGTGCAGCTGTTGCGTCGCTGCCCTTCCGGTTTATTATCCAAATGACAGAATTAGCCGTATTAATTCGAGCTGAAACCAAAATTAAAATTCCAAAACAATGGGCGCCACTTATCCAAACTCGATCCCTGTCGAATAGAGGTTGTAAAAAGAATAACGCAAGACTTAGCAAAAACATCATGCAACGGCCACCTCGTCGAAGAGCTACTCAGGCGTGGGCTATATACTAGTAGAGACCCAAGGAGTAGGTCTTACCGGTTCTCGGGTAATCCCACTTATTTTTACGTAACGAGACGGAAAGATAAGTGGGCGCCACCCTGATTCCTACTAGTCTATAAGTTACCTAACATCGACTAATCTCAGTCAACAAAGCAAGAAGTTGGAAGGTTATATAAAAAAATATGAACAACGGTATTTAGAAGTAGTTTTATTGAATAACAGATATTGTATGAAAATTGAAAATTTATTTACAAGTGGTTTTATTGATTAAAAATTATATATTGAATGAAAAATTTAAGATAAAAATGTTATTAAATTTTACAACTTAATTTATGAATTAAGAGAATGAACTAGAACTGAAAGTACATTGAAATACAAAAAAAAAATTAGATTCTGAAGGAAACTGAAGTTTAACCAAGAATTAAATATTTTACAAAGATAAAATTTACATCGGTACAAACTATTAAGTTGATATTATATGAACATCCGTTGGAAATAATCTATGGTTTTCAAAGATTATGGACGTTAGTACTTTCCTTGGTTTTCCTTTCCAATGATGATTTTGATGACGGTAAAACGAATCTAGAACCAATCATCTGGCTGTATCACGTTCAGTCCAGTCGGTTCTGAATAGAGCCGTGGTCCCAGCAGGTTGAATTCATCAACGGGAAAAGGCTTCGGTCGATACGAAGGCTTAGGCCAGTGAGGTAACTTCAGGCCGGTACGGAAAAGTTTTTAGGCAGGTAAGAAAAAGTGCTACAAAATAGACTTGAATCAGATATAGTTCTTGAATTCAGTAAAATGCAGGATATCTAGAGATTGAAATTACAGTAGGTACAAGTAACATATGTACAAAATTATGGAATAATATCAAACAACGTGGTTCATATATCCTGTATTTTACAATATTTTGAGAAAATTTATTCATTTCATAAATAAAAAGCACACTAAAAATCATAAGAAAAGTTACTAATTTATTTAACTTTTTTTTAATGGCTTTTCAGCGTAGAATTCCATTGGTATATAAAAAAAATATAAAAAACCAGAACACGTGGTTCATGTTCCCTGTATAAAATTTTTAATAGAGATTTTTAGAAATAAAATCATAATAAAAAATAATAAGAAAAGTTACGAATTCACTTAATTTTATTTCAATGCCTTTCAACGTAGTATAAAAAATATATAAAAAACCTGAACACGTGGTTCATGTTTCCTGTATCAATATTTAAATAGAGATTTTAGATATAAAAGCATAATAAAAATCATAAGAAAAGTTACGAATTCACTTAAATTTATTTCAATGGTTTTCAACGTAGTACAAAAAAAGTATGAAGAACCAGAACAAAATATATATAACAAAAACGAAATCGACATAATATGTCGCTGGTACTGAATGTTTTAAAGAAAAATTAATTTGAAACTATTAAGTACCATGTGATAGAGGATTAGCGGAGAAATATTATACATTTTAAGCGAAAACTTACCATTTCTATGAAATGCACTTCGATAGGATAAGATGTCGAACTCGACAATAAGTAGTTGAATAAGGGCCGAATGTCAACGCGCATTGGTTCAAATATCCAAATGGAAACGAACTCTTCCGGAAATTTAAATTTCGGCAAGCATTTACCAGAAGTATTATACGATGTTACGAGAGTTAAACGAAATTTACGTTACTCTTTCATCGACGAGAAATATTATGAGTGGTGAACGAAATTCACGTTACAATCAGAGCTTTTATTTCCTATTTCTCTTTCTCTTTTCAATGATTTGGCTTACAAAGTTTACAAAGTTTTGATTTTAGACTAGCTCGACCATACTAACAAGGTAAGAAAAAAAAATTACAAAATTAATTATAACAAAAGTTGAAGTCGACAAATTTCGTTAATTCCTACAAAGTTAAAGTTTATTACAAAAGTTAAAGTTGACAATTGTTAATTATTACAAAAGTTAAAGTTGACAATTGTAAATTATTACAAAATTTTGTCTATTCGCTTTATCAAATGAACTGACTATTAACCTTTTCATTATTTGAAGAGAGATTCTAATTTGGTGACTACTTAAAACATTTTTACTTATCTTGGAGTCATGAGCCGCTCCTCCTTTGGTTCAGATTCGCTACTGTGTTCTCGGTCACACTTCCGTGGTCTTGGGGTGTTATGGGTACTACTACTAGGATGAGCCTATCTCAACTCACGGAGCTCCGTCAGCTTAGGACATGTACTAAGTGCCAGAGGGTAAATGTGCCTAAAACATCATAAACGGGGAGAATCTGATCTGACCCAAAAGCATAAAAATGGTAACACGGTTCTGGTAAAAATGTTTGAATTCGTCACAAACTTAGATCGTAATACAGTGAACAAGAATCTAAATAAAAAAAAATGAAACTACGATTTCATTCAATGAAGTTGATTACAATTCGTATAATGAAGTGATCTAAACGAATTAGGATTAAAAAGACTGTGTTCAATTATCAATTTAAAAGCAAAGTTAAAATAAACAAAGCAAATGAATGGCTGATTAATTTACTATAAAAAGAAAGTTTAGTTTAATTCACATCACCAGAACTATGCTCCAACTAAGTGTGCTTACTTTCTATTATACAGAAAGTAAACAATAAAAAAAAATTAAGGAAAAGAACTGAGTTATTAACATTTCAATAAAGATATTAGCAAAACAAATTATGAAATATTTATTCTTCGACGTAATATATTTTCCTTAAATATAATCGGCAATAGTAACCTTTTCTATCTGAGGGATAGAAGGTCCCAATATAGCCAGGTAACTGGAAGAATATTTTAATTTAACGATTTACTCCTGTAAATTCCCAAGAAAAAAAATTTATCACGGATATCTTTAATTTCAATCAAAAACATCACGCTATCAGAGAAAAAAAAGGAACAGAACTTATGTTTTTATTAGAATACCTGTCTGTCCTATAGAAATAGGGCACCCCATCTTCCAGACTTTAGAGCGAAAAGTATGTGTCTCATAAAAACCATTATTGAATTAAAAGCACCAAAATAAACACGAATATTTGGTTTATCGAAAGTTACTTTACCACTTGATTCCACGAACAGAATAAATTTAAAGCTGATTGTCAAATTATTAAGCAATCGTTAACATACCTTTACTTATCCTAAGAAATATTTCCAATTTTCACTAGACACATCCTTTTCGTTTCAGGTTGGAAATTCGAGAGAGATTCAAAAATTCATTTTTATGTTCAAGATACTTCGCTAGGAAGTGTCCCATCAGTACTTATACACCTGTCTCTCTCTTACTACAGTGACTTAATCGCTTTCTTCCTTCTCGAAAAATCGATAATTACCATAGGTACCTGTCGCGTATATTGCAAATTAAGCTCGAGGTGGGAATTAATTCTTTGAGTAATAACTTGAAATAACATGAGTTACTACATTCGTATTCTCAAATACTGTAATAGAGACCATTTATCCTAGATGTCGTTACGGATATGAAATGACCGTAACACATAGTCTACACCTTAGAAAATTTACTGATTCGACCCATACTGTGTGGAATTTACTCATATTCCTTTTTTAAATGAAACTAACTCTTTCTATATAATTCCGGTGTTCAAGAATGTGAATTCTTTTAATTTTTTAACATATAACTGTAGATTTAATTATGTGAATTATGGTTAGTGTGACGGCTATCTATTTGGGAATATAAAGTCTGTTATCCCTTCTGTTTCCTTATTCGTATCCTATAAACATTGTTTAATTTCCTTACTCTATTTACATATAATATGAATTTAAAATGGGCGAAATTAACTAATTAAACCGACAACGTTGTCATATACAAACGATAATTGCGACATTAAGAAGACACATCCACCAGGCAAAAAATAAACCCACGAGAGACAATGAACATTTGATTCAAGTGTCATTAGATAACGCTATCAGAGGATTTGAAAAATTTGATTCAAATCAAGATAGCATAGAGGAGGTAGCTGAAGATAAGATTGACCAGCGCATCTTCTATCTCGACAGCTTTAGTTGGGAAAACTGAAGCTGAATAGAAACCAATATATTCAAATAAGGTCTGACTTTTACACCTACATGCATATGAGAGAATTGGGTAAGTTAGTAAGTAATTCATCTAACAATTTCACCGTATATATTCGGAATTATACAAATGTACCCAAGTTTTGAAGATAACGTATTGAAAAAATCAAAAAAACCATGTAATTATTGATGATTTCAGGAATCTTCAAAGGAGTAAGTTATTTTTGTCAATTTAGAAAGAACAAATGTACTTTCAAGATTCCTCGACTGGTTATATGTAACAAAAGATTTTTTGGAATTCTGAATTATTAGATATCAAGAATTACCCTTATCTCTGAAAGGAGAGGTGCTGGAATACTAAAAAGTCATCAATTAATTAAAATGGAAATTACACCGAAAAGAGAGAGTTCTGTGAAGATCTTAATAGAATTGGATTGTCCACCCATTAAAAGGGAACATGAGCTTCAATCTAAATTCCCGCGGAGCGGGAAAAGCTTTATATGAGCGTGTAGAGAATTTAATTTGGAGAAAAAAACTCAAATAAACGAATCGTCCCTCTCCACTCCCCGTCGCGCCACCCCTATAGCTACCTCAGTGACGGCTTGAGATATCAACTTTCGACTTCAAAATAAAACCCCTATGAGTCAACGTCGTAACAAAAAAAGTATGACCCGCTTCAGCCACCCCTCCATTTTTACACATTTCGTGCAACTGAAATCTACTTTTTTATTAAGTATCCGAGATAGGTCAAAAATAAATAAACGGCTTCAAGCATTAAAACTAACTTTTCCGCATATGTGGTTCTGAACAATAATCTATCATAAAATTGTTACTTGTATACACTTCGGGGGATGTATCGTGCTAACAAACCGAAATTTCTCCAAAAATAACCAAAAATTTAGTATATCTGGATTTATAGGACCCTCTGTACTCGCTCTAGTCAACTGAAAATCAATAGGGTACATCTGTGAGACACCTTGAACAATATTCAATAATAAAATTGATCAATCGTATATTCTCTGGAGGCTGAATCGTGCTAACAAACTGAAAATTCTCCGAAACTGACTAAAATTTGGTACTGGCTTTAGTGAGGTGAATATCAATAAGGTTCATCTTTGCGACGGTCTGAATAATATCCAATCATAAAATTGGTCACTTGTTTATACTCCGGAGGCTGTATCGTGCTAACAAACTAAAAAACTTAGAGTACTGTAGCACTTGTAGTATTGGCTCTGGTGAATTGAAAATCAATAGGGTTCATTAGTGAGATGTTCTGAATATTATTCTATCATAAAATTGGTGACTTGTTGAACTCAGGAGTCTGTATCGTGCTAACAAACTGAAATTTCTCAAAAAACGACGAAATGTCGTACTTCAAGTACCATAGCACCCGTTGTACTGGCTCTGGTGAGCTGAAAATCAATAGGGTTGATCTGTAACATGTTCTTAACAATATTCAATCATAAAATTGGTGACTTGTTGCACTCCGGAGGCTGTATCGTGCTAACAAGCCATGTAAGGAAAAGTGGCCAACGACGACGACGACGACGACGACGACGACGACGACGATGACGACGATGATGATGACGACATACACACAGGATTTTTTGTCTAAAAACCGTTTTTTCGTATTGTTGTTGATGGAAAACGTAAAAATAACTCAAAAACAAATTTCAAAATTCCAGTTTTTTTGGGGGTGAACCAATACTTTTCTCGCATATAGATAGGTTGAGCGGAAAAGTAATATAGATAAGTTGGGCGGAAAAGTGAAAATGTTTCTGATAGAGAAAAATACCACTGGTGCATAGGGCCAATAAACAGATTATTTTATTTGGCGAATTATACAGGGAAAAATTCGAAATTTTTTTTTTTTCGAATTTCTATAAACGACTATGTCGGCGTAAGGGACCACAACAAACCCTCTCAAAAAACGTATAGCAAAATTTCCTCTCCCCCTTTTTGGGGGTCTAGAGATCGTCAAAAACCGACTTTCTTCGACTTTGATACTTGGGGCTTGGGGCTTTCTTTACTATAAACGATTGCGGAAAACTGCCAAATATATTTAGAAGAGTATAATTCGACACGTATATAGGACATATGAAAAAGGGGGTTAATGGGGAAAAATATAAAGGTTAAAAGTATATTTAATTTCTTTTTTAATTTCGGATTACAAGTATGATAGGGCAACTTATCAGGTCAAACCCTTAACGATAATATATGGGGGCACCCTCCTTTCCATCTTTCTTAGGGGGTCCTGCATTCGCTAAATATTGATGCTGGAATCGTGATGTTCGGGGGATCTTCCGGATTTGGAGTGCCTATAGGCGATTGAAATATTTTTAGGGCCCCCAGGAACACGGTCCCGACATTTAAAATTTTCCAAAAAGAATTTTACTTGTCAAAACGTAACTGGAAATTTTCGCCAGGAGCCATTAATGGGGGAGGGGGGTCGATAACTTTTATGCTGCGATTTGGAGGAAAATATAGGGATAGGGGTTTTCGTGGACGAGAAATATAACGGTCAAATCAGATTCTCTGTAAGACCTATTTAACAGGTATCAAAAAAAAATGTCAAAAATCGTTATAAATGCGAGTGTTGAAAATAATAGTTATGACGCGATTTTAATAAGAATTTGTAATTAGAGGTTTTCACCGTTCTTGAACTGTTCTTGTTTGTTCGAACAGAATATTTCTTTAGTTCATTACCAGTTCAGAGTTAGTTCAAATGGTACTTTGCAGACCCGCATATTATGTATAATTCCGAACGGCTTCTAGCATTTGCTCGAACAAAGCTACAGTTATTTACTTTAGTTGTGAAGAAAGTGATTCACTTTGCTCACTTTTGATTCAATATGTTACTTTGCTCACTATTTTCAGTTGTATTATAATGAACTTTATTCACGATGGTGGAAAAACATATTTTTACGGCACGCTTCCACTTGAAAAAATATTTCAAGGTTGCACTCACATAGATTGAGTCTTAAAATGAGAAAAAAATGATTCATTTTCAAGATAGTTCCCAATAAAAAAAAATATCCAAACAATACAATAAAAGTATGTTAAATTATTGAATATTATGGCCAGTTTCTAATTTCATCCTAAAAGGCAGTTTACTCCGAATCTCGGACCTCTTATTTGGTTTGGCACGCTCTAGTAGCCACACTTCATAGTTAATAGCATTATAAACATTAGAAACTGTTAATTTTTTTCCCATTTTCTGAATAAAATGAAAAATTTCCATTACAACTTACATATGAAGACACAATTTCGAATGATATTTTCCAGATGCTTTTAAAAGAAAGTTATTAGAGCCAGTTTCTTTACCGGAAGTAAGTAAACACGGAAACGCAAAGTTATTCGAGCAAATATTAGTGAAACGTAGTAGTCTTCGTTATTGATTACTCTAAAATATTGGAGCATCTTTGAGAGCATACTTTCCTGAGAGTATAGCCTGGAACGTGTAGCTTTCTGTTTATTCTTATTTCAAAAATCGCATTCGTTTGATATACGCAAGGGTGGAAAAAATGGCGGGGAACTGTATAGTATATTACGTAACAAGTCTGAAAAGTGATATCTTTTGCAAGTGTGCTAGAAATGCACTTTGCAACGAGTTATCTACACTATTTCTTCGACGACCAATATTTAAAAAATAAACTGTCAATAATTAAATTGTTTATGAGGCTGAAGAAATAACATATTTTTATACAGTAATAAATTGATTTCTGTTATAATTTGCAATTATATGATGAAATTTTAGTTATTGGTTCGCATGAAATTTTTTTAATCGTTGTTGACACTACAACGTGTCGTTAGCGAGATCGATCATCAAAACTAAAATAAGTAGTGAAAAATGTATTGCCTATGGCCAAGGTAATTTGAAGTTATTTTTTGAGTTTTTATAAAATTTACACATTCAAAGTATTGTATAAGTATACTGGAATATGAAGTGAATTAGTAACAAGTAGTATAAAAAACATCGGTTAAGTATGTATACTATTTATTGGATTTGTTTTCGAAGTAAGAACAAAACTTTATTTACTGCTTATGTTATGTTTGATAAAAAATTAACCAAATATTCTCTAGTTGTACAGATATTAAATAAAATTAAGTTAAAACCAAGCCATAAAACAGGTATGTGGCAGCAAACGACGCGAGTTCAGTTAAATTTATAATTAATATTCATTTACACATACAAGCGTGCGATATTTTATGTATCATAGGTGTGTGATATTTCTTCCCTCTCTAGGGTGATGTGAGCTACTTGGGTGTGCTATATGTCGTTTTCATAAATGGTAGGAAAATTGGTTTTGTGTTTATAAGTAAATTGTTCCTCGCAATATATTCCTTCTAAATTATGGTCAGTACAATTTCTTTGTATATTTTCTAGTTAAGGAAACAATGAAACAATGTTTATTATTTTCCATAGTACGAAAAAAAAATGAGTAAACTACCATTATTTACAAAGCAAAATTAAAAAGTTGTAAGCAGTCTATATTTCAAACGTATTTCAAGGAATGCTGTTCCAGTTATGTTGTTGACTAGATTATGCCTATAATGAATAAGATAATGAATGAAATAGTACACGAAGTGAAAGAACTAGAAGGATGTAGAATTGGAGTCCATAAAATCAAAATTATATGCTATGCTGTTGACGTACCTAATACTATAGCAGACAACGAATATGACTTGCAAAACAACTACGTCGCTACATTCACTACCACAGTAAAGGAGTATAATATGATGAACTCAGAAAAAAATGGAGTGGACGGTAGTATTTAGGGAACTTGCAATAAGGATAGATCATAGAATATGAAATGACATCTAACTACTTATGGGTCGGTATAACCAGTAACAGAAATTTGGAAGAGGAGGAAACAAGACAAACAAATAAAGCGACAACGTATGCAGCCACAAGAGGGAAGAGGCAAAATGGACAAAGTAAAAAATGAACATCGTGCAAATGGAACTATTCAAATCGATAAGTACTGCGACATTGGGGGAGATATAATGAAATAGCAGTATACGAGAGCAACGTAACATACAAAACATAAACAACTGGATAAAGGTTCGAATGCAAAAATGGAATTAACACATATACAGAATGAGTCCATACAGACTAAGAAACATATGCAAAAATAAGAAATCATACAGCAGGATACCAACTGGAATAATGAATGGATAACCTACAGTCTACCACAGCAGCAACCGAATAAGATGCAGACAGGCAGGAATAGTTCCTAGTAGGGCGAAAAAAAAGAAGAAGTTGTATAACTATTTCCAGTGAGTCCCTTATGTTCCAATAGATCTATGACAGGGAAGTTTTGATAAAATAATTTTTTTCATACCTGCTTAATACTGCTAGAATACGATAAATTCATACCTTAAAGGTCAAGCATGGTCAAGGGTTCGAGAAATTTCACTATTGTAATTATTAGCTATAGAGTTACAATTTGGGTGAGTAACAGTTCATTTCAGATAACGCAACTGCACCGGGATCCGTCCTAGCTCCTCTATCCGTCCGTTTTTATTATTTGCTATTATTTACAAATTCACGCGTATAAATGAACACTCGATCCGTTATTTGTCGAGATAAAACCCCGTTCCAACTGCCTATGAAGATGCCCAGCATCTGTAGTGTATTCATGTCTAGTCTTTTTTGTGTGTTCTTCTAGCCACACCAATTTACTGCGTTGTAAGTACTCAGAAAAGATCTTTGATATAAAAGTGAAGTATAGTTCTACATGTTAAAATCTAAACAATTCGTATGTTAATTTTTTTTCATATGTGAAATTGTTGTTATATTATCTAAAAATGAGTTTTTTTAAACCAGAATGACAGAAATTTCATTGAGTAGATAGAAGTGGGTGGAAAAGGTTACCATCAAATCAAAGCATTCCCAGATACCGACGACATGGGGTGGTCCGAATATTATACTTGTTAAATTACTAATATCTTACAATAACAATTATGTGTTTTTGTTTAAACAGCTATTCAAACTACTATTTTTAAATGAAACTTACTATTTCTAAATAATTCCACGATACCTATATTGAAAAAAAGATAAAAATTCTGAGAAATTTGACAATTGTTTCCATATTAAACACATCGTCAGAATGAGAGAAGTTACATTTCATTTGATGCCTACCTGATGTTTAATAATTATTTTCGGCTAGACCAAGAAGTGACCTAACTGGTGATTGACTTAATGTATGTTAATAGAAAAAAGAAGAAGATATTATATTACAAATATTAAAGCTTAGATATTATTAGCCCTATGGAGATACCCTGGATATCTTTTTCCCAATTAAAATCAGTATAACTGCACAATGGTATAGAAAACCAGAAAAACTATATGCGCTCATCTTCACAATTATGACTTAAGAGACAGTTTAGAAGTGGAGAACTCCCTAGATTTATCTGTAAGTACTTACATACCAACACACTGCACTACGATTTGAAAACCTTTCAGACACTACTTTTACAGATAGTGAAATAGAATTTTTAGATAAAGGCTTAAAGTACAGCATACGAATAATATTAAGCAAATAATAGCTACAGTATCCGAAATAGCTTTGGAATCTAATTAAAATAATCTTCTTTATGGGAAATTAAAAATTGCCAATTTAAGCAAAAAAATTGAACCTTGACGGTTAACGGTTAAACGTCAACCATTAAATGACATTACAGTTTTCAATGCAATCAAAGAGAAAGTAAAAAATAATAACCTAACAATTATAAAATCTGACAAGGGGAATGCCACTACAACTAATGATTATAGTTCAAAAATATATAACTAGCGAGGTACAAGTTCTTACAGCAGACCCAACAAAAAAGTTTTCTAATAATGTAAGATATATTGTTAATCATTCAAATTATCTTTTAAGTGATTACGAAAAGAAGTCCAGCATTAATAAAAATTCTCATTCTCCACAATTATATGGAACCGTTAAATTACACAATATAACGAAACCAATTAGCTTCTTATGTTAATACTCTTAATATATTAGCAAAAAAACTTAACAATATACCTAATAGTTACGGATATACATCTAAATAATCCATTAAAAATTCAATAGAACTAATCGAAAAATTAAAAGAATTCAACTTGCAAGATGGCTCTAAACTCATTTCATTTGATGTTACCAATATGCTCACTAAAATTCCTCCTAAGGAATTTGTAAGAAGATTACAAGAAGATAAAAATATTATTCCAGGAATAATATCAGATATACTTAATTTATTTGATGTATGTATTAATCAGAATTATTTTACTTTTGACAATAAGATATATATTAAAATTAAGGTTTACCAATGGGAAGCCCTATATCACCAATTCTTACGGACAGTTTAGAAAGAGAAATCTTTGAAAGTAACATTTCAAAAAATGTTTTATTTTATATAGATATGTAGATGACATATTAGCTTGTTTCATAGGCAGTGGACGACAATTAGATATATATTCCAACCATATTAATAATTTACACCCAAAAATTAAATTTACATTAGAAGTTGAAGAGAATAACTCAATCGATTCTCTTGATTTTAAAATTCAAAGAGTTAATAATGCACTTGATTATTCAATTTACAGGAAAACAACGTACACTGATGTGACTATTCCATATAGTTCCAATCATCCCATATCACATAAATTGACGGCATGGAGCATTTTCACTTCCCATGAACAAATGTAATTTTGATAGAGTAATTGATACAATTGATTAAATAGCAACATCCAGCGGTTATCCATCACATATGATAAATAAACTAATCAATAAAAATATAATATCTTTAGCAACAAATACAACAATTTCTTTCAAATTTTACTGATATGCAATTACATTCGACTTGATTTTCGTTTTTCCAAATAATAAATTGATACAATCCAGTTTGCAACGGTTAAATGCATAAGCAAAAAGTAACATCCATTCTACCCAGTTACTGATATTTTGTTAGTACTAATTCATTAAGTTCGAGAAAATCTGTAATTTGTTTGCAGTTTTCGAAATTTCCGTATTTGTTCCCGAAGTTTTTATTTTTTCTCAGAATAAGGAAGGTGACGAAATAAGAAGAAAGAGAAATCGCAGAGACTTGAATCGAGTTTAGTGTTCAGAGTTCAAACAAAAAGAGTATCGGGTATAAGTAGGAATCTGTATATACAGTCAGTATATGCATTGTGAGTTTATTTAATAAATTTCCTCTTTTCTCGTGCTGTTTCACTACCGTGCAAATATGTGCGCCTCGAATAGGAGTAATAAGAGAAACGAGCTTGGGAAATTGAATTTTTTTGCGAGGGAAATATTTCTTGTCAATGAATTAAATCGAGACTTTGATGAAAAGTCACATATCACACCTTTTTCATAGAGATAAAGATGGATAACGTATCAGCGTATTTGTTATTTTCAGTGAAATAGCTAATAAAAGCTTCAATTTAACAATTTTTCCGAAACTAATTATTTTGCAGAAATATGTTTTTTTTTGGAAAGAAATTTCTTGTACGATTGATTTTTTCTCAAATTTCAGATTTATTCAAATACAGACAAAAGGGAAAGAGGTTTAGGATAAAATATATTGAAACAAGCATTCTTCTCACTTCACGTTTAGATTATGATTGTAGTGAAATGATATTTCATATTGCAATAACAGTTCAATGCATTAGATACAGGCCCAATAGTTAACAGCATTACCAACAATGGAAAATGTTAACTTTTTCCCATTTTGTTAGATATCACACGGATATCTGAATTATCTCAACAACGGCTCACAGTAATCGCCATCGTAGATTTAAAACTGCGACAATGCATTTGCAAATTTGGTAGACACGAGATGGAGATGAACCATAACAGTATTATGCAGAGTTCTATTGTAAATATGTGTAGGAAATAACTTAGAATTTTGATCAACAGATGTGATATCTCTATGTTTTTCTATTGAATCAAAATTTTAAATAGGTGACAATGAAACAGTTCTAAAATTTGGAACTAGGTGATTAACACTTCACTGAATACTTGAATATATCATATCGCCTTCTTATCCTTAGCATATGGGCAGGTCTCATACAAGCTCTTTGTTTTGTTAGTTCTTTTAATTTATGTTCTCAAAGGATGCATCAATAGCAAACAGCATTAAACTAGATACTTATCAATTCATTCAATAATTCGAGATTTCTCTAGACATAATGGAAAACTGATAAATTCATACATATTATAGGGGAAGCTAGCTGGAAATACACTCTGCTCACGCTGTTCTTTTTTTCAGTAATATATTTATTCATTCGTACCTGACACTGAGATTTGTTTTAATTGGAAGATTGACGTCTTTTATTCATTTAACCAATTTTTTACCACTGGTGCGAAAACGCACCAGTTTGTTTATATTTTTTATCATTCTACATTTACAATAAACAATTAATATTTGCTTAAATATGATGAAGAGTAGTCTTGAAAAACGTAAAATTTTTTGTAAACATGATAATAACAATATGACTGTTAAATATCGTGCCAAAATTTTACCTAGAAAAAATGGTTATTTCTTATGTATGTAAATATTTTTTATTGGTGCCTCATTTTACCTATTTATAGCACACCTCAGCGTGTTTAAATCGAACTTTTAAACAAGTGCGTTTTTTGAAGTTACCATGGTAACAACAACAATTCGAGAAACGTAAACATCAATGACAACTTTTTGATTATTGATCTGACAGCAGTACCTCGTAACGTCAAAAATAAATACTATTTAGGATGGACTTTCACGAAACTTGGCTGGGCATCGAGGGCGGACTTTTATGAAATGAAACCTGGCTGGGCATCTAGGACGGACTTCCATTTTTTTTGGTAATAATATAAGAATAATATTTTATGATTGCAAGATTGTAGATTACAAAGGGGTCGATTGGCCTATAGCTGGCCTTTCCACACTGCGACCTGAAAAGATCTTTTGTGTATACCCTCCATCTATTTTTTGTCCCAGAGATCAAGGCTTCTAAGGAAGCCTATTATCCGATTGGGAGCTATTTTTGTTACCTGGTCAGGTCTCAAGAACAACCGTTCCAGGTACCTATGTCGTTGGCGAACATGTACACCGCAATGGCATAGTATATGTTCAGCCGTTTCATCTGCACTGTCGCAGAATTTACATGTTCCTCTGTCCACTTTTCCCATCTTGCAGAGGTGATATCTGAGTGGGCAGTGTCCCGTAAGGAGTCCTGTGATTGCTCTGATATCAGACTTCTGAAGCTCTAAGAGCGATTTAGCATAGCGAGCAGGAGGTTGAAGCAACCGTTTTGCTTGTATTTGGCCTGGAACACTTTTCCATTAGGCTGCACTAAGTTCCTTTTTCCATATCCGGACTTCTTCCACAATGTGGCTTTCAGTAATGCCACGAAACGGTTCGGGTCCGATGAAAGGAGTGCAAAGTGCACCAATAAAAAAAATTTCGTAAAGTATTCGTGGATAATTGGTCTTTCAAACACGCGCGAAATAGAGCAAGACCTCTTTATCCACTTATACTTTAATATAGTATTTTAAAGAAACGAGACTATTATAATTTATTTTTATTTTCCGATATCACTAATCACTTATTCTTACTAATTGGTCTATAAATTCTATTTTCTTTGATAAAAAAACATTGGTAATCCTTGCTTTGTGCGAAAATGCACCACTGGTGAAATATATGTTGTCTCTCTCTCCCAGTCTTTCAGTTCTGTATGTCTCAGCATGTCTATTTATAGATTCTTCATGTATGTGTGAGTGTGAACGGTTTATCATTTAGTATTAGTTGCTGATTTGAAATATTCGGGTGACTTAGTGAAATTATAACTTTTCAGTAAATAATATCTATATGAAAAGGTTTCTTACTCAAAAAGAATAAGAGCGGGCTGTTGGAGAATGTGTAGAAGAAATTGAATATGAAAATGGTGAGTGCTGTTTCTTTCTAAGAAATGTTTTCGCTACCGTTGATGTTTTTGTTAGCTCAATTTGATGCGGTTTATATTCCACCTGAAGTCGATGAGCTGACTGACGAGGAAAATATTGATGACGATTTGATAAATGTGAACATACAAAATGTTGATATTACCGGAACTTTAGAGCTACACATAGATGGAAACGCCACAGATGACCAAGCTGAAGACGAATCTGGTATTGAACCTCTAGTAGCCAAAAGAAGGAAAACTGGAAAAGCAACTGAGAATAATCCAATCTGGGTAAAAGGGCATTGTTAGATAAAATTATCAACCTATATCTGCAGATGCAGCGAGTTTGGAAGAATTGAAAAACCCACTAGAAGGAAAATTACCCTTGGACATATTTTTGATATTTTGATGACGAATTATTAGATATGATTGTACAATATTGTTTAAAGTATGCTCAGGACAATAATCGACATGATTTTCAATTTGACCGAACTGATTTACTAAAATTTATAGGAATTTTGCTTTTATCCGGCTATCATACTTCACCCTAAACTCAAATGTACTGGTCAACAGACGAGGATAAAGGCATAGATATTGTTCGGAAATGCATGAGTAGAAACAGATTCTATAGCATCAAAAGAAATGTGCATCTTTCAGACAATACTAAATTAGATGAAAACGATAAATTCTCGAAGCTACGGCCTTTTTTTGATGCGATGAATAATCGAAATCTTCAGTTTGAAGTTTTCTCGTATGCTCTATATGTAGATGAACAAATGGTGCCTTATGTTGGGAGACATTCATGCAAAATGTATATAAAATGCAAACCCGTGAGATTTGGTTTCAAACTATGGTGCTTGTGTTCAGCGAATGAACATCTTCACAAATTTATACCATGCGAAGGAGCAAATCCAAACAAACAAACAAATGATCTGGGACTGGGAGAGCAAGTAGTATGCAATTTACTATCAATAATTTAGAATCCAAAAAATCATGAAGTGTACTTCGATAATTTATTTTCTTTGTACAAACTTCTTGCTTTGTTACGTGATTAAGGATTTTTTGCAACAGGAACCATTCTTGAACATAGAACAAACCATTGTCCTTTAGAACCCTCAAAGTCTATAGGAAAAAAATGCCCGGGAACGTATGATCACATTTTTGATAAAACTACAAAAATAACTTTAGTTAGGTGGAATGACAATTCTGTCGTTACTGTTATCAGTAACCACCTAAATTCCCAGCCACTCTCTACTGCAAAACGGTATATTCGCAAAGAAAAAAAGGATATCACCATTGAGCAACCAAACATTGTTAAACAGTACAATAAAATTATGGGTGGTGTTGACCTGTATGATAATGGGATTGCTAATTATCGGATACGAGTTTCCAGCACAAAATGAGGGTGGCCATTATCCGTCAACGCTATAGACAGTGTTGCTGTCAATTCATGGAAAGTCAATTCCAAAAAAATGTCACAACTGGATTATGAATCGTTCATACCACTTAGACTGCTGAAGCTCGCTTATAGAAGTGCAAAACCATTGAATTTTTCAGTGCCAGAGAAACTGCGGTTCACTAACAATGATCATATTATTACAAAGCCCGACAAAAAAACACGACGCAGATGTAAAATTTGTCATAATCATACTATTTTCATCTTAAAAATGTGTAATCTTCACTTACATACTGAGTATTTCGATGCCTATTATAAAAAATAATAGTCAACACTTTTTACCAATGGTGCTTAAACGCACCAATGATTATTTCAAAAATACATTATTTTTATTTTTGTTTCTCCATATATAAGTATTGTATAGATACTCCCAATAAACATTCAAAAACATATTTGTCACGTTTTTTCTATTACACATACAAATTTACTGCTTCCCAAATATATTCAAAACGTCACCAAATTTTCCAGGAAGATTTGGAAAGTTATTCTACTGTTGAGAAATTGGTAGAATTTTTGAGATAGGTACAAAGTGTGATCGTACTTTTAAGAAATTATTTGAATACCTTAAAAAGTGACAGAATGTTATCTGAATTTCAATAATTTCCTTGAATTTTCCAGGAAGATCCTGAAACGTATCCAAACATTTCACGAAATAATCTACACTTACTCCCAAAGGCGGCGTTAAGCGTGGGCGACGTGAGACACTACCTACGGCATCGCGGTCCGAGAAGCCTAGCGCCTCAAATACGCATAAATCGGTCGCAACGAACGTAAAACTTCATTCATTATAAAACGATACACAGTATCGGAAAAACATGTATCTTGGGTATAGGCAGAAATCTGTGAGAGTAACAAGGAATGCAGTTATATTATAATACAACATAATCGAGAGAGACGGAATGCTGTCCTACCCTCCTGTTACCCCACTTGCCTCAAACGTGTTGTGTAAAACCGGCTGTGATCTGACCAATCAGGAATCTACAGAATTGCCAACTTAAATTCAAATAATTTCTAGTTTATAAACGAGATAACAGTGTCTAGTGCCAATGAGTTATTATTTGCCGGCCGTGGCTGCTGGGAAAACTTTCAAAAATTAAATTACTGCTGAAACATGCCAACTATTTACACACCCGCAGAGAAAGTGCAAGTCGTTTAGTGGTACTTTGGGGGTAATTCTGTAAAAGATTCTATGAATCTATTTATAGTGGCATTTGCAGACAGACATATACCTACGGAAGTGAATGAGTTTGGGTCATTGTACAACTTTAAAAAATAATGTACGTTATCTAATAAACTGATGTCATCTGCTTCACAATTTGTGTAGTGTTTTTTGACTATCATTCTTTTAAAACATAAGCTCTTTTTTTACAGGAAATATTGTACTTGGGTGTTATTACTTTGTGCAACTACTTTTGGTGGTGTATGATGTAAGGGTTGAAAAGGTATAATGTACTTCTGATTTGTACCATTATCAAAATTATTTTCACACAGTCTTTGAACATTGGATGTAAAAGGAAGTTCTAAAATGATGTACCGCTGTTCCCTTAAATTAATGTCAGATGGAAATTTGAAAAATAGCGAAGTGCCCAAAAGTATCTACTATTACAATTTTTTGCGATACAACAACCTTGATGAAATATACCCGGTGACGACGTTCTAAAGGTTCACTTACTTTTATTCAATTTATTATAAGTAAAATCTTGTCAGACCATAACCATATTTTTAGCAATTTTTATTTTTGTTACTTTGACTTTGACAAACACAAGCCAGACTCACACCAACCAATGTAAAATTTGTTAACCTGTCTTGGAGACGAGTCTCGGTGTAGTAACGTCGAGCTTATCTCCTCTTCGAGCTATTCGAGGGGAAGTTCTGATGCTATCTCGATCGTTAAGCGGGCTATCCTTTACGCACTCATTAAAACGCAATATCCAAGATATATTCTTTCCAATACCATATATTGACTTACGAAATTTGTTTTCTTCAGGCTGGCATATACCTACGTACACTTGAATTATTGGATATTTAGCTGCGCGTCATTAATATCTAATAACATAACCGACACAATTATTAAGTGGCATCTCTTTGTATCAATAGTGAAGAACAGAACAAAATAATTTGACATTTGTCGGTTATGTTATCAGATAATAATGACGCACGGGTGAAGATCCAATAATTCAACTGTATGTGATACTCGTATTTTTCTGATATTATTTGGTGTGAGAATAGGACGTGTGGTGTGATTCATTGTTTGACAATGATTAATACATATGAAATAAATACGTATTGTTTACCGACTAGTCCGGTACATTGAACTAATTACAAAAAAGTCACGTGATGAAAAATACTCAGAGTTTCTACAGGTTAGCAAATACATTTTGGCAGTCGAAAGTTTGGCAACTTCCGATGCGACGTGGCAAAGACCTATGCGGATTACAAGAGCTCACTTCGCTGACAGAATTCGTAAGTTTCGTTTCGTCAGTACAGTTCAGAGAAAAGTGTGATTACCAGGGTTGTGCAATACTAACTTGTTATGTCAACTCCAGAAAATAAAGTTCATAAAAAGTTGAGTGAGCAGTGTCGTGAAATAATTATGAACGTTTTAAATTTCATGGACTAAAAGGCATACAATGGCAAGTCGACAACTTCATCAATAAAGTTTTAATTATTGCAATGAAATTTTTAAACCAAAGTAATTATTTAACAAATTTGCACTCGATAGTAAATTTTTTAAATCGATTTTCGTACATGAAATATTTATTTGTTAAACTATTTAAAAAGTGACATTAGGGTGAGACAAGATATTTTATGCACTCATTTGTCAATTTTATGCACCGTTATGTCATCATTACAAACAAATCGACTCCATTTTTAGTCCATTTAGAGCAACCTAAATGAGACATTTTTTGGTTTTTGCATGTCTGCGTCAATTTCTCCATTCGTGAAAAAAGCACCACTTTATGCATTCGTTGCATAAATAACTATTCTGTTCCTGTCTACAGGAGTATATGAAAATGCACATGTTTATTTTGTGTAAGATATCTATTTAAATGTAATAGGTTTTTTGGCTTATGATTATAATTATTATGCTCATTTCATACCTATCTCTATTCCGTTTCGGTTTATTATTTGTTTTGAACCATCTTCCGATTTTAGTTACAATTGCGGTTTGGTCATATTGAAATATGTTTGAACTAAAACCTAAAGATCGTTTAAAACAACTAATGAACTGAAACGTAATAGAGTATTTTTGAATTCAATACTTCTTTTAAATGGCCGAAAACCGCGACAAAAATTTTTATTTCAAAGAAAGGTCACTAAAAACAAATTTAACTACTTCCTCATTTTATTTGTATAAAAATACACACGAGTAAAACTTTTATTATATTTGTATTGACTTATTTTATTATCAGGACACTGATGTGCCTACTAAAAAACAAAGAACGTCCAGTATCCGCATGAATCAATTCGACAAAACTGTCCTTATAAGGTGCATAATAAATTATTTCATATCCGAGAAAAAAGTACCCACGTTAAGAAATGTTAAACAAACCTTTGCAAATAGTAATGGCTTCGCAGGAAGTCGCGAATATCTGCGGAAACAAATACATTCTTTGAGTTTTCGTAGGACCAACATGAAAAACAACAGAAGTATGTTAATGGAACGTCACGAAATTAGACATTTACGTCTACTATATTAAAGGAACATAAAAAAGTGCAGAGAACAGAACAAACGTATCATTTATATCGATGAAACATACATTCATTCATGACACACGAACCTTAAAGGATGTAGTGACAAGAGTAACGAAGGATTAGTAAAACCCGTTCCAAAAGGTAATAGGCTCATCATTGTGCATGCAGGAAATGAAAATAGTTTGGTATCTAATGCTGGTATTATGTGGAACTCCCAGTCCAAAACAGGAGATTATCATAATCAAATGGCGTACGAAAATTATGAGAAGTGGGTACAAGTAAAACTGATTCCAAACCTACCAAAAAACGCTGTTGTGGTAATTGATAACGCCCCATATCAAAATGTTCTAAATGAAAAATTACCTACGACTGCTTGGACTAAACAACAATTGAAAACTGGATTTTTGAAAGAAACATATATTACAGTGAACAAATGTTAAAACCTGATCTTTATAACGTTGCAAAAATGTACAAGCCGCAATATAAAACTTATGAAATTGATGAATTGTTTATTCGACATGGATTGCAAGTTTTAAGGCCACCCCCTTATCACCCGGACTTAAATCCGATCGGAACTGTTTGGGCGGCACTTAAAGAATATGTGGCCAAACGAAATGTTAACTTCAATTTTACAAAGGTGGTATGACTAAATACATTAAACGCAACAAATGTAAAAACGTAAATAGGTGTTATAAAACTGTAGATATTAGAGACGAATTCCACTAGAGTAATATAATATTTGTAGCACATCTGTACATAATTCTAAATAAACAATAATTGACGGCACCCCGAACCAAGCTTTTTTGTTTTGCCAGGCGTAACTCTGTAAAAAGTTGTGAAGGGATTTTCTACTTTCATAGTAAATATTTGCGAGAAACCCAAAAATTTACATATGAAATTAGAATTATCTATCACAAAAAAGCTTTAATTTTTTATTAATATTATTAGTATACTTATTAGACCATCTCTAAAGGCGATTTCCCCAATTTGTTTTTCAAATTTTATGTATAAACCCGAATTTTTACATTATTATCTACTCCAGATTATTAAGAATAACAATTTTTGAAAGCTCAGCAGGTAGGTATGTCATTTACTATTACTACGAACAGATAGGAAAAATTGTTGGCCATTGTTAAATTTAGAAAGTCGTTTAACAATCATATTGTTCGCTTTATCTACAAAATCTACCTGACTTCCAATTTATATACAAATAAACCTCAGTGACGAATATCATGAAAGGACCAGTTAAAAGACATTAATTCGAAATAAAGGTGAAAGTTTATGTCTCTTGGAATCCATTTATTATTCACATCACATAAAATGATAAAGGGTAATTAAAGAATTCCCCGAATGGTTTTTGAACCAATAGATAATTATGTTTGAACAAAAAAACCCAATTTTCGTAGAAAAATCTAATGATTCTTATTTCCTTATTCATTGAATTAATAATAAAGAACACATTGATGTTATTTTTAACTGTAAATTCGATTTTATATAGCATTATATATGTGCCACAATTTATTATTTTTAAATCCAAATTCAAAATATTGTATTACCCTCGTACGTATTAGCAGACTCACAACCGTTAAAACTTTGCATACGGAATGCGTGTCGCCTGCTCTTCCTTCTTACTGCGTTTACAACGCATCTTCAACTGCCAAAATTAATTTGTCAACCTGTATTTAATAGTTTTTGTTTGAAGATTGTAGCTGTAGGTAAACGCCAAGTAATTAGCAAAGATCCGGTTTAGTTCAGAACTTTTCCCTTGAACATTTGCGTTCATTTTGTGACTGGATCAATAATAAACTAGTAAAAAGATATTTTTCAACTGTTATTTAAATTATTACTTCTTGCACCCCCAGAGGGCTTCGCTAAATGTACCTTGCCTATATAAAATTTTGGTCTTGCCCTGCCTCTGCTTACTTCCATCACTTTCAGCTCCACTATCTGCCACACACACAACCATCATAGTGCACGATGATTAGCTAAGGGTTAGCTACTACCACAGGTAAACACTAGTCACCTATTTAGTTTTTGCTGTCAAGTTAAATAAATAAAGCTATAAACTTTTGCTTAAAAGCTTGTTCCTCATATGAATGAATAATACTCATCGTGAAATAAAATATAAAATACACTGTTTATGGTGTCAGAAAAAGTGTACGAGTTATCTAAATTAATTCGTTGATGCTTTTTCCCAGACAAAAGTACCAGACATTTTTCTTGCTTATCAAGTTAATTTCTTCTTAAAGACTTTCCGCTACACCAGCATTTCAAAACAACTCCCTTTAATAAATTATTCTAATTTCTTTCTCAAAGAAATAGTTCTGGGTTTAGTAATTATTCATGAAAGATATAAAAACTTCACATAAAAGATACAACTCGTATAAAAATAGCTCATAAACAGGGCAATTTAAGTATTATTTCACTAATCCTTGAAACTACCACTACAGAAATAGAAAATACGATTTAACAAAGATAGGAAGGCATAACAAATGGTCTATTTAAGGCGACAAATACTGAAGGCTGGAACAAAAAAAAATATATTGTAGACGGTAGTTTTCTATAGGAGCTACGACTCGATTTGTTCGTAAATGAAAGTTCAATAAAATGTTTTTAATTTAATGAAATTGACTGTCTCGACCCTTACTTTTTAATTTACTAATTTCTCCACCGAAAAAGAACTACATTGAATTATTAGAAATTTCTGGAGTTTCACTGGATGTGATACTGGAAAAATATTCCGGCTGTATAACTTTCATAATTGGAGATGTTAATGGTCGAATCGCAGAACCTAGTGAGATCCCTGAAGAGACGGTAACAAATACTCAGTTTTTTCCGGACATGTTTAGTCACGGCAAGCTGAGTAATGCTCAAGGTCGCTATCTTCTTGAATTCATGTCTATTAGAACCTTTTCATCAGTAAATAGTCATGTTAATGCTGACAGACCTGCAAATTTTACTTTTTGTAATGCCTTGGGGCACAGTGTTATTGATATATGATTTTGTTGTAATTATAAACTAGAATTTGTTGACAAATTTAGTGTACTAGATCATCAATATTTGTCAGACCACTTCCCAGTACTTTTGACTTTCGGCCCTTTAATAAGGAATGAGCCTAACATTGCATTTTCATCCTCATTCACTAGCCTGAAATGGGACAATACTAAAACCATAGATTTCATTATGTCAATTCAGCACTTGCCGAACGTAGGTATGTGTGGAGATGCAGATATTTTATATAATAATCTTTGTTCAAGTATTTGGGACGTAGCAAAGAATTTAGGTCTGTTTTTAACGAAAAAAATTAGTAATACAAAAATTCGCCTTATTCAGACAATTCTAATATTTTAATGGTAGAATTTGTGATTTCTTCAATATTCTTTAAGATTCAGTTTTACTTTCTTCGGAGACTAAAATATTATTGACAATTTCTTTGAGCGCACTTTCTAAATTATCAATTCCTGACAACTAACTGATTACATGAGTCATTGAAACTATACTTATATACGAGTACAACAGTTGAACTATTGGATCTTTACCCCTGCGTCATTAATATCTAATAACATAACCGAAAAATGTAAAATTATTTTGTTCTGTTCTTCACTATTAATAGAAAGAGATGCCACTTAATAACTATGTCGGTTATGTTATCAGATATTAATGACGCACGGATAAAGATCCAATAATTCAACTGTATAATTCATCAAATTCAACGTTATTCATCAATTTTATTGGAGTATATCAGGTTTCACTAGATGGTCCTCTGATAACTTCTAAATTTGATGAAGTTCAGCAAATCTCTTAAATTTCAATCATTCATTAGGTAATCATTTTCTCAAAGTAAAATGGAAAGGTGAATATTTAGAGTTTATGCTTGATAAAACTAGCCAGTCCTCTGAAAACGATCTTCCTAATTCTCTGAATATCCAAATTTTATCAAAACCATTCATTTCCGCTCAGTTTTCTAATCGCCTATAATTATAAGATATACCTAATCTCTAACCCTAATCATTCACCAGCTATCAAAGTGGAGATGCTTTTGCATGAATAATCAAACTTGGGGATTTATTATTTAAATCTACTTAATGGTAAGTTTTCAGGAAACTTTTCTATACAATTCCTGATGTATACTTATGATAAAACTTCCAGTCAGTAGAATGTTGAGTAGTGATCATTTAAAATATTAGTTTTTCCATCTAATTTTCTCTAAATTTGTATGCTAGACATTCTCTCTGTGATTCCATTAAGTTAAAATATGTACTGCTCTAGCTCAGAAAAAATGTATATTGTTTTATTGGTTAATATCCGTTGTCAAATATACATGAATCTGTATATATTGGTTGTGTGAACATGCAATTTGCGTCTGAATACATAAACCATTTGAAATTACTGACATTACGTCACTGTTTAATTGTACTGTTTTGTGGGCTACAAAAACAAAGAGAGAATAACGATCTTATTATGCTGGCGCGGTTGATATTTTAGTTATTCAAAGCTTATGTCTAGATAACGTGGACAAACAACTTGCTACTGTCTTGTGTACTGTCGGGAAATGAGATGCAAAAACAACATATTTATGGTTGTATCTTATCGGGTTGGGAGAGGCTCGGGAATTAAAACTATTTTGGAATACATTATGCTTTTATGAGGATTGTCGGTCGCTTTTACTGAATTCAACATGGGTTTTTACCATTTTCTTATCACCGGTATAGAGTCACGAAATAATATGGTAGGGATAATGTCAAATTGATTGATCAGGTTTTAATAAGTGGAAAAGTACAGTATAGTATCGACAAAATAGTTAGAATCTTTATAAAGTCACCGTAACACGTAACCTTGAATGTACTTCTGAGGATATTGAGAATTATTTCAATTCATTACCAAACTTGTGATTTAACTTCTATCGTGAGCAACCAAAAACATTATAACTATAAACAATCCTTATCAGATTATCACATTTCTTCAACATCGCAAATCATTTATACTTTTCTTGTCGATTAAACAGCACTTTGGCACGCCACCGTACTGTGTTTATAATTATTCCTGCGTTAGATGCCCTCAGATAATTACACACAAGGATATCCTGGGTCTGTTGGAACCCTTATTAAAATATTTCTCTGAAATCTCATTTTCACGGTTTGTAATTAAATAATGTAGTTCTCAAATATTTTTTGTTGGAATAAAACTTTACAAAACCTAATAAAAAATATAATTAGAAACAAACAATGAAATATGGTATTGAAAATATAATCATGGATTTTGAGTGATACATTCATAACATAGAAAATGAGAATTCACCATGCATAGGTACACATTGCATTTTTCACAAAAACATTTTGTTTTTGTGTCCTTGCAGCAACGTACCCTCTTATTAGTATCAGTACACGCACCGTTGATTTTCGGGAGCTAATGGTATTTCCAAATATTATCTTGCAGTTGTTTTTGGAAGACATTTATTCTGTGCCCGATTCTGTAGCTGAACCAAGTTCTTTTAGGAAGTCTATTCGATTCATTTGTTTTTGCTGATGGTCATTAGCCATATAATTATTTGCAAGGTAAATAATATGGGAGTTTATACCTGTAATATTCAGAGTGCCATAAAGAATTACCATTGGCCTCTTGAGATTATTTCTAGCTACGTTATAAGTGCCACAAAGTTGGTCAACAGTATTAACAACTGCTGTGGTAACATAATTGAATGTTATCACCTCCGGCTGGGCATAGGACTGATAAATTTTCCTACCATTGAATCATATTGGAAAATGGATCCAGTGTATAATCATGCATTATTTCACAAGCTACCCATTAATTACAATCGATTTGCATTGCTACTAAGATGCTGCCATTTCCAAGACAATAGTCAACCATCGCTTACTAGGTTATCGAAGATGCAATCTTCACTTGAAGAAATGAGTAAAAATATGCAAAAATTGTATATCCCCGACGACACTATTGTAGTAGACGAGACTATCGTTCCTTTTCGTGGCCATTTACTTTTCCGACGGTATAATCCATTCAAAGCCCATTCATATGGAATAAAAGTATGTAAAGTTTGTGATACAAACGGATATACATGAAATTTAAGTATTTATCACGGTAGGAGACAATATCTGCTAGGTTTAGATTTTCCAGGAAACAACAAGTTTTATACAAGTATCGACCTAGCAAAATATTTATATAGCAGAAATACCAATTTCTTAGGGACTATCAGAGAGAATCGGTTACGTTTACCAGCACATATAATTTTAGACACTACGCAAAGACCAGGTAGCTGCAGCAAAGTATGAAAGTGAAAGTGGTGCAAATGATTCTAAAACATTATGGGCTATTGTTGAAGAAATAACTGGCAAAAAGCAGAAAACAGCGAAAATAGATATAATAAAAAACGATAATGGATATAGCAAATGAATTAAACAATCAGTTTGTGAACATGGGTCCGAGATTAGCACAAAAAATAAATAAAAATCCAAACTTCACTCCTCGTACATATAGTTTACCGAACTCTACAGTTAACTCATACTGATACAACTGAGATTGTAGACATTATAGAACAACTAAAAAATAAAAAAATCGGTTGGTAGCGATGGGATAGGTGTAGATTTTATAAAGTATATTGCCGAACATATTTCTAATCCGTTGAAATATATTATAAATATGAGTATTGACACTGGATATTGGCCAAAGCAATTTAAAGAAGCAGTGGTCTGTCCAATTTATAAAAAAGGAAATAAAGCAATAATAACCAATTAAAGACCCATATATCTAATTTCTCATTTAACTAAAATATTTGAAAAAAAATATTAAGAAGAGATTGAACAATTTTATTGATAAGTACAAATGTATCTCAATGAACAATTTGGATTAAGAGAAAATACAACTACTGAGGATGCGATATCGGAATTAACTAAGAAAGTACACAATTCACTCGAAACAGGTACCCCTTGTCTTTGTGTTTTTATCGACATTAGTAAAGCCTGTGACACGGTTGACCATTCTCTCCTGCTCAAAACGTTAGAAGCAAACGGGATAAGAGGTAATTGTCTAAAACTTTTCAATAGTTATCTTACTAATCGAGGACAAATAGTCAAAGTCGAGAACGAATTAAGTACCAAGAAAACATTGAAATGTGGAGTCCCACAGGGTACCGTCTTGGGACCAGTTTTATTTAATCTTTATATAAATGAATTATTTAGTCTAAACACGACAGGAGATATTATAGGTTATGCAGATGACACCGTAATATTTTATGAGGCGAATACCTGGGAACAACTAAAAACGAAAGTTGGAACCGACTTAATTATTGTAAAGGACTGGTTCGATTATAAGCTTATAATAATGAATTTAGAAAAAACTACATTCTTACCTTTCACTTGCAACGCTTCTGGTAGCGCTCTATATCAAAAAATAACTTTTGCAAATAATGAAATAGCGGGCACAACAAATATTAAATACTTGGGAGTATACTTAGACACTAACCTTAAATGGGACTGTCATATAAAATATATTATAAGAAAACTACAATTCATATTATATAAATTTAAACTCCTTAAAAAATGCTTACCATTACCGCAATTGAAAAAGTTTACTACGCGCTTGTGGATACTCATATTAGGTACGCCCTTACAATTTGGGGTTCGGCTCTGCAAGTGCATATACTTCCATTACAAGTCTTACAAAGAAGATTTTTACGACTAATAATGGGGAAACATTACAGATATTCATCTGATAGGCTGTACGAAGAAACACAAATTCTCGACCTAAGGCAGCTCTATTATTACTGTATCAATGTCAAATATCACTTTAGCAGTGATAAAGAAGAACCTCGTAATCATCAATATACCACTCGAAATAATGACTTACTCAGTTATCCAGTTATAGTTAAAAAGTCCAAATCTCAACGGGCGTATTCGTATATGTCTATAAAGATGTACAACACTATACCGACAACATTGAAGGATATATATATATACATATATATATATATATATATATATATATATATATATATATATATATATATATATATATATATATATATATATATATATATATATATAGCAAGCCAATCTATAAACGTAAGTTGAAATCATTCATATTGGATAAACCATGAAACTTCATAAATAACATAGTAAATTAAGAGAATACAATGAATGTTCATATAGTAACGGAATTGCAATATATGAACCTAATCAAGATTATCCTCTTTCCTTAACCACACAAGACAATAAAAACGAGCCATCATCAACATTTCTTATTTGAATCCTGATTATGTATGCCTGCATTTGATTGTGTAATTGCGTAATATGGTAGTGAACGTGTATTGGTATCTGTGAGTGTACAACCATGCTTGTGGGTGAACATTTAATTATTAGCATTTAATTTGCTGTCTATGTGTGTGCATGTTTGAGTTCTGGTTGAGATTCATGTATTTATATTTTACTTCTGTATTTGCATTTATTTATGTTTATTTATATTTTGTTATTTCGTATTTGCATCTGTTTATGTGTATCTATATTTTGAGCTTTTATATTTGCATTTATTTAGACGTATTTATATTTTGTGCTTCTGTATTTATATTTATTCATCTGTATTTATATTTTGTGCATTTGTATTTACATTTATTTTTGTGTATTAATATTTTGTACTTTTGTATTTGCATTTGTTTATGTATATTTATATTCTGAACTTTCGTATTTACATCTATTCATATATATATAATATTTTGTACTTTCGTATTTACATCTATTTATGTGTATTTATGTTTTGCGCTTTTGTATTTGCATTTATTTGGGTGTATATATATGAGTAATAATATTTTGTGCATTTGTATTTGAATTTATTTTTGTGAATCTATATTTTGTTTTTGCATTTATTTGTGTATATTTTGTACTTCCGTATTCACATCTATTTATGTGTATTTATATTTTGTGCTTTTTTATTTATATTATTCATATGTATTTTTATTTTGTGCATTTGTATCTACATTTATATATGTGTATCTATGTTTTGTACTTGTATTTAAGTTTATTTATATATTCATATTTTTATGAGCATATTGTTATCACGAAACAATTACTCATGTACTTATCGTTCATTTCTACTTTATTCGCTCCTTATAATTGTAACCATTATACTTATTTATTGTGAATAAAGTTATTATTATTATTATTATTATTATTATTATATAACCTTCATAAAGTGGAAGGATCAATGCGATTTCAACCTGTCATGACACAAACTTAAAGGTCTTTAAAAAGAAGCCAAATGAAGATAAAGTTTTGAAACCTGCAGCTGTGATAGATTACAATAAAGGCAAACAGGGTGTTGATATCTCCGATCAGCTGGCTTGTTACTATACGTGTCTGAGGAAATCGTTAACATGGTACAAAAAAATAGCCATGAAGGTTATTTCCGGAAATATACCTTCAGAAATGCATGTACTCAAAGAATTACCCAGAGTTGATGACAACAAGATGTATACGGATGTCACGGATGTTACCAACAACTACGAGAAAGCTGCTTATCAACTGCAGCTGCAAAAAGAACTAAGAAAGTTAAGACTATCTGTAAAAAATGTAATCAAGCCTTATGTATATCATGTTTCCCAAAGAATCATTAATTTTGTTTGTAATTTATTTCTCAGCTTTTGGCAAAATTATTAGCACGTCAATCACTTAGTTATTTTTGTCCCATTTATTTGTTCTTGATCTTAAAATAAAGCTCTTACCTCCCTATATCGTGTCCTTTACAAATTATAAACCTTAGTTGTACGTCCACGTGTAACGCGAAACATTCGCCGAGCTCTCGTAAATTTAATATTGGCTAACCTGTCGACTGGGAGAAGTCACAGCGCTCTCGGTACGAAGTTAAAAATTTCAGTCCTCCATTTGCCGTCAAGGTGTAAACACACCGCTTCAACTAAAAATTTTCGCATGTGCTCTGGGAGCCATAAGTGCTTTATTGGAAAATCCGACAATTCCGACATAGGGGAAGAGAAATACGGCTGGAACCAACAATTGGCAGCTCCGACCCGATAGGTTTCTGGTCCAAAAACGGTCGATGACTGTGGGTTCCATAAAAATTTAGTGGAATTGCGTTTTGAGGTAAATTTCCGTAGACGGCGTTAGCTAGGATTTATTAACAAGGGGGGCTTTTGTATATGGACATTAAAAAAAATCACTGATTGGAATTTAATGGGTCAGTGAGACCAGTTCCTGGAGAGCTGGGATATTCTGGAGAAACTTCAGTTCCTGTTCTGGTGCCGGAAAAGGATAAGTGAACAGTTTTCCTCTTCTTACTTCTTCAAACTCATTAGTAAACTCACATTTATGCTTCACATATTACCGTTTTTTTTATATTAAGTTTTATTTCTTTTTTTCTTGCGGCAATTACTATAATCTCGCTTACACTTTGTATTTTGTATTTAAAAATTTGAAATCTTTGCTCATAGATTAAGATACGCTAGAACACTACGGTACGTAGGTACCTAGTATTGCGATATTTAGTGGTTTTTTACCTATTTCTAATGATTTTATGTATATAACTTGCGCCTTACATAATTTTGAGTTGTATTTTCTCTAGCAACGCTAAACTCGTTACTATTTAAATTTTTGGCTTATGCAATATTTATATTGATGTTGGTATAAATTGCGGAAGTGTGGACCCTTGTAACTATACATTGTCGATTTTGATATATATATTATCGTTGTATTTTTGGAATATTGTACATAAACAATTTGGTCGATTCTCTAGAATTTTAGAATTGAGATATCGGTGTAGTTTGGGGCCCTCAGCTCTTCTGCACCCTGAGATTACAGCCTTCAGCTGAGCTCAGACGTTATTTGTAATATTTTTTTGGTAGTGACATTGTAACAAATATTTTGAAAAGAGACCTTTGGTCCACCAAGACTAATTAAATCTTCAATCAGGGGATACTTGCTGACTTCAGATCAGATTAAACTTTGGAGTGTGTAGTGTGTGTTGTTAACCCACTGAGGAGTTGTGGGCTAACTTAGGAAGTCTTGGGTGCTTGCCAAAACTTCTCTGGCGCCCTTTTTGTATACTTGATAATTATTTGAAGAATCCACCCATTCTTCGACTCGAAGCTAGTCGACTGGCGAGCACGGATTGTACCACGTGAGACAACCCGCATACCTATAACGAGCACTGTGAGGGTTTGTAGGTTTTTCTCGTTATATGTTTTTGGTGCCCATAACGTGGGGCCGTTAGTAAATTTTTTTTTGTCAGCAATACATATCCCGTAATTTAAACTTAAACTTTTAAAATTAAATTTTTTTTAGCATCTTTGATTAAACTTAAACTTTAAAAATCAAAATTTTACTTGTAGCCATTTGATTAAACTTGAACTTTTGATAAGTTAGATTTGCAGATATATTTTCAGTTTGTTTTTTTTTGCTTTTTTTAGCTATTGGCTGCACCAGATTTAAGTGGATTTTGTAGGAAATCTGGGGCTTGCTTCAATTTTGAGGGTAATTGTTTTATTGGGGCGTACCTGGAAATAATTTCCCTTAATATGTTTTGATTGTGCCAGATTTAAGTGTTTTTAGTAAATCTGGGGTTGTGTTCAATTCGAAGGGAATTGTTTTACTGGACGTAATTTGTAAACAACATACCTTATTCTGTGAGACTATAATAGATATCAAACTGAAAATTTTATGGTAGAAATCGGACAAAAGCTCATTGGCTCGTGGGCAACCGTTATTTTCTTTTCATACTGATTGATGATTGGAATTTTGGAAAATTCAATATTGTAAATTTTATCTTTTTTTTAAAAACTTTGATAAATTTTCAACTTTTTCTGAGAAACTAACAGTCATTGTAGTTTTGACTTCAGTTATTGTGTCATTTGTAATTTATCACACCGGATTTAATTGGGTTTTTCATAGTAAATCTGGGGTTTGCTTAACTTTGAAGGTAATTGTTTCAATTGTGGGCGCAACCTGGAAATAATTTCTCTTAATTAGTTATTGATAGTGCCAGATTTAAGTGTTTGTAGTAAATCTGGGGTTTGAGGTCTTGAAGGGAATTGTTTATGGGGCGTAAGTGGTAAACAATTTACCGAATTTTGTTGAGCAGTGTTAAATATTAAATTGAAGTTTTAAGACAGGAAACGGACAAATTGTTCATTGTTTGATGTGCTCTGTTTTTTTTCTTCTGTTTCAGGTGGCAAGTGAATAAGAAGATTCCTGATATTGATATTATTGTTTGAATAAAAAAATTGTAATTTTGAAAATTTTATTTAATTATATATTGTAAAATATTTGTAATTTATAGATATCGTAAATTTAAAAGGTGAGTTACATATTGGGTCACACTGTGTATAAATTTTAGTATCAGAACAGTAACTGAATTCGTAAATACTTTGCTTCATGGTCAGTTTATTTGACTTTCGACGATTGTAGGCTACTTTGTGGGTTCGAACCTTAGCGGATCGGTGCTTTGGAAGTGGTGCCTTGGGCTCGTGGACTCCTGTATTTTGGAATCTCTTTTGAGGAAGGAACGTTGCGTTGGTTCGAGAAGTACACTTCGTGGAAACTCTGTTGGTTGGAGATACTGTTTGGACAAATAGGGACTTTTAGACATTCGGTAACTGGATTTGGGTTTTAAATTCCTTATTAGGTTTCAGTTGGAGGGAGGCCATTTGAGGTACAGGTGTGTCGGTGAAGAATTATTGTTCCGCTAGGTTGGAAATTGGTTTGTTGCTTGGATTGCTTGTCAAATTGAACTTAAAAAGAAAAAGAAATGTCTCGTAGGTTTGTAGTTAATCGGTTGGTTCAGGATGAGCTTGTGTATGAGTTGACAATACGTGGTATTGCAAGTGGCACGGTGTCTGAGATGCGGCGTAGTTTAACTTTAGCGTTGCAGGTAGAGAAGGAAGATGATAGTATAGATCCGCCAGAGTATCCGTATACAGCTGCCGAAGACTTGAGTGCAGTTGAGAATAAGTTAGATCAGATTGAGCCCGGTGTAGAAGAGTTCAACTAAACTCGTGTGAGTGGTAGTTTCGAGAAATTACAGAGTCAGTTGGTGCATGTCATAGGTCGGTTGGAACGTGCGACTAATTTCGAAGCAGGTGATGCTGGTGTTCGACAGAGGGCGAAAGTAGATGAACTAATGGCTAAAGCTCTCTCTTTATACGAATCATTGGGAAGTAAGGCTTCTAGACATAAGCGTTCTCGTCAATCTCAACCCCCAAATGGAAATTCTCTCTCAACCTGGGCCGTCCTTTGTAAATTTGTCAACAATCCGTAGACCGACTCTCAATGAAGTCAGACCACTTCCTAATCCTGGTAATGCGTCGAGGAACTTGTCTAGTATTAAGACGATCTTGCCTAGCAAGTGGGGTTTGGTGTTTTCTGGAGATCCCAAAGGTATTTCACTATCGAGCTTTCTGGAAAAAGTGGAAGAGTATCGAGTTTCGCGTAATGTGGATAAGGAAATTTTGTTAGCTAGTGGTATCGATTTATTTTCTGGTAGGGCTTATCAGTTTTATTTAGCTTATAGAGCAGAGGTAAACTCTTGGGATGAATTCGTGGATCTATTACGGGAAGAGTATTTATCAGTAGATTACAATGAAAAACTGTTCGAGGAAATTAAGAGCAGAACTCAGGGTCCTGATGAAAGTATGGGAATTTACTTGGCTGCGATGTCTGGTTATTGTAGAAGGTTGACTTGTCCCATTTCGGAGGAAACTAAACTTAAAATATTGTTAAGGAATATCACGCCTTACTACCAACATCATTTTGGACTTATGGAAATTAATAGCGTGCGTTAGTTATTGACTTTGGGTCGTAAATTGGAGGCTAGGAAATTGGCTATCGAGTATTACAGTGTACCATCGAGGGAACTAAATTGTATGGAGCCAGACCTAGCTTATGTGTCATCGCATGTGGAACCTGTATCTCAGGTTGGAACTCTACCCCTCTCTACTTCGTCATCTATTCCTAAAGTTCATGAGCTCGTTTGCTTCCGTTGTAAGCAGCCAGGTCATCGGGCTGTAGCGTCTCGTAGTAATAGGAAATTTTGCTTTAGATGTAAGAAAGAAGGATTCACGGTTAGGACTTGTCCTGATTGCTCTTCCAGAATAAGCCAGCGTAAACGAACCGAGGCGTGCTTGAATGATCGGTTAGAGTGCGTCAGTGAAAACCCCCCGGTCAGTAGTTTTCGTGCCGTTATAGATTATGTGTTGGATCATGTCGTTAATGATGAACGTCCTTATCTTAAGATAGATATCCTGGGGAAAACTTTATTAGGACTTTTGGATTCGGGCGCTTCAAGAACTATTTTAGGAGGTAAGGGTTATGAGTTAACTTCTTGTTTAGGGTTGACTTTGGATAAAAGTAGGACGACTAATTGTACAGTGGCAAATGGTAATGTGTTACAGAGTATTGGAACCGTAGTGTTACCCGTGGTTTTGAGGGGTCGTATGCGGTTGATTGAGGCTCTGGTTGTCCCTGAATTAACTCACATTTTGATCCTTGGTGTAGATTTTTGGAATTTGATGGGCGTCGTCCCAGATCTTCGTCATGACGAGTGGCATTTTTCGGCAGATCCTGTGTTGTTAAATAGTGTGAAACATATGTCCTCTAGAACGGTACTCACTCCTTTGGAACAGCAGATACTTCAAGCGGTGATTGATAGGAATATGGAAATTATGGGAAAAGGTCTAGGGTGTACCGATAGAGTAGAACACGTGATAGTAACTTCTAGTCCCCCCATCAAGCAGCGATATTATAGGGTCAACCCCATTGTACAGAAGCATATTGATGCTGAATTGGATGAGATGCTGCAGTTAGGTGTTGTAGAACCCAGTAATAGTCCGTGAACTTCTCCAATTTTGCTGGTCAAGAAGAAGGATGATTCCTACCGATTTTGCGTGGATTACAGGAAGCTGAATGCTGTCACTGTTCGAGATAGTTACCCTCTTCCCCTGGTAATGGATACTTTAGAGAAGTTGCATGAGGCTAAATATTTGTCTAGTTTAGATGTCAAGTCCGCTTATTGGCTAGTTCCGGTAGCCGAATCTTCAAGGCAATACACTGCTTTTACGGTACCTAATAGTGGTCTATTCCAGTTCAAACGACTACCATTTGGTTTACATAATGCCCCAGCCACCTGGCAGAGACTTATCGACAATGTTTTAGGCCATGATCTTGAACCGCATGTTTTTGTCTATCTTGACGACGTGGTTATTTGTACGCAAACTTTCAAGGAACATGTACGGGTAATCGAAGAGGTTTTTAAGAGGTTAGCGGATGCTAAAATTACTGTTAGCGTGGATAAGTGTCAGTTCTGTCGTCCTGAAATGAAGTATCTTGGGTATGTAGTGGATCGTTTTGGGTTGCATGTGGATCCGGATAAGGTGAAGGCAATGTTGGAGTTACTGACTCCTCTTAATATTACGGAAGTTCGTCGTGTGGTTGGAACCTTCTCCTGGTACCGGAGATTTATCCCTAATTTTTCAACCATCATGGTCCCCATTACGGGTCTTCTGAGGAAAAATCGTCCTTTTCTGTGGTCTTCTGAATGTAAGTCTTCATTCCGTCGTGTCAAGGAATGTTTGGTTTTTGCGCCGATTCTTACTTGTCCCGATTTTGATAAACCCTTTGTTGTACAGACCGATAGTAGTGGTTATGGTTTAGGGGTTGTGTTGAGTCAGCCTCACGAGGACAAGGTTATTTGCTATCTAAGTAGATCTCTCACTCGCCAAGAAAGGAATTTTTCAACCACTGAACGCGAATGTCTCGCTGTGGTTTGGGCACTTGAACAACTTCGGCCTTATTTAGAGGGTGTTTCTTTTACCGTCATTACGGATAACTATAGTCTACTGTGGCTACAGAAGTTGCAGAGTCCGAAGGGTCGTCTAGCCCGATGGGCAGTCAAAATGCAACAGTATAACTTCCAAATTATACATCGCAAAGGTCGTGAACACGTAGTACCAGATGCTCTTTCTCGGTCCGTCCCTGTTGTCGATGAGGTGTCTGTGGAGGTTTCATCTGAAGAGGTACCGCTCCCTCCGTTTGATACAACCAATGATAAGTGGTATTCTGAGATGGTAAAGAATGTCGCTAGTAATCCCCTCAAATTTCCGGATTGGCGTGTGAAGGATAATCTCCTCTTCAAACATGTTGTCAATAAGTACACACAACCGCTGTCGCCTGGTGAATCTTGGAAACTGGTAGTTCCCAAAGCTGGTAGGTCGCGTATTATCATGGAAGCCCATGTCCCTCCCACATCTGGACATACGGGTATTTTAAAAACCTTCCACAGAGTAGCTGAGCGTTTTTACTGGCCGAAAATGAGAGTTGATGTCGCTAGGTATGTTAATCGTTGTGAGGTGTGTGCTGCGCATAAGGTGTCACAAGGTAAACCTGTTGATAAGATGGCGTCTCATCCAAAGCCTAGCAGTCCGTGGGAAATGATTTGCACAGATCTGATGGGGCCTCTCCCAAGGTCGAAACGAGGTATTTATTTCATCCTTGTCGTTACGGATTATTTGACCAAGTATGTGCTGATATACCCACTTAGAACAGCGTCTGCAGCGGCCGTTGCTCGTAAGATCGAAGATGAAGTATTTTTTGTATATGGGGTACCCAAGGTGATTTTGTGTGATAATGGTCCCCAATAACGTAGTAATCTTTTCCGAAGCTTAGCTATCATCCAAGAGCTAACCCGTGTGGAAGAGTTAACCGTGTGGTTGACACTATGATGGCTTCCTATGTCTCAGATAATCATCGTGGTTGGGACGAGCATCTCGCTCAGATAGGATGTGCGATTAGAACATCTACTCATGAAGTCACAAAGGTAACACCGTATTTCGCTAATTTTGGTAGGTCTATGCTGTTGTCTGGTGCCGATTATGTTGATAATTCAGATTTAGATCTGGGAGATAGTGTGAGAACTCCCGAGAGTAGTCGTAATGAGGGTTTTAGGAAATTGTTCGCTGACATCAGGAAACGGTTAGAGGATGCCAATCAGAAGGCCTGTGATAGCCATAATCTGCGACGTAGGCATGTGGAGTATCTCCCGCACGATTTAGTGTGGAAGAGGAATTTTGTCCTTTCGGATGCTGCAAGGTATCACACGCGTAAGCTAGCGCCTAAGTATATAGGGCCCTACTCGATAGCTAAGAGGGTATCTCCGTGGACGTATGAATTGCATGATAAGGATGGAGCTACGGCAGGAGTATGACACTGCAAGGACTTGAAACCATACTCTACGCAACCGCCTGACGATGAAACCCGGAAGGGTTAATTTTCTTTGACGAAAGGGGGGGAATCTGTAACGCGAAAAATTCGCCGAGCTGTCGTAAATTTAATATTGGCTAACCTGTCGACTGGGAGAAGTCACAGCGCTCTCGGTACGTAGTTAAAAATGTCAGTCCTCCATTTGCCGTCAAGGTGTAAACACACCGCTTCAACTAAAAAATTTCGCATGTGCTCTGGGAGCCATAAGTGCTTTATTGGAAAATCCGACAATTCCGACATACGGGAAGAGAAATACGGCTGGAACCAACAATTGGCAGCTCCGACCCGATAGGTTTCTGGTCCAAAAACGGTCAATGACTGTGGGTTCCATAAAAATTTAGTGGAATTGCGTTTTGAGGTAAATTTCCGTAGACGGCGTTAGCTAGGATTTATTCACAAGGGGGGTTTTTATTTATGCTTCACATATTACCGTTTTTTTTTATATTAAGTTTTATTTCTTTTTTTCTTGCGGCAATTACTATGATATCGCTCACACTTGTATTTTGTATTTAAAAATTTGAAATCTTTGCTCATATATTAAGATACGCTAGAACACTACCTAGTATTGCGATATTTAGTGGTTTTTTACCTATTTCTAATGATTTTATGTATATAACTTGCGCCGTACATAATTTTGAGTTGTATTTTCTCTAGCAACGCTAAACATGTTACAATTTAAATTTTTAGCTTATGCAATATTTATATTGATGTTGGTATAAATTGCGGAAGTGTGGACCCTTGTAACTATACATTGTTGATTTTGATATATATATTATCGTTGTATTTTTGGAATATTGTACATGAACAATTTGGTCGATTCTCTAGAATTTTAGAATATTTATATTTTGTTATTTCGTATTTGCATCTGTTTATGTGTATCTATATTTTGAGCTTTTATATTTGCATTTATTTAGACGTATTTATATTTTGTGCTTCTGTATTTATATTTATTCATCTGTATTTATATTTTGTGCATTTGTATTTACATTTATTTTTGTGTATTAATATTTTGTACTTTTGTATTTGCATTTGTTTATGTATATTTATATTCTGAACTTTCGTATTTACATCTATTCATATATATATAATATTTTGTACTTTCGTATTTACATCTATTTATGTGTATTTATGTTTTGCGCTTTTGTATTTGCATTTATTTGGGTGTATATATATGAGTAATAATATTTTGTGCATTTGTATTTGAATTTATTTTTGTGAATCTATATTTTGTTTTTGCATTTATTTGTGTATATTTTGTACTTCCGTATTCACATCTATTTATGTGTATTTATATTTTGTGCTTTTTTATTTATATTATTCATATGTATTTTTATTTTGTGCATTTGTATCTACATTTATATATGTGTATCTATGTTTTGTACTTGTATTTAAGTTTATTTATATATTCATATTTTTATGAGCATATTGTTATCACGAAACAATTACTCATGTACTTATCGTTCATTTCTACTTTATTCGCTCCTTATAATTGTAACCATTATACTTATTTATTGTGAATAAAGTTATTATTATTATTATTATTATTATTATTATATAACCTTCATAAAGTGGAAGGATCAATGCGATTTCAACCTGTCATGACACAAACTTAAAGGTCTTTAAAAAGAAGCCAAATGAAGATAAAGTTTTGAAACCTGCAGTTGTGATAGATTACAATAAAGGCAAACAGGGTGTTGATATCTCCGATCAGCTGGCTTGTTACTATACGTGTCTGAGGAAATCGTTAACATGGTACAAAAAAATAGCCATGAAGGTTATTTCCGGAAATATACCTTCAGAAATGCATGTACTCAAAGAATTACCCAGAGTTGATGACAACAAGATGTATACGGATGTCACGGATGTTACCAACAACTACGAGAAAGCTGCTTATCAACTGCAGCTGCAAAAAGAACTAAGAAAGTTAAGACTATCTGTAAAAAATGTAATCAAGCCTTATGTATATCATGTTTCCCAAAGAATCATTAATTTTGTTTGTAATTTATTTCTCAGCTTTTGGCAAAATTATTAGCACGTCAATCACTTAGTTATTTTTGTCCCATTTATTTGTTCTTGATCTTAAAATAAAGCTCTTACCTCCCTATATCGTGTCCTTTACAAATTATAAACCTTAGTTGTACGTCCACGTGTAACGCGAAACATTCGCCGAGCTCTCGTAAATTTAATATTGGCTAACCTGTCGACTGGGAGAAGTCACAGCGCTCTCGGTACGAAGTTAAAAATTTCAGTCCTCCATTTGCCGTCAAGGTGTAAACACACCGCTTCAACTAAAAATTTTCGCATGTGCTCTGGGAGCCATAAGTGCTTTATTGGAAAATCCGACAATTCCGACATACGGGAAGAGAAATACGGCTGGAACCAACAATTGGCAGCTCCGACCCGATAGGTTTCTGGTCCAAAAACGGTCAATGACTGTGGGTTCCATAAAAATTTAGTGGAATTGCGTTTTGAGGTAAATTTCCGTAGACGGCGTTAGCTAGGATTTATTCACAAGGGGGGTTTTTATTTATGCTTCACATATTACCGTTTTTTTTTATATTAAGTTTTATTTCTTTTTTTCTTGCGGCAATTACTATGATATCGCTCACACTTGTATTTTGTATTTAAAAATTTGAAATCTTTGCTCATATATTAAGATACGCTAGAACACTACCTAGTATTGCGATATTTAGTGGTTTTTTACCTATTTCTAATGATTTTATGTATATAACTTGCGCCGTACATAATTTTGAGTTGTATTTTCTCTAGCAACGCTAAACATGTTACAATTTAAATTTTTGGCTTATGCAATATTTATATTGATGTTGGTATAAATTGCGGAAGTGTGGACCCTTGTAACTATACATTGTTGATTTTGATATATATATTATCGTTGTATTTTTGGAATATTGTACATGAACAATTTGGTCGATTCTCTAGAATTTTAGAATTGAGATATCGGTGTAGTTTGGGTCCCTCAGCTCTTCTGCACCCTGAGATTACAGCCTTCAGCTGAGCTCAGACGTTATTTGTAATATTTTTTTGGTAGTGACATTGTAACAAATATTTTGAAAAGAGACCTCTGGTCCACCAAGACTATTTAAATCTTCAATCAGGGGATACTTGCTGACTTTTATTTACTTATGATAATTTACCTATCAGATTAACCTTTGGAGTGTGTAGTGTGTGTTGTTAACCCACTGAGGAGTTGTGGGCTAACTTAGGAAGTCTTGGGTGCTTGCCAAAACTTCTCTGGCGCCCTTTTTGTATACTTAATAATTATTTGAAGAATCCACCCCTTCTTCGACTCGAAGCTAGTCGACTGGCGAGCACGGGTTGTACCACGTGAGACAACCCGCATACCTATACCGAGCACTGTGAGGGTTTGTAAGTTTTTTCTCGTTATACACGTTATAATTGAGCTATATAAATGCAGGGTTTCATGAGATAAGTATGGTTCATGGAACTGTGAGCAAGAATTATCGAAAAGAAGCCGAATTTGGTCCATTGAATCGAAAGCGCTCTGCTAATAATAAATTCTTGTACCAAAATACAAAATTTGGTTTCTTTTCGATAGTTGTTTTTCTCTGGTACACTCAGCTGACTTCACTCATTTACTGCGAGTAAGCATTGTTATAACCCATAGGTGGTTCATTGCACTGTGAACGTGTTAATAATGTACATGATTATTCAATTTACAGGAAACAACACATACTGATGTGACTATTCTATATAGTTCCAATCATCCCATGCCACATAAAATAGCAGCAATAATACATAAATAAATATTATTTTAATGAACAAATTAATACAATTGAACAAATAGCAGCCTCTAACGTTATCCAGTACATGTAATAAATAAATTACCTTATAAAAAAGAGGGAAAAGTGGCATTACAACTAATATTTTGTGAAAATACTCAAGAAATAAAACATTACAAAACCATTACATATGCTGGTAATATATCTAATAATATTTCAAAGATAATATTTTTAGAAACAAATAAATTTCTTTTGAACCTGAAAATAATGTGAGTACAAAATTGTTAAATGGAACCATAAAAATATCCCCATTAATGAAGTCTGGTATATATAAACTTAAATGATCTGAACGAAATGTTCTCTATTTGGGTCACACCTTTAGAAAGTCTGAAATTAGATATAGTGAACACTTACGAGCATACATATTGAAACAACCAGATAAATCCCATTACGCAAAACATCTATTTGACACCAAATATTCATTGAAATCTAACACAGAACTAGAACAGAACATATTTGTAATAAGAAACAAGAACTGGATTTCTTTGAAGAGTTAGAAAATAGAAGACACTTAAGAGACCCACAATATGAAGTCGTTAATGAACATATAAATCTATGCAGTTCTCCAGTTTTTAACTGTCTTCTTAAATAATAATTATTGCAGCAGATATAGTTTTCCTGGTTTTCTATGGTTTTCTATGTTATTGGGAAATGGGAAAAAGGTATCCAGGATATCCTCATAGGGCTAATTATATCTAAGCTTCAATATTTGTAATATCATATCTTCTTTTTTTTGTATTCATATACATTAAGTTAATCACAACTTCTAGTCACAAATTATTAGTAAGCATCACATAGGCATCACATGAAACGTAACTTCTGTCATTCTGAAGATGATAGTAATATAGAAACAATTGTCAATTTTTTAGAATCTTTTCATATCTTGGAATTATTTAGAAACAGTTTATTTCAGTTAAAACAGTAATATGAGCAGATTCCACAGAGTAAGTGTCCAAGGGGAAATTTTAGATATTAGCTACATATTGGGTAGTAATGTGATGATCTTCTGTAGGTTTTGCGCAGAAATATTTCCAAAGTTTGACACTTACAATCTGTTATGGCCACTCAAGTTGGAAACTCTTCTAAATTTAGTGTTGGGAATTCTGTCTCAACGAAGCGTAACAAAAAGAAATTTAGTTTTATCGCAATTAGAGTTATTCCTTTTCTTTTGATTTTATGACAGACTAAATTGAATATTACAAGGTTGATTGATGATTTTGGGCCGACCGTAATTAGGCATTGGAGTCAGTATAGACAAATATATTTCAGTGAGTCATAACCCTGCGTTGGATGCCCCGGGTCTGATAGACCCAAAGCCCTTTACAATGCCGTTTTCTATATGAACTTCGGTAAGTAGGTAACTTATATTACTTGTGAAACCCAAGTCATCAATTTTTGTATTTGTTGTGCTTGAGTACTAATACATGAAGGTGAAGTGACACTTTTGATTAAAAAACTGTATAGTAATTATATGAATTTCAATGATCCGTATGTAAAAGAACAAAATAGACTTCTTCAGCTGTACAGTGATGTTCTATCGGACAGTCCATATATTGATGATAATTCAGATGCTGTTCAAGATTAGAAAATCTTGAATTATATTGTTTACGATGCTTTTAAAAATATGTAAGATATTTGTATATTACTTCTCTTCGTCATTGTATATATTTAAGTCGTAAATTCCTTTCAGTTGCTTGCACTGTGAAAATGTGGTAAAGAATTGATAGATATTTTGTATTGTTGTAAATTCAAAGGGTAGTTACACTTTATTCGCAGCTTTTGTTAAATACTTTTAAAATATCACTTTTCGCAATAATAATTGTAAATAGTTTTGTTGGAGCATTGAAATAACACATTCTGAAAGTCGTGAGAGACATATCGTCGCATTGTGTTTGAATTCCCATAGTTAAAAATTAAGGAAAATGTCACGTTTCACACTATTATCTATTGTATTGTAAAAACCCTAAAGCAAGACTATAATTGTAACTTATTGTCACTTTGTGCCTGAATTTTTATGGTCGTTGGTCGGAAGCTTGTAAGAAACGTTTGAATAACCTTTTCGAGTGAAAAGATTACAATAGGACGGTCTTGCTATTGGAGTATTCAATAGAAATAGAAATATCTATTAGAGGCGTCCATTGTTGATTCTTGTGGATGTTCCTGTCGAGTCAAATGATACTGGCCAATAGGAAATGTCCATTTCCTTTTGCTCAACCCAATCCACGTGTAAACACGCCCCTTGCAGATTTCTATTTAACACGTCTTACACCGTGAAGAAATCAGTTTTTTATACTCATCGAAGCGAGTTCAACACTAAATAACAAAGTTAGTTTTTTCACTACTCATCGAAGCGAGTTCAACACTCAATAACGAAGTTTTTGTTTTTCACTACTCATCGAAGCGAGTTCAACACTCAATAAGGAAATCAGTTCAATACTCAAATTATTTCACAACGAAATCAGTTCAATACTCAAGTTAGTTCATAACTCAGTTCAACACTCAATCGTGTTCATCGAGTCGTCGTTACATATCGAAGTAACTTCACTCAAAGTCAAACAATCAGTGATACTAAGTCTAACACATGTTTACTTAGTTTATATACGAGCCAAGTGAGTATTCATCAAAACGATCCAGATTTTAAAGTAGTCAGCGATCCTAACTCAGAGAGTCAAATATAAATTGAAGATGTTGCTGAGGAAAGTCGAGCAGATCCTGAAGATAATAATACAAGAAAATACAGAGGAAAAGGAACGAAACAAATTGTAGGTATGGTTTGAAAAACAAGTTGTCCTAACAAAGCCGTTGGAACTCGAAGTGACAATATTACTCACTTACCTAGTGTTAACGGAAGAGGCTCGCAATGCTAAAGCTCCTGTGAAATGTTGGAAATGCTTCATATGCTAAATTAGATACTTGTAAATACTAACATTAGCATAAGGCGAATAAGAGGAGAAACTGTCACAAATTACAGAACAAAGGACCCAACAGTTGTATAAATCCAAGCTGTATTTGGATTATTTTACATAGCGGGCATTTTAAAATGATGGACAAATTACTTTTGAGTGATTTTGGAGTAAAAATTAGAGCAGTTACCCTATTTTCCCGACCACCATAGGTATAAAACGCTTCCGCTTCCTTTTAGCTAGTCTAAGATCAGATGACATAAACACAAGAGTAGAAAGACGTAATAAAGACAAGTTAGCTGCTGTAATCGTTTTCTTAGAGAGTTTTGCGGCAAACTGCACAAGCAGTTACATTATTGGGAAATACGCAAATATTGACGAAATGTTATGATCGTTTCGTGGTAGATGCAGTTTAAAACTGGAAAACTCCATAGATTAATCTGTTCATTAACGACTTCATATTGTGAGTCTCTTAAGTGTCTTCTATTTTCTAACTCTTCAAGGAAATTCAGTTCTTGTTTCTTATGAAAAATATGTGGTACTTCTAGTTCTGTGTCAGATGTCAATGAATAATATCAAGAGGATGTTTTGCGTAGTGAAATTTCTCTGGTTGTTTTGATATGTATGCTCGTAAGTGTTCACTATATCTAATTTCAAAATTTCTGAAGGATTGACCCAAATAGACAGCATTTGGTTCAGATCATTTAAGTTTATATATACCAGACTTCATTAATTGGGATATTTTTATTGTTCCATTTAATAATTTTCTACTCATATTACTTTCTGCTTCAAAATAAATTGTTTTACATGTTTCTAAAAATATTATTTTTGAAATATTATTAGAATCTTACCAGCATTCGTAATGGTTGTGTACTGTTTTATTTATTTAGTTCTTTTACGAAATATTAGTTGTAATGCCACATTTTCCTCTTTTTTATTAGGCAATTAATTTATTATATGTAATGGATAACGTTGGAGGTTGCTATTTGTTCAATTGTGAATTAAGGGTTGCTGTCCGAAAAGTCACTTTTTAAAAAGATACTTCATTGACAATACAACTACACAACTCAAACACAAAATACACTATATCCAATACATTCAATTGATGGAACTTATGTACTAAAATAAATGCAGCTATAGACTAAAATTATGCAATTCTGCAGAATCATCATTTGTTGTACAAACATGGATCAGCGGTCGTGAGTTATGCCGGAAGCTCGAAGGTTAATACCATGCATGAACCATGGGTCAGCGAACTGTAACTTGTGTTAAAAACTTTATCAAAATAATATTTGTTCATAAGAACTGAAAATGCTCTATGTATCATTGAATTATATGCTGCTATTTTATGTGGCATGGGATGATTGGAACTATATAGAATAGTCACATCAATATGTGTTGGTTTCCTGAAAATTGAATAATCATGTACATTATTCACTCTTTGAATTTTTAAATCAAGAATATGGATTGAAGTATTTTCTTCAATTTCTAATGCAAATTTTACTTTTTGGTTTAAATCATTAATAAAATTGAAAAATACATCTAATTGTCGTTCGCTACTTATAAAATAAGATAATATGTCATCTACATATCTATACCAAAACAAGATGTTTTTTGAAATGTTAGATTCAAAGATTCTTTTTCTAAACTGTCCATAAAAATGTTTGCCAATATTGGTGATATAGGGCATCCCATTGATAAACTTTCATTTTGAATATATACCTTATTGTAAAAAGTGAAATAATTCTGATTATAGCTTACTACAAATACTGATATTATTCCTGGATGAATATTATTATCTTCTAGTAATTTTCTTAGTATTATTCATTCGTTTGGATGAATTTCGTTAACATATTGGTAACATCAAATGAAACAAGTTTACAGTTTTCTGGTAAGTAGAGTATTTTCAATTTATATTAAAAACTGAAGATAGTGTATCCAAAATAAATAAATTTATAGAAACTAGTGAAGTACAAATTTTTATAGCAGCCCAACAAAAAAGTTTTCCACTAATGTAAGAGAGATTGTTAATAATTCAAATTATCTTTCAAGTGATTATGAAAGGAAATACGTCATAAATAAAAATCCTCAATCTCCACAATAATATGTAACCGTTAAATTACATAAAACCAATTAGACCTGTAATTGCTTATAATAATAGTCCTTATAATAAAATTTAAAAATCAAATTCATTTATCCTTGTTATAATAAAATGGCTAAGAACTTAATGATATTCTCATAAATTTCGGGTATATACATATCTTAATACCTACCCGATTAAAAATCACCAATTTTTTCACTAATATTCCTCCGAACGAATGTCTAACACACGTAAGAAAATTACGAGAAGCTAAAAATATTTAATAATTTATTTGATGTATCTATTAATCAGAATTATTTCACTTTTGACAACAAAAATAAGTTATATATTCAAAATTAAGGTTTAACATTGGGAAGCTCTATTTCACCAACTCTGGTAAATATTTTTATGGACAGTTTATAAAGAAGGTAACATTTCAAAAAAAATCATTTTTGGGTATAGATATGTAGATGACATTAGCTTGTTTTATAGGCTGTGAACGACATTTAGATGTATTTTTCAAGCATATTAATAATTTACACCCAAAAATTAAATTCACGTAAGAAGTTGAAGAAAATAATTTTCTTGATTTAGAAATTCAAAGAGCTAATAATGTACTTGATTATTCAATTTATAGGAAACCAACACACTATTCCATATAAATCCAGTCATTCGATATGTCACATAAATTAGCAGCATATAATTAAATGTACACCAACCATTTTCAGTTCCTATGAACAAATATAACTTTGATAGATGAATTGAACAAAAAGCAACATCCAACGGGTATCCATTACATATAATAAATAAATTACTTAATAAAATAGAGGAGAAAGTGAAATTACACTAATATTTCCTAAACAAACTAAAGAAATTTACAAAACCATTACATATACTAGTAATATTTCTAATAATATTTCAATGATAATATCTTTAGTAACAAACACAACAATATGTTTTAAAACAGAAAGTAATGTGAATACAAAATTGTTAAATTTTAAACAAAAATATCCCCATTGAAGTAGTCTGGTATATATAAACTTAAATTTCCAGAATGTAAAGCAGTCTATTTGTATCAAACCCTTAGAAATTTTGAAATTAGATACAGTGAACACTTATGAGCTTACAGATTAGAACAACCAGAGAAATCCCACTACGCAAAACATCTACTTGACACCAAACATTCATTGACACCTATCACAGAACTAGAACTACTACATATGTGTGATAAAAAAGAGGAACGGGATTTCCTTGAAGTTATTAATTAGAAGACACTTAAGTGACCCACAATATTAAGTCGTCAATAAACAGATGAATCTTGGGAGTTCTCCACTTTTAAACTGTCTTCTTAGGTAATAATTGCAAAGATCAGTAGATTTTCCTAGTTTTCTACATCATTGCATAGTTATGCTGATCTTAATTGTGAAAAACATATTCAGGATCCCCCATAGGGCCAATAATATTCCAATTTTAATATTTGTAATATCATATCTTCTTCTTTTTTCTATTCATATATATTAAATCAAGGCCTTTCTTGGTCTAGCCAAATATAATTATTAAACATCAGGTAGGCATCACATGAAATCTTACTTGTCATTCTGACCATGATAGTAATAGCGAAACACTTGTCCAATTGTCGATTTTTTAGAATTTTTACCATTTCTTCAATATATTGTAGAATTATTTAGAAACAGCTAGTTTCATTCGAAAGAGTAAAGAAAACCGACATCTGATCAGATATTTTAAAATGTACTACCATATCTACTAATTTTTGTAACCAAGCATTTTGACACATCTTTGTTCTGATAGCAAAAAATTGGTTTTCATAATTATCATTGTGCTTACGTTCACATTTATCATGAAAATTTAACTTATTGCCAAACACATTAAAAAAACTTAACTGAATTGGAATTGACCTCATTATAATTTGATAAAATGGTATATGAAAACTCTTAATGCGAAACAGCAATCGCCCAAATTGAATATATCTGTTAATTTTTTGAAAAGATTAATTCTAAAGTAGCAATTGTTTTGTTAATCCCAAAATCACCACTAAAGATAACGTGAACTTTACATTATTGAATAGGTTGCGACAATAAAAATAAAATTTATTCTTATCCCAATTTTCTCGTTTATGACTCAAACCTCCCTCATAAAACTTGCAATTTACACACTGTAAACATGCAAACACGAGTATTTGAATCATCAAATCAACTTGAAATGTTAACGCCTGTTTGATTCCCTGTGTCTGATATGACCGTTTTAAACATCAAGGAAATTGTAAATTTGATCCTAAATAGAATTGAACAATATTTAAATTAACCTTAATTAAAGGGATAAACTTAAAAAAATATTCGATCCGGGACTGGATTAATCTCTGCGCAGAATACGACGAGGAAGATACAACCGAATCGAAAGCTTTTGTACGGAAGCTTGAGAATTATAATGTGCATAAACTCAAAGATACAAATAATTTGTAGGAAAATTTAGGCTTCATTTAGTAAAATTTATCACATTTCTTCAGGTATCTAGTGATAGTCATTCCGAATAGTATATTGTAAAACAAATGTCACAATGACTCATTTTGTAGTACAAGTGCAGCTTGCGTAACGAACCGCGAAGCGTTGAGTTACGCAAAGCAAGAGTACTACAGAATGTCATTGTGATAAGAGTTTTACATACTATTTTTTATAATGAACGTGAAAAAATGTTTTTCATGAAAATATAATTGCAATAATAGTGATTTTTGTGCTTCTTTATTTATGTTGGTGACCCTCAATATACAAATGACAGTTGACAGAATTTTTAAATTTAAAATTTGAATGTTCATTAATACCTAATTCGAAATTGATGATAACGGAAAAAAAACAGCGAATTACCATGTACACCCCCAGAACTCCGCAATACTGCTGATAATGCAATCAAATGATTTATTGCCAGAAAAATGTAAACAAAAATATCAAAAAGGATATGAACGGTTTTTAGAGTGGTGTGAAGAAAACTAGGTGAAAACTTATACAGAAAATGTTCTGCTGGCCTATTTTGATGTTATGAGCAATACTAAAAAGGCTTCTACAATGTGGTCTAGCTATTCGATGCTAAAATTTGAAATTGAAAACAATATAGACATTTCACTATAGGAAGTTCGAAAAATACTCTCCTAAAAAATCCAAAATACTAGAGTCTGAAGAAGTGTTAAAGTTTCTTAACGATGCTGACAATAATACATATCTAGCAATGAAGGTTAATTTACAACTTCAAAAATTTTCAGATTTCTTTGTGAATCATGATTATTCATAATTTTAGGTTATATTAATTATGGGATATAGTGGTGCATGTAGGAGAGATGAATTAAAAAATGTTGAGATAAATGATAACAATATTTCAGTCACAATTTCGAAAACAAAAAATATCATTTCAAGATTATTTTTAATAACCGAACCTCTCTGGATAAACTACATTTAGCTGCAACCATTAAATGTGACATATGCTCGTTTCTTTTTAACGTATCGCAATGGAAAATGCGCAGTAACTTCGATTGACATAAATAAAATGGGAGAAGTTCCTAAGCGAATTGCACAGTTTCTAAAATTATCAAATCCTGATCTCTACACAGGACATTGTTTCCGTAGATCGTCAGCAACACAAGTTGCCAATGCTGGAGGTGATTTGCTTACTACTCGTATTAAGAAACATGGTGGTTGGAAATCATCTTCTATAGCTGAAACTTATGTAGACTCAAGTCTGAAAAAAACTGAAATAGCACAAATGACAGATACAGATACTGATGATTACACTCAAGAATCGATAGAAGTTACAAGTAGGAACATTTCTATCCCTAGAAGTTCTTATTCTGGAATTTCAATAATATCAATGGATAATTCCATCGTTACAGTGAATATTTATAATACATATCCTGACAAAAACTAAAAATCACTTAACGTGTTTATGTATGCTTTTATTATTTAGTAGATAGACTACTTTATAAGAAATTTTGAGTTAAATGGTTATAATAAATATCACTAAAATATGGATATAAATTTGTTGCATTGTTGTTATTCCTAACTTCCATTTGAGGTTAGGTTTCTCGGACGTCTGATCGGGAAAATATATAGATTTTCATTTTAGTAAATATCTTCAGACTAATTATACGCTATTTATATTTATGTATTGATTCAATTTGCGTACATAGTTATGCCATTTCTTCAGCACGTGACAAAATTTCAATGCTAAAAATTACAAATTGAAATACTTACGATTGACATTACAAATCAAGACCTACGTTATAATTATTTATTGTTTATATATTGTTTCCATTCAAAATATTATAATTCTTCAAAATGTATAGGAAATTTACCAAACAATGTCAACTGTAAACTATAAATCAATGTCAGCCATAAGTTGAACAGTGCATAAAAAGTTATCAAAAACGATGCTGAAATGGTTATTTTGTAAAACTGTTTTCGATATCTCAATAGTTATTTGTAAAACAAGTGTCACAATGACTTGTAGTGCGAGTGAAGTTTGCACAACGAACCGCGGAGAGGTGAGTTGTGCAAAACACGAATACTACAGAAAGTCATCGTGGCACAAGTTTTACACAAGATTTTTTATAGTTCGCATTTATTTGATTATTTAAATAAAATAGAATTTCATATAATCCCTGTTTTTAAACTAGGAGGAGTAGTTTGAATTTAAGTTGGCAATTCTGTAGATTCCTAATGGGTCAGATCACATATGGTTTTATTCAGCACTTCTGACATTTGACATATAACCGAATAATTGTGTAAATTGTGAGCAAACTTTAATTTAAGCAAGAAGAGGATGATTATTTGTTTAAAAAAGAGCTTCTTCGTATATGCTCTTGCGATCTATTTATATTATATCATGAACAGAATTATTTCTGTAATACATCTTCACATAAATATCTGGTAATTTATCCTAAAAACGTTTTTTATACCTATATATTGATCTTATAAAATATAAAAATGAACAATTGACAAATCATTGATAAATAAACGTTAGCGTACGTTATTCATCAATATTTTTAATATATAAATCATTCTAATTCACCTTTAATATAATAATTTGCTAGCTAGAACAACGCTAGACAATTATATATATATATATATATATATATATATATATATATAATTTGTGTCAAGGTTAAAGTCAAATGTCAAATAAAAATATAACTAAATACAATAACCAACTGTACACTAAAAATTACTATAACAGTGTTCAAAGAGCTTCATTGTGACACTGTAAACAATGTTATAATGAAGTCTCTTTTATACGCGAATGATAAAAAGTTAATTATGTATATGTGAATTATAAAAAATATTTTATTCATGTGGCCAGTTCTTCCAGGTAGTAACTGAGCTGTCGTTTCAGGTAGTGCCATCAATTGAGTTGAAACCATTTCATAATATATATTCAAAATGTTATGCCTTCTTGCAATTTCAAACATTTAACTGATCAAAATAAATGACAATCCTAAAGGATCACTATAAATTACAAAATGTTTTGGAATTTCTGGTTTTTACATAGAAAATGTAGATATCTTGTAGGTCCATTGTCTCTACACTTTAATACGTCTTAACCAAATTTTAATCCAAAATAGTAAAAATTGAAGTTTCAAGTATGCATATGCAGCACACAATTTAATCTGAAATTTAAGGCAATAGCCGAGTTTCTATTAATTAATTATGCAACTCCTATTCGAAGGGACAATGCCCATTGTGCGGAGTGGCGTGCCAAGGGAATTAATCAGGTCCCTTCTTACTGGCATAATGACTCGGTACGCGTTGACTTCCAAATTATTAACCTCATGTAAGAGGAGGGCTTTGTTACTTCACTCTCTCTTTGAAGGATTCTGAGTATGCTATGCATGGACACGGAAAAACATTTACTCAAGTTTTCTGGTCATTGTTGAGGGTAGCCGCGCTTATTTGGATATATACGGTACCATGGTTTGTGTGAAGTGGAAATCGTAATGAATCGACACTATCATTATGAAATATTTTTTAATCTTATCCAAAATTGAATTAGAGAGAACAAACATTGATTTGGTGATTTCATGATTTCATTTCTTACTTAGAAGAGAATATTAAGGAACTGAGCTTCAATTTGCTAAAATAAATCTAGAATATGAATAATATGGAATGGAATTGCATATGATGAGCATACAAATGTCTTGAAAAGAGGATAAGTTCTAGATGAGAAAATAATAAAAAATTTCATTACTGAAATTAACTGTCTCAATCCTTACTTTGTGGAATCTACTCATATTAGTGAAACTTACTGTTTCTAGTTAACTCCACAGTTTATTGAAAAATGTTAAAAATTCGAAAAAAATGACAATTGTTCCGATATTACCTAAATATCATCGTCAGAATGACAGAAGTTAATTATTTTTGGCTAGTCCAAGAAGTTACAAATCTTGTGATTAACTTAATATATGGTGATAGAAAAAAGAAAATATGATATCACAAATATTGAAGCTTAGATATTATTAGCCCTATGGGGATACCATGGATATCATTTTTCCCAATTAAGATCAGTATAACTGTGCAATTATATAGAAAACCAGGAAAGCTATATCTGCTGATCTTCACAATTATCACTTAAGAAGACAGAAGATAATGCTGTCTATTTGGGTCAGACCCTTAGAAATTTTGAAATCCGATACAGTGAACACTTACGAGCATACATATTAAAACAACCAAATAAATGCCATTACGCAAAACATCTACTTGACACCAACAATTCATTGACACCTAACACAGAACTAGAAGTACTACATATTTGTCACAAGAAACAAGAACTGGATTTCCTTGAAGAATTGGAAATTAGAAGACACTTAAGAAACCCACAATATGAAGTCGTCAATGAACAGATAAATCTAGGGAGTTCTCCACTATTATACTGTCTTCTAAATTGTAAAGATCAGCAGATATAGTTTTCCTGGTTTTCTATATCATTGCACAGTTATACTGATCTTAATTGGAAGAATGATATCCAGGATATCACCATAGGGCTAATAATATCTCAGCTTCAATATTTGTAATATCACATCTTCTCATTTTTTCTTGGTCTAGCCAAAAATAACTAAAAAACATCAGGTAGGCATCAAATGAAATGTAACTTCTGTCATTCTGACGATGATATTCAGTTATCGAAACAATTGTCAATTTTTTAGAATTTTCAACATTTTTCATTATATTGTGGAATTAGCTAGAAACATTGAGTTTCATATAAAACACTAATATGAGAAGATTCCATGAAGTAAGGGTCGAGACAGTTAATTTCAGTATCAGATATACTTTATTTATTTGATGTATGTATTAATCAGAATTATTCCACTTTTGACAATAAGATATATGTTCAAAATGAAGGTTTACCGATGGGAAGCCCTATATCGCCAATTTTGGCAAACATTTTTATGGACAGTTTAGAAAGAAAAACTTTGACTGTAATATTTCAAAAAATGTTTTATTTTGGTATAGATATGTAGATGACTTATTAGCTTGTTTTATGGGTAGTGAACGACAATTAGATATATTTTTCAACCGCATTAATAATTAACACCAAAAAATTAAATCTACATTAGAATAAATCGATTTTCTTGATTTTGATTCCGACCGTTTCGCGAAGCGAGTTAAGTTCGTTTAGGGTTCCGTGCGAGGTTTTTCTTGTTTATCTCCACAAATTATAAAAGAATAAATTAACGTTTTGATCAACTCTAATCACCAAAGTGTTGAAGAACTGAATACTTTGTTATTCCAGATTGGAGATAACGAGTTAATTTATAATTAGAACATTTCTATATTTATGAACATTCCTTTTTTGCTATATGGTAATTAGTGATAAGAAAGCTACAATCAACTATCCACTTACGCCGATTTAAATCGGAAATAGGCAACCAGTATTACAACATGTTAATATACTGGTTGATGACTTTCTGTACTAAACCAGCTTTTAATCATTAATATGACAGAAGCTACTACCTTTGACTAGGAGGGTAGTAACAACAATATTAACAGTTCTCCTACAGTAAATCAATCAACAACAATAACGAATACTGGTAGTCTTCCTTCAACTTCCACATCTCATGTAGCTGCTGAAAAATCTTCACCAAAACCTATTTTTCCAAAAAAAGAACAGGCAATTGTAGATCATTCTTCAGAAAACATAGAACTTATTGACTTTGTCAGGGCGTTTGGAGATATTATTGGTCCGAAAAATATCTGTTTTGCATCACGAATATCTAATAACAGAATTTGTAGTCATCTAAATAAAACTGAACAGGTTGATAATTTAATTAGAAATAACCCCAACATTGATGTAGGAGGCACGCAACATTCTATAAGAAGATTGGTTACACCTGCAAATAGAGTAATGTATCTCTCTCGTCTATCCCACATGACCTCATCGAAATGAATTTGAAAAATTTCGATTTGCAATTGGCGTCCCCAGTTACCTTTCTTAAGGCTGGTATTCCTGGGGATCAATACAGACATATTTTATCCTTTAGAAGACAGGTCTACATTATACCTCCCACAAAAACTATGAACTTCAAACTTCTCTAGTCGCTACCTTTGAAAACATTGGATATCGTATATTTTTATCAACTGATAGGATGGGCTGCTTCTTATGCAAGCAAACTGGTCACATAGCAAGTAACTGTTCAAACTCAAATTCCGATACTCTATCTCAGATTCCAGCACGTATACCCACACAATCAACCAACATTGAAGAAAACAACTCTGTAGGAACTCTTATGACCGACTCATTACCCATAAATGAACCAACAATAACAGCAATGGGGCAAAAGAGACCACTTTCGATATCAACCGATTCCTCTATTGATCCCCCCATTCCGAGCGAAGGGATCACCTCACCTAAAATTTAGGACGATAATGTGATTTTTACTACACCAGTAACTCCACGAAAGCCTCCTAAATATAAAAAAAGAAAAATCAGAACCAAAGACGACATAAAGATATCTGAAGATTCCACTGACATTATCAGAAAAACATATAGAAACGCCACAAAACCTTTTATTCTTCCAGTTGAAAACTTTCTGGCATTTCTAGAAAATTGCTTTGGTAGTGATAACTCCTTAGCTGAGGCACAACAGCTCACTGATGATGTTAACACTCTGATTTCTGATATGTACAGTATATATCCACTTTTAACAGAACATAACAGATTAAGGAAAAAGATAAGGAAGCAAATGAACGACGCAGAACAGGATAGTCAGATATCTCCAACATCCTTTGATACAGGCGACGAAGACAGTGACAGCTCCCACTCATAAAGATCAACTTACTGATTATTACCTTCCCACTCATTCAATGGAATTGTGATGGGTTTTACCCCCGGCTAGAACGAATTCAACAATTAGTGACGGATACCAAAGCGGACATACTTTGCCTGCAAAAAACAAATTTTAAAAAAACAGCGAAAACTCAAAAGCTTCTATGGATACGATATTTACTCTATAAACTTAACCCTCACTACAACGCTGGAAGCAGTTGCTGCTACAGTCTGGTGTCCTCAAGAAATCCCTATCTACTGTCTCTATATACCACCGAGCTATAATCTTACTGACGATTTAATACAACAGCTACCAGTACCATACTTGGTGGTGGGCGACTTCAACGCTCAAAACACTATGTGGGCTTCGGAAAAAATATTTGGAAGAAGTAAAATTGTTGAAAATGTTATAGCAAACACCGACACTTGCCTACTCAACACAGGAAGTAGCACCTATTTTAATATTGCATCTGGAACATACTCTGCAATTGACCTCAGTATTAGTGACGCAAGATCTGCTCCATCTCTTACATGGACTACTGTACGATAGCAACCATTTCCCTATACTGATATCAAATAACTGTATCAAGTCATCGAAAACAATAATTAAATGGAAAACTGCCAATGCATATTGGGCAGGTTTTAATTCATATACTAACATTATAGCGGACGAACTTCAGTTACCCGAAAACATCGACGAAGCAATTGCCACTTTTAATAATTGCATCACCAAAGCTGCACATATCTATGTCGGAAAAGTTGTTTTATACCCTTCGCACAAAATAAATCTATGGTGGAACGAAAATTGTTCCGTCGCAGTTCGTGAATGCAAAAGAGCGCTGAATAAATATCGTCGAACGCGCACTGAATCTAACCTCACAAATTTTAAGATGGAGTTCTCCACTTTTAAACTGTCTTCTGAAGTAATAACTATAAATATCAGCAGATATAGTTTTCCTGGTTTTCTATATCACTGCACAATTATACTGATCTTAATTGGGAAAAATGATATACAGGATATCCCCATATGGCTAATAATATCTAGGCTTTAATATTTGTGATATCATATTTCCTTTTTTCTATCACCATATATTAAGTTAATCACAAGATGTGTAACTTCTTGGACTAGCCAAAAATAGTTAAACATCAGGTAGGCATCAAATGAAATATAACTTCTGTCATTCTGACGATGATATTCAGGTAATATTGAAACAATTGTCAATTTTTTAGAAATTTTAACATTTTTTAATAAACTGTGGAGTTAATAAGAAACAGTAAGTTTCAATTGAAACACTATTATCATTACTATTTTCATATTGATATTTGACAAAGTTCAAAAGTCCCTAAATCCCAAAGGATTGATAAGCTTCGTTTATTTACAAAAATTGACAGGAATTGCAGGAACTCAATAAGATAAGTGCAGTGAATATGCCCATGCTAAGCAAAATCCTTGATAAAAATTGGAAATGCAACGTATTCAATTCGGTTTTTTTAAAGCGTACCTTTAAAACCAAAGAACTAATGTTTGGACAGTCAAGGATGATTTAATCTTAGATATTTTTTTTTATACCATTTTTGTAAAAGTTAGTCTTACTGGGCATATTACCAACCCTGTCGTTAATATGTTGATCTCATGTTCCTAATGTGCCCAATGAATTTCATCAAGTGCAAAACAACTTCGTCGATTTTAACTACCTTTATTTATTCGGTACTGAGAGTGCAAAAGTAAGTATCAAAATAATAACATATACTATTTTAAAAATTTATATTATTTTTAAACTAAGGAAACTCATTAAAAAATAAAACAGAGAAACTTAATATGTCTGAGAATTTCTACTAACAACAGTCTGAACAAATAAAAACTGTCTTATCAGCTTTGGTGAGTCCGACGCACTCTTCATGATAATAAAATAAATAAACTAAGCATAACCGCATATCTTTTCTTACGTCTTCTTGACAATATTCTTAGTACCACGATTCTTTGTGTTTTGCTCTGCCTCCTTGATATTTGGCAATGATTTCTTTTGCTTTGGTAGATTTTGTTGTTTTGGTGGGAAAAACTTCTTTTTTCACGATAAGGGCTTTGCTGTTAATTGCTTTTTTCTATTTAGTTGTTTTTGGGAAATCTTTATATGGTGTCTCCAACATTTCAGTAAAACTCGTGTGAAAGATAATTTTTTCTTCATCATTTTTTGTGTTTGTGTTATATTCTTTGGTTGTTTTTCTGATTTCTTATGCCCGTTATCTTTACTAAATAATGTATGCAGAATATGCCTTTCTGAACTTTTTAATGTCTCTTGTTCTTTCACGTTAAACCTTGTAGCCTCTTCGCCATCCGATGGTGCATCGTCTTCAGAAGAAAAGATTTCTGTTAAAGTCTCGCTGTATAAAGACATGTTATCATCTGTTGATGAGGAGCTATTTGAAGAGGACCATTTTCGTTGGTGTTTTGGTTTGATTGGGTAGTTGGAGATCTTTAACGGGGTATTTTCTATGGATCTTCAATTAATTCTCTGTTGAAGTCTGGAAGGTCCAGGTTGGGGTGTGGTTTCCCTTCCAAAGTCTTGGTGGTTTTCTTTTAATCTGGTTTCCTTCCATATTATTGTCTCCCACAAGTTCTCGTTCTGCTAATATGCTAGGAGCAAAGGCCACTTCGGGAATAGCAAGTGGATTGTACGGATATATAACTGTAGAAAAGAAAACTGATATTATATTTTTTGGGGTTACTGCCTTGTTCCAAACGATAGTAAACAACTATCCAAACCTTTTTTTAGTTATGGCTCGGTCTCTGTGTCGAGTCCAGTCTAACAGTACCTGTTCATTCCAATGGTGCTCGAATGATTTGAATAAAACCTTGTCCATTGGCTGGAGCTCGTGTGTTGTATTACTAGGTAAGCATAAAAGGGTAATACCATAAGAATCGGCAGTTTCAACAAAAAAAAGGATCCAAATGGCAAGATGAGCCATCAAAAATCAAAAGACAATTTCCTGGAAGTTTATATTTTCCAAAGTGCTTAATCCATTCGTTAAATATTTCAATTTTCATGCTTGCTTCCTTCGTCATAAGCGTCAAAGTGCCTGATGGCATGTTGTCACACTCTTATGGCGCGCTTAAGGTCTTCTTCCATCCATTAGGAGCAAATTCCTCTTGTTTTGTGAGGTGACATCTGTAAAACAAAAATTTGAATCATACATTAAGTATGAACCAAAGGCAATGTGCCCATAGGGCATATGAACTACTATTAATGATGGGCTTATTAGCGACAGAAGCAGAAAATGCATAATAACATTTTTTTAAAGGTAGTATGAAAATAAGGGTAAAAAGGTGTATTTTCAAATACTGTACTTACCGTTATTGTAAACAAACATACACGATACTGACACTCTATTGAAGCACGTCTTATATTTATAATCTATAGCGCCGAAAACGTATGTCACCACTTCAACCTCTCTGGGGAGACTAACAAACACAGATTTGGCTCGTAGTGCTGCAAGTGCGAAATATTGAAAGTATGGACCGCCCTCTATTAGCAACTAAGCTAAACTTTTCAAAATTACAACAGGTGAGCATATTACCAGCATGGACATATTCAGCGCAACTACCTTAGTCAAAAGCGGTTGGTAAGAAAAGCAAATATATAAGAACATATTATAGATAACCTATACCAGTTTTTAAGTGACTATTTATACCAGTACTCCTCAATTTTCACCTGAAAATTTTCTTTTCCAATTACATTCAAATTTACGACTATTCAATACGCGATATTTTGGTAATTTAACTATCAAAGAATTACAATTACATTTCTTAGTAATTGCGCATGTAAGCTCACTAATTTATCATAAAACCTCCCTAGTACTGCATAATAGGTTCCTTTTTAAATTTCACTAATTAAGTTTTGAATTATTAATGAGTCAGCAATTCCCTTGTTTAGTAAGTTTCAGCTTGTAATTGTACTCTATAACTTTATTTCAATGTGACCTGCTCTCGGTTCATTAATTTAAAGTAAGCATAAACTTCAAGGAATGAAACGTTTTCTCTCATCCAAAATGATATAATAATTATTTTCTCACTACGCCTTTTTAGTTTATTCATATCTCGTGTAGGTAGCTCTACCAGTGACGTAGGTTCATTCTAAACTTATAGTACTTCCGAAAAATGGTATTGATATAAGTTATATAAAAACTTGAATATATGAAATTAATTATTGGAAATTAAAATTCATATAATAGTAGATGGCACGTCGTGAATCTCAAGCAACGACAGTGACCCAAGTACACCCCCACAGAAACCAGCACATCATAAAAGTCCAATATAAACTGCATGTAAATCAAACCATGGAAAGTCACTCTATACATACAGTAATTTTTTTTCATACAAAATGTCAATGTTCAAAAGTCCGAAAAAATTGGAGCACGCTCACCGATCACGATTGAATTCTGTCAGTTGACTAGGGGCGCTTAGGTGATGCTACAGTAAAATATTCCGCCTCCTAACTGTTTCAAAACTGAGATACAGGTACCTCGTTTTAGGTAACTTTGTAACGACTTTAACGATTTTGATGAAACTTTTCAGGAGAATGGAGCTGAAAAAAATCCTTAAGGGGTCCTAACGGACATCTAAAATTTCCAAATATGGGTATTTGAAGTTTTTTCCATTTTATTCGTTTTTGACTCAGATAGAGAAAAAATACCCCAAATGTTTTTTGTAGCTTCATTCAAGAACTGTCACACGGTGTATAATATTTGAGATACTTGATGTACCATTGTGGAGTTATAAGTGATCCACTGTTCGATTTTTTTTTCAAGTTTTCCAAGTTTTTCCAATTTATACGGTTTTTGACCCCAAATAGATAAGGAACCACCTCCATGTTTTTTGTAGCTCTATTAAATTTTCTTTTTTTCTAATTGTGTGTAATATTTGAGATTTTCGGTGTAGCCCTTTGAAGTTATAGTCAAAATAAGTTTTTAAACATGAAAGAGTACAGCTATCCCAAACAACACAAGTACATCCCCTGTACATCACAGGGACGTCCTTCATTTGCTACTAGGACGTCCCTGGGATATCCTTTATCGGGACATGGTACATACTAGGGACGTCCTAGGGACATCTACTTTCCGCCAAAAAGGACACACAAGGGATGTCCTTTTGGTACGTCCCAGGGATGTACCAAGTCCCGACGAAGGGCATCAAAGGGCCACCCTAGGGATCATCCCAGGGACATCCCTAGGATATATGAAGTACATCCCCTGGACGTCCCCAAATATCCTTTTTTTCATTTATTTAATTTGAAATATTTTATGAAAAAAATGAAGAAATAAATAAAATCCAAAGATTTTCAACAGAAAACCACTTTAATGAAAAATAACAAGTATCAAATAATGTAATAAAATATTTAAAAAAAAATCGACAAACAAGATCTCATTCTATACATAAATTTATATGATAATAAACTAAACAAAAACATATATTCATATGGTAATAAACAAAACAAAAATTGACAAAACAATTAAAAATTGTACAGATCTATCTTAGCTAAGTGTTGCATTTGTTGTAGGCATTGCGTCATCTTTTTCTCTGAGAATTATTTCCTTTGCTCTCCTGAAGAACTTCTGTAAAGCCCCCTCAATTTGGTTTTGGTTACCAATGGCTTCAGAAGATCCTGTAACATAAACATTATTACAGGTGCAATTGAATAATGAAGTTTACTAAAATAACTTACAGTAAAAATAGATGAAAATACTCACGAAGTATCATTTGTGACATCTTTGTCTCCTTAAAACATAATTTTTCTTTCGTCCCACACCAGGTGAAAGATATAGCTGTTTGGTATGTCATGAATTGTAACATGATTCTTTCTACAAAATAAAATGAGGCATTATCCCCTATTTTTGATACTTCTTGAACCTGAAATAAAATAAGATGAAAATTAAAAAGGTATAGCACTCAACGATTTATTTGGTAATGAAATGTTGAAACAGGAACTCTGAATGAAGCGAGTGAATTTTATAATAATACTAGCTACTGATCCTTAAACTTCACAGAAGCTTCACTTGAAAAAAAATGCAATTTTCTATAAAACTAGTTTAGCATTAATTACAACTAACTTATGCTAAATGTGAATTGGTCTTGGGGGTGTAAATAGTTTTCTATGTCTTGAAATTCTTCCACAGTGTCCTAGCTGGTAGTTTTACTTTTTCGAATATACTTTCTGACCTCATATTTGAAGTATCTGATATCCTGAGAGCATGCATTACAGTAATTTTGTTCTTCAAATATTTAAGTGTACTTTTTCGTTCATGCCTTGACGATACCTTCCTCATAGGATGCATTGTTTTGATATGTACCTAATTGATTAATCAATATACTATAAATAAACCTCACTATAAACATAATATCATTAGAATCGAATAATCCAAGTATCATTTTGCAAAAATTCAAGAGAGTATATTGAGTATTATGATTATTGTTATACCAACCTTTAAACTCAACTTATTATACCTCCTCAACTAGAAAATGTTCAACTTTAACCTCACAATTTTTACAAAACAAAAATACACATCACATTTATCACAAACTTTTTACTGCTTTTTTCATCCAATCAAACAAAGAAAAGTTAGGTTATTAACGTGCGTATATGACTGGCATTTAGACAAAGGAATACGATCCCCCAAGTGCGCATGTTGCATGAACAGATTTAAATTTGATTGGTAGCGAGAAATTTAGATGACAAGACAGCTGCATGCAACTTGAAAATGCATGATTTAGTTTTTCGCTTGCGATTTACACACAAACCTAACCTGAGCAAGCTAACCTAGCTTGAAATTTGAAAATTCCTGGAGTTTTTAGCCAACCCTAACTTGACCTGACTTACCTTACGATACTGAGTTGAAAAAAATCTGTTCATGTGACATGCGCACTTCGAGTATCAAATTCCCATGTATACAGAAGGAAAACAAAAATGTTCAGATGAAGGTAATATCAACTTTGAATTTTCAATGGACATTTTGATAAGTTTCAATGATTCTTATGTAAATTGATATTGATATACCAGATGGGATGTCCTCTGGACAATCTCTGCAGGACATCCCCTGTATGTCCCAATCATGTCCTTGTACCGCGGTACATAAAAGGGACATACCTAGGACATCACTGTGTTGTTAGGGATGCTACAAGGGACATAATCTACTGAACAAACATTATAGTAAACTAAAATCAAAAATTCCAGAAGTTAAAAAAAGTCATGTAGTCTATGAGATTCCCTCTAGAGATTGTGATGGTGTATACTTAGGACAAACAAGTCAATATCTGGAAAATGGACTTACGAGCCACAAGTACGATGAAAAAAATAAAACTGCACTAACGAGTCACACAACTGACAATAACCATAAATTTAATTATGAACAAACAAAAATCCTAAAAACTGAAACAGATACAAAAAAAACAAGATATTTACGAAATGATATGTATACAAAAAAGCTGTTAATTCCAGAATTGACACAAATATTTCAAGTAAGATCTATTTCAATTTAATAAATTAACGAAACAAATTGAAAGAAAATCGACAAGTAGGTCTTGCACTGGGGTCGGTACAGGCGGAGTTCATCACTTCCTGGTTTTAATATACACTACCTACGGACGAAATAAAATCATTCTTAAAGGCATCTCTAACCTGTGACGTATCCACCAACACAGTGTAGATTTCTTAAGCATCATATGAGATGTAACTTCTGTCATTCTGCAGATGATATTTCGGAATATCGAAGCAGTTGTCAATATTTTGGAATTTTTATAATCCAAAAACAATAAATTAATGAACTAGAAAGTTTATTTTGTCAGTAAAAGTCTTGAAAGAAACATAAAAACGAAAGTTCTACATTATTACTCGCTATTCTTAATGGCGCTCGTAATAAACAAAACACGTTTGATATTACTACAGCGCATTCGAAATTATCGTACGACACACTCTGACGATATTTGCATCTCTCATTATATAGTGCAGTAACCATATAAAAAAATATGCATAAATAAATTCAATATCCATTTTCCTATATATTTCGAACTAATTATTCCTTATAACGAAAAACGACAAAACCTCACACGTTCAAAATATCCTACATTCCTCTACTATTCTGACGAATAGACAACACAGGAAGGTCGTTACTACATAAATAATAATCTGCGACGTGCAATAGGATTTGTATTAAATCGAACGATTCGGTATCATCAAGGCATTTTAAAATATTTTTAGTTCAAAGACAAAAATAACTTTAATCAATATTTGAATTAATAATAAATAAACTTGAAACCAATATACAAAGCCGCCAACAACAAAAAAGCCAGACTGCCTTTCTCGTCTAAGTTAACAAATTCACCAACCTCGGGCCATGTATCCAGGGAAGTGTCTTCCTTTCCGGGTCCACGAGGAATCCTATTTACATACGCTTTTTCGCCTCCGCTTGAGACGCATCGTCCTCAAGAGCCCACTTTTCTATCACTTACTTGTTTCCAGGCCATTCGAAAAATATACCGCGCCCTATGGATAATGGACCTGCTGGCTTAGGAAGAATAATTCTAGCTTGTTTTCCGATATTGGTTTTATTGCAAAAGAAAAGTACTTTGTTTTCCATTTCATGGAATAGATTTGAATAAAAAGATTTGAATAGTGGGTTCTCACGGGAAAAATATTTAATTGAGATATTCACTTGTATTCTAAAATGTGCTTTTGCATAAAAATTTCGTTAATATCAATAATAGTGAGAAATTTCATAAATATTGATATTACGTCATAAAAATTTTCTACTGTTCATCTGAAAGTTACAAGCTACAACTATATGACCACGAATTTGCTTAAATAAACAGTAACAACAAATTCTGAATACATATTTTTTCGTCGATAAATCCCAAATTCCCACTATTTTTCTTCATCTTTATTAGTCTTTTAAAAATATTGTCAGATTAGACTTTCGGTAACAATTTAACATACTTCCTCTAAATATGAAGCCAGATATATTTATACAAGTTATCATAGACAATATCATCAAAACTCCAACGGGACGGGTTTATTGTATGATTTTTCACATTATTTGAAGAAACAACGATTTCAAAAATGTGAAACAAATGTGAAGATACAATCGGATCGTAATAGAAGGAGGAAAATGGAGATGAAACAAAAGTAATGAAACACTGGAAAAACGGCAAGCAAAAAACTAATAGATTCACAAGAGATAATAATGGACAAGATACTGACTCTGAATGAAAAAGGCATATGATTATACAAAGAAACAATGAAAATGAAATGAGTAAGTCAAAAAACTAGAGAAAAAACGAGATAAAAATTGGAACTTGGAATATAAGAACAATGTTAATTCCTGGGAAAGTGCAAGAAGTAGGAAATTAATTGATGAGATACAACATAGACATAGTGGCTTTGCAAGAAGTGAGATGGAAGTATCAAGGGGCAATTGATAAGAACATGTATAGTTTCAGATATTCCGGAGACAAGCCAACAAATTTATTAAAATATTATTTGTCATGCGTCTACGAGACTACATTTTACGGTCTAATTAATATAAAAAGGTTTATAATTCGATAACCGGTTGGACTTTAGAATAAACCACTTCCGTTCCATCCAAACCCATCCCCAATCAGTGGTGAAACCTATATTGGAATATGGATGAGTCAGCGCGAAAAGTAAGTTTTTATAATTGTTAGTTTCATTTTTTCATAAAGGAGAAAAATAACCAAAAATAATTTTTGGCACTTCGACCCTAGATAATTCAAATTTGCTTGAAATTACGTTAATCGTCAGGGTTAGCTACTGATTCATATCTATATAATTATTTGTTATAACAATTCTATACACCGCAAAATACCATAGTTGGCTGCTACTACTCAAAGTCGTGTAAAATTTATCCATTCTTTGATAAGACATTATATAAAATAACGTGTCTGTATACCGATTTTCGCATAATACCTAGCATATAGTTAATTGGAAACTGTTTTCTATAAATAATATTTTCATTCAATGGATGTTCTGTTAAAAGATTATATCCATTTTAGATTTGTTGAATTCAGGTAGAACTTGTTATCAGGAATAGGTAAACAAATTTTTTGTAACTCCTAGAAATTTAAAATCCATTAGCCTTAAATTGATATTGTTGATTGAAAAATATAAATACATTTATTTATTTGATTAAAAGATGCCTACGGTTCCTACACATCTCATAAAGGAGAAAAATAACCAATCAGAATTCAAACCAATAGATGGAAGGATGGCATACCTAAGAGTGAAAGCGATTTCATTAAATATTCATGCTCCTACATAAAATGCGTAACAGGAAAGGAAACTATACACGGAAAAACAAATAACAATGGGCGGAGACTGTGTAACCTCGCAGCAAGCACGAATATGTATATAGTAACACAAAATTTCCACATTCAAGAAAACATAAAATAACTTGGATGTCGAATGATAACAAAGCAACATCTCAAATAGACCATATAATAATTAACAGGAGAAAACAAACACAAATAAAGGATGTGAGAACATACAGAGGAGCATGTGCAGACACCCATCACTTTCTTATTATTGCCAAAATAAAACAAAAGATTAAAAAAAAATAACGAAGGACAGAAATGCATTAAATGGAACATAACAAAGCTAAGCGAAGAGAAAGTGAGGAAAGAATATGAGACACAGATAGAAGAATTACTAAACAAAATAGTAAAAAAGGAAGACAACGTTAACGCACAATGGGAAACTATAAAAAAATCCATTCAAATAACAACGGAAAAACACATAGGCAAAATGCATAGAGATAATAGAAAAGAGTCGTACAAGGATAGTTGCCGTGTAGCAGTAAAAAAAAAGGAAAAAAGACAAAAATGGATAAACGAAATAAAGTACAAGCAAGAATACATAAAAACCACAACTATAACTATAAGGGCACAACGAAAGGTATAAAAAACCAAAATGGCAAAATCATTGAGGAAGAAAATGAGTTCAAACAAATATGGATATATCACTTTAGAACGTTTTTAGTATAAGATTCAGATATTGAAGAAGACATTGAACAAATAACAAAGAAAAAATATTGGAAGAACCTACAAGAGCAGAGATTATGGAGATCAATAACAACATCCGAAACGGAAAAGCACCTGGAAAAGATAACATAAATTTGGAACTGATAAAGTACGGAGTATAGTATACCAACTTATAATGAAAATATGGAGAGAAGAAAAAATGTCCATAGAATGGGAAATAGCCCATATAATTACAATCCACAAAAAAGGTGACTAGCATGAATGCTGAAACTATAGAGGTATTACATTACTGAATACTGCCTATAAAGTACTATCAGCTACAATAAACAGAAGGCTTGGAGACACTACAGGAAATACTATAAAGGAAGATCAGCGGTGGACGCCATATATACACTAAAGCAGATAATGGAAAAAGCATATGAACATCAAATAGAACTGAAAATGTTATTTGTAGACTTTCGGCAAGCTTTCGATTCAATGCATAGAGGCAAACTTATGTCAGCTTTGAAATAACTAAGCATTGAATTAAGACGGATAATCAAGATGATTATGGAAAACTCAAGGGCAACGATAAAAACACAAAGAGGACAAACATCATGGAATAAACATAATTAAGGTTGTAAAACAGGGTGATCCGCTATCTGCAAAATTATTTAACCTAACACTAGAATATGCAAAGAGACGAATCCAAAAAAGGAATCTCAGGACGAGCGGAAGACAGATAATTACCATTATTAATAACTGATAACATTGACCAATTATTTATAGCCCTTGATAATGAATAAAAATTATTCGAAAGCTCGGGAATAAATATCTGAAAGAATTTACTCTGGAGTCTTATTGCCACCTCCCCACAAAAATACCCATTACAAATAAGTTGGCAAATACCTTTCATCAAATTAATATATATATATATATATATATATATATATATATATATATATATATATATAAATATATATAAATGGATAATGAAAGAATGAAAACAATGGAAGACAATTTTACACCTAAAAATACATAGAAATTTTCGAATAGAAGAAAATGATATATAATGGAAATCAAGTCAATACAATATGGAGCATACCAAAGAAAGTCCAGTTCAGTAACCTCTCTACACTTTCTGGATTCAACAAATGATTCATGTTTTAAGGAAGGCACTAATTTATTTAGTAGGCGTTTGTTTCGTGTGTTGGCACCAAAAATGTATTTCTAAAGCATTTCTTTATTATATATTAGCATATTTTCTTTTGCTATTATATATGTTTTATTGGAAGTGCTCTTAGCGTCCACTCTACTTAAACTCCTTATATCGAGAAAATCCTACACAAAACAGTTTCTTTTCTCAACAGAAATAACACAACGAAGCAGACAAAAGATATTTTCTTTCCCGGAAAATCCATTATCGGTAAGGCGTTATCTTCCTAAAAAAACCATTATTTGATCAAAAGTGGGAGTTTCAACATAATTGGGAAAATAATATCGAGAAATGTGTATCTTTATAAGACTTATGTTTATGGTCGTCAAATAGTAACAGGCATTATCGTTAGAAATAGTTACAAAATGATAAGCAAACACACTGGCGAAAATAGCAGTGTTTTCAAATCAGTATCAAGAAGAAAATTGAGAGATTTAAAAATATTTGGTTCTTACTTCATATATATATATATATATATATATATATATATATATATATATATATATATGGTACATATATAATTTTCGCTATAAATTCATAATTTAGACGCCCATACAGCAGTTTTGTAATGATGCGTGTTACTGAGACTGTTCACAATTTAAAATATTATCTATTGGTCATACAAAAACAGAATTTGCATGATTAACTTGTAAGTTACGCGTTTCATTTATATGGTAGTTGTAATTTTCTTCCTAAATCCAGATTCACGTGATTTCGGCTCCCCCGAAATTATGAATTAAATAACGAAACGATCTCTTATATTACATTCGTCCCATAATCAAACTGTAATACCTCTACTTAGTTTTGAGATATATGGAAAGCTTCAGAGTATTGGGAGTTGATAGAATTTATTTGAAACTTTCGAATAAAAGAATCTGTCAATGAACAACATATTTGTGGAGAATTATAGCATAATGGAAGAAAGTTGGACTTGTGAAGTGCTAAATTTTTTAGATGCAGAAAATAAGTCCAGGAAAGTTGAGTTTACAAATGAATTTCTGATCCAATAGCGAACATTTCTTAGCAAGGTGGTAATCTAATCAGTGGCGTACTGACATAGTTGGGGGCCTGGGGCGGCTATAGATGAAACGGCCCTATATATAGTACTTTTGTTAACGTATACGTAGTGTATGTTGAATGTGTTTTAAATGTAACGTTATTGTAGGAAAGGAATATCGACCGTACTGAATATGAAAATAGAGATAATCTAATGTGCCTCAAATTTTCGTCATTTATTTATAACCTCCTTAAAGCTAATCCATCGAACCAGTCATCGCGATAAAATTATTTTAATATTTAAAACAGAAACAACACACACTACGACGAAACGGAACTAAATGAGTTCCTACTACTATAATAGATACGCCTATGGCATTATAAAACCACAGTCATAAATTATAACATCTAACATTCTATGCGCATGCTCAAACTGAAAAACGAAATGATGCGAATGAAAACCGAACGTTTCCATTAGACGCTTACCAATTGTATGGATATTATATCTATCATAGAATCGTTTTCTTTATAAGAATGGTGATGGGAAATAGCATAAAAGAATTTATGTGCAAAAATTATATATACATATTATTAAATGTTCAGAAGAAATGGACTACAAACTATACAGACTTTTGGAAATATTATATCTCTACATAAAAATGCAAATTTCTCATACGACTGTTCATAAAGTAAGTGCCACCATTATTTTTTACAAAATTAAGAACGTTCGTGTAGGTTTCTTAATAATTTCCAATTTATATCTAATGAATAACTACATAAAAGTCTTTTTCTTTTAGTTTGATCGAGCAGATAGACAAAAGAATTACTTTACAAATGGAAATAGTCACCCCACTAAACAAGAAACATAACAAGTCTTTTTTGTGATGTTATTTTGAGAGACTTTTCGTGATGTTTATTTAAAACGTTAATAAGATATCTCCTAGATGTCTTAATTTTATTACCAACTCTATTAACATCCATGTCATGTAAATAAAACATATTTTTGATGTACACAATAATACTTGAATTCGCAGTTACATACACATCCTATGAACTTCTTTTTAGCAACTTCCTATAGGAAACATTCATACGATGTTAATTTGTATACTTCTCACTAATATCACATACAGAAGGTTACTGTGATATTACAGATTAATATGTTTCTAAGATGATCACATGTTTCAGTTACTTTCACATCTTCCGAAATAATTTACAGCAAGTTCGTGTGATTACTTCTTTACGATGTTAGTTCATAAAACTCTCAGTAATGTCTCATATTAAACATCACGGTAACATAGAAAAAACAAGAAACCAGAAGAAGAACTGATGAACGAACATTATCTGTGGAAACAAATGACAAGCATGAAATGGCGGATGGTTTTCAGTTTTGTGTTATATTTTATTTGCAGGAAGCACATTTGTTGCAAGTACTTGGAATAAAGTGGTCTTCGTTTCAATTAGTTTCTACTTAGCTTCAGTTTCTATGATTAGTTATAATTCTTGTTATAATGGACGAACAACAGCTGTTATCGGTAAGTACCTATTCCAAAATCATGATTATTAAAACTTAATACTCATTCAAGACTTTAATCGGCTATTGTACATTGAAATTCCAAGTGGCGAAATTGTACACTAACATTATATAATAGAGTTTACAAAATAACGGTTTTTTCAATTTTTAAAATATTTTAGTTAGTAAGTATATTTTAAAAACGATTCAAATTATTTTAAATCATAGATATGCATTATACCATACAAAAAACTTAATATTGCAATCGGGTAGATATTATTATTAATAATAAAACATGCTCATATGTTGGCAGAGATTTGAATCTAGAAGAAAATATTTTCAATGTTCAAGATGTTTCAGAATAAAAAACAAATAGTTGGTAATTATGTAAAGAAAGGAGAATAACTATTTCAGATAGTCTGATACAGATATTGTATTAAACAGTTCAAAAAATATTGAATCGAGTATCTTTAGTTCTAGTTTTTGTAGTAGCAGTCATAGCCATCAATATACTATTGCAGGTTTAGAAAATGTTAACATTAATACTAACAATTCTTGTGAACAATTAGAGACTGTTTAAGACTTTAAAAACAGAAATTTCTGTTGAAAAGCTCATTTCTATTTGAAAATACAGTGAATGCTCCAGTCAACAAACAGAATTAAATTATTTATTATTGTAAAAACACATCTATTGGATACTCAATTGGATACAATTAATTATAAACTCATTTAACTTGATAATGTGTACATATCTCTTCTTCATAAGTAGATTTTTTGTATACAGTGTATTAATAATGCTTAGTTTTCATTAAGTTACAATTCCACGATGTTAATATACAATATGTTCCAGGAAAATAACAAGATGAGAATAGTATATTATTTTATACAGGAAAGAAGTATGAATTTTCATGGCACATCTGAATTTACCTGCAAATGGAGTGGGGCATGTAATAGTAGGTAAATCATGAAAAGTAACTTCTCGAAATAAAATATGTTGTTATTCCTTTGAAGAGCACCGCATGTACCTTGTGGAAAATGGGTCCCAGTCCATTGGCTGAAAATCAAGTTTGATGTAGTTTATAATGATCGATCAAAGGTCTCCATAGGCACAATTTGATCTAAAGTAATTGTTTCATTACCTGCTGTTCATAACACCTTTAAATATTTCACAGATAATCATTTTGAAGTGTATGTTATGGAATGGTTGAGGCACTCGAAACAGCGACTCTTACATAAGAAAAAGTGATCGTAAGTAAACGATAGAATTTTCTTTAATCAGATTGGATTTCTGTTGATTTAACGTAATGTTTCATAACATCTTTATGGCGTAAAATTTTTATTAGTTTTAATATCATTAAAAAACTATTCTAATAAATTTTCTGTAAACTAGCTGTAATGTATGTGTATCCGTTAAACTTTATTAATTCAGTTTCAAAGTATGTTGCATGATGGCAACTACAGATTAATATACCCTTTTTTGTTCTTTGCTTCCACTGAATGCGTTCAATAGTTTCCAGTTCCCACACTTGTTATGTAATATGCCTACACAATTTCATTTTTTTTAGGTTGGATTCCTGGACAAGATATTTTTTTTTATTTTGTACCTGTTTTTTCAAGTTTACTGTACTGTATATTAAAAGTGAATAAACGTTTTAAATCCTTTATTGCTTTATTTGCTATTTCATATTTAATTTACTTGGTGAACAACTAAGAACGACTGTAGGCCACATCTCAGGAAAGAATCATGGTACAACTTTCAAAAAAATTACCTTTAGGTAAGTGATACTGAAAAATTGCTGGAAAATATTTTGCAGTCTCTAAAATATCCGCTAGGGGTGGAATTAACGCTGGAAAACATAATACTTCATAAAAACATATTAAAGTTGTCCTAAAAATACAATTTTTGTAATCTTGATAAGATTATTAATAAATATAATTAAGGAGATTTTTTGCCATTATTCTTCAAATAATGGGTGGGGAAGGTTCAAACTTATGAACAAATGTATAACTTTTTCGTTTTTTAACCGATATTAATGATTTTAGCTGCATTTGAAAGCGTTTTTCTGTTTAATAAGATGGATAACAAAATTAGATAATTTTATGTTCACTCGGAAATTTCAAATGTAAATAGAAGCATTTATTTAATTTTTATATCTGATAACGTAAATCCCTTTTCATCAGAATTTAAAAAATGTCTCATTACATTTGAAATTTCCGAGAAAATGGGAAAATTGTCGACTTTTTCACATAGCGTTGACAAAATTGTCCAATTTTGTTATTTTTGTTGAGCATATATCTTATTGAAGAGGAAAAACTCCTAAATGACGCCAAAAACATTGATACCGATTTAAAAACAAAAAAGTGTTACGACATTTGTTTTTTAGGTTGAACCTTCCCACACCCCTTATTTGAAGAGTAAGGACAAAAAGTCCCTGTCTACATTTTTTCATAATCTCATCAATATATCAAAAATTGTATTTCTAGGATACCTTTAGTATGTATTTTTTGGAGATAATCACAGTATTATGTTTTTAAGTGTTCATTCCACCCCATAGCAGATATTTTAGGAACTCAAAAATATTTTCCAGCGATTTTTCAGGGTCATTTTCCTGAAGGTATTTTTTTGAAGTTGTACCATGATTATTTTTTGAAATATGGCAGACAGCCGGCGTTCTTAGTTGTTCACCATGTATTTGCTGATTAGGCACAGAAACATCTATAGGATGTCATCTAGAATGTTTGGGGTTATTTAGAGGTTTAAGTAATATCCATACATCTAAGATAATACACTGTATTGTTTTTGATATGTCTCATTTAGATCGTTGATAATATGTTATTTTTTAGACATTGCATTAACATTGTCGAGAAGTTAAAAGGCATTTTAGAATGTAACAGAAATGTTGTTTTTAGTTCGTTATAAAGACTTCCTTCTGAGGAAGTTCTAGTAACATCAAAGTAATGTGAAAAAGCAGCGCATTAACATTGCTGAGAAGTTAAGTTGAAACATCACAAAAGTTAACAGCCACAAGCTAGGCATAAGCGGTTGTATAAATGTACATGTGATGAAAACAAGAGGAAAAAAGGAAGAACGTTATCACAATGTGATGTTGAATTAACATAACTGTAATATTTATTTGCATAGTGGGACTGAATTTAAATTAGTTTGTTATTATTGGCCAATAATATAAGAAAACACGGACCTGAAGTCTGGATTCTGGACTTTACCACATCTGGTAACAAGAATACGCCTATTGGAGACCACGCTGCCTATTTTCGAAAGAATCTTGGGTATTCTCAGGAATAACTGGATATCCACATACGTAAGTGTTTGTTGCTTGATATAGATTATGAATTTTTAATTGTAATACGTATTTTTTGCAATTCAACTTTAAATTTGTTGCAAAACTTACATCCTCATCTCATCTCCTACGACGCCAAGCCCAATCTACCAACGCTTCCCGTCGATCGTCAATTTTTCAATAAATAAACTATTTGTTTCACAGCTCACTGTTTCAAACAAAGTTTTTTTTTTATTTACAAGCAAGTCGCATCTACCACTGGGGTAATTAGCGACACAAATATGGGTTGTTTATAGTTTAGTTAAAATGTTAATGTCACTTAGATATATAAAAAGGTTCTGTGTATTACAGTTTTCGCCAAGAACTTGGTCTAAATTGTTGCTGAGGTTGTTATCTTGTCTTGATTGTTGGAATTTTGGGCAATCGGTTATTAAATGTTTGACAGTAAGCTGGATCTTGCATAATTCACATTTTGGGTGTTCACTTTTAGTAATTAAGTAACTATGAGTAAGTATGGTGTGGCCTATTCGTAACCTAGTCAGTTTAACTTGAAGCGATCTTTTGTTTGTTGGCTGCGCTCGAGGTTTCACTTCCGGTTTCACGTCGCGTAGTTTCGATTGGGACGATTGCCACTCGATTTGCCACAATTTTAGCACTTTTGATTTAAGTAGCGGTTTTATGTCGTTATACACTACCGATTGCACTTCACTTACGGTTTCACTAATTGCTGCTTGTCGTGATTTGCGATCGGCTTCTTCGTTTCCTTGAAGGCCAGTATGAGAAGGAACCCAAAGTATTTCCACAAAGTTATTGGAATGTTGCAACTGCGATAATTCGACTTTAATTTGGAGGGCTATTGGATGTGTGGGATAAAGTTGATTGATAATATGGATTGAGTTAAGAGAGTCTGTTATTATGAGGAATCTTGAAGTATTTTTTGTTTTTATGTGAATAAGTGCTTGAAGAATGGCGTATAGTTCTCCAGTGCAGACGCTGCTTATTTCGGGTAACTTGAATTGTAGTGTACTGTTTTGCATGATCACTGCCGCGCCTACACCATCAGAGGTTTTGGATGCGTCTGTATATGCGAGGTGAAATTGTGGATATTTGTCAAGTATGGAGGCAAATGTTTTCCTAATTAGAGTATGGGGGGTTTCTAATTTGTTAAATTTGCACAGTGAAGTGTCGCTGGGAGGGATATTGATCGACCATGGAGGGGGAGTTTTAATTTTGTTGGAAAGGAAGCGGGGACGTTTGATTTGGAGTTCTGTGAAAATTTTACTAGCTCTTGCATAGAATGGTGGGTCTGTTTTAATATTTGCCGAATGTAAAGTTTTGTAGTGCTTGGTCAGTATGTTAATGTAGACTGGATTCTGCTGGTTTCTGCTGATGGATAGTGCGTATGAAGCGGAAAGGTATTTTCTCCGGAGTTGTAGAGAAGGTTCCCCGGTTTCGCACTGTAGGCTTTTTATTGGACTTGAACAGAATGCTCCTGTTGCTATTCTTATTGCTGTGTTTTGAATGGTTTCGAGTTGGTTTAGAGTAGTTTTTTTAGCTGTTGCGTATACTATAGAGCCGTAGTCTATCTTTGAGCGAATGAGTGTTTTATATATGTGCATTAGACAGGTATAGTCAGATCCCCCGGATTTGCTTGAGAGTGTTTTCATAAGGTTTATACCGTTTTGGCATGATTTTTTAATATGTAGTATGTGTTTCTTCCAGCTGAGTTTTTTGTCAACAATCATTCCAAGAAATCTGATGTTATCGACATAGTTTAGGGAAATGTTGTTAAGTTTGAGTTCAGGAGACACAGGATTGTGTTTTCTAGAAAATGATATGCATTTGGTCTTCTCCGTTGAAAATTGCAGTCCCGTGAGTTTAGACCAGTTTTGAAGTTTGTTTAATGTTTCTTGGATGTGTTTCTGAATTGAGTCGATGTTCTTACCTTTGGAGAATATTACCAAATCGTCAGCATATAACCTGCCTTTGACTAGTTTGGAATGATGGTTTAATATGTCGTTGACCGCGATCAGGAAAAGTGTTGAACTAATGACTGCTCCTTGGGGAGTCCCGTTAGTTTGTTGTTTTAGAGTTGAAGTTGTGTTATTGGTACGAACACGAAAGAAACGATTATTAAGAAAATTTTGTATGAATTTTAGGATGTTTCCTTTGATGCCCCATGAATGAAGAGTTTTGATAATGCCATGACGCCACGCTGTATCGAAGGCTTTTGTGATATCGATGAAAACTGCAAGGCAATCTTGTTTGTTCGCGAAAGATTCGTGGATTTCGGATTCCAAATCAATGAGATTGTCTAATGTTGACCTGTTTTGACGGAAACCGCTTTGTTCTTGTATTAAAAGGTTTTTGTCTTCTAATGTCCACAATAGTCTTTTGTTTATGATTTTTTCCATTATTTTGCTTAGTGCGTTGGTAAGAGATATTGGTCGGTATGAAGTTAACTTAGTTCTTGGGTAGTTTGCCTTTGGTATGGGTATGACGATTGCCTGTGACCACGTGGATGGGAAAATATTTTTTGTCCAGATTAGGTTGAATATTTGGAGAAGGTATGACTTGGCAATATGAGGGAGTTTTTGGAGAAAGATTAATGGAATATTATCAGGTCCTGGGGCAGAATTTTTGGTTGGGTCTAAGGAAAAATTAAGTTCGTCTATAGTTAACGGGATATTAAGTATGTTGTTGTCATGGTCATCGTAATCTAAGAATTCGGCTTCTTTAGTAGTTTTAAATTCCAGAAATTCTTGTGAGTAGTTTGAGTTGCTCGAGTTGTGCTCAAAATGTGTTGCAAATAATTCGGTCATGTCTTCGTTAGTTGAGACTGTGCTATTGTTGTGAGCTATGAAAGGAATTTTTGTAAATTTTTTTTTTGTCCTAATAATATTTTTCTTAGATTTTGTCACACGGTACTTAAAGGCGTAGAGCTGTTTATGTTGGATGCGAACGCTTTCCAGGAGTTTTTTCTAGCATTCTTTGTGATGTATCTTGCTTGGGCTCTTCTTCTCTTATAGTCTACTAGGTTCCCCAGTGATTTATTTCGTTTTAATTTATTAAATGACGCTTTGTATTGTTTAATAGCTTTATCGCATTCAGTATTCCACCACGGCAGTGGTGTATGTTTTTTTAGTGCTTTTGTTTTTCCTATAAATTTTTCTGCTGCATCGGTGATAATTTTTGTGAATGAGTTCAAAATGTTGTCGATGTTATGGTTTTCTAGATTAACGGGAAGTAGAGCGACGTTTTCTTCAATGTAATTACTGAAATTTGGCCAATCAGCATGTTTTATTTTCCATTTTGAAACAGTAGGGTATGTAGTGACGGAGTTTTGATCGGAGATCGTGATTTTGATTGGATAATGGTCGCTTCCATATAAATATGGTATAATGTCCCAGAAAATTAGAGGTGAGATAGTTGGATGGCATATTGATAAATCGATTGCTGATTTCGTGCTTGTGTGAATATTAACTCTTGTAGGCCTACCGTCATTTAAAATATTTAGATTATGTGCATCTAGGATGTTTCCGATTGTTCTGCCTTTTGCGTTAAAACCTGTTGATCCCCAAATAGGATTGTGGCTATTAAAATCACCCAGTAAAATTAGAGGTGATGGAACTTGTGACAAAATGTTAGTGATGTCTTGTGAGGTAATTACTTGATCAGGAGGGATATATATGTTGCAGATATTAATTGTTTGAGGAATTTTGATAGGAATTGCTATTGCTTCTAAGTTTGTATTAAGTGTTATATTGTGTGCTTCGTATGAAGTATTTACATAGATGGCTACGCCTCCGTTTGCTTTTCCCGCGTTGTTTCTGTTTCTGTAAAAACAGGAATAATTGTTGAAGTTGTGATTGTGTTGTCCTTTGAAATTAGTTTCTTGAAGACAAATAATTGATGGTGAAGTTTCGTGTATAAGTATTTTGAGCATTTCATAATGGGTGTAAAACCCATTTATGTTCCATTGCAATAAACTGAAGATAATATTATGCAAGTTCTGTTAGGGATTCCTGAGATGTGGCAAGGGAAACGTCAGATTCGGCATCTTCACCTGATTTTAAAAGCTTCAGTTGTTTCATAATTCTCTTTTTTGTTTTAGTGCATTTGGTCTTTATTTGGCGGTCAGAGGTATATGAATGTATTTTGGTTAAGAGTTGTAATAGTTCTAGTATATCAGAGGTATAATCTTTTGCTGTACTGAGAGGGTCCACTGATCCTTGTACGTTCTCAAAAAAGTCGATTGTTTGTTCGAAAGATATTATTTGAGTTTCATTGTCGAATAATTCTTTGATAGGTGCCATTTGATTTTCCAGTATGATAGTTGATTTAGAAGTGGATTTCGCTTTTTTGAGTTTTGCATCTGGTTTACTGAAGCTTGTGTAAGATGTTGTAGTATCGGAAGGAGGTGTTATGATTTCGGTAATATTTCTTTTCGAAGCTGCTTTATTTTTTGGGTTTTCGATGTCAGTAGCCGTCGATGTTTGTGGAGAATTTGATATTATTTCTAGGGATCTTTTGATGCCATGTGTTTCAGCAAGGTGAGTGATATTCGAAGCTGTGGTAGCTGTTGTTATATTTGCTTCGATGGGCATGGTGGTTGAAATTGAAGATATATCTGTTAGTGGCTTAGCGCTTTGCTCGTTTACTGAGTTTAGAGTAGATTGACTGGTTGTAGTTGTTGAGTTTGGTGAAGAAGTGTCGTCTGTTGGTTGAGGAGGCAACTTTGAAGTGCAAGTGCTAGATAAGTGACCATGTTGTTTGCAATGATAACACAAATTATCTACAGCGAGAAAAATACGGTATGTGGTGTCATCATAAGTTATCAAAACTGAGTCTGGTATTGGAATTGTGGGAGGTACAATGTATACTTGCCTCCTGAAACTGAATATGTGTTTATAGTCGGGGTTGGTGGTGCCTATTCTTAAAAAGGAAATTGCAGAAGACAGCTTGAAGCCGAGTTGTTGAAGTTCCCTCTGTAGTACGTCGTGTGGAATGGTGGGACATACATTGGATAAAAGTAGCCTTTCGTTTGGTGTGATAAGTCTGCGTGCTTGTATCACTTCGTTATTGATCTTTATGCGCCCATCATGTTTAATGATAAAATCATCTACGATTTCCTTACTTGAGAGGTAAATACATATCCGATTGTTTGAGATTCTAGATGTGAATAATATGTTTTTCGGACTTATCGTGGAGCCAATAGCCAGGAGATATTCTTCTAATTTAATATTGTTTAGAGAACTTAAAACGATGGCTTGAAGTTTAGATGGGAAAGTGGGTATGGTAGGTTGTTGAGGTTGGCTAGCTACTTTGGAGTACGAAGGTTGAGATGAAGGTGGAGGTTGAGGTAAGACTTGTTGCTTTGGTATCGTTGAATGTTGAGTTGGAATTGAGTGTTGAGCTGAAGGTACATGTTGAGATAAAGGTGACTGATTATTGATGTTGTCGCTGGTTATAATATTGTCGGTTTCCATGTTCCGCTAAGGTTCGTTTTGCCTGAATACGGCTCTGTCCCGCATCGGACCTAACTGATAAGGCTGGTAAATGGTACGATACCGGTTTTAATTGTTATTGAATGAATGTGTTTATGTTGAAATATAACACAATTTCTTAATAAAAAAGCAAATTTAGGCTTACTTTGTAAGTCCGTGTCATTCACTATGTAGTTATGATCACTTGTATACTGTTTTTATTTAAATTATTTATGATATTTCACTGTGATGTACGAATTTCTCGGAGCTGATTTTAAAAACACGTTGTGTAGTTTTCGATCAGGGCCGACCTATCAAACAAAGTTTCGTTTCCTTATAATTTAACAACACTGTCCTGTGATATTAAAACCAATACTTTTCTTTCTTGAGCTATAGAGTCCTATTCACATTTACTGCAATATGAAAGTTTTTGGAAAACATATGATTGTGAATTTAACTTTAATAAGTCTGTTTTTTCTTTAATATATCTATACTAATTTCAATAAAATAAGTCTTTTAACAATTGGTGAAATTCATGGTTAATACTTTTATATTACATAGTTCCAAATATTGATATATATCTATCAACATCTTATGATCCATTTCCTTTTTTTGTTATTCTATAAAATTGGTACCAAATTTTCACATATCATTAGAGTTATGTCATCTTATTTGTTAGGCATTTTAATTCTGATTGTGGTTTTTTAATGTGTTCCTTCATTAACATAGTTTCAATTTATTTCAAATACTAAACTAAACATTTTCAATCAGCCGATGTGCTTCAAGATATAAGATATGTGGTTCAATACATATATATATATATATATATATATATATATATATATATATATATATATATGAGTGGTTATCTGAAATTTGGTTAACTTCTGACCTAATTTTGAAAGTGGTGTTTTTAGTTGAAAACCAGAACAGTTCATATTCTATGCTGTGGGTATAACATCTACTTTGCTGCATCCAAAAGGGACACTCACTTTACTTGAAATTTTTAGAGAAATTTATGATTTTTTAAAATCACTGTTCTAGTGACTTACGCCAAACACGATTATTATGTCAAATCACATTTTTATTACAAAATCAACTGAAACAACAAATTATCTCTGAATTTCACAAATTATATGAACTATAATCTTAGTAACCAAATTATAATTTGAACACAATACTCAGACTTTTTTTAATTATTATAAGATCACAAATATTTCAAATTTAAAATACCTAGTACCTCGTATTTATTTTTATCACTATTTGTTTCACTTCTCGTAAACATTAACGGGTTTTTTAATTTGTAAAATACTATATTTCTCTTGACGATTAGGTTAGGAACTGGCAGTTTATCTATAACGTTTCCGTAAGGCACGTCGGCGTTATCATTATCATTTATTTCAAGTTCCAAATTCTGTGCCATATTCATTGCAAACTTTAAGGAATGTAATTGTCAGTTCTCTATCTTCATCATCATATTTTGAGCAAATTGCGGAATATCGGAATTCTTTCCCCCTCATTATTAACTTAACTAGAACATAATCCCCACTGTCATAGCTCGTTTTAGACTTTTCTTGCGCAATGTGGCTCATACTTGCTAACGGCATATCATCTTCAGAATCCGTGAAAATATCTGAAACTTGAAGCCGCTGTGCATTGGTTTGGTACATTATAGTCCCCAAGGGATAATTTTTACAATCAAAATTATCACAGAAGCAACTTAGTGACTTCAAGACAAGTTTATTAGGGTTATAAATATGACCCTAGACTTGATGAACTAAGAGAGTTCCTTTAAACGGTTTCTGCTTTTTCTCATGTTTCTTTATAATTTTTTTAACGTTATCTATGTCAACATCTTCGATAACAGAGATCTGTATATTTGGACACCTTTCTCGAAGCACAGCTACAAAGTCATACAAGTTTGTAATGTCACCTCTCTGAGCTATGAGTTGGTCTGCAGTACGTTTGCATGTAGCTCCGGTTGCATCTGGTGCCCCTTTCCCGCCTCATGGAAATTCCACGTGTATTTCATAGCCAGTGGATAGAAATCCTCGATTCTGCAGCCCAAAATATAAAACATTGTTTTATTTCGATAGAAGATATAAGACTGTCAAAAAAATCAATAAATGCAAGTTTTCTACAGAGGATGGCAATCATATGAGGACAGGATGTAAATGTGCCCAAATGGCTCCAACGTTGTGAGATAAATTCAACGACACAGTGCAATGAGAAGTTACTTTATCCTTTATGTAAACCACCACTGTATGCAAATGAATTTGAGTCCTGGAGCCGCCAAAATGATACGACCGAATTTCTTGGTTATATTTAGTTTTGTAGATTTCCGAGAAGTCCAACTGAATTACTGCATCCTTTTCTGTAAGTGACTATTTCATGACTATTCATGTTGGAATAATTTTGGAAGATCACTCTCTTCTAATTGCATAACTAAATCACGAGGTTTCAAGTTGTACGTCTCTTTGTTGTACTTTATGACGTATCGATCCTGTTTAGTTTCAATGTCTTTTATCAGTTCCTTGCTATGCTTCCATTGTATGACTAGAATGTCCATACTATTATCAAACTCAAATATTCATCGAGCAGTCCTGGCAAATTGTTTCAATTGCAGTTTGATATGTTGCAAAGTCAAGAAGAATTGCATTTTTTAAGGCACTTAATTTCAAATAGCTGTTTTAATAAGTAACACAAGCACATGTGTCACGGTCTGTAAGCTGCGGCATAACAACCCAAAATGGACGCAATTTGCAGAACGAATTATACCCAATTTTCATCCAACTCGTATTGAGAAATTTTTGATGCAAGTTTCTCAAGGAATCCAGCAAATATCTTTTTTGGTTTTTAATTTTTTTGCGAGTGAGGCATTCTTTTTTTCCTGTCGCACATCGACTATTATTGTCATCTTCATAAAACTTGTGTATGATTTCTTCAACTCTCTTTCGCTTAGCTTCATATTTTGTACTAGTAAATCCCATTTTTTCATATGTAATGGCATTGTTTCCAAGTCTCCATATCTTCTATTTTTGTGTCAATCGTTTTTAACCGGTTTTTTTGGTGTGTCTCAATCTTTTTATATAAAATTTGCCACTGCATAATATCTCCAAATAACGCTTTTTTATCAATTCTTCTTTTTGATTAGGGATGGTGCGGGGCTTGGTGCGGAGCGCTCCTACCGCCCCCCCCCCCCCGCCTTGGTACGGTCCTGAATCTGGAACTGGAAACTAACTAACCAGAATTTACACTAATCCTCATTGTTTTATAATATTTGAGCATTCTGCTCATAAAGCGCTCTGGAAAATTTTTGGAGGATTCACAGTCAAAATTTACATCAGCCTCTAAAATTACAAGTTCTTATCTTCACAAAATGAGTTTCTTATGACGACTCAATTTTCTCTAGTTTATACCACTCGAATAGTAACTCAACTATATCAATACAAGTTTTGTGCATTTGTCAACAAAAAGTCCTACCTAAGTAGGATTTAAGTGACAAAAACTCACGAAACTGATTTCGCAAGTTCAATTGAGTGGTTATTACAAAATAATTTGTAAAACCACCTCTGTGCTGCAACAACAAATTTATTATATATTTACGTAGTTGTAATCACGTAAATTCCACCGTTATAAATCACTTAATGGATTTGGTGATACTAAAGTTGTTTGAAACGTTTTAACTACTAAGCAGCACTACCTAAAAGTTACACAAACTTTAATGTGGACAATAGAAGTTACGGAAACCAAAAAATATCACATAACCACTATTTTAGAATGGCAGTGATCCTAAAGTGCGTCATTTAGTTTAAGTGAACTATTGGGAACAATTAATATACCTTTGAAGTTTTTCCACATAACTTATAAAACCAAGTCACTTCAAAGTTGCTATTACCTTAAAAATTCGCCATGAACTCATCGTTCCCTATTAGTGACCCGATTTCTACATCGTCCTTCTTTACTAAGTTTAAAGAGAAAATCCAGGTTTGGTTGGTTGTCGGTCAGTGCTGGGATCTTCCGCATATGGTATAGAAATCTAGGCAAAAGAGTCCAGATGTAGAGAACCAGATGTAGAAGATCCGGAAGGCAAGGTGTTTATCAAGCGTGTCGATAGATACGTGGCCATACGGACGCGGACCCGACGGTGCCTCAAGGATAATTGGCGACATCCCAGAGTAAGTAGCTTTACAGATGTAACCACCACGTAATAGGACGGTTTCCATGACGTGGAGGAGAATTTGGCAATACACTTTAAAGTTTCTAATGTAGTGGCAGCTACGTTCTTTCCACCAAAAATGCTATTTGGGTAATTTGAACCATATCGAAAAATTTCTATAGTCAAACTATATATGTAAAAACATAAGATCAGAAAGTCATAAAGAAGCTTGGAAAAAGATAAAAATTGAAAACTGTTTTGAGAAACAGTGACTAGGCAATAATATTAACACTATGCTTGTCGAGAGAGCCCGATTTTTTCATGTTGATCCAAGATATATCCCATCCATTGTATGAAATGTCTCCGCTATCTTTTTCCTTGAAAGCATTGCATTGCAGTTTCAACGGACATGATTAAGAGCCATCTCAATTTCAAATAACAACTTTCCTCGATTACACTACAGATTTTAATTTTCTCCCATAGTCTGGTTTTGTAATTTTATGTTGTATGTTTAATTTATGTTGAATAAATGAAATTCAAGGCGATTTTTACTCTTTTTTGTATAACTTGTTACCGTCTTAATTGTTCGGTACCAATTTCTCCAAGTTTCCTTGGATGGGACCAAGATGACGTATTATTATTTGAAACGGTACTGGGCTATAAACAATTAAGACGTATGCGAACGGCACTCTTATTTTGGTTGGAGAGCTAAGAGTCGTGGGTTTATTTTTGGAAAGTGAATCAATCGGAAAGGTAATTAAAGGGCGCCAGAAATTTGAGTTCACAGGAAAAATTTCAAAAACTGCGATAAGAGAGAGAAATTATAAAAGGTGAGGTATTTTCGGTAATGTGTCTGTGGAGGTTAGGAAAGTACTCACTAAAACGGGGTTTATTACGATAACCAGTCATTGAACAGAACATCGAAAAAACAGTATCCAGCCAATCCCCAGAATACTATTCAGGTGAAGACCCTTGCACCAACGCCGGAGGCGTGATTTATCGATTAGGTCGAGTTGAAAATTTAGGATAGTACTTGTAATAAGTATTCTACTCTCACAGCGTGATGGAACAAATCAGACACTCGGTATTCGTCGGAAACTTAATGTCGCTAATAAACAAAATAAACAGATACTCCGGTAATTTTAATTCGCCGACGATATGATATCTTAATAACTAAGAAGATCACAACTGATTCGCTCAAGTATTTATCACAGATCCAATCACTGATAGCGGAGAGAACGACACGATAACTAGCGTTGAGACCCTAAGAAAATCACAACTGATTCGCTCAAGTATTCTTCGTAGACTGCCTCTCGTGACGAGATTGTTGGGGATAGACAGCCTTTTTTTTGAAATTTTTTCCGAAAAATACCGGTAAAATTAGTTCTAAAAAAAAGTCATATAACGAACCATATGAAAACGAATCGAGACCATAAATGCCCAAATTACGCTGTCTACCCAGAATTTCGTAAAAAGTACCTTTTTGTCCGAATGTGATATTAAAAACTATTGTGTGCACATCGCACCTTTTTTTGGAGGCAATATTAAAACTTGTGTACATTCAATTGTCACTTAGTTCAATTGAAAATCAAGATTGAGACGTAACAAACCTTTTCGGCGTACAGAGATATATTATTCCTAATTTTTTTATGTTTATTGGTCATCTGAAACGATATTCTCCACAGTTCGAAGGAAATATTGTTACGTCAGGGCCGCACTGGGATATGAATTATTCGATTTCGCAGGGCGAAATGTAGGGAAAATAAAAACGTTGCAAACTTCTTGTCAAAACTAGAATCACAGGTACGAATATTGTTTCTCGTGAGAAAATTCCCATGTTAAGTAATGTGAGATGGGTGTTAAATGAAACTTACTGTTTCTAGCTAACTCCACAATATATTGAAAAAATCTTAAAAATTCTAAAATTTGACAATTGTTTCGATATTGATATATGTTAATAGAAAAAAGAAGATACTGTATTACAAATATTAAAGTTTAGATATTATTAGCCCTATGGAGATATCCTGGATATCATTTTTCCCAATTAAGATCAGTATAACTGTGCAATGATATAGAAAACCAGGAAAACTATATCAGCTGATCTTCACAATTATCACTTAAGAAGACAGTTTAAAAGTGGAGAACTCCCTAGGTTTATCTGTTCATTGACGACTTCATATTGTGGGTTTCTAAAGTGTCTTCTAATTTCCAATTCTTCAAGGAAATCCAGTTCTTGGTTCTTATCACAAATATGTAGTACTTCTAGTTATGTGTTAGGTATCAATGAAAGATTGGTGTCAAGTAGATGTTTGGCGTAGTGGGATTTTTCTGGTTTTTTCAATCTGTTTGTTCATAAGTGTTCACTGTATCGGATTTCAAAATTTCTAAGGGTCTGACCCAAAAGGACAGCATTACATTCTGGACATTTAAGTTTATATATACCAGATTTCTTTATTGGTGATATTTTTGTTTTTACATTTAACAATTTTGTACTTATGTTACTTTCTGTTTTAGAAGAAATCGCTGTATTTGTTGTTAAATATATTATCTTTGAAATATTATTAGAAATATTTCCAGCATATATAGTGGTTTTATAAGTTTTTATTTCTTTAGTTTGTTAAGGAATTATTAGTTGTAATGCCACTTTTTCCTCTTTTTCATAAAATAGTTTATTTATCATATGTAATGGGTAACCGTTGGATGTTGCTATTTGTTTAATTGTGTTAATCTCTCTATCAAAATTACATTTGTTCATATGAACTGAAAATGCTCTATGTATCAATGAATTATATGCCGCTAGTTTATTTTTATCTTCTACTTACTCTCTTACAAGTAATAGAATGCCTAATACTTGTAAGGAAGTTACTAGAAGATAAAAGCTAAAAATATTAATCAACGAATAATATCAGATATACTTAATTTATTTGATGTCTGTATTAATCAGAATTATCTCACTTTTGACAATAAGATATATATTCAAAATGAAGGTTTACCAATGGGAAACCCTATATCGCCCATTTTGGCAAACATTTTCATGGACTGTTTAGAAAGAAAAATCTTTGAAAGTGATATTTCAAAAAATGTTTTATTTTGCTATAGATACGTAGATGACATATTAGCTTGTTTTATGAGTAGCAAATGGCAATTAGATATATTTTTCAATCACATTATCAATTTACACCTATAAATTAAGTTTACATTAGAAGTTGAGGAAAATAGTTCAATAAATTGCTTTGATTTGAAAATTCAAAGAGTTAATAATGTACTTGATTATTCGATTTACAGAAAACCAACACGCACTGATGTGACTATTCCATATAATTCAATAGAGCATTTTCAGTTCCTATGAACAAATGTAATTTTGATTGAGAGATTAACACAAATAAACAAATAGCAACATCCAACGGTTACCCATTACATATGATAAATAAACTAATTAATAAAAGAGAAGAATAAGTGGCATTACAACTAATACTTCCTTAACAAACTGAAGAAATGAAAACTTATAAAACCATTACATATGCAGGAAATATTTCTAATAATATTTCAAAGATGATATCTTTAGCAATGAATACAACAATTCCTTTTAGAACAAAAAGTAACATCCGTACAAAATTGTTAAATGTGAAAACAAAAATATCACCGTTAAAGAAATCTCGTATATATAAACTTAAATGTCCAGAATGTAATGCTGTCTATTTGGGTCAGACCCTTAGAAATTTTGAAATCCGATACAGTGAACACTTACGAGCATACAGATTAGAACGACCAGATAAATCCCACTACGCCAGACATATACTTGACACCAATCATTCATTGACACCCAACGCAGAACTAGGTACATCAGGTAGGCATCAAATGAAATGTAGCATCTGTCATACTGACGATGATATTTAGGTAATATCGAAACAATTGTCACTTTTTTAATTCTTAACATTTCTTCAATATAATGTGGAGTTAGCTAGCTAAGCTAGCTTAGCTCATAAGTCTGGGTACATATCACAAGAATTATGTAATTTCTGGATATATTAATCTTAAAAAAATTACATATATGGCGTTATCAATAAGTTGAATCAATAACATCAATGTATCAGTTTATTCGACTCCCATACAATTTTCAAAATTATATCCACAGAAATGTCTCATTTATTGACAAAAACATCTCCAGCGAAGTAAAAAGTACACTCAGAGCATCGTTGTTCATTGAAATATTGATAGTCACACTTTATGAAATAGTTCCTGATTATTTAGTCTGTGTAGGATTCAGTCAATTTTACGTAAATTGGTGGGTTTATACAGTGTGTCCCAAGGTATCGTTTACGGGCAATATCATGCTTAATTTAAAAGATAACCGAATACTGAAAAAAACTGTTGTGAATGGCTCCAAAATTCCTTTCTAATAACGTATCAGAAACTTTATTTCACTTAACAGTCCTTTAGCAGCCACCCCTCACTTTATATTTGCATATGCCACCCCCTGTATATTTTCATTGTAAATTGCTCGTCATTCTATTTGGAATACAACGATGTAACATACTTGTTGGTTTTTTATCATTAGCATCAAAAAAATAACAATTTGTAATTTCCTTATTAAAATAAAATAGAAATGATGAGGAAAAAACTACAGTAAGTGTTCAAAATTATTTCTCGCAGATTCCATACAAGCTTCAAAACGACTTAAAAGTGATCTTGTCACGCAGCCTGAATCATAGCTGGTGTAATACTACGACATGCCTTACGAATGTGTTCTTTAAGATCATCTAAATCTACAGGCTGTGTTCGATATACTGAGTCTTTAAGATAACTTCACAAAAAAAGTTCAGTGGTGTTAGATCGAGCGAACGGGGAAGCTGTTATAGGTCCGTAAGTACCTGTCCATCTGTTGCGAAAAGACTGACTGAGATACTCCGCAACAATGCCTGCATTATGAGGTAGAGCACCGTCCTGTTGCCAGAAATTGTTGTGGAAGCGACTTTAATCCCTTCAAAATGTTTGATTTAATAGTAATGTATTTTCGTCAATCATAACATCGATTAGAGATATGAATTTTAATCTTCTGTCGAAATCAGTAGGCCTCAGTCCATGAACTAAATGTAGTTTAAATGTTTTGCTTCAAAATCCTCTGTATCGTGCTCTTGTTTATTCCCAGTTCTTCAGCTCTATTTCTAACAGAAGTATGAGGATTGATACCAACATACGCAAGTACATTAATTACATTATCATCAGTTCTCTCTGGATATCGGTGCGGTGCACGGTCTTTGTTTGGGAACGAACCTCATCTTTCTTTCCAATTTAAGAAACCCATGTGTGGATACCCGAGGACTTTGAGGAGATCGTTTTTGGTATAAACGGTCATTCTTCCTGCATTCACCATGAGCCAATAGAATATCAATGTACACGTTTGGACAGAATGTAAATGGCATTGCGTTTATAGCAAGATTAATAATTTTGAATTTAATTCGTCGATTCACTACAACACCCTAGTACTATTTGAAAATGATTGTGATGTTTTTAAAAGCTGGGGCGGAAGCAACAAGGATAACTAGGTGAAGCAAAATATCTTAAAATGTTAATTTTTTTGGTGCTAATAATAAAAAACTAACAAATATGTTACATCGTTGTATTCCAAATAGAGTGACAAGCAATTTTAACCGAAAATAAACAGGTGGAGCTATTTGAAAATAGAAAGTAAGGGGTGGCTGCCAAAGGAATGTTAAGTGCCGGAAAGTTCCTGATACATCATTAGGAAGGACTTTTGATGCCATTCACAACAGTTTTAACAGTATTGGATTATCGTTTAATTTAAGCGAGATGTCTGTAAACGATAACTTGGGTCACCTTGTATATTGCCTCATATTATGATCTATAACAGGAATATCGTGCCAAATTAACATCAGTCATCATATTCAACCTAAGCAATGTATGTAAGAAGTTTTATCAGTCAAGTCTTTCCCACAAGTTTTTCACAATACTGTACCAGTTCTTGACATACACGTATGCCGCTTAGGAACTACTTGTGCATTCCGACTACGTAACCGATGTACCTTCAATGCTGTCGTCTATATTTCCTTTTACCTATAGCAGTTTTTCTTCACCAATCAATGCGTGAATTTACGGGTTTACTGTGCTCGACAAAGCCGTAACGGAGCGTAGGAGAAAAGGCGATAAACTGTATTCAAATGAGTTGAATAAAATAAACTTTATTATGGGTTCAAATATAAATTCCCGCTAGTTGTTTTCTTCGGTGGATCCTGAGAAAAAATACATTGGGAAGATTTAGACGTTTTTTGATATTATTAACGACATAGATAAAATTGCAATAGATGAATATGGACAATAAATTCAAAATTGATAAAGGATAAACGAAGGTAATAAATAAACAAAAGAAAATCAGGTTCCAACTCCTACAATGTATTTAGATAATAATGGAAATCATTAAAAACATGGAATAAATTGGAATAAAATCATCATATTATAGTAAAGTTGGGGATATCGAACTCCTAATAACCTCATAATTGGTAATTTCTTCGAAATTATAACTGCAAATTGTTTTCTACAACAATATCTCTAGAAGAGTATATGTATATAGCTGTCTACTCATTTCATTTAAAACGTTTTTTCTAATTTTTGCTCACGCAGCCTTTTTACTTATAAGTAGAGATTTTGTCGTCTATTCCTTAAAAATTTAGACTAAGGAGACTGAACATCGCTAGTACAATAAATCCATGACTCTTGGTACATATTGGGCACTTATTTTTAGTGTTGGGAAATACGGTGATTTTCTGGTCACCGGTAAAACGGCGACAGTGATTTCTAAATCACGGTGATTTTCTGTTCTCCGGTGAAACGGCGACAGTGATTTCTAAATCACGGTGATTCTAAACGGTGATTCAAATTGCCGCAGTGACTGAGTATAAACAGCGAAGGCAAATCAAAATATGTGAACAGAGCGCGGTGACTGGAGACGTATACAAATATATTATTTATGCATCTCTTATCGTTTTATTTTAAAACCCTAAATGTTATCCTGGTATTTTTTCTCGGAAGAAACCAAATCATTCACAAAAAAGCGGCAGGTTTGTCCTTAAAGGTATCGGGTAGGGCCGCATGTTTATATTTTCTCTTTGACATGGTGGCGCCCGCCACCGCCGATCAATAATATTCTTATATTATCTATACCGATTGCGGCCTTCTCATTCCGTAAAAGCGGAAGTTTATATTCCTAATAACAACAATGACATCATATCGGCTTAAGTCACCGTTTTTCCTTCACATAATATTTGTGAATAATGATATTTTATATCGATTTTCGATCGGCGAGTTTTTCCTAGTGTCGATGATTGATGACGCCGATATTGCAGTATTCGGTTGAAATTGTATCACCGATAACCCTGCGAGAACTGAATCGCCGGTAGCACCAGTGATTTCACATTCACCGGTGAAATATCGTGGTTACCGATATATCGACCAAGACTACTTATTTTGGGTCAACCAGTGATCATGATAATTTATTTTACAACAGACGTTCAAACTAGTTAACTCAAAACCACTTAACAATAGCCATACATAACTCCTTATACATAATATCTGAAACTGTGCACACCTGCTTCATTGTCAAAATTCACTTCACTATTAGACATTTCCAATTCCTCTTGAAGGTGAATATCTTTCCGATCGCAGATCAAATTCTAAAGTTCCTATAAACGTTTCCTTCTCATGAATCTATATAATATTCAATTCTCACCAAAAAACTAATTGAGGCATCCCGAATTATATGTTCAGTCTATTTCTGGAAAAAATATTCCGAAGATTTCTGTTTGTGAAGATTGACTCAGTAGATGTTGGTACCGTCGATTATCTTCTAACTTCAAACAGCAAACCGAATCTGCGGGACAACCAAATCCTCGCTGTTATTTCCAGATTCTATAAAACGCTGCTTGCTAGTCTATCCATATCGTACAAAGTTTACGAAATAATATTGTTACTTTTAACATTTTTTTGCGAGTATTAGATAATAATGTACTTTTTACTAGCTCCACCTCTGGATACGGATGCACGGTATCTACCTTTTGAGCCTGTTTATGCAGGCCGCGTCTCTGGGAATATGGAATGCAAATATTAACGCAATTTGTTTCTTAAGAATGTTTCACATTCCCTTTTTTTTGATTTCAACAGAACTTGGAATATATTCAGGGATTTTTGTAAAAAGGAAATACCTTTTTTGTTAAGTTAAACGTAACTATTGGAATAATAAATTATTTATTGATGTAGACGAAGAACTTGAGCTATATTTGTCACGGGAACGATTAACCATGTTCATGAATTGACGTTGACGAACATGGATAAACATATATCTCGAATAAAATTAACATTCAGCTAGCAAACATTTTATGACGCATGCTGAAATGCAAGAAACTCTTTTAAATATGAGTAATTCTCTTATTACTACTTTTTCATACAAATTTTAAGAACAAATGCAAGTATCATCTCTAGATAATATATACAAGGAACTTATGAAGGAAAGTGATAGGGGCTAATCAGTCTTTCTGCCTATGATGAGTTGTATCAACAATCATTACAATTAATAAATAGTCGCATTATTCAGGTCTGATGTGACGATTCAAACTACATAGAAAAGCGAAGCCTGCTGATGGTCCTATCACAATGATCACCTCAACAGTCCAAAAGAGAATGTAAAGATATGCCGAGAAATATTGGCAATTGCTTCACGATAACATAAAAGCTTCACAGATAATATCGACCTAAAGAGGAAACTTAGAAACTTGTGTATTGCTGAGAAAAGTGTTACTGCGCGCAATACGTTGAGATTGTGTTAAAGGAAAATAACATATATATATATATATATATATATATATATATATATATATATATATATATATATATATATATATATAGAACAAGGTGGATATTTCGATCGTAGTTATTTATAAATTACAATATTTTGTTGATTTTCGGGTTATTGCGGTCACTAGACTAATAAAACTCTTTTTATCTATTTATTCAATATTTCGCTATATTTCATAACTTCATCAGGAATGAACTAAAATAACATAACAAATTTAAAATTACTTCACAAAACAACACAATTAAATAAAAATAACTCACAGATATTAGAGTACGTCCTCAAGTAATACAAACATTTGAATGGTTAAAACAGTACATATTAAAAACGTTAATATATAAAATATAAAATGATTATTGCTAATTAATGCTAGTTTTTTGCTGAAAAGGGTAAAATATCGTGAATAGAGTACTTGAAAGAATATATGTTGTAACGATGTTACTTTTTAATGTTTTCATTTCCAGCAACCATGCAGTATAAATTTCATTTTATTTAATAATTAAATCGCCTCTCTTTCGAAATTTACCTATGAATATTTATTTTTATATAAATGTACTGCTTTTGAGACATCCGGTATATCCTTTTGTCAAGTTCACTTAAACCACTAACCTAACCTAACCAGCTAATGTGCGCGCATTTTCAAAATTTTAAGGAGGAGACTTCGTAAGTGGGGTAGGAGAATTTAATAAAAGGACGTAGCATACAGGTAAACGGGGCTTTTTCTTTCTGTTCCTGCTTAAAAATTTAATTGTGTTTACACCGAATACTGTGACTGGTTTTTTTTGTGAACCCGGTAAGTGGATATACATTTTTCTTTTCTCTGTAAATAGTTATTATCATCCAACGCTTAGCCGCTTTTATTTTTACGTTTGAATTCATAGTATTTGTGTACAATTCCGAAGTTAGAACATATAGAGTCACTTTCATCTGAATATTTAATCCCGCTCAACAAGCCGTTGTACTGTTAAAATTTAGTTTCTTTTGCATTTGCTTAGAAAAATCTCGTCTAGATTCGCTGCTGAGCAGGGATCAATTCGAGAGGCCTCTAAGGCAGTTTAATTTACGAGATACGAAATAATCTCAAAAGTATTCGCTGCTGAGCAGGGATACCCGAGAAAGGCTTTCGCATTCTGCTAGTCGTTGTCATTATCTGAGAATTTGATTTCGTACAATAGGCGGTTGTTTGTTAGTAAAATCATAGATATAACATATAGAGTCTGTTTCATCTGAATATTTAACCCCGCTCAACAAGCCGTTGTACTGTTAAAATTTAGTTTCTTTTGCATTTGCTTAGAAAAATCTCGTCTAGATTCGCTGCTGAGCAGGGATCAATTCGAGAGGCCTCTAAGGCAGTTTAATTTACGAGATACGAAATAATCTCAAAAGTATTCGCTGCTGAGCAGGGATACCCGAGAGAGGCTTTCGCATTCTGCTAGTCGTTGTCATTATCTGAGAATTTGATTTCATACAATGGGCGGTTGATTGTTAGTAAAATCATAGATATAACATATAGAGTCTGTTTCATCTGAATATTTAACCCCGCTCAACAAGCCGTTGTACTGTTAAAATTTAGTTTCTTTTGCATTTGCTTAGAAAAATCTCGTCTAGATTCGCTGCTGAGCAGGGATCAATTCGAGAGGCCTCTAAGGCAGTTTAATTTACGAAATACTAAATAATCTCAAAAGTATTCGCTGCTGAGCAGGGATACCCGAGAGAGGCTTTCGCATTCTGCTAGTAGTTGTCATTATCTGAGAATTTGATTTCGTACAATAGGCGGTTGTTTGTTAGTAAAATCATAGATATAACCTATAGAGTCTGTTTCATCTGAATATTTAATCCCGCTCAACAAGCCGTTGTACTGGTAAAATTTAGTTTCTTTTGCATTCGCTTAGGAAAATCTCGTCTGGATTCGCTGCTGAGCAGGGATCAATTCGAGAGGCCTCTAAGGCAGTTTTGATTTAAGAGATACGAATTAATCTCGAGAGTGTTCGCTGCTGAGCAGGGATACGAAGGAGAGGCTTTCGGATTCTACTGTCAATCTATTTTATCTGAAAAGTTTAGTACGTACAATAGGCTGTTGTTTTGCCAGTAAAACTTTAGTTAGAACATTTAAAGTCTAGTTTATCTGAGTATTTAATCCCGCTGAATAGGCCGTCGTACTGTTAAGAAAATTTAGTTCGTTTGCACCTGAGTAGAAAAATCTCGTCTGGATTCGCTGCTGAGCAGGGATCAATTCGAGAGGCCTCTAAGGCAGATTTAATTTAAGGGATACGAAATAATCTCAGAAGTATTCGCTGCTGAGCAGGGGTACCCAAGAGAGGTTTTCGCATTCTGCTAGTAGTTTTCATTATCTGAGAATTTGATCTTGTACGATAGGCCATTGTGTTGATCAGTAAAACCTAGTTTAGTTGAATCTAGTGAAATCGCTAAGAAATTCCGGTGGCTATTGAGATTAACCTAGCCGCCGAGACTAGTTAATTGATTATTTTCTTCCGCTTTATTTAAAAAGGTACACAAATACTAGGAACCGATATCGTACGCTCTGTTAGTGCAACCATAACGCTTTCACTGTGCATTTTGACTTATTATTACTAGGAAATTTGTACTGTTTTCACCTGCTACGTACTAGTAGAATTCTGCACGTTATTTTCCGCCTCCGTTGTAAAATAGCTAGAATATTTATTGCTTGGTGTGAGTCCGCTTTTGGTTTGATTAGTAACGTAGATATTTAGTAGTAGATTTTGATATCTTTGCAATTTCTCATTTATGTAAAATTCAATTTTATTTGTGGAATTAAAATTGACAATTTCTCCAATAACGAATAGTTTATTTTGATATTTTTGCAATGTCTCATTTATGTAAAATTAATTTTATTTGTGGAATTAAAATTAATAATTTCTCCAGTAGCGAGTAGATTATTTTGATATTCTTTTTTTTGCAATTTCTCATTTATGTAAAACTCAAATTTATTTGTGGAATTAAAAGTAATAATTTCTCCAGTAGCGAGTAGTTTAATTTGTTTGATAGTGGTAAGCAATTAAAGCCTGTTTGCACACTACATATCCGGAAAGGTCCATAACAACAGACCCCTGGAATTACTGAACCTCCATCTGTGGCTACCTTGGTAACTCTCGACGCCGTATTTTTCGAGAGTTCGGTGGAGTAAACCACCCCAAACATCTGGCGCCCGAGGAAAACTAGGAAGTACCGAAGCCGTGGGTGTCATAGTGACGTCCGTGATTCTTTTTGAGGAAAGAAAGCACGTCACACATGGCGCCCGAGCAGGGACCTTTGTTGTAAAGGAATAATCGTTTTTTTTTTAACAATAGAGGAAAGCGTGCAAAAGGGCACAACAGAAACCGTTGTTTTGTTTTATCTATAAGCGTTGTTTGGAAAAGAAAGAAAAAGCCGTGCAACTGCCGCTGTAATAAGAATATTGTTCTGTATACCGGGATAACCCTGTATTTGAAATTAAGTAAATTTTGAATATAAAAGTACAAATCCGAAGTAATTGAACCTGAAACATACTGTGATTGTTTAAATCGACTTAAATCTGGAATTACATTTTGGTCAACAGTCCGAAAACCACCTGGGATTGATTTATTTTAAAAATTAGGTATCTATTAACAATTCTTTCATTTCTATAAGCGAATAACGACGTGAAAGTTTATATTTTGAAGTTACAATAAATATTTCCAGCTGAATTTTTTTTTCTTATCAGATAAGAAGACCAGTTTTGTTTTGTGGGCCAGTTCTAGATAACAATCAATAACATTTTTTTTTATTTATTTGTGCGAACTTTATGGAATTTTAAAAAGTAATTAGTGTTATTGAAATAAATTTGATAGATTTTACATGCTAATATTTTAATAATTTTGGTACCGATTGTCCCACAATAATTATCATCTTTTATCGTTAGCAATAATATTTTGAAGTGAAAACTATTATTTCGTTTTAATTGTAATTTTAGTATAGATTAAGAGGAAAAGAAGCTGGTTTTAGACTTTGTTTCTTTTAGAAAATATCGTAGAGACTACCTTTTCCAAATTTATATTTGCATTCTTGTTTATATATATATTTTTTTTTACGGGAAAGTATTTTCTAGGTTGCATATGCCTGGTCTTCATTGGTTTTAATTGTTTTATTTAATTTGAAATCATAGATTGAATTGTTGTTGATTAAAATTCTCTATTGTTGATCAACCGAACTGGACTTGCTTTATTTTGATTACTGAACCCGAGTGGACTAATACTACAGCTTTCTCTGGGTTTTGGTTTTGTTCGGATATACCGTCCGTACCGGTTTAAGGATTTTGAATTGATGACAGCTAGTGAGGATAGTGATTCCTCTGTTAATAACGAACACCGTACATACGAACAGGTAGCTAAAGACACACCGCTGGTAGGCTGGATATATACCCTTAAGAAAGGAGAACTCGCTGCCGAATTAAATAAGCGACAACTATCTTCATCTGGATCTGTAAGAGAACAACGAAGACGACTAGTGAGTTTTCTCAAGGAATCTGTTGCTGTAGACCCGAGTTCGGAAGGAACCATGACTACTACTCCTCCAGTTACACCTCCGCTGACGTCCACGATTGGAAAGTATCTTTTGGAAATCGCGATGATCCGGCAAGTTTCTTAGAACGACTTGAAGAAATCTGCACTGCTAAGAAGGTGAAACAGGATAATTTACTTCCGGTCTTACCCGAGTTCCTGTCTGGAGAACCAGCACTGTGGTTCCGCAACAACCGGCACCGATGGGCAAACTGGGATGATTTTGAAAAGGCTTTCCGCATTTTCTTCTACCCTGTTAATTACGAGGTGGACCTAGAAGCGGAAATCAGCAAGCGTCTGCAAAGGAGAAGCGAGGCAGTATCGGCATACATCACTGATCTGCAAACCTTGATGCGTAGACATGGGAAGCTATCTGACGAGCAACAGTTGGCTTGGTTATATCGCAACCTGCTACCAGAATACCGACAGCAGATTCGTAAAGCTGACTTTAAAGATTTTACTTCTTTTTGCCAAGAGGTAAAGGAATACGAGTTGCTGCGAAAGGAACTCCAAAATATTCCTAGCACCAGTGGATGGCAACGAGGGACAAATGGACGTTTTCAACCAGCAAATACATCATGGAATACGAATGCAGCCCCCAGTCCGCCCCGAGAACCCATAGCTAGTACCAGTAGCTCTCGCCCAGTTGATCCAGTTAGTCGAACACCTATGCCGAGAAATTCTAGTACACTGTGTTGGCACTGTGGTGAGACAGGCCACGTCCGAACAAACTGTAGAAACCAGCCTAAAATATTCTGTTCCCGCTGTCGTAAGGAAGGGGTCCTTACCAGAGACTGTTCATGCTCGAAGCAGGAAAACTAAACCGAAACTGTCCCGAAGGGAGGCCGTCACAGTTTCCTAATCTTTTAGCCTCTCAAGAACATCCGACTTCCGAACCGTCAGATCCGCGACCCCAAATTGACGTCCAAATAGAACACTTCAAGTTTAAAGCCTTGCTGGACACTGGAGCTATCAGATCGTACGTGGGTGATTCGGTAGCGAAGCAATTTTCCCAACGAAAGCGAACGGTCAGTCATTCGACAAGAGCACGTTTAGCTAATGGAAATTTGGTTTCTATCACAGACATCTATGATCTGCGGCTTATGGTAAATGACGTCACCATGGAGGAACCGTTGGAACATTTTCCAGGTTTGGTCGCTGATATGGTTCTTGGTCTTGATATACTGAAGAAGTATAATTTCTGCTTAGAACTAGGTACAGGGAAGATCTACCAGGACGGAAAGCTAGTTAACTGTCATGAGCCAGATACCATGTTCTCTCCCATAGGAATTATAGACGTAGTAATGCCACCGCCAGGAGAGAGCAATCCTGGGTTGTCATGCGAAATGATTGTTGCTGATACCGCTAGAACAAATTGTATGATTGCTGACACCACTAGAACAAACTGTATGGTTGCTGATACCACTAGAAGAAATGGTATGGTTACCGAAACTGCTGGAGAGAATCTGCCTGGTGTTGGCCCTGCTACAACAAATTTTTCTGTTATCGACCCCACTAGAAGGACATCTGGAGAAATTCCGAAGAAGGAAAGAGGATCTGATGCGAAAACTCCTCTAGAACTGGACACTGCTAGTAAAATCTCTGAAGATGTAAAGACTGTTAAGGATATGAACTGTTATAACACGAAATACCCTCTGGAAACAACTGATAGGATATTGACCGATATCTCCCAGTCAGCCGTGGAAGGAAACCAAGGTGATAGGAGATCTAGTACTGAATATCCTCTAGGAAAAACTGATAAGGGTATGGACTGTTATAACGCGAAATACCCTCTGAAAAAAACTGATAGGATATTGACCAATATCTCCCAGTCAGCCTTGAACGGACCCGAAGCCGAAGGTGATGGAGGGAGATCTGATACTGAATATCCCCTAGGAGAAACTGATAGGATATTGACCAATATCTCCCAGTCAGCCTTGCACGGACCCGAAGCCGAAGGTGATGGAGGGAGATCTGATACTGAATATCCCCTAGGAGAAACTGATAGGATATTGACTGATATCTCCCAGTCAGCCTTGAACGGACCCGAAGCCGAAGGTGATGGAGGGAGATCTGATACTGAATATCTTCTAGGAGAAACTGATAGGATATTGACCAATATCTCCCAGTCAGCCTTGAACGGACCCGAAGCCGAAGGTGATGGAGGGAGATCTGATACTGAATATCTTCTAGGAGAAACTGATAGGATATTGACCGATATCTCCCAGTCAGCCGTGGAAGGAAACCAAGGTGATAGGAGATCTAGTACTGAATATCCTCTAGGAAAAACTGATAAGGATATGGACTGTTATAACAAGAAATACCCTCCAGAGAAAACTGAGGGGATGTCGACCGATATCTCCCAGTCAGCCTTGGAAGGAAACCAAGGTGATGAAAGGGGATCTAGTACTGAACATCCCCCTGGACAAACTGAGAGGATAATAACCGATATCTTTCCGTTAGCCTGGGAAGAACCCCCAGGTGATACAGGGAGATCTAGTTCTGAATATCCTCTAGGATCCACTGATGGAAAAATCTGCAAAGAAGTTAAGACTGATAAGATTACTGACTGTCACAAACTCAGGACATTCACCGGCTTATCCCGGTCTGATTTAGAAGAATATGACGAGAATATGGAGTTAGCTAGGGAAGAATGTCCTCTAGAAACTATAACACCGTTACAAGACCGAGATTTGACTGTAATAGAAGAGAAAACGCTGAGAAAATTTCTAGACATAGAGTTACCGAAATTCGAGAAAGTTCAAGGACCGACAGACCTAGTCCATCACGAGATTCGCCTCTTGCACTCAACCCCGATTAAGCAACGACACCGTCCGCAGAATCCAAAGATGCAAGAGATTTGTAACACCGAGGTGGACCTGATGTTGAAAGAAGGAGTAATCGAACCCTCAAACAGTCCGTGGAAGTCTCCGGTGGTTATCGTTAAGAAGAAGGATGGAAAAAACCGTTTCTGTATTGACTTTCGAAAAGTCAATGAGGTCACAAAGAAGGACGCCTACCCTCTTCCATTCATAAATGCTATTCTGAATAAATTGCGACGCGCAAAGTATATCTCTAGTTTAGATCTGAAAAGTGGATATTGGCAAGTCCCATTAGCTCCAGCAAGCAAACCCATCACTGCCTTTACGGTACCCGGACGTGGACTTTTCCATTTCACAGTTATGCCGTTTGGTCTACACTCAGCGCCCGCCACATTTCAACGCCTAGTAGATCGAATTATCGGTCCTGACTTGGATCCGAATGCATTTGCATATTTGGATGACATTATCGTATTAGGGGAAACGTTTGAAGAACATCTGCAGAATCTAGCTGAGGTTTTCCGCCGTCTCCGAGACGCCAAGCTGAAAATAAACCCAGAAAAATGCCATTTCTGCCTACCGTCGATGAAATATCTAGGCCATGTTATTACCGGCGAAGGTATCCGTACCGATCCCGAAAAAGTGGAAAGTATTTTGAAGTTTGCAGCACCAAGAAACGTCCGAGAACTACGAAGATTTTTAGGAGTGGCCTCCTGGTACCGCCGATTTGTGCCCGCATTTTCTCAGACAGTAGCTCCGCTGACCAAGTTACTCCGTAAGGCGCACCGTTGGAAATGGACCGAAGAGCAGGAGGGTGCTTTCGCTAAAATCAAGATATGTCTGTCTGAAGCGCCTGTACTAAGTTGCCCGGATTTCAGTTTACCGTTCACGCTGCAGACCGATGCGTCCGAACACGGTTTAGGGGTGGCCCTGACACAACAGATAGATGGCAATGAACATGTGATAGCTTACGCGAGCCGAACCTTAAGTCCAGCCGAAAAGAACTATTCAGTGACCGAAAAAGAGTGTCTTGCCATAGTATGGGGGATTGATAAGATGCGCCCCTATCTGGAGGGATATCATTTTACGGTGTTAACTGACCACCAATCCTTAAGATGGCTGCATTCTATATCTAGTCCGTCTGGCCGTCTAGCCCGCTGGAGCATCTTTTTGCAACAATACGATTTCGAGATCCAATACCGACGAGGTGCCATGAATCGAGTGGCCGATGCACTACCTAGGAACCCGCTACCGGACACTCCTGAGCAAGCAGCGGAAGTGTGCATGGCCGATATTCCAGAGGAATGTTCCTGGTACCGAAACAAGAAAGAGGAAGTGCTAAGAGACCCAGGTAAATTTCCGGATTACTGCATCAAAGAAGGACGACTGTACCGACATTTTTGGGACCTGAATGATCTGAGTGAGCCTGAACTGTCTGACCCGTGGAAGCTATGTGTGACGAAGTCACAAAGATCCCGTATTTTACAGGAAAATCATGATGCCCCTACCGCCGGACACTTAGGGATAGCAAAAACAATAGCGAAGATTGCTAAGATTTACTACTGGCCAGGAATGTTTAGAGACATAACCAGGTACGTCCATGGCTGTATGCAATGCTTAAAATACAAACCGTCTCAACAGCAGTTAGCTGGGAAAATGCAACCGTCCCGAAACCGACGTCCATGGGAAACTGTTAGTACCGATATCGTTGGACCGCTGCCGCGCAGTAAAAAAGGGAACTGCTACATAGTCATGTTCCAGGACCGTTTCACAAAATGGGTACAGTGTAAACCGATCAGAAAAGCGACCGCTAGCTCGATAAGCAACGCTTTTCACGAAGAAGTTCTGACCACGTTTGGATGTCCACGTACCGTATTATCAGACAATGGGACACAATATGATAGTAAACTCTTTAAGGAAATGTTGAGAGGCTTGGGAATCTACCATCGATTCACCCCACCGTATACACCACAAGCTAATCCCGTCGAAAGAGCTAACCGTACCTTAAAGACCATGATAGCTCAATATTGCGAACAAGACCACCGAGACTGGGATCTGAGACTATCCGACCTGAAGTTTGCCATTAATAATTCTAAGCACGACTCTACCGGCTTTTCTCCCGCCTTTCTCAATTTCGGAAGAGATCTCGACGTCCCGAATACACTACGCCGAGAAGTGGAACAAAATCAGACGACCGAAGAATCTGAAACACCCAAAGACGCTGGAAATACCGATGAAGAATTCGAAACACTCACTGAAGCTGGAAATACCGAAAATGAAGTCTCTGAACAGTACCTACTTCGCTTGAACAAATTACAAGAGTGTTTTGATTTAGTCCGGTTGAATCTGTCTTGAGCCTTTACGACACAAAGCCGATATTACAATCTACGCCGCCGTGACTGGAGATGTACAGTAGGTGATTCAGTAATGAAAAAAGAACATACCCTTTCATCCGCCGCCGATCATGTGGCCGCGAAACTTGCCCCGAAATATTCCGGTCCGTATAAAGTGGTTAAAGTTTTATCTCCTGTTGTGTACAATTTGAAAGATGCACAAGGGAAGCGTTATAACCGAATACATATTAAAGACTTGAAACCGATTTCAGAGTAACGCTAGTAATTAGAACTTTTCAGGATGAGACCGAAACGTGATTCCCCGCCGCAAGAGAACGATCCCTTACTTTCCTGGGACTCCGAGCACCACCGACCGACCGAGGAGATAATAGATCTAACCTCCCCCGCCGCTTCCCCGACATTTTTTTTGTCAGACCGTCCCTGTAGCCCCCCCGCAGCCGTGCCCCATCCTGACCCTTCGACTTCCCCTGTCTCCGAAGAATATTCACTACCTTGGGAGGACGTGGTAGACTTCGCTATCCCCGACGAATGGACACAGAATGTCGAGCCCGCCTCTCCAGAAGACCTGATGGCCCTGGAACTGTATATACCGGGCAACACGCCGCCGCCATCACCTCCCGGTCCTGAACCCGGCACGTATCTGGAAACGGTTACGCTGGAGACTGTAGTCCGAAGAGAACTATTCATCCCACCCGAAGAAGACTGGATCAGATACAGCGAGACGATCACCAGACACACCGACACCCAGTATGGTTTTGAACCAGTGTTTCCGCCAACAACCGCCCCGGCTGCCCATCCCCTAATGGTTGCTGGGCCATCCGAACGGCAGCTTGTGATCAACTTCGCATGCCGACAACCCAAAGATCATCCTTGGCCGACCGAATGGGTTGATAGGAGCCGTCCGTTCCGGCCCACCGGCTCCGATCCGCGCCGCTGGTGTCGAGTGTACCTACCCGACGACCAGGGTCGCTACTGTAAAGTGTATCTACCGCCCTGAAACGGACTCTAGTAATGTTTTAGTGCCGAGACTGTAAGCTTTATTTTTTTTGAGTTCACTGCCATCGTAGTAGGCAGTGTAGGATTTCTTTTATTTTTTGGGTGAAACCGCTTAAAACTAGTGTCGCTAAACCTACGCGAAGTGTGGTGCTCTCCGCTCGCGCAGTTTTGCTCGTGCCTACTATCGCTACTTGATTATAAAACTGTTTTTCATTTCTAGATTTCCGGACTGCTTCTTACAGCATGGCTTCCGAATCGTCAATCGAAATACTAGACATATCCGAGGTGGAAAGTTGGAATGAGGATGATCTCCCATCCGAATCAGTGCGGCGATCCGAGGAACCAGCCGCCGATCCTGACCGATCTGACTCCAATCCTGGTATGGCCGAAAGCTCCCCAATTCCAACCAAACTGTCAATGAGCCCGTCATCTCCGGTTAACGAATCAAGTTCAAATACCCATGTGAGATCAGGAAGGCCGGTAGTACTAGAGGGGGTCCCGAAGAAGATTAGACGAGAAACACGGCCAGCGCCAATCCACACCGGCAGGCTATCTGATAATCGATCATCCGATGACATTTTCTTGCCCGTTGAAAGGGACTTATGTTGGAGATGTGGATACCCTGGACACCGTCGCGATACCTGTAACCGTGGAAAAACCATATTATTTTGTTCCCGCTGCGGACGTTTTGGTAAGATGTCCCGGGACTGTTTCTGTGCGAAGCCGACTCTCAGAACCACCTTAATAGAGAAGACTCTTAAGTGTTCCAGCTGCGGTAGTTCCGGACGGCCGACGAAAGACTGTACCTGTACCAGCCGAGAAATTTCCAGACCTACACCGGAGCCAGGAAAATGCTCAGTAGAAATCCAAGCACCACAAGTATCCCGAATCCGGCAAGATGTTGGCACTCAGTGTGACCTCTGTGAATGTGCCATGAAAATTCCGGACTACGCCACTAGGGCCCATCCGCGATATACAATCCTGCGGAACGCCTCCACCGTAAGAAGAGTGAGGACACGTTCTTCCCGGCGGTATCCCAGCCTAAGTACGAGGAGCTCTAGGCTCCAGTAACCCCGTGAGGAATTTGGATAGATGTCCCTGCCGCAAGATCCGATACTGTTTTTTTTTATTGTTGTTGAATAATCTTTTATTTTAGGTGGTAACGATTAGTTTTAAGAATGAGTGAAAAAAAAATATAACAAATGCAAGCTTCACTTTCATTTGTCAATTTTTTTTTTAACCGAAGAAAGAGGGGGATGTAACGATGTTACTTTTTAATGTTTTCATTTCCAGCAACCATGCAGTATAAATTTCATTTTATTTAATAATTAAATCGCCTCTCTTTCGAAATTTACCTATGAATATTTATTTTTATATAAATGTACTGCTTTTGAGACATCCGGTATATCCTTTTGTCAAGTTCACTTAAACCACTAACCTAACCTAACCAGCTAATGTGCGCGCATTTTCAAAATTTTAAGGAGGAGACTTCGTAAGTGGGGTAGGAGAATTTAATAAAAGGACGTAGCATACAGGTAAACGGGGCTTTTTCTTTCTGTTCCTGCTTAAAAATTTAATTGTGTTTACACCGAATACTGTGACTGGTTTTTTTTGTGAACCCGGTAAGTGGATATACATTTTTCTTTTCTCTGTAAATAGTTATTATCATCCAACGCTTAGCCGCTTTTATTTTTACGTTTGAATTCATAGTATTTGTGTACAATTCCGAAGTTAGAACATATAGAGTCACTTTCATCTGAATATTTAATCCTGCTCAACAAGCCGTTGTACTGTTAAAATTTAGTTTCTTTTGCATTTGCTTAGAAAAATCTCGTCTAGATTCGCTGCTGAGCAGGGATCAATTCGAGAGGCCTCTAAGGCAGTTTAATTTACGAGATACGAAATAATCTCAAAAGTATTCGCTGCTGAGCAGGGATACCCGAGAGAGGCTTTCGCATTCTGCTAGTCGTTGTCATTATCTGAGAATTTGATTTCGTACAATAGGCGGTTGTTTGTTAGTAAAATCATAGATATAACATATAGAGTCTGTTTCATCTGAATATTTAACCCCGCTCAACAAGCCGCTGTACTGTTAAAATTTAGTTTCTTTTGCATTTGCTTAGAAAAATCTCGTCTAGATTCGCTGCTGAGCAGGGATCAATTCGATAGGCCTCTAAGGCAGTTTAATTCACGAGATACGAAATAATCTCAAAAGTATTCGCTGCTGAGCAGGGATACCCGAGAGAGGCTTTCGCATTCTGCTAGTCGTTGTCATTATCTGAGAATTTGATTTCATACAATGGGCGGTTGATTGTTAGTAAAATCATAGATATAACATATAGAGTCTGTTTCATCTGAATATTTAACCCCGCTCAACAAGCCGTTGTACTGTTAAAATTTAGTTTCTTTTGCATTTGCTTAGAAAAATCTCGTCTAGATTCGCTGCTGAGCAGGGATCAATTCGAGAGGCCTCTAAGGCAGTTTAATTTACGAGATACGAAATAATCTCAAAAGTATTCGCTGCTGAGCAGGGATACCCGAGAGAGGCTTTCGCATTCTGCTAGTAGTTGTCATTATCTGAGAATTTGATTTCGTACAATAGGCGGTTGTTTGTTAGTAAAATCATAGATATAACCTATAGAGTCTGTTTCATCTGAATATTTAATCCCGCTCAACAAGCCGTTGTACTGGTAAAATTTAGTTTCTTTTGCATTCGCTTAGAAAAATCTCGTCTGGATTCGCTGCTGAGCAGGGATCAATTCGAGAGGCCTCTAAGGCAGTTTTGATTTAAGAGATACGAAATAATCTCGAGAGTGTTCGCTGCTGAGCAGGGATACGAAGGAGAGGCTTTCGGATTCTACTGTCAATCTATTTTATCTGAAAAGTTTAGTACGTACAATAGGCTGTTGTTTTGCCAGTAAAACTTTAGTTAGAACATTTAAAGTCTAGTTTATCTGAGTATTTAATCCTGCTGAATAGGCCGTCGTACTGTTAAGAAAATTTAGTTCGTTTGCACCTGAGTAGAAAAATCTCGTCTGGATTCGCTGCTGAGCAGGGATCAATTCGAGAGGCCTCTAAGGCAGATTTAATTTAAGGGATACGAAATAATCTCAGAAGTATTCGCTGCTGAGCAGGGGTACCCAAGAGAGGTTTTCGCATTCTGCTAGTAGTTTTCATTATCTGAGAATTTGATCTTGTACGATAGGCCATTGTGTTGATCAGTAAAACCTAGTTTAGTTGAATCTAGTGAAATCGCTAAGAAATTCCGGTGGCTATTGAGATTAACCTAGCCGCCGAGACTAGTTAATTGATTATTTTCTTCCGCTTTATTTAAAAAGGTACACAAATACTAGGAACCGATATAGTACGCTCTGTTAGTGCAACCATAACGCTTTCTCTGTGCATTTTGACTTATTATTACTAGGAAATTTGTACTGTTTTCACCTGCTACGTACTAGTAGAATTCTGCACGTTATTTTCCGCCTCCGTTGTAAAATAGCTAGAATATTTATTGCTTGGTGTGAGTCCGCTTTTGGTTTGATTAGTAACGTAGATATTTAGTAGTAGATTTTGATATCTTTGCAATTTCTCATTTATGTAAAATTCAATTTTATTTGTGGAATTAAAATTGACAATTTCTCCAATAACGAATAGTTTATTTTGATATTTTTGCAATGTCTCATTTATGTAAAATTAATTTTATTTGTGGAATTAAAATTAATAATTTCTCCAGTAGCGAGTAGATTATTTTGATATTCTTTTTTTTGCAATTTCTCATTTATGTAAAACTCAAATTTATTTGTGGAATTAAAAGTAATAATTTCTCCAGTAGCGAGTAGTTTCATTTGTTTGATAGTGGTAAGCAATTAAAGCCTGTTTGCACACTACATATCCGGAAAGGTCCATAACAACAGACCCCTGGAATTACTGAACCTCCATCTGTGGCTACCTTGGTAACTCTCGACGCCGTATTTTTCGAGAGTTCGGTGGAGTAAACCACCCCAAAAATCTGGCGCCCGAGGAAAACTAGGAAGTACCGAAGCCGTGGGTGTCATAGTGACGTCCGTGATTCTTTTTGAGGAAAGAAAGCACGTCACAATGTCTGCAAAACATTTCATTCAAAATGTACTCAATGGAAGATACACAGGTTTATAACAGATTTAAAATGCTACAGTATATGTTACTCAATTGATTAGTGTCTGTTTTGTAATTAATGTTGTTTTTTTGTTGTCTTTTTATGTGATACATTTCCAGAAACAAGCGGCTCTTGTAGTTATTTGAGTGACCAAGAATCTTTACCCCAGAAAAGTCGGAAATATGTCCGATTTTTTTATGTTCTTCCACAGTAGCACATCTGTTTTTGCCTAATCGGCAATCACTCTGGTGTGAAGGTATACGCTGCTTGAGCCATTGTGATGTTTGACCAATATATGTGCATTGACATTGACCACACGGTATCTCATAAATAATGTTAGTGCTGTGAAGAATATGTGTTTTATCCTTAAGTTTCGTAAATATATTAGAAATCTTTAATGGGGTATATTTTGCAATCCTGATATTTGGCTTGTTTCTGGAAATTTAACACATGAAAAGACAACAAAAAAACAACATTAATTACGAAACAGACACTAATCAATTAAGTAACATATACTGTAACATTTTAAATCTGTTATAGACCTGTGTATCTTCCATTGAGTACATTTTAAATGAAATGTTTTACAGACATATATTCTTTCAAGTACTCTTTTTACGATATTTTACCCTTTTCAGCAAAAAACTAGCATCAATTAGCAATAATCATTTTATATTTTATACAATAACGTTTTTAATCAGTACTGTTTTAACCATTTAAATGTTTGTATTACTTGAGGACGTACTCTAATATCTGTAAGTTATTTTTATTTAATTGTGTTGTTTTGTGAAGTAATTCTAAATTTGTTATGTTATTTTAGTTCATTCCTGATGAAGCTATGAAATATAGCGAAATATTGAATAAATAGATAGAAAGTGTTTTATTAGTCTAGTGACCGCAATAACCCGAAAATCAACAAAATATTGTAATATATATATATATATATATATATATATATATATATATATTATATTTAATAATTAATGTTAATTTGATTTAATTAATGCCTCTACGTTGGGATGCCTTTTATTGTATAATTTTAATTAAGTTTAATTTTATTTAATTTATTTATTAATGTTTATTGATTTAATGGGCACCAGAATTGGTTCGCTTACCACGAACTCCAATTCAAAAATATTATATAAGTTAAAAAATATTGTATATTTGTTTTATCTTGTCGTTACTATATCTCAGGAATGGGATTCAGCACTTGACGCTTGTCAGTAACAGGAAACTATAGGTAAGATATCAAAGAAACGCAAGACGAACATAGACAAACGATTTTAATTAAATATAGATAGTGAAATAACGAAATTGTTTATCAATTAATGAATTAGTAATACATATTTATAGATTCAATGGAATATATCTGTGAATGTTTTTATAGCAGAAGTTTAATGTATATACGAGGAATAGTGTTCATAGTTGGTTCTTCTTGCCCCTGAATGTGATGCATTTGGAGAAAACGATCGCCTATGATCGAATAAGCGAAACTCAGGATGTGGAAATGATGAGATGTGAATTATTTCACCAGTAGAATCTTATCAAAAGCAAGGTATATGGATAGTCGTCGAAATTATATTAATAAGGTAATTGTTCAATCTTACCAAATCTAGTCGATATCACAAATTTCTCACTTATTATTAATATACGAATGATATTTTTAGTTAGTTTACTTTTCAAGATTCTGCTAAACACTTTAGTTAACGTTTCTTTATGATTTTGTTTAAATTATATTAGTTTCTTAAAAATTTTGAGAAGAAAAATTTAACACGTCCTCCATCTATTTAATTCACACCGCGTCTCCCAAGCTCAGAATCAACAACATTCAAATGTTTTTCCTTTTATTTTTCATTGTTCATTTGTTGATAAATGAACATTGTTTTTATTAAATCAAAATATCTATTTTTGCGTTATTGTGGATAAATTCACTGTGCTTCTATGCACTTCTATAGTCACTCCGAATCACTCTACCCGAACTATTAACAGAACGTTGGTTTCCGCGTTGATATTTTGATTCTGACGTTTCATACAAATAATTGAAAAGTTTATGCAATATACAGGGTTTCTGAAAGTGTTTACAAAATATAAAATTATAATAGTTGAAGTTTGTTTCAAAATTCATGTGATACTATATACAGTGATCATTATAATTATGTACAAAATTATGTTTGACGTAATTTACTTGTCGTTGTTATATTTTCTGTACTTTGAAATATACTTTAAAGAAAAATAGTTACTAAATTAATCAGTAATCTCTTAAATCATTTTATCAATTGTATACTTATTCGTAAATATTTCTTAACATGTCCAAAATTATATATTTGTGGATTATTTCCTTTTATTGAATATTTACTACTACTACTAAGATTCACATTATCTGAATGATACTAATGATTCAATTTAACCTGGTAGATATGTTTCACTCTAATATATATATATATATATATATATATATATATATATATATATATATACATATATATATATAACAACAAATATATTCATGGGTAATTCACGCAAAATAAAGGGCTACTGAAATAGGGTGGTAACCGTGGACATGCATGTTTCTGGCTCATTTTGCCTCATCAGCACGGCATAACCAAATAAGGATGTGAAATTTGGGAGCAAAGATGTTAATCGAAACATGGGAAAACACAAAATAACGGATTTCAGCAGGGAAACCAAACGCTCATTTGTGTCTTCAATTGGAAGATCCCGAGTTTTCAGGACATCAACCAACATCGATACGGAGGCGCATATAGCCCCCCCGCCATGAACTTTCCGACCCATAGTAAATAACAAAGAAGATGTAGGAATATCGCGTGATATGTTAACAACAACAAAAAATATATTCATGGGTAATTCACGCAAAATAAAGGGCTACTGAAATAGGGTGGTAACCGTGGACATGCATGTTTCTGGCTCATTTTGCCTCATCAGCACGGCATAACCAAATAATGATGTGAAATTTGGAAGCAAAGATGTTAATCGAAACATAGGAAAACACAAAATAACGGATTTCAGCAGGGAAACCAAACGCTCATTTGTGTCTTCAATTGGAAGATCCCGAGTTTTGTGTTTTCCCATGTTTCGATTAACATCTTTGCTCCCTAATTTCACATCCTTATTTGGTTATGCCGTGCTGATGAGGCAAAATGAGCCAGAAACCTGCATGTCCACGGTTACCACCCTATTTCAGTAGCCCTTTATTTTGCGTGAATTACCTATGAATATATTTGTTGTTGTTGTTAACATATCACGCGATATTCCTACATCTTCTTTGTTATTTACTATGGGTCGGAAGTTATTGTAGGATTGGATTTCAACTGTAACAGTAGCACGTAATGAAGAAAAATACATTCACGGATGTTACATCAGTTATTGAACTGAAACTCTATATACTGAACTAATATAATAAGATTGAAAACCCATTTAACTTACCGTACGTTGCATCAGTAGACACAACCTAGGTATAAATCAGGAAATGTATTGAATGAATGGATGAAATTAGCTATTATGCTCTCAAATATTTTATAAATGGTGTTATTAGACGAACTTAATGATGGTGAAAAAAAATAAGAAATGATAATTCAAATAATTAAAGCCATACCTCAATAAACATATGTCAAGATCATTGAACTTTGCACATATAGGAAAACACTCTGAACATTGATGCATGAATGTGTAAGAAATTTGAAACATATCTTCGCTTAATATCTGAAATAAAACAAGATTAGTATAACAATTAATAACAGAAGAGAGGAGAACAAGTATTGATTTGACGTACGGTACGAAGCCAAACTTTATGTCAGTCAAATCTTGGATTCATGAAGTTTAACAAAAGGAAGTGACGTAAAGAAGGGAATTTGTTGCCAACATAAATTTGTTAGTAATAACTTACTTGCAAAATTTTCCATTATGTTATTATTCTCCTATTAGTTTTTGAGATCATTTCATCATCCATCATTTCTATTAATGCTTATATATAATTATCACTATTGCCACTTTCATGACTCACATTTGAATACATATATGTAATTGTGTTATATTGCAGAATCTTATTTTGATGTTTTCAATATTTATATATATTTCTAATTTTCATATATAGCTTATGTGTGCCGTTACTAATTTTCATAACATGCTAATATTAAAATAAAGGGAAATGAAAAAAATATTTTTTTATTAAATGTTTCACAATATTATCTCGGTTTTTTATTCACCATCCATCATCAAGATAAATTTATAATAGCTCATTTCAATTATTCCTCAATAAAGTATTAGTGTAATATAAAATAATAAAATCAACATACTATTATAAACTATCGAGCAGCCAAAGGTAAGTTATCATCATAAAAATTATAAATATAAATATATATAAAATTGAACAATTACATATATTGAACTCATCACAACATCTATAAGGGTTTGAAGATGTTGGTGTGTGAGGTTTTCAAGCATGAATTTGGTTGAAAATCACCAAAACGTCGGAAGTTGTTTGTTTTTCATGATATGAATGAAATTAAAATGAGTTATATATTGAATTTGTACCTATGATATCGTTTGTTTATTGTAAATATTGAGATGCTAGAATAATATTCAAAACATTTACCATTGTGTCAGTGCTTCATAAAATAATTCAACTCATACTTGTATATCAGATCATAAAAATCAACTTTAAACAATATAATAATTTGTAAATGTGGCATAAACGTCATAAAAAGTATCTAAAACCCTAAAATAATGAATAAATGTATTTAGATTATTATAATACATCATGTTTAATAAGAATTAGTAGCAAAATCATTATTTTTGATGTTTATTATTATTATGACACAGAGAACTGTCAACTGATTAGAATGTCAAATTGACTTTCATAGCATGAAATGTCCGCTACCGAAACTTGACGCCGCAACAGGAATTTGATGTCAGCGACAGAAGTTAGTTTACATAGAACTATCTAATTCTGATTGATATCTAAAGGGACAATGAAATATAACGCATAAAGAATTTTTGTAAATATAATTTTTACAAAGTTTATGAGAAATGATAACCATGACCAAATTTTAATAGAATTTGAAAAGAATTATATATATTTTGAAAAGTATCAGTTTGTAGATTTGTCTAATTTAGAATGGAAACGTATTACACAAATGAGAGGTTTTTTTTTATAAATAGGGACTTTTAAATAGATAAATTTAATTATTTTGGAAATAAACAAAGCATTAAATATCATCAAATAGTTAAGAAAAATTTGAAATTAAATGAAAACCTCTAATTTGTAAATTATTGTTAAAAAAAATCTAGTGAGATGATGAGTTTTGTCCATAGCAACGGACAGGAAAAAGGATGGTTGTGGATTTGGAAAAATGGGAGTATGATATATGATATTTCGGAGAGAGGACGTAGTTAAATAAAATTTTAAAATTATAATAAAATAGAAGTAAAGACCTCATATAACTCAATAAAAGTAACAGAAAAAAGTTAAATAAAGTTGAAAAAGTAAGTTGAGAAAATTTAGAAGCTAATTGCAGGTACAAAAGATAAATGATTAAAATAGATAGAAATCAAAGACATTAGAATAATAAAATAAACTGAAAGTATCATTGATAAATATTTATAAACTAATGAAACCAGAATTTGAATTAAAAAGGAAAAATAGGATATTTTAAAAGATAACAAGAAATATTATTTCAAAGCTTACTTGGAGGAGTTGTGTCAAGTATCCAGAGGGAGTAGATGCAGTAGACACATTATTAGAAGAGTTGTGTTGTTGGAAACTGTTAATTGTTGGTTCCAGAAGAAGACTTCGGTAGTGCAAGGTTAGTGTTGAGTACTTTATTGGTTAACCAATTAAATAACTAAAATAATTTTGATTGGGCCATTTAAATTCAATTTTCTAGCATAAAGGTATTTAAATTCAAAATTTATTAGGTTATAGTTAATTTTTCATTTCATCGTATTAGATTTAAATTTTGTTTGTATTGATATATATATACTTCTTTTTATATTTTCATTTCATAGTTCTTATAAAATATATAATTAAAGTGTATGTCATTGTCGTTTCATTCTGATATCAGAAAAAATATTTGAGCTAGCCGAACCAACATTTGTATAAACAAAAACTGAATATTACATTTACCCTAATCATAAAATGAAAGAATTAATTATAAAATCATAAATATATAATATATATATATATATATATATATATAAGGTTAAAGAAAAACAAATAATTCATATATATATATATATATATATATATATATATATATATATTATTACATATCCTCTATCTAAATTCTAAAGTAAACATTGAAATGAAGAAAATGTGCTTGTTTGGTTGTAATACTAGTGATAGACACTGTATGATCAATAACTTGAAAGGTTCAATATACCAATAAAATTTGACATTTCAATTTCTTATGACATTAATGCAGAATGGACTTAATGATAGATAGATTTTGAAACGATTTGAAAACAAGAATACAGATGTCTCTGTTAGCAAAATGGCATTTATACTAAAAGAATGAAAATCTCTCTTTGTATATGAAATCGTAAATTTGTATTTTTTTTTAAAAAAAGAATTTTTGGTAACCAAAGGAGAGGAGAATTATTTATTGGAACAGTTTAGTTAGTTGATTTTAATATTCCCGAGAGACAACATCAAATAAGAGTTGTCTAAAATTTATTTAAAATATAGTTGATTTTAGTTTCTCTAGAGATAACATCGAATAAGAGTTGTCTCAAATTCAATTCAGTTGATCAGAGTAATTTGTATGATTATTATCAGTTCAACATATTCTGCCTTTTGTAAAGCCAGTGCGTGTATTATTCGCAAAGAATTACAGCGTTAAAGTGCGAGTGGTTTTTTTCCGGTTTCTAAATTATTGATTTAGAAAAGTTGTTCCTGAAATTCTAAAAAGTGTTTTTAGAATACGAACGAGTCTACCAGAATCTAGTTGGTGAGTCCAGTCCATATTATCTATATTATTTCTCGGGAATTAATAGGCCTTTATTAAAAATATTTCGAAAATGGATGCATCTTATGATTAAATACATACCTTGAAATTATAGTAACGTTACTTATATAAAAAAATTCAACGTCTAGTGCAGACAATTTTGGAACTGACAATTTACAAGGAAATTTGCGCATTTTACATTGACATATATCAATTATAAAAGTAGACATTTTGAACTTTTGGTTAAATTATTTAGATAGGAAATTTCTAATTATAGGTTGTTTAATATTAAGGTTTGATAGGAAGTTCTATGTTTGGTTTATGCGTTTATATTTTTTGAAAAGTTTTAATTTTGTAATTGTTATCTGATAATAGATTATATAAATTTGAATTCTAAATCCCTTTGGTTCTTTTTTTTATATTCATTCTCATTATATTTGATAATTTTTATGCTAGAGAAAATTTAGTATAATTAGTGACATTTGGTTAATTTCCTGACAGTAAATTTCATATATGTCATAAGAATTTAATTGTCTTATAATGTATTGGGTAAACAGTTATTTTAGGTTTGGAATAGTGCAATACGTAATTTGGAAAATTATTTGGAAATTTATAAATTTGAATTCTTATTTGCAATCTTTGATCCCTCCCTGAGTTAAGAGTGAGTTAATTGATTGTGTATTGATTTATCTTTCATAATATAACATTTAATATTTATAGAGCCGGCCATATTAATTTGACAACTGCGGTCATAAAATTTAATAGGTTATATTTAGCGGTAAAGGTGCTTCCACATTAGTGCAGTTACTATCACTAAGTGTGACGACAGCAACAAATAAAATTCAGATCATATAAATTCATATTCATATATAAAATCATAATAAAATTAGTAAAACACATTAGATATATTATAATTGTCACCCGAACGTGGGTCAAATATTATGAAAGAATATAGTATATATAATAATATATTAAGAACATATTAAAAATGTGATAAGAAAAGTGAGGAGATTATTACTAATATAGTTCTGGATGAACGATAAATATGAATACAATTTATATGCAAAGGAAATTAATTTCATTAATACAGTAATTGTTTATTACTAATTAGGGATATTTGGTGGCTTATAAACAACTATGGCCGGACAGCTTACTAAATGGTTGATGAGATTGAGCTGTTGGATGGGTAAATATTTACTTGGTTTAGGTATGTGAAAAATTAAAATTTGATTATAGAGGGATTAGTGCAAATGTTTTTATAAAAATGTTTAAATCAATTATAAAAAAGGATTTAATGAATGGATTATTTAGTTGAAAGTATATTAATTACTCTGTTCATAAATGAATATTAAAGTAACCACAAACTTCATTCCAGTGAATAGACGTTTACATGGAAAGGGTTATAAAATATAGGTAGTGTGATATAAACAATTTAATAGAAATAATTAGAGGTATGACCATGGAAGGAAAACAAAGTTGTTTAGTTGGTTGTTGGTTTTTGAAAAGGAAGGGGAACGTAAGGATTTGAAGAGATAAAAAGGTACGAGAATTCGATAATTTGATTGAGATATAGCATAAAAATTGTTAAAAGGCATATGAAAGTCATTATAAATAGGAACAAAAAAAAATTTTACATGAAATTGCCTGATTTCAATGGATTACTGACCATTTGTGATGACCTCCAGCTTATTGCTTGTGTTTGTATATAATTTTTCAAATTCCATCTTGAGAACATTTTGGGCAAATTTATTGCAACAAGGAAAATAAATTTTATCTAGTAGTGTAAGTTTGTATAGGAAGAAGTGATCACTTACTAGAATTATCTAGTAAAAAGGGCACAAATATATGAAGGACCGACCAGCGGGAGAAGTCAGTTTATAAAGTGATCTCGTGATATAAACAGTGAACAAGTAAATAGTCTAAGTAGGTAAATGCTTATATAATTTATTGTAAGAGAATATACTATATATATAATATAAATTAGTGAATAGTGTAGAGAATAAATAAATTAACTTAGTAAACGTAACGTGTGTGTATACATTTATCCTACCCGTATTGAAAACGTTCAAATAAATAAGAAAAACATTACAATATATGATTTGCCATAATTTTTAATAATTTTTGAATTTTTTTATGATCTTTTTAATTATTGATAATGCAATATTGTTAGTAATTAATTATTTATTTGATACTGCATTATATGTAAGGGCTACTCAGACGACCCTGATGTCGCAGGAACAAATCCTGTAACTGCTACATACAATCAAATGAAATGTTTAATGTTACATCATTATTTAAGTAAAATGGTTGAAATTACCCTATAAAGAGGGTGTACCGTTGTAATTCACATAACGAAACGTCCGATTTGAAATTATCAAATGTGATGACAAGTTTGACGTTGATAGATGGTGGCTAATAAGCCGGAGTACAATAATAGAGCTAGTGATTTTTTGATGGACATTGAATCAAATAGCATGTTTAAAGAAGAATGAAAATATAAATATAGTGAATGGAAAATTGAAAGAAATTTACTTATTTTTAAAAAATGAAGTTTAAGTTGTGTTAATAATTAATACATTTATTAAATTCAAAATTTCAAAACATCATTCATCTTAGATGAATAGAAAACACTCCTCCTCCCACTGCTTGTCTAAAGAAGGGTTGTATCCAGTCTCAGCCAATCAGGAACCAAGCGAAGTAAAGTGATGAAATTAAATAAACATCGTAAATTCATCCATGGAGGAGTTTACACAATGTAGTACCGTAGGTGGAAAAGTACGCTGGCAGAAAGAAGCCTACAAATAAAATTAACTGTAAATGGTATATATTGTAAATAAACCTCGAAAGTTGATTGTGACTTGATGGAACAAACTACGACCCATACATAACCTGGTGTCAGGAACATAATGTGGTTGTGCTGTTTAAGGTAATTGTGACAAACATAGACCCATCCTAGGCATGCATAAGAAGAGAAGAAGTCGAAGAAGTATGTCAAGAGTAAAAGGGAAGGATAGACAGATTTGCTAAAAGTTATCAGATATAAAACGCTTGTATTCTGATGAACCCTACTATGACCCATACATAGATTGGTTTCATGGAAACAATGGGGTTGTGAATTTTTTTAAGATAGTTATAACAAACCTAGATCCATACTAGGCATATAAAGGAAAGAAGAAACTGAATAGGAGTGTGAAGAGAATAAAAGGATAGCATATATGCTAGAAGTTATAATAATAGAAGGGTGGAACTATGATTAACCAAACTATGACCCATGCATAGCTAGGTTTCAGTAAAAAAATGTGGTTGTGTAGTTTTAAGATAATTGTGACAAACCTAGATACATACCAGGCATGTAACGGAAAAGAAGAAACCGAGGAAGAGTGTAGCGAAGAAGAAAAGGATAGCAGATATGCTAGCAATAAGAATAGAAGAGAGGAATTGCTTATATTCTGATGAACCAAACTATGATCCATACATAGCCTGGTTTCAGGAAAGTGTAATAAACACGAGATATGACATAGGAAATTTTAAGAACACCCTATATAGATAAAGTTTTCTTCATTCGAAATAAATTAATAATAAAATAATTGTTGACCTCCAGGAAAGAAATTGATACAAACAATTTTGTTATAATTAGCAAGGTCAATAAACATTACATCTGATGGTTTGCCATGCTTTGTTTATCAATAGATATAATCGAAACGTTGCAAACTAGAATAATTAGATTTAAAATTAACCTTCACACAAGGGCATAGACGAAATAGTTTTAAAATAAATAGCAGGAATTTTTGAAACCAGAGAGAGGTAGTAACCCTCCCTAAGTGACCAGGCTACGTACGGCCGGCCACTTTATCGTCGACAGTAATATTGTGTAGTCGTGATTTGTGATATTCGAAAACGTAGGTTTTCAACGTATAATCATTTTTTATGTACTGTATTGATATTTTTTAATTTTTTGACTTAACTGGGTGTCCCAAAAGGTAAATGGAGACCTATATTTTCGGTCATATTGAATGTACTGTTTACATCTGAGCCCCTCACCGACCGATCTAGTCTAAAATTATAGGCATATACGGGAGATATCGTATATTCGATGATCATCTCTCTATATATTTTGCTTTCGGTATTGTACAACTGTACAGGATATCATATTTATTCTGATTTAATTCCAAAAGACTTGTTCTACCTTATACGGTACAGGATATCCAAATTCAAGAGATATCATAATTATTTTATTCGATTTCAAAATTTTGTTGATATATATGATTTACTATATTGTAAAGGATATCCAAATGCCCGAGATATCATAATTATTCTACTAGATTGCAAAAGTTTGTTGATATATATGATTTACTATAGTGTCCAGGATATCCAAAATGTCCGAGATACCATAATTAATCTACTAGATTTCAAAAGTTTGTTGATATATTATTTACTATATTGTACGGGATATTCAACGGTACGGGATTTCACATTCATACCATTAAATTTACGAAGGGTTGTACGATAATCATTTGTTTCTTATATTATACCAAATAGTTCACTATACGTAATATCGTCCTTTTATCTTTCATAATCAGGAAAGACCCCTTTTCAAGAGTTTGGAAGACGTGCCCGAGTCAGGTTTTTGTTTTCGTTGGTTTCAATTCTTATACGGGGATAGTCCTATATAAGACATCTTTCACGGTTGTCACGAGAACGGGTAACTACTTCCAGATTTTGAAAAAAAGTTTGTCCATATCTGAATTTTTTTTTACCGGGGCGTTTCCCCGAGTAACTGCCATTTTATCCAAAGCAGAGCTGTACGATTCACAGTTATTTTGTAATATATATACTTGTACACACTTATAGTTCCAGTCTGTTTCCTTTAACAACAAACCTTACCCTCGTACCAGCAAATAGAACGGGCTGACACGACCTGCATTCGAACTCAGGCTTGGAACATTGTATAAGCCCAAGAGGCCCCACGGAGACCTTGACCGCTCGTGCCAGGAAAATCCCTCCCTCGAGGTAACCCGCAGGGAGATTCCTGGTTCTAAATTTTGTGCCGTAAGGCACTGGTGACAGCACGCTGCAAAGATTTCTAGGATAGGAGTATACAGTAGGCCCCTCCGGTCACTATAATCAGAGGAAAAGAAGCCAGAGAAATAATACCGTTTCCTATACCAATTGAAATAACTAAATAATGTACTAGGAGAGTTCTGGGCCACTACTTCAAAAATCTCCGCTTGGTGGCGCTGAGAGTGGCGGCGCGCGCGTTTTTAATTTTAGGCCGCCATTTTTAGTCCTGTTTTAAAAATCTGAAAAAAAACTTCAGTGAGATTCGATCGCACAACCTTCGCGTCTATAGCAAGACGTTCAACACATGCCGCCATAAGCTCTCATGCATATTATTAGCGAAGGAAGGTATTGCTGCAATGTGAGCGCACCGTACGCTTCTTGCTGTAAAATGTGACGTAGTCGAGAAAGATCCGTTAGGATGATAAGGCGGCGCGCTACCGGCTTCTTGCTGTAAAATGTGACGTAGTCGAGAAAGATCCGTTAGGATGATAAGGCGGCGCGCTACCGGCTTTTTGCTGTAAAATGTGACGTAGTCGAGAAAGATCCGTTAGGATGATACGGCGGCGCGCTACCGGGGGGCATTTTCATTATGTAAAAATATTAAAATTTATCAAAATTGTAAACATGTTTTTCAATAATCCATTATCATTTTCACCACAAGGTTTAAAATTAAACTTTGCAGTATTGCTGACGAATAAAACATATTATTTTTATAATCAGAATTCGATGTTCCCTATATATACGGTGGAGTAAAAAATAATGTAGAGAATAAATTCATTATATTAGCTACATTCATAATCGATGAAAAAACAGCAATGTGAAATATCAAAAAACCACAATAATTGATAACGGGAAAGAAATAACGAATATGTTCTAATTTTATCATATCAATAAGAAAAAAAATATAAAATAACGTTTTTGTATTCTCTAATGATTAGTATCATTCAAGATGTTGAAGAGTATATATGTATTGATCCTAGTTTCTGCAGCCTCATGCACCGAAAATGATAATGTGTCGTACGCTAAATCATTTTTCGAGAAATATGGTTATATGAATTCAAGTCAAAATTCATTAACTGACTTTGAAGCCGTTCTTATTAATTTTCAAGAAAAATATAATCTTCCTGTAGATGGAACGCCTAATAAAGAAACTATTGATTTGATGAAGAGACCTCGATGTATAAAGGGTGATAATAATTATGTTATACATTCAAAATGGAACAAAACAGAATTACTTTGGTATTTTCCACAAGCTACCGACGCGCATTTAAAAACAGCGAAGCTTGCTTTTGATACATGGCAATCAGCATCCAATTTGAAGTTCAAAAATGTGAAAATGACCAAAATAAAACCAGACATTACTATAACTATCACCAATAGAAAGCACTATTTTCGAAGCGACTGTCATGGAACTGATCAATGTCCATTCGATCTTGGTAATGGTGTGTTGGGTCACTCTTATTATCCCAACCCATATAGTAAATGTATTGAAATTCATCTAGATATGAACCTAAACTGGTATTTTGGAGATGATTTCAAGGTTCCAGAAGGGATGGTTAGTTTTTTAATGGTTTTAACTCATGAAATTGGACATGCTATCGGCTTAGCGCATAGCGAAGTTAAATCGGCCATCATGTACCCTTGGTATCAAACAGATAGAGTAGAACTGGATGAAGACGATAAAAACGCGACGATAGCTTTGTATGGGGCGCAAAGAAAATACATCGAACATTCTACATTCACTACAGCGACGACAACTACAGTAAAATCAACGCCACGATCTGAACCCAGAAGAAGAATTATGCCTATAGAAAGAGGAGGAGGAGGAAATAAAAAGAACCTGTGTGAAATTCGTACTCCGGACTTTATGTTTCTCGCGATGGCCCCACTTTTTCCAAACTATAGAATGTATGTGGGACACGAAAAATATTTATGGAGACTAGATTTAAACGATATGCATATACCAAAAACCCCAGAATTAATTGTCGATTACCTACCAAAAGAACTGGCATCCTCAAACGTCTCTCATGTGTTTCAAAACTCTGTGGGGGATTTAGTTACGTTCAGCAACAATCAATATTATGCAGCTGCATTTCCAAATTTGAATATATATGACTCTTTTCCGCTTCCCATACCCCGATATGCCGTAATTAATGCTGTATTTCAAACCAATAGCGGACAGATGTATCTGCTGTACAATAACAATTCCTACATTGAATTTAATGCAGAAGGGCATACTATTAATAGAGGATATTTGCATGACGTCTTTCCAGGAGTTCCCGAAGGCATAACATCTGCATTTCGATATACAGATGGATACATTTACTTTTTCTACAAAGACATATATTACAAATACAGTGAATATATCCGTAAAATTGTTGATGCGAAACCATTTACTTGGAGTCTATTTGGAGTACCCTGCCCTGAAGATACGCTATTGAATCAATTAAAAACTCTGTTACACAAAATTATAAATATTTATCAATAAAAATGTAATACTTAGTTATGAATTTTTTTTTCATCAACATCTTGTATATTGATCGTGCTTGTGACCAATAGTAACTTTGTTTAGTAAATTCTTCAAACGACTCACGTGACGTGAGAAGGACGTGAGGAAATAAAAACAAACAATAATGTTAATTAATCAATTTATTACAGCATCTAAATCATTTACAACTTTAGCTTTATAGAAATATATAAATTCTCTAAGTGCTACAGACAATACGCTATCACTACAATCACATATAGTATACAATAACTCAAATTTACTTAAATGTCCATTATTTTGAGCAAAATTCCTAATAAGTTCAATCACATTTCTGTAGTATTCACCAAAATTTAGAGATTCCAAATGGGTGAGACGAGGGGAAATGAGATGATAATGGAGTTGTAGAATTTGATGAACATCTTGTTGAGTTAAAGGGAAGCTGACGCCGTGTTTGATTACTTCCAACCATTTTACACAATCGAATATTACTTGATGAATGGTACAGTAGTCGCCACATTGTATCGTCTCCGGCTCATAATCATCGTAAAACGCTGGAAGTGGTTCATCTATGAATGAATTATTATTTAAAATATCGATAAACGTAGCCCATTCGAAAGTGCTGAAGGAGATTTTCGTAGGTTTATTCGTTGCTGATAGAGTGATTGCGCTACTGAACGTTCTTGCGGGACTTAAACCACAACCAATTTGGAAATTCGTATGTGTAGGATACTCGATATACAACAGGTACTGATCTTCTTTTTTAGCAGCTATTTCATACATTTCCAAAATACGATCTAATTCAGCACTATAATTATAATTTTCTGTAGCACAGCTACTAAAACCGCTATCTTGAGAACTCATATTGACGACTAACAATCTAACCTACAGCTCACTCCAATTTATATCAACTCCTATCTATCTTTGCGGTTAATTCTCTTCGCTACAAAACCACAGTTCTCATAACTTGAAATGAAAAGTGGTTACACAACAACAACATCTGTTTTTCCAATCCAACTATTATACTTTCCGTCTAATCCAAGCCATTTAACATACATTTTGTTGCCTTTTCTTCTAAGTACCTTTTCCACCAAGTAAATGTCTGGATTTGACGTTTTCTGCAGCTCTTCCTCATAAAACCCTCCACTGATTGGTACTCCATACATGTCCTCAAGCAAATAGGTGGCAGGATTGGTTATTTTCACTTTAATGATTTTGAATAGTTCTGTCGTCCAATTGGGTGTGTATCCTTTTTCAAAGACATGTTTCGACTTGCTTATACGAACAATATCACCGACTTTGAATTTTCGTGGTCCTGCAATCTTTAGATGTTTATAGGTTTGGTTTAAAATAGCTTCTTCGTTGGATTTATTGACTTGGGAGGGCTTATACTTGGTAGTTGAATGCTTTGTATTATTGTATTCGTTTGTAATTTCTGGTAGAATATCTATCCATTTGTAGGTGCCATTTAAACTGAAATGTTTATATAGTTTTGATTTCAATGATCGTATTACTCGTTCGGCCATTGCAGCTTTTTTTGTACTAAATACGCTATAGTGATTAATTCCATGTTTTTTCATTAATTGTTGAAACTTGTTGTTGTAAAATTCCGTTCCTTGGTCCGATTGAAGATTTTTGAGCGTTCGATCTGCGTGTGCGAGAATGTCCGAGAATGCACGAGTAAGCTCTTCGCCAGTCTTTGTCTTTAATGGTCGTGTCCACAAAAACTTTGAAAAACAATCGATAACGACTAGAATCATTTTATGGTTTTTATTTTGATGAGCGTAAGGTCGCATTTCGGCTAAATCCATTTGCCATAAATCATCTATACCTTTGACAATTGTACGTCTGCGCGGATAATTTTTACGCATCGGTTTGTGGAGTTCGTTAACAAGCTGTATTTTGGACGACATGCTTCGTAAGCGCATACACGTTCTCAACTGATGATATCTTTTCGATACTATTTGATACCTTTCTTCAAGTAATTTGTTCGTAATTCGTTTATGGATACTTCATGCTTATCGATTTTTCCTTGGAATTGTTGTTGTATATCTTTTAAAAATATTTCCCCAAAACCTTGAACAAAAGATTTGAATTCTTGTCTCATATTATCTTTGGTCACAACAATCACATCATCGACGTACTTTTTAGTTGCCATATCTCGAGCTGCGACTGGCGGATTTCTCGAAATAAATGAATTAATGTCGTTGATTTTGTTTTGAAGTACTCCAAGTTCATTATGATACACTTGCATTTGCTCATCGACATAAAGTTTATTGACAGCATCGCTACTTGTAGTCGGCGTCTTAACATTACAGATTCTCACATTTTCAGCATCAATATTACCGTCCGGAGTGTGTGCTACTTTCGGCATATAAGGTGTAATCCGTTCATTAGCATGACGACGTCGGTGTCCGAACTTATCGACAGGCATGATTGAAATGAGTAGACTTTTTTTGGTTATTCAATTATATTGGCAACTTTTAGCTCATTTATGATGGCAACTATTTCGTTGTCGTTGGACGTATTACCTGCCTCTTTTGAAGCAATCAATAATTTCAAACGTTCCACCAATTCATTTGGATCATCCCAATAAATATATTCCATAGGTTTTTCGTTGTACGTTAAGCCAAGTCCTCTTCCCTTATTAAGTGGAATTGATTTCAGGCGAGTTCTAGTTGACATGGAGCCAGATCGTTGAGTTGGAGACATATTTTGTGATCTACTCGGTACCGAGTCTGATCGCGGTATTTTAAATAATGGTTTAATTATATATTTGTATTTGTCAGTACTTGAACCTTTAAGGCGATTGAGAGTATCAAGATGGACTTGTGTATTGTTTAACAGAATTTTGTAATGTTTTAAATCTTCCTCTTCATATTGCGGATCGTTGTAAAATAACAGCTCGTACAATCCTCGAGTTCCAGGCAAGTATCCCGCCTCTTTGTTACCATCCTGTAGCACGTTTATATTACCGTTTGTTTTATCAAAGGCAATTCGACGTTTACCCAACATCCACCCAAACATATCATCATAGATAGGACCGTAATTTTTGTCAATTTTATCATCTTTTTGAAAATAATCCTCAATGTATTTTAAACTGATGGCGGGGTATTGTTCCATATATTCTTGAAAAGCTTCATGCGAAACGTCAGGACGCATCTCCTCTGGAGATTCAGGGCGTATAATATCTCCCGCCTCATCTGTTTCAGCTACAGATTCCGATTCCAGAAAAGACGGTGCTACAAACACATCATCTAGTTTTTCTTCTTCTTTTTTTACCTCCTCCTCCTTTTTAATTGGATTCAATTTTGAAATGGTTTTCTGCAATGTCTTTGAGGACTCTACAATTTCCTTTAGCGGTGTAGATATCGGTTTAAATAGTTTATTAAGAGACTCATCGCGCTCTGATTTGCCCAATTTTAACGCTAAATATTTCTTGCGAATTGATCTCGCCAATTCATTAACTTTCTTCTTACGCAAAGCAATTGCAACCTTATCGTCGGACATGATGATGCAGACTAGTAGCATGTACACTTGACTTACACCTTTATATATTTATCGAAGCCAATACGATACCTACCGCTATTTAAAGCAAAATCCTTTACAATTACCAACGTTCCATATTTGTCGGTCGACCAACAGTCTGAGCAAATCTTTTTAAATTCTTCAAATGTCATATCTGGTGACACGTGCTCATCAAATATATGCTTTAGGTTAATTTCATCCTGCTTGAATAACACAATCATATTACAATTGTCTCGTATGAGTTGTTTCGGTATTTTTGAGTATGTTTGACATAGGTAGGCCGCATCAATGTCTCTGTGCCTACACATTGAATAATATTCCCGAATTTTCTGTTGACCATCGCAGGCGACATCATCGAATATGAATATCGAGTTGGATCTCGCTTCGTTTGGACTAACAATTTCCTCATTGTCTTTAAATGGAAAGTAACCGACACCTTTAACTTCTCCTAGTACTTCCTGCAGCAATTGATATTTCGGCTGAAACAATGACTTGGAATAGACGTAAACATTTTTGAATTTAGCGCCATTTGGATTGAATAAAAGTGATAACATGACGTTTGTTTTACCACACCCACTAGGACCGCAGATGATGGCCCGAAATGAATTTGGTAGTAGTTTTCCATGTTTACCAACACTTGGTTTAGATGTAAAGTCTAGATTTTCAATGGGTAGCGTCTGTTCTTGTTGAACGATCCTCATTTTGTGGTGAGTGCAATTAAAGTGTTTTCAATATATATGGCTATCATCACATCGTCTCAGATCAGTCTTAATGTTGGTGTTTGAGGGAGAAGGTCTTTTAAATTCTCTAATCAATAAATTACCAATTGAACTTCATTTACCCGCCTACAATTATTGTGGACGTAAGTGATCACGTGACTATAACTGTTAAATACTTATACTCTCTCTCCATTTACAGCAGGAACAAAGTTACAAAAACGTCTGGCACGTGGTGACGTTGGTATTAATCCTTTAGACAACGCTTGTAAACAGCACGATATTGCATATTCGCAAAACAAGTCTCTTGAAGAACGTCACAAAGCCGACAAAGTGTTGGAAGATAAAGCTTGGGATCGAGTCAAAGCAAAAGACGCTACTCTGGGAGAAAAGAGTGCTGCATTACTTGTTACAGGCGGCATGAAGGTTAAACGAAAGTTGGGGATGGGATCAAACAAACGACGTTCCTTCCATCGAAATTTTGTTGCGAAAGTGGGGAAATCCATGAAAAAAGGATCATCTCTAAAACAGACTGCTATGTACGCCCTAAGAGCAGCTAAAGCACTTATTCACGAATTTGGTGGATCGAAGCAAGTTAACGTACCTCGCGTAATACCTGTACCTAAATCTGGAGGTTTTCTTCCTCTTATACCTTTATTTGCTGGACTTTCAGCTCTTGGAGCGTTATCGGGTGGAGCTGCAGGAGTTGCAAAGACTGTTATTGATGCTAATAATGCTCGAAAGAAATTGGAAGAAGACATACGTCATAATAAGGCTATGGAACATGTTGGAAATGGCCTATATCTGAAAAAGTATGATGGAGGTCGAGGATTTGGATTGTATTTGAAAAAGCCAAAAAACTCGCGATGAAGCTACCGAATCGTCCACTGTACGACACCGATATTGCACATTATGCAAAATTATATAATATTAAACATTTTCGAGGCGGTTTCATGCGAGACACTCTACCTAAATCCGGTCCTCGACAACAAGAGTGTGCAGTGGTTAACTTGGACTCGTCCAAAAACAGTGGAACACATTGGGTAGCATATATAAAGAAAAATAATGTCATTGATTATTTCGATTCATTTGGTAATTTGAAGCCACCCAAAGAACTTGTAAAGTATCTGGGAGGAAGGAAAGTTGAAATTTTTTATAACAACAATCAGTTACAAAACTACAATCAGTTCAATTGTGGACATTTGTGTTTGAAATTTCTACTTCAACATCCTTGGAACAATGGAGAACATTAAATTATTAACGCAACACCAAAAACCTCTGAGAAGTTTTACTGCTGAAGAACTAAAAGACGTTCCCATTCGATACCTGATAGAATGTGTTAGTCCGTCTGAATTGCTAGATATATGGCATAAACTTCCTAATGATTACAAAACAAGTTATGAACTACAAATTCGTCTGCCGTGCTTCGTTCACTACAACCGCCCCGATTGGACGACGCATTGGGACGGTCCTGCAAGTTCTCAAGCATCTTGTTTTCTTTGTCAACGTGCATTAAGTAAACCTTGAAATGTATTTTGTGTGTCAAATAAATCTTGTAAAGTATTCTATGTATTATTTAAACTGCCTTCATCATGTCGCAGTTGTTGAGAGTAAACAGTTCAAATCACGTATTTACCTTCCAACCGCCTACACCTATTGTACTCCATCCGGAGAAAGACTACGAATTAGCGCTGCGTTCATTCCACTCATACCATAGCATACCAAACATTGAAGATTGCAAGTTTTACTACTATGATGACAACAACAAGCTACAAAGTTTCGATTTACCTACAGGATGTTACGAAATCGCCGATATTGAAACGTATATACTCGAGAAGTTGAGTGGCAGCAATTCACTTAGACCGGGAACTATATTTGCACTAAAACCCAACAATAATACGTTACAGTGCATGATTTTCAGTAAATATAGAATTTCGTTTGAACAACCCAACAGTCTAGGAAAGATACTAGGATTTTCAACAGAGATACTCGAACCCAAACGATGGCACTCTTCAGATCTACCCGTCAAAATTATAAAAGTATCTAGCATACGTTTCGAATGTAACATTACCACGGGAGCCTTCGACGCAGACAGACCTGCTCATACTATTTACGAATTTATCATAAAAGTGGATCCTGGGTACGCCATTGACGAAACACCACATAATTTACTTTATTTACCTGTTATACCACAACGTGAAATAACCAACATTACAGTGTTGGCTGTGGACCAAGACGGTCATCCTATAAACTTTCGTGGTGAAAAGAGCACTTTGGTGTTGGAGCTTAGAGCGAGAAGCAACAGATGGGATTGATAATTAATCATATAAGACGTTCTGCTGCACATTCAACGCCATTAGTTACGCGGCATTCTTCAAAGCAGCATCAGAAGCGGCTCACATTTGCTAATACATTGTATTTGCAGTCTTTGGGTTTTTTGTTGAAAAAACAACGACAATGACGACCGAGTATGTAAAACGTTCTCGTATGAACGATATGCCTTCAATGTTTGATATCTATCGCAAGCCTAGTTTCGATGAATCGATTCGCAAAGCTGAGTACAGAACATATGCTCCGTTCATCAAATCGTTCAGTTGCAGCGACATTGTGGAATTCAGCATCAATCAAGTTGATTCGTTTTTTGCAATGAATGAAACTTTGTTGTGTATTAAAGGATCACTCACTGTGCATGGAGGGGGTGATGTGAAGCTGGCAAATAATGTTGGTGCTTTCCTTTTCGATTCGTGTACATATAGTGAAAGTGCAAGAGAGATGGAAACTGTTCGGGATCCTGGAATCGTTAGCGCTGTACGTGCCATGACATGCTACAATCAAGAAGATTCCAATCATATGGCTATAGCTGGGTGGAATTATCCCAAAGACCCCATCCTGAATACCAGCGACAAATCATTTAACCTTCAAATTCCTCTGAAGCATATTTTCAACATTTTCAACGACTATCCTATGATTACGTGTGGACGACAAACAATACGTTTGGTTCGAGCTCGAAACGATAACGATTGTGTGCTTATCACAGAAAAAAACGTTTCTGGTACACTTTCCACTACAACCGTTAACATCAACATTACCAGCATCGAATTGAAAATCAGGCATATCTATCCTAATGATGATATTAAGTTGGAACTTATGAAGGCCATTCAAAAGGATCAGCCTATAGTTATTCCATTTAGAAAGTGGGAGATACACGAACTGCCTGCAATTACCAGAAATGCTAGACGTGAAGTTTGGGCTGTTAAAACTACAACTTCAGTCGAACGACCTCGTTATGTTATTGTTTTCTTTCAAACCAACAAACGTGACAACAGCACAGCCGACCCCACTTTATTCGACAACGCCGACATTCAAAGTATCAGACTATCGCTAAATGGGGAATATTATCCCAATGAAAGAATGCAGTTGGATTTCACTAAAAATGATTACAATGAGGCCTATTTCAACTATACAGAATTTTATCCTAGCTATACGAATTCGGCACAGAAGCGCCCTCTGTTGGATTATCCCTCTTTCAAGAAGCGTGCATTGTTTGTTATCGATTGCTCGAAACAAGAAGAAAGTATGAAATCGTCCACAGTCGATGTAAAACTTGACATTGAAGCAAACATTGGTTTTCCCGAAAACACCAAAGTATATTGTGTTATAATACACGACTGCGTAATGGAGTATTTCCCCCTCACAGAAATAGTCAAGACTCTAAATTGAAGTGCAGTACGTCAGTATTCGAGCAGACGTCATCATGAGAGTTGCACTCGTAGACATTCAAGGTTTCGTTATAGATGGATTCTTTGTTGTCAAAGAACTCACCATTGAAGTTGGTTTTAAGCAAAGTCACTACATATTCCTACCATGCCAATCAATTTCTACGTTAAGCGACCAGGATAAGAAGACGGTGTCATACTTGGAGAAGAATGTGCATGGTATTCGATACTCTTCAGGTGACATTGAGTACTCCAAATTAAATGATATATTGGCAACTAAGCTATTGTATGCTGCCGATTTTATATACGTACGCGGACATCAGAAAGCAGAATTTCTACTAAAGAAATGTCACATTTTTGGTGTGTTTCCCCACATTATTGATGTTTGCAAGTTTGATGGAACACCATGTGCTACAGGAAACTTTGAACGAGATCCAAATCCTTGTCACGCTACTGGTCTATACTCTTGTGCCCAAAGAAATGTAGAGCGTCTCCGGCATTGGTTTTTGAATACTGTATTACCATTGTAATGTCTAAATAATAAATTGTTTATGGAATGATTCGCATTTTTATTAAGACATCCTGTATATTCTCAACCAGTATATTACATGAGAGTTTAACAAATACTAATATTATAGAGACCTCGTCACGTTTAACGTCAAATGTCACGTGTCTAACGCCACGTCTAACGTCGCGTGTAACGTGTCAAACGTCACACGTCAAACGTCACGTGTTTAACGTCGCGTGTTGAACGTCATACGTCACGTAACGTCGCGTGTAACGTGTCAAACGTCATACGTCAAACGTCACGTGTTCAACGTCACGTGTTGAACGTCATACGTCACGTATCAAACGTCTCGTGTTTAGATGTGATGATGATCATCGAAACGTAGCTTTAGATTTTTCCCGTAATGTCAAACGTCGTGTGTCATGTTAAACGTCATACGTCACATGTCTAACGGCACGTCTAACGTCGCGTGTAACGTGTCAAACGTCGTTTGTAACGTCAACCGTCACGTGTTTAACGTCGCGTGTTAGACGTCATACGTCACGTGTCACACGTTACTTGTCATACGTCACGTGTCAAACGTCAGACGTCTCGTATAAAAAAAAAAACCACAATAATTGATAACGGGAAAGAAATAACGAATTTTATGACAAACACCCCGTATATCGAACGTAGTGGTTTATCTCTTCTTCACAATGGTGTTTATTCAACTTCGATCCGACCAATCAGAGAGATGCTAGTGCCCTTATGGCGTCTTTGTACATCATGTATACGATAATAGTCTAACAATCATGGGGTCGTTTATTCGACTTCAATCTGACCAATCAGAGATATGCTAGCGTCCTAATGGTAACGTTGCTTACGTCACACCATTTACATGATATCACAGAACAGATGGGGCATACGACGGAAGGTCCATTCGACATAAGACACATTTGTCATACGACACATACGGCGATGGTTAACGGCACCCTCTGGTCATTGTCGATCACTTCTTCAGATGACTCTTTTGATACTCCTTGTATATTTGCAAAACTTATCGCTTATCTCTTCATCTCTTCTTCTTTCCCATCAATCAACGACACCCTCTGGTCATTGTCTTCAGGTATGATTCTTGTAAACCCTCTGTGGTCATTGTCTTCATCACAATGATGTTTATTTGTCTCCAATCTGACCAATCAGAGATGCTTGTGCCCTTATGGCATTGTTGACGTCTTGTATACCGATCATCATAGTAACATATTTATGACAACACCCTGTATATCGGTATATTATTGTAAAACTTATCGCTTATCTCTTCTTCTTTCCCATCAATTAACGACACCCTCTGTGGTCATTGTCTTCAGGTATGATTCTTGTAAACCCTCTGTGGTCATTGACTTCATCATAATGGTGTTTATTTGACCCCAAACTGACTAATCAGAGGTGCTTGTGCCCTTTTGGTATCGTAGACATCTTGTATACTGATCATCGTAGTAACATATTTATGACAACACCTCGTATATCGGTATATTATTGAAAAACTTATCGCTTATCTCTTCTTCTTTCCCATTGATCAACGGCACCCTCTGGTCATTGTCTTCAGGTATGATTCTTGTAAACCCTCTGGTCATTGACTTCATTACAATGGTGTTTATTCGACTCCAAACTGACTAATCAGAGATGTTTGTGTCCTTTTGGTATCGTAGACATCTTGTATACTGATCATCGTAGTAACATATTTATGACAACACATCGTATATCGGTATATTATTGTAAAACTTATCGCTTATCTCTTCTTCTTTACCATTGATCAACGACACCCTCTGGTCACTGTCTTCAGGTATGATTCTTGTAAACCCTCTGGTCATTGACTTCATCATAATGGTGTTTATTTGACTCCAAACTGACTAATCGGAGATGCTTGTGCCCTTATGGCGTCTTTGTACATCCCGTATACGATAATAATCTAAAAACGATGCAGATAACGTCTAACAGTTGAATATTTGTTGTTGTTGTGATACAATCTGAATTAAAAATAAATGTAATATTCTGATAAATTCTAAATTCGCTTTCACAATATACTCTGATATGATAATAACTTGGTGGTCTTGCTAGCATGCTAAAAGACTATTAACGCATGAGAATGTGTGATCGATGGTTCGAATCCTATCGTCGGTAGCGAAATATTTAATAAATTGTATGAAAACATTGTCAATATGGAACTATCGTTGTCGTAATACCAAAAAATGTATTTATACCTTTTTTCAAGGATTCCATATCACTTTCGTGAAATTGTGATAAACTATTATTTTTGTATGCGTTTGATATATCGCATTTCCTGTTGTTATGTTGATTTTTTCTAATTGTGGGTTGAGTCATATCAATTTTACAAAATTTCTGTGGTGAGTTGATTTTATTTTCATATTTATCATTTCCTGTTGTGATTACAGAATTTCAGAAAAACAATTTAATTATTTGCAAAAGTTTATTTTAAAAATATTATTGATAAAAAGAAATTATTTTTGTTAATAAAGTCTTGAGATGATTTAAAAGGTCTCCATTAGGACATGGGATATCAAATAGGTTCCAATTGAAGGGTCCGGCTGCAACAAGTTTTTTGGTAAACTCATTATATTTGTAGTATGTGGTGTTTTTGAAAAAGTACATGTGTCCGTCAATGTACTGGAATGCTCCTGTAACATCTGCGGGTAGTCCAGGGAAAATATCTTTAATTTGTCCTCTATTTAAGACATTTTTTAAGTTCTTATCATATTCAATATAATTATTGTTATTATAAAATACATAAATTTTTCCGTGGTTGCTTTGAAACATTGTGTTTATTTGAGAATTTTTTGGTATAAGTAAATTACCTTGCTCAAGTATTCGCAAACCTGGGAAATCTGCTATATAGTATTTACGAACATCTTTATTGACTGCTATTAAATTACCGGAAGAACTTTGAAAAATCTGAATTATGGAGCCCACTTCTTCGGGTAGATAATCATCGAGCATTTCTGGTTCTGAGGGAATAAGTTTCGAATTCAAATCCATTTTCCATAGAAAATCTTTATAAATAATATATAAGTGATAATTTTCAAATGTACCAGCCATCGCAGTAAACATATACTCCGGCGTTATGTCGCATAAATTTTTATTTGGTGGATGGGGCCTATGATGACCTGTAGTCGGTGGCGTAGGTTTGAAAGGATTATTTGCATATTTATTGGTGGGTCCATAAAGAGCTTCAAGAGCCATTTTATCATCTTCATCCAATTTTGGGGTCGCGTTTCGTTGATACCATGGATACATTATTGCTTGTTTATTATCACTATGGGATATACCTAGGATATGTCCAATTTCATGAATTAATACCATGAGTAGACTAGTCCTATCATCTGAACTTGATCCATCTAAACTTAAATCCCACTTTTCATCAGCATCAATATGAAGTTCTATACAGCTGTTGCCATTTGGGAAATAACCATGTGCCAAGACCTTTCCAGGACCATCAAATGCGCTGGGGCATTCATCTCTACCTTGGCAATCTGCACGAAAATAGTGTTTTCCATGTACAACAGTGATAGATATATCGGGAGCATAAGGTCTTGTTTTGTGTATTAATTCAAATTTGAACTTTGAACTGTTACTCCACACTTCAAAAGCCTTTTCGATTACATCAAGATATGCTTGATTTGCCTGAGGGAAGAACCATTTCAAATCAAATTTGGTCCATTTTGATCTAACTCTAAAAGAATGATCATCGTCGGAAGCTGTTTCACTTACAGAACATCTTGGCCTATTCATAAGTTGTATTGTATCTTCATCTAATTCTCCCGTTGCAGGAATATTATATTTTTCTTGAAAACTCAACAAATAATCCTCAAGTTTAGTCAAATCATTTTCATTTGCGTATCCGAAGCGTTGTAAATAATCCATAGCATACTGCTGGTCGACAACACAAAGTGCTGGACATAGCGCTGCAGCTAATATAATTATTAACATGATCTTCACCCTTCTGTTATCCTCAAGAAACTAATCTCCCAACACATTATTAACAACATTTTTTAAAAAAACCCCCACCCCCCAAAGATTCAATTACTGCGTGTCACGCATAAAATATTATATGTTACTTTCAAGCCACCCGGTACGAAATTCTTAGTAATATTTCAACATAAGTTACTTTAAGCCCCCCGGTAGCGCGCCGCCTTATCATCCTAACGGATCTTTCTCGACTACGTCACATTTTACAGCAAGAACCCGGTAGCGCGCCGCCTTATCATCCTAACGGATCTTTCTCGACTACGTCACATTTTACAGCAAGAAGCGTGCGCGCGGTAGCAATACATCTCTTCGCTAATAATATATATGAGAGCTTATGGCGGCATGTGTTGAATGCCTTGCTATAGACCCGAAGGTTGTGCGATCGAATCTCACTGAAGTTTTTTTTCAGATTTTTAAATATACAACAACAGGACTAAAAATGGCGGCCTAAAATTAAAAACGCGCGCGCCGCCACTCTCAGCGCCACCAAGCGGAGATTTTTGAAGTAGTGGCCCAGAACTCTCCTAGTACATACTACTACCAACGACCTATTAGTGTGGGGACAGCGGTAACGGGATACACCCCAAAGGGGCAGAGAAATTTATTACATTCAGGTGAGAAGTATTACAAAAGCAATGTGGTCGTGGAGGTTTTAGATAATCATGCCACAGCTAGAACTATACCAGGCATGTGCAGGAGAAGAAGAAATGAAGGAACAATGTGAAGAGAAGAAAAAGGGTTTGAATGATTTGCTCATATTTATAAGATTGCTTGTATGTTGAACCATACTATGACCCATACGTAGCTTGGTGTCCGACGCACACTGTGATTCTCTAGAACCAGTTCTAAGAACAACCCCAGACCCATACTAGGCGTGTCTCAGATGGAGAGATATGTACTAGACAGAAATATAAAATTATTACTATCATTATAATTAATTATTAATTTATAATTAAATTTGATTGTTTCCTAATGAGCCAAACCATGGCCCATACATATCCTGGTGACCAGCAAACAATGTGGTTGTGAGATGATTTTACGGATAGTTCTAAAATAATTTCACAACCAAATTGTTTGCTGGTCACCAGGCTATGTATGGCAATTTGATTCAATCCTCATCATAAATTCACGTAGTATTATTAGATACTAGCTGTATTATTATATTTCGGCTTATTAGCCACCATCTATTAACGTCAAACTTGTCATCACATATCATTTAGAAGATAATTTTAAATTGGACGTTTCGCTATGTTTATTACAGTTGTACACCCTCTTCTTAGGGGCATTTCAACCATTTTTTTTAAATAATGATGTAACATCAAACATTTCATTTGATTGTATGTAGCAGTTACAGGATTTGATATTTTTTGACATCTGTTGTATTTTTTTTCTTGACGTTAGTTCAACTTTTAATTTTCCGCCCAACCTATCCAATATGCGAGAAAAGTATTGATTTACCCCAAAAAAAGTTGGAATTTTGAAAATTTTTTTAGAGTTATTTTTACGTTCTCCATCAAGAACAACACGAAAAATGTCTTACATGTCTTGTTAGCACAATACAGCCTCCGGAGTGCAACAAGTCATTAATTTTATGATCGAATATTATTCAGGACATCTTACAGATGAACCCTATTGATTTTCAGCTCACCAGAGCCAGTACAACGGGTGCTACGGTACTTGAAGTACGACGTTTTTGTAATTTTTTGAGAAATTTCAGTTTGTTAGCACGATACGGCCTCCGGAGTCCAAGAAGTCGCCAATTTTATGATTGAATATTATCCAGGACATCTCACGGATGAACTCTGTTGATTGACAGCTCACCAGAGCCAGAACAACGGGTGCTATAGTACTTTAAGTACTAAATTTTTGTAATTTTTGGATTTTTGGAGAAATTTCAGTATGTTAGCACGATGCAGCCTCCAGAATATATACAACTGACCGATTTTATGATTGGATATTATTCAGGGCGTCTAATAGGAACTTTATTGATTCTTAGCTTACCAGAGATAGTACAACGGGTGATAATGTACCTGAAGTGTCACATTCATGGTCCTTTTTGGAGAAATTTAGGGTTGTTAGCACGATACAGCCTCCGGAGTGTACACATGTGACAAATTTTGTAATTGAATATTTTCCAAGGTGTCTCACAGTTGTACCCTATTGATTTTCAGCTGACCAGAGCGAGTACAACGGGTTCTATAAATCCAGTTTTTCCATCCATTTTTGGTTATTTTTGGAGATATTTCGGTTAGTTAGCACGATTCATCCCCCGAAGTGTATACAAGTGACAATTTTATGACAGAATATTGTTCAGAGCCTGTTACATATGCGGAATAGTTAGTTTCAATCTTTAAAACCGTTTATTTTAAATTGTTCTTTCAATTTTTACAACTTATCTATTTTTATAGGACAGCTTTGAGAATGGCTGAAAGCGCTGAGCAGGAATTTATATAAAATACACACTCAGTACTCGTCCTGTCGTTCACTCAGTTTATATCTAGTGTGTACACCATACTCAGACAATTCTAATTATAGAACCCACATTATGCAGCCTAATGGCACAATCTAGTGAGGAATTGAGACCAAATATGGTACATTAATATGAAGATCAGCTAGCAGTGGTAATAAATAAGGATAAAAATGTCACTTGCTCGGGTAGAGTAGTAAAGCAGCCAAGATATTTAGAAGATTGTTTAAAACCTAAGACATATCATAGTAAAATAATAAACTTTAAAAATTTATAAGGACGATAATCGTTAATTTAATATATTTTACAGTATCTACATACCGGTATAAACTTAAAAAAATCAAAGTGATACTAACATTCAAAATAAGAAGACGTAAATGTTTACAAGATAGTACCAAGTCCTAGAAGCACGATTGCACTGAAAAATCTCATAGACTGTTCAACACATAACACCTAGATGACCAAAAGTTCCATTTATTCTTTTGGTTACCCCAATAACGTATAATTAGTTTTATTCCAATTCATACCAGCAACGTGATAGTAACAAAATGGAACAAAACTGTCAAGCTTTAACAGTAGATACAGATTAATAGACATACATTCATCAATACTAGGTGTAAGGTTCCAGCTTCGTGAAAATATCATCCATCTCATGTTTTTGTATTTATTAAAATCTTTTGTTTGCTTTATATTCTTTGGAAATTTATTTTATCTTCAGTTATTCAAAAGAAATCATGTTTTTCTGTTGTTTTCTAACGGTGTAGTGGATGTATGTATATCTATGTTGGTTTTCGTTAATTGATTTATTAGAAGTAAGTAAAAAGTCTATATTAATGTCACATGTAGAAAAAATCAATCCCTATATGAACAATAGAGTGAAAATATTTAAACCACAAAAATAATTGAAATACTGCCATCTACGGATGTCAATAATACTTTGCGTCATGTACACATCTCAAGTGAACCTAGAAAGAAAAATTTCAATTTAATGAACTATCAAAGTAAAATTTAGCTTCCTTTTACCAAAAATTGGGCCATATCTTATAATTTTTTTCTTACCAAATGATTTTTTGGATGAGCTCAGAATTAGTAGGAAAATTAATATGTAGATATAATAATTCTATCTGAATAAATTCCCGTGAATAAATTGAGAATTATTTGGAAGAACACTTCTTTGTAAGTATCAATTGAAAGTAGAAAAATTGGATAAATTTAATAAACGACATCATATTTTATGTGATTTCAAAAACGTTTGTGATTTAAATTTCATTGCTTTAATTGTTTATTAAATGGGAATTTTATTCTTTCTAGAATCACTTGCGATTTGTGCATGGCGTAAAGTTTCACTGATATCCGTAGATGGCAGTTTTGGTAGTATTGAAATAATGTGAAAATCTTCTAACTCAGTCCAGATACATGTTAGAAAAACATCTTCAATTATCCATCTGGCGCATAATTACATTATACACAATATATGGATCTTCTAACTGCCTACTAAGGTATAAAATTGATCATCTCACATTATTGAAGCAATCATTTGATGACAAGTAGCCACATTTCCAAACGCTCCATCAAGACAACGCACCGTCTACGAGATACGGGTTGAATTGCTACCTTTCATTCGCTTAATTCATCTCCAAGTATCTAAAATTTATTTTAAATGTACATTTATAATTAAACTCACAAACCAAAATATGTATACACTGACTACTGACTGAAAGTGTTTCGAATTCTTCATATGAGATATTTTTGTCAACATATGATTTCCATAAACTCTTTTATTTAGTAAAATTTGATGCATATATTATATTTGTAGACATCATAAAGGTTGTGATGATCTCATAAGTTCCTATTGAAATGATCTAGTGTCTTAATAAAATATTATCCTCCAATAATTAAAATTAATTATGACCTAAAACTTAAAGATTTCTCAAGTCCAATCACCATGAAGATAAACTGCGTAATCAAAAACTCGTTACCGACAACTCTCCACCCTTTTCTACCCGCTCTCACTATACTACCACCATCCCGAAAATCCTCTCAAGGAAAATGATGGTCGAATTAATTCCATCTAACCCTCTTTCGGGGCATCCATGCTGGGAGCGACATAAACAAGCCTTTGTCTCTCTCCCTTCTCCTCGTTAACAGTTTTTAAATGTTCGGCTCTTAAGAGTCGAGTCTGTGTTTACGTTGGGAACGACTGAAATTGATTATTTTACAGAGTAATTGTTTTTAAATTTGAAAAAGTTCATTTGGAGTTTTTTGCTTCGTTGCGTTACTCAAAAACATAAAGGATTGAGCTCTCTAAACCAACCAGTCCATAAAAATTTAATGAAACTGCTCCAACGGAAGTATTCAGAATTAGGTAACCTGAGTTTAATGTTATTCTATTTTTAAAGACTTATTTGGGGTAAAAATGAATTTTTTGTGTGATTATGATTCCAGATTATATAAAAGGATATTGAAAATGATCATCTGTATTCATATTTCTCAAGTGCGTATATTAATGGATATAATGATGTTTTCAGAAAATATAATCGTTTTTTATTGAGAAATACATCACGCTTGATTGCGAACTATATCAAATTAACTATAATATGACATTGAGAATTTATTATAATTAATTTCTTGTGAAAATGATTTATAATAAAAACAGTATAGTTTCCACAAGCAAAAGAAAAGATCAACCCTACTATTTTCAATTTCATTATTCCGTTCTTTGATGCGGTATCGAATAAACCTATATTCAATTCATTGATATAGTTCAATGACCTTTGTAGAAATATGAACCAAGTTCTTGACGAACCACTAAAACACAAGTAGATTATAGTGGAAGCAGTAGAAAACCCACTAATCATCCTTGTAATTCATTTCCCGTTGCCAGAAATTCTTACTATAATTTTTGATTTGTTTATCTTAATAAACCACTTGCGAATTCTTCAACCTCCAATGCAGTTTTAAGAGCGTGATAAATATCTGCTTTCTTCCCTCTTGCAGCCTCTCCTCAACTGTATTTGAGATTTTGAAGTACGCAAGAGGAAAAGAGAAACACGGAAAAGGAGAGAGAAGGAGAATTTGAGTATCCCTCAAGTCTGTCTGAAGATCCTCATCAACGAAATCCAAACCGTCTAGGCCTGAACTGCATTCAACGTTCAATTGCAAGAAAACTCATGCGAACTAGCGAGTTACACGAAAAAGGTGATTATGAAGTTATTTTTAGAAAAACTCGCTAATGGAATCTCACATTACCATCTACAATTAGAGAAATAATTGTTGAATATCTGAATCGGAATAATCAACAGAATATACGTATTATACACATAAACATATTATTGTAAGCTTACATTTTAGGTAAAATTTTCATTGCAAGAAAATGTCTCTGAAAGGAGTTTTGCAATTATTCTTAACTTGATCTAGAATCTTGGTTCATCTGGATGGATTAGGTTTTTACACTGATTTTATATGTCTTATGTGTGAGTAATCCCAAGTGATGAGAATTCAAAAATTATCTTCAATAGCACAATTGAATTTTTATAATTCACGTATACTAAATTTACTTTGTGACATCGAAAACAGTGTCACAAATAACCATTTCAGCATCGTTTTTGGTAACTTTTTATATAGTTGGAGCCACTGTTTAACTTATAGCTAACAAACTGACATTTAGAACTGGCATTGGAAGGTGGACCCAGGACTTGATAAACTTTCTATATATTTTGAAAAATTTAAATTATTCGAATAAAATCAATGATATTAAATATAAACAATATATAATTATAAGGTAAGTCATAATTTGTAATGTCAATCGTATGTATTCCATTTTCTAATTTTTCAGCATTGAAATTTTGTCACGTACAGAACAAATGACAGAATTATGAACGTAAATAGAAGCAAATCAAAATATAAATACCATATACATATTTTTGTTTAGATTTTTCAGGTAGTAAATCATTAACTGTACTATCAGTAATATCGCGAAGTTCTGGTGGAGTGCATGATAATTCGCTGTTTAGTTCCCTATTCATAAAATCCGAACTATGTAAAAATAACTTAATAAACATTCAAATATTCTATAAGTTATGTCAACTGTCAATTGTATATGTGAGGGTTACCAACATAAATAAAGAGACAATAAAAACCCTAATATTGCAATTATACTTTCATGAAAAACGTTTTTGGACGTTCATTATAAAAAATATTGTGTAAAACTCTTATCACAATGACATTCTGTAGTACTTGTGCTTTGCGAAACTCACCGCTTCGCGGTTCGTTACGCAAACTGCTCTAGTACTACAAAATGAGTCATTGTGACACTTGTTTTACAATATACTATTTTTTTTAATTCCATTTTTATTGTCGCTTCAACCATGTCAGTTATTAGCGACAAAGATTATTTTTTACAAGGTTTTGATTACATTAATTTCAGTAAGATATCGAACTAATACGTTTATGTCACAGTTTTGTCCTAATACCGATTTCAATGTGTTTGGTATATTGTTTTTCACTCGGGCGTCCCCATATCTGGGACACTCAACCAGAATATGTTTTACTGTTATTTGCTTGGAACATGTAGTACACTGAGGCATTTCTGTCCTGGCAAGTAAGTGTTGATGCGTCAGTTTAGTGTGTCCTATCCTTATTCTTGTCAGTAGTACTTGGTTGGGCCGCCTGTTTGGCCACTGATTTTGCCACGCACTTATCACTTTTCCTTTCACGGTATGCTTCAAATCACTGATGGTCGTCGCGTTTACAACTACCGCACTATCACTTTCTGCTGCTTATTTTGCCAGTTGGTCTGCTTCTTCATTACCCTGGATTCCTATGTGGGAGGGGATCCACATAAACTTTACATTTATTTGGGATTCTTGTAGTTGGAAGAGTTCCTTCTTTATTTCCATAGCAATGGGATGACTACCATAAACTTGCTGGATAGATTTTAATGAACGGAGGGAATCTGTGATTATGAGGATGTTGGAAGCATTCGCATTTCTGGACAGCTTAAGGGCTTGTAGCAATGCATATATTTCTCCAGTGAAGACTGTACTGCAGGTGGGTAATTGAAAAGATGAGTTATGATTTGCCGTAACAACCGCGACTCCGACGCCAGCTGTAGTTTTCGAGGCATCCGTATATATTTTGAAATGGTCATTATATTCAATGAGTTTTGTTTGGAAGATGTTTTTTATCAGCAAACTGGGTGGTTCATATTTTTTAAAAGAGGTAAGAGTGGTGTCAATTATTGGTTTGGAATTTTGCCAAGGAGGATATGTTTCTTCAAACTTGAATATAGGAACATGTTTGATTTGAAGATCTGCTTTGTATTGTCTCAAGCGGTTACAGAAAGTTGGACTCAGTTGTTGTAGTGCGATATTGTCAATTTCATCTGTATGAATTTTTGAGTACATTGGATGCTCAGTGTTATCTAATATGGAGGTAGCATATGACAATGTTCATATTTTTCTTCTCGTAGATAAAGATGGTTCTCCTAATTCTGAATAAAGGGCTTTCCACCGGTGATGTACGATATGCACCAGATATTATTCGTAAGGCATTATTGTGAACTGTATCAAGTTTCTTTAAAATATAGCTTTTGGTGGATGCATGGGCAATAGATCCATAATCGAGTTTGGAACGTATAAGATTTTTATATATAATATGTAGTGTTTTTTGATCTGATCCCCAGTTACGGTTAGAAAGTATTCTTAGAAGATTGCTACCTTTCTGACAAGATATTATCAACTTTTTCATATGATCATTCCAGCTAAGTTTCTGGTCAAATATCATACCTAAAAATGTCGTGGAAGGTACAAATTGCAGTTTTTCTGCATATAGTGTAAGCGGGGGTGTCTTTTCACAATGTTTTTTCGAAAATAATAAACATTTGGTTTTGGATGCAGAGAAGTTAAATCCCGACTGTTTTGACCATTGCTGCAGTTTATTGAGTTGTCTTTGTAGTATATGTTGCATTGTATCGATGTTTTTACTTCTCATGTGTACCACTAACTCATCCGCATATAGCCTTATTTTAATTGGTTTAAGTACATTTTCAGTAATGTTATTAATAGCGATTAGAAATAATGTGGGACTAATAACAGAGCCTTGGGGAGTACCATTTTCTTGACATTGTTTGGTCGATAGATTACCATTTACTCTTACTCTAAAAGTCCTATAGCTTAGAAATTTTTCAATGAATGCAAACATATGTCCATCTATATTCCATTGCTTTAACAATTTCAGTATATTTATTCTACATGCAGTATCGAATGCTTTGTTGATATCAATAAATATGGCTAATTATTTCTGTTTATTTGCGAAGGCTTCGTGTATGTCACTTTCTAGATCAATAATATTGTCAATAGTACTTCTCTTCTTCCTAAATCCACTTTGTTCTGGTTTAATTAGTTTGCGACTTCCAAGTTCCCACCTAAGACGATTATTAATAATTTTTTCTAAGAGCTTACATATCGTGCTAGTCAGTGCAATAGGTCTGTATGATTCTATACTTGCTGCTTTAGAATTGGTATGATTGTTGATTCAGTCCACTGAATTGGAAAAGTTTGTTGTATCCAAATGGTGTTGTAAATAATCAAGGGTACTTCTCTGCCGCTCTCCGACAGATATAGCAGGAATGAAATCGGTATATTATCAGGACCTGGACTCGAGTTTATAAAGTCTTTTATCGCTTCATCTAGTTCTGATAGTGTGAGTGGTTGGTTGAGGTGCGATGTATTGTTTTCATTATTGATTGGGATTTCTTCGATTGATACTCTATTTTTTAGAAAATCTTCCTTCAATTTGGTATCGTTCTAGTTCTCTTGGAATGCTTCCGCCAATGCTTCAGCTATATCTTTTGATTTTGTTATTAAGATTTCGTCTTGTTTCATTGATTTTATTGTATGATTTATTGCCGGATATGGTATTCACTTTTTTCCATACAGATGTAAAGCTAGTAGAGCTGCTTATATTTTGCACATATTTCATCCATGAGTCTTTTTTACTTTTTCTAAAAATGTACCTAGTTTTGGCCCTTAGTGCTTTGAATCGTAATTGATTATCAATCGTGTTATACTTTTTACAGATATGAAATGCATGTTTACTTTCTTTAAGTGCCTCTTCACATTCTTTATTCCACTATGGTACAGCCGTACGGTGTGTTACGTTTTTAGTTAGACCTATTGTTATGTCTGCAGCTGTTATCAATATGTCATTGAAATTGTTTATTGTTTCATTTATGTCCTCACTTATTGAAAATTTTGATAAAGGTGCGTCAGTTAAAATGGTATATTGTTCCCAGTCTGCTCCATTTAGCTTCCACTTTTGTATAGGCGTTGAATCGTCAGCACTTCTACGTTTATCTACTACAAGGATTGGGAAATGATCCCTGTCACATGAAAAAGGTAAGACTTCCCATGTTAAGTGTTTATGTAATGAAGGATTACACAAAGTTAAATCTATAGCCGAAGAAGTTCCATATAAGTATTAAATCTAGTTTCACTTCCATCATTAAGAATGTTTAAGTTTAAGTCTGTCATAACCTCTTCTATTGTGTTTCCTCGAGTATCTTATTTCTCACACCCCCACATGAAGTTTTGTCCGTTGAAGTCGCCCATAATAATTTTAGGATTAGGAACCTGGGAGATTAGATCAGTCAGTTCCATTTCATTAAGGTTTCGGTCGGATGGAATATATATGTTACATATATTTATTTTTGTAGGAAAAGAAACGCATACAGCTATTGCTTCAATATTGGTATCTGAATCAATTTGACTTGAATGAAGGTTTTTATTTATATATGTTGCAACTCCTCCCCAACTTTTTATACCAATTCTGTTCTTGTAATATACATTAAAAATTTTCAGTTTGTGTGTATTCTGATTATTAAAGTGTGTTTCTTGTAAATAGATAACGTTCGGGTTGTATTTAGATATAATAGTTTTTAACATTTCCAGATGGAGGTAATATCCATTTAGATTCCACTGTAGAATACTCATTGTTTTATTTTAAATTTATTGAAGTAGAATTTATGTTGTTGCTGTCTGATGAGTCACTGATTGGCTCTTGTTCTATGGGTCCTTCAGCAATATATCTTTCAAGTCTCTTCCTAATTTTTGTAAAGCGCGTCTTCGTTGCTTTGCTCTGTAGTGATGGGTAAATTTTTTTAATAGTATCTACTAAGTCTTCAAATTCCGACGTGTAGTTTCTAATCACGCTTATTGGATCTGAGTTTCCTTTTATATTTGACAGTAAGTCGGTCAATTGTTCGAACGTGAGAGCATAGTTTTTAGGATCTTTTTCCATTAGATGTTTTACAGGTTGCATTTGTTCGGATGTAAATTCATCACTTTTATATTTTTTTCAGTGTATCAAGTATTTTGAATGTCGAGTCTGATTCTGCTATGGGACTAGTAGTTTCGTATAAAGGTCGTTTATTACAGTTTTCTGTATAATCCATTCGCTTTTCTAAGTCATCTTCAGTTGATCTTATGGGGTTTTTTAACAAAGATAGGGAGATGTTAGCAGTTTTACTTTTGGATTCTGTTGGGTTTACTTGGGATGGGTTTACTTGTGGATTTTTCTCTCCATCAAATATATTTTGGGAATTATTGATTTCCGGAAGATTTTGTAACGGAGTGTTTTGTTCAGCGTTTGAACATTTTGATGCAATGTGACCAGTTTATTTACATTTGTGACAATTCTGATTATCAAATGTGAGGAAGATCCGATAGGAAGTGTTGTCATCTTGGATGATAATACTATCTGGAATATTTAAGTTGTTGGAGGGGGTTACATATACTTGGCGTCGGAAACTGAGGATGTGGTTGTATTCTGGTTTTGTCGTTCCAACTCAGCCGTTCAGAAGGTGTTTGTAATCTACGGGTTTTAATAGAGTTTCCATTGATAGAGAATTCTCCTCCCTGTGCACTGGAGAATACGTCTACTGCTTGTTTGGATGATAGATATATGCATATTCTGTTGATTGACATTCGAGAGGCGTAAAGGATATTTCTAAGGCCTACAATGTCTCCGATTTGATATAAATAATCTTCAAGCTTAGGACCATTTAATGAGGTGAAAATAATAGCTTGATCTTTGGAAGGGAGTGTGGGTTGAGATGGTTTTGATAAGGCAGTTGAATAAGACATTGTGGTAACTTGAGATTGGTTCATTTTTTTATTTAGTAGGTGTTCTGAATGCGGTCCTGTCTTTCGAGGTAAGGTGCGTAAGGAACTGGTTCCCTTATCGCTCGCCTCGTTTGTGATTTATATGTTTTGATTTGTTTTCAGACGATCAGTTGATTATTATTTACTGGTAAACTTTTTACTTACAGTTATTTGCATGAAGCACTTTGTATTAATGTAAACCATGTAATTCGCAGTCTTGAAATTATCATTCACTTTTTCCACTAATTTTGTTATTTATTCGGGACCGATCACACAAAGGTGCTTAAACCATAGTTGCCAGGTCCGAACTCCAATATACTATTTGATCACTGTGAATTTTAAAACAAAATTATTTATGCTACTAGTTTATTGATTGATCTTCTATATTCGTAGTCAGCTACTCCAAGCCACTCAAAGCTTTTGACGATCGAAATTTCATGGTATTTTTTACAACGAAAATAATGCAATTTAGATATTCAAAGTCCACAAAAATTTATATGCACTATTACTTCGCTCTTCAACTTTATAACTCATTAATTCGGATTGCCGCCAGCCCCTAAAAGATTCAGATTCAGTATTCTCCTTAAAACTTCAATGACTGAGATTCAACTACGTAAAATCTCATAAAACTTATGATAACTTGTTCCTTAGTACCCAATTTTCCTAGTCAGTAGTATAACCGTATTTTTTTCTACAATCACTAAACAAACCACGGTTTTCTACACAAATTTGTATACGCAAAACATGTCTTTCCTGAATTTCTTTGATATCCTTTGGAAAAGTAATAATTTAGAGTGGCAAAAGTACACGGTATGGCACTTTTCTCCTCGGAAATGTCAAACACAGCTATGACCCTTCAACATTTTTTGACAAGTCAACCTTATCTTTTTAGTGAATTTCCAGGTCTTCAAATTTTAAATTCAAACTGAAAATTCTGTGAGTGAAATATACTACCAGAACTGCTATCTACGGATGTCAGTAAAACTTTGCACCATGTATACCTACTACTCAAATGACTCTACAAAAAATAAAATTACCATTTAATAAACAATTAAGGTAATGAAATTTAAATAACAAAATTTAAATACCATAATTTTCTGAAATCACTTAAAATACAATGTCGTTTATTAAATAAATCAGTTTTTTTTTTATTTTCAATTGATACAAAGTAACGTTCTTTCAAATAATTCTCAATTTAATTAAATTAACTGTCTCGACCCCTTACTTTGTGGAATCTACTCATATTACTATTTTAAATTAAACTTACTATTTCTAGATAATTCTACGATATATTGATAAAATGTTAATATTTCTAAGAAATTGACATTTGTTTTGAAACTAAATATCATCGTCAGAATGACAGAAGTTACATTTCATTTGATGCCTACCTGATGTTTAATCATTATTTTTGGCCAGACCAATATATATATATATATATGTATATATAAATATAAAGAAGATGTAGGAAAATCGCGTGATATGTTAACAACAACAACAAATAGATTCATGAGTAATTCATACAAAATAAAGGGCTACTGAAACAGAGTGGCCCTTTATTTTGCGAGAATTACCCATGAATCTCTTTGTTGTTATATATATATATATATATATATATATATATATATATATATATGTATATAAGAAAACTCCCAAATATTGGGGATGCAGTCAGAGGCCAGTAATCAAACTATGCGAAGATTGTGTGGACTAATAAAGTCAAGCTTTCGAAACAGTTCGTTTCTTTTTCAAGACAACTGAAATAATATTATATAAATTATTTCGCAACTAAGATATATCGTCGTCGTCTCGTTTTTCGTGTGTGTATGATGTGCTTTGTAATGGTTGTTAATTATATGTTTTATATTTATATGTACGCTTATTACATGATTGTACATACGGCGAGTATACCTTGTCCTTCTTGTATATTATTAACACATATTTGATATTCTTACTTATATTATGATAAGGTATGGCTTATAAGTTAACGAGAACGTGACAAAATTTGAAGAAAAATAAACTTTTACTCATAGTATATTTATTTCAAAGAATTCTGTGGTGGGCGTAGATAGTGTTACCTACCTTCCTGCAGATTTTTACATCCGCAGTAAATAAAACATTTGTTTCCTTTTTTAATACCTGAAAATTGGAGAGATAATCGACACACTAGTAGTAAATCCACACAAATAAATATATATTCATTCATTGAGCATTTGAAACGGTAAATTTTTTTTCTTAAATTCAGACTAGCGTGCGATGATATTTTAGTGGATGTATAGCCAATATAATCTGAAACCTGTTCTTTATATTAAATTATTTAGTAAAGTTGAATCTTATGCAAGTTTTCAAAAGAAACGAATATTATTATTTGAATGATTGGTTTTAATATGGCAAGATTGAAATACTTTCACATTACAAAGATAATCGTTTATAAGAGCTCATATTGTTAGTAGGTAAGTTGAGTTAAATTATTTCTTACTAGTAGCAATTTAATATTATAAAATTCATCAAAAAAACTCTTTTTTATCACTAATAACTCAATGTCTGTTTCTTTACAGTTATATGCCTTCGATACTAATTGAATTGAATGAAGTACGGAAAATGTTCTAAATATATGCACTTTCAAGATGTGATGTTTAGTATGTAAATAAATGACTCACAGTGTAGTCCTGGTTTAATTGAGGTGAATTCTGCATCTGTTATTTCTTTTTTATCTGTTATTTGTTAATTTTTCATGTTTTATTGCTCGTATTCAAGGTTTCAGCTTCCGTCTCTCGTAAATTTCAATATGGCTTCCTTATTTCAGTTTCTTTGTTCATACCTTTTCACAGTCTTCTATTTACCAAATCATTATGACACCTTTCAGGAAAGCTCACTTGGTCCCATGAAATAAATTGAGTTTTCTGTCAATCGCTATGTACCAGGATGATTAAAATGTTACATATGAACTATTGAATTAAATAAAAATATCTCAATCATGAGTGCATTCACTGAACCATGAATATAAATTGCCAACACATTCCAAATTTCTCTAACACTATTATACAATAACTCTTTTAAAATTTATTTTGGTTCGGATCGTTTCAAACAATTACACTCTTATAATTAAATATTAACACTTACAATTAACTTGATGATTTTTATTGAGTCTCTGAATGTTTGGAATATTATTGATTTATATTTATTTGTGAATTCAAATCCATTGTGTATCACTGTGCCCTGACAATATCCTGTCATTTCCCATCAGTTTTCTTGGCTCTTGTTATAATGAAAGTATAATTTCCACTATATTGTTCAAGTATTTATTTTGTTTATTATTCATACTAATCTAGATCTACTTATTTTTGTACTATTACATGGCTATAATCTGTTTTTAATTTCCTATCTTATCTCTGTAGTGTTCTATATTATTATTTACTACTTATTGTTTTAATATCACGATTTTTTTTATCAATGAAAGCAAGTGATATTTTAGTATTTCTTAGTTATCTCTCTATTTAATCCTAGCAATATGTGATTAATATAACTTCACTTGGATTACATCTCAATTTGTTATATTTACTATTCCGTTTGAGTTTATTTTTCTTTTCTTCCCTTTTAATTATGTCCTTTATTGGCTTCATAATTCTTTTGCACTGTATATATATATATATATATATATATATATATATATTTATTACAATTTTTTATTTCTTTCCAAAGACCAGGAAAGGCCAATTTGACTATTCAACGTAAATTTAAGGAATATTAATAGATTTCATAGAGAGTTGAATTAGACTTAGTTGTTGTTTTTATAGGTAATAAAATGTTCCTGAAGTAAACGAGTGTAGGATTGCTTTTACAATTGGACAGGGGCGTAACGTGTTAGATTTTATAAAAGGAGTTTATTTTAGAAAAATTGAGTTTACCATATCTTTATCAACAAAGATCTTATGAAAGCTAGTGACAATAGAAAAATTATCCAAGAGCTCAAAATAAATCGGTTGAAATTAAGTTTTTGAGAATGAATAAGTAATGCAAAAATTTTCTTTTTTGGCTTAAATTAAGTGTAACTAATAAAAACGTTAAAACTATATTAAGATATTGAGAGCATTGATTTATGGAGAATGTAAAATTATCATCAAGAAAATGATTTTTTTAAAAGTATATAGATAAAAGGTGGAACTAAATGTGAGTTAACTTAATTGTGATTCGAAATTTTTAGAATGTAGGAGTCTATGGAACTTAAGTCATCAATGTGACTTTTTCCATTCAAACATTTTAAAAAGTCTTGTGCATTAGCGGAACATGTAATATTAAATGATCACATTATTGACTATAATAATGCAAGTGTCCCCCTATCATGTCTATTAATTTCAATAATTTCGAAAAAAGTTGGAATGGTAATTTTATTCTTTCTAGTGAATTGAGATGTGTACATGGCGCAAAGTTTTACTGACATCCAAAGACGGCAGTTTTGGTAGTATAATTTATACTTAATAATTGAAAATAAATACTCAAAGTAGTAGTTTACTTACTAAATTCGTAGTTTAAATTTGAAATGGAACACCCAGAAATCCATGATAAAGATAGTGTTAACATGTCAACAAATTTTGACAAGTCATAGCAGTGTTTGACATTTCCGTGAGAAAAAGTGCCACACCGTGTACTTTTTCCACTCGCAATTATTACTTTGCTAACAGAAATCAAGAGAAGGCTGCTTTGCGTATAAAAATTTGTGTAAAAGTGCGTGTTTCGCATAGAGGTTGTAGAAAAACTACAAGACATAAAAGCCAAAATTTGATTTCAAAACTCAATTATCATGTGGTCAGCAAGTCAATTCATAATTTCCAATACTTCAACTTTAAGACTTACTGGAAATTTATAATTTGAAAAGCATTTGTAAGCATCTCGAATATGCTTTGCGATTCTTAATATTGATCGACAAAGAATATGTCTCATATTGTGGATTGCAAATATAAATTTGTATCCGAATATGGTAAAACAGTCACAACATTATTACATTTAAAATCAATAGAAATTTGACTCGTTTGGGTCGTTAATCGATACATTCAACATCGCTAGAGTCAAGAAAGTGGTGACAGTAAAACGTTTATTTGAGATCCAGAATAACTTATCATCATATGCCTTCAACCGACTTTCTTCCTCTTCAATGCTCAAATTGTCACTTTGAGAATGCGTATTACCAGTTTCAGTTGACAAAATTTATAAAAAATTGCATTCCATAAACACTAATAATTACGATATTGGATTTTAGTTTTAAACAAACAAGTATTTCCACATCCACTGTCTTATTCATATTCTAGATAATCTTCACCTTTTCGGTATCAGATATCCACGATCACTATAGAAATTGACGAATAATAATGGTATAGTGAAATCTGCTTTCAAGTGTTGAATTGTTGATAATTCATACTTATTAACCTAGTAATCCCACCGGGTAATCCTAAATTATACGTTCAGAAGAAATTAAAATGTGCACTTGTGCTGCTTCGTCCTTTAGTCTACAGTATTGAATGGAAATAACTTCTAATTACTCGTTAAGTAATCGGATTAAATTATGTCAGCAGAATGCAGATTAAAATATTTGTTCCTATATAGAAATTGTAGTGTAAGAGAAAAGTAGTGTGACGTTTTGATCGGATTATTCTGATACCAATCAAGAGTTACATTGAAAGGCGGATATTTGGAGGTATTTTAAATTCATTAGTTTAAGTAGGAGCGAATCACTCTCACAATTTCATATCTTATACCAAAAAATAGATAATCTTTCATATTATTACTAAACTAGATGGTTATGCATCACCGCGCATTAACTTATATAAGTTAATATTTGGCTGTTATAACAATTCCATCTACTTTCTGGAAAAGGCTTTCATATATTTTGTTTGTATATTCAAATCATATGTGTTATACCCTATATAATAGTTTACAGTTAAGGCCGCTGGGTGCGTGCTCGTCTATTGTCGGGTTCTGTAACCGAGCCTTTATTTTTAATTCATATGGATATATACTGCCCTGCTAAGACAAGAAGTCGTATCTACAAAAATTGCGATTTCCTGATGTTTGTATATTCGGTAAGGTGAACGCTTATTTCATCAGTCTACAAAATCTAGAAGTCGTATCTTCACCGTAAAACCGTCAAAATTAGTGTGAAAGATTAGTCGTAACTACAAATATAGAAGGTTTCCATAGTCAGAATATCGTATATGACACTACATCAATTAGTCGTATCTAACAACTCTGGTATCAAGTATGACATTCGACCTTGGCAATGTCAAAAACTGTGAGGTAATGTACCAGTTTCGGTTTTAGCCACATCGTGGTGAAAAGAGTATTGAATAGAACACGTTGGATATTATATTAAGTGCCTTCAGTGTAAGTTTCGGTTACTTAAAAATACACAAGCGTAAGTACTCATTCAATAGTTATATTTGAATTAATCCTGTTATAATTACTAGGTAAGCTATGTCTGACCGTTTCCGAAAGCTCGTTAGATTAGCTTTAAATAAACAGTTGGCTGAGAAGTTGGCTACATTCCGGCGTAAAAATACAAAGTTTAAAAATAACGAGGGAGATGACCATAAAAATGATCCGGACTTTTCAGTTATATATTTACTGTTTGTAGGTATACAGCTTTTTGTAGGTATATTGTGGCTGTTTCAGAACGAAAACCCAAACCAGTGAAGGTGAAGATGCATCTTTCTGAAACCAATCGAAATAACTATTTTTTTGGAAAAGACGTCAAGATGGATACAATCAAAAACTCGCCTGCATCTCAAATAGCGTTTGCAGAAAGCGAAAGTGGTAAAATTTTGCTTTATTGTTTGTAACTAAATAACTATAGATTTCATTTCAGAACCAGCTAAGCCTGCAAAAGTTATCATATTATCAAATATCACTCTCAAAAGTGGTAATAACCCGAAATTGAATAATCAAGAAAATATTTCGATTTTTGTGAACCAAATTCTCCAAAATATTGTTGAAACGGTTTTTGATAAATTTCGTGAAAATGAAATAACAAAAAAAGGAACTGAACGTAAAAGACGAAGACATGCAGTTCCGTTACAACAAAGGAAAAAACAATAAAGAGAATTAAAAGCTGGCAAACATGGCATTCAAACTGCGTGCCTAGGGAAAAGTGTGCAAAAATGTTCAAAAAAAATTACCGAGCAAAGACGAGAAATTATCAATAGTGAATTTTGGGAACTAACCGATCCACAACAGAAACAGTTCATTTTCAAAGCTGTCAAGAAAATAGCAAAAAAAAGAAAAACAACTGAAAACGTTCATGTAGATAATTCTCGAAGACAAAAAACTTTCTTGTATTTCCTGAAAGATACAAATGGTATGGACTGTCGCCTGTGCAAAAAAATTTTTCTGGGGACCGTGGGGTATGCTGTCTCCAATGACCGTATGGTAAGAGATGTCCTGAATGTGTCGTCGTCAGAAAAATTGGTATTTTATACAAGAAAAAGGGGACATCCATCTGAAAAAAAGATTGATTGAGACAGCATCACTTATATCAAATCATTTAATCCCACCATTTCCCATTATAGACGAGAACACGCTCCAAACCGAAAATACCTCCCAAGTGACATAAATATTACAATGATGCATCGAGATTATTTACAGAAAAACCCTGATAAAAACATATCATATGAGTTATATCGTAAACAAATCGCTGATATGAACATTTCATTTGCTGCTTCATAAAGAATGCTGGCACTGTGAATCTTTCCATGCTCATTCAAAAAGTGCAAACCATGATAAGTTAAATATTCCGCCGGATTGCGAAAAATGTGATCACTGGAACAAACACTACAAACATGCAATTTCTGCACGTGCAGAGTATCAAAATGATTCATCGAAAGCGGGTTTATTTTTCTCAGTTGATCTAGAAAAGGTAAATTTGTTTACATAATTTCAAGTTATTGGTTATCTATATATGTTTATTTTGCTTCAAGGTTGTCATGCTACCCCGATGTGAGATGTTTAAAGAAATAATATTCATTCCACGAATTATCTGTTTTAATGCCGGACGTAACAAATTTGACATGTCAGCTTTCTATAATTTTTTTTGCTGCATAGGGACGCACCAGAAATCACTCTTTGGATGGATAATTGCGCGGTGCAAAATAAGAATTGGAATATTTACTGTTTTTTCGTGTATCTTATAACCTCATCCGAAATTGATTGCAACCCAATCACTCTTAAATATCTGGAGACTGGCCTCACCTTTATGTCGGCAGACTCTTTCCATCACCAAGTGGAAAAATCACTAAAACAGAAGAAAAAAGTATTGGATTTTGAAGATTATGTCAGCTGCGTCAAACAATCAAATAATTGCAGAGTCGAAGTTATAAACATGAAAGTAACTAATTTTCACGATGCCAAAGATCATTCATCTAGATTCCAGCTTGGAAAAACTACACCAAAACCTTACCTGAGTAACTTTTATGAAGTACAGTTCAAAAGAGGTTATAATACTCTGTTTTATGAAACTGAATTTGGAGACCCAGTCATAGAATTGAACTTTCTAACTGCTCAGGCACATAAAAATGGCATTCCAAATCCAACGATTAGAAAAGATCCTAGAGGTGTGGACAAAATCAGAAAAAGGAATCTCATCTCAAAATTGTCAGAAATTCTCCCAGAAAATCGACTTTAAATCTGGAAAGACTATCCAGAATCAAGTTTGTCGCAACTGGATGTCTCTGAAGATATGTAATTCTATTCTACATTGTTCAATTACTAAATTGTTTCTTGTAAGTGTTTAATAAATTCTGAACTAACATAACTTATTACTCGCATCATTGTAATATCAACTAACAATACTTTCTTTAATTGCTGATCAAACAATAATTAATAAAAAGGACAAAGTTCTATATGGTACATACGACATCGGCACCTTTATCGTAGTTTCTTCATTCCTAAGTTCATTAGTCGTATCTACTTAATTTCAAATATCTCGAAATATTATGATTTTAATATATCAAGATTCTAGTCATAAGTTTGACTCGCTTTGTTTTATATACCTGTGCATCATCAGGTTTCTACAATAATACGTTCTCTTGGCAGAATATGATTCAGAAATTTGGATTTTCCCACAAATTGTATATTTTTAGATACGACCTCTTGTCTTAGCAAGGCAGTAAAGTAGTCGAATGACAAGCAAGAACAAGAAGTCATTATATCAGTTTCTGTCATAAGTTGTTTTTATATAATCCTAAATACAGTAATTTAGTATATAATGTTAACATCAAAATAGTCAGTCTCTATCCTTGTTAGTTACAACAAAGTGGCGACGAGGATAAAAACTATTAAAACAAAAAGAAAAATCACAGAGTCGTGTCCATACCGTGAGATACGTCGAATAATGCAGTCCGAAGATCTACAGGCAAGATTGTCCACAATGGCTGAAGTTTCACGCCAAAACGGGGAAATTCTCCAGCCTATGATGTCGAATCAGTCAATTCAACTAAACGTCAATGTGATGTCAAATTTCGAATACTTCGACGACAGTGAGGAAACATTCCGCCAATATCGAGAGTACTTCGAAAATTGGTTCAATTTGAAAGGAATTAAGGACAATAAAGAATTCTGGGTGAGAGAATTATTACTCAATACAGGTCCTCAGCTACATACCGTGTTTGTTCACTTACTACACCGGCAGATCCCGCTTCAATCACTTATGACAATTTTGCAAAGCTATTAGAAGATCATCAATGTCCAGTCCCGAATATAATCGTACAACTAGCGGAGGCAACATACGAAAGAGTGGTCGAATCAGCACTAGCGTATGAGACATCAAAGATCGATTGTCGAGGAATGTCAAATCAATGTCAAATACATCTGCCAATACAGATGTTAATAGGATTTCACGTGCGCGTTCACGTTCTGAAAATAGAAAATCGATGAACCGTTTTCAACGTTTATGTCTTAGTGATAGCTCTCCATCACAGACTCGTCAAAAATCGCGTATAAACTTTAAAGCACTTGGAATCGAGCAGAACTGTCTTCGATGTGCTAGAACAAATCATAGTTCGAATAATTGTCAAGTGCCTCGTGGAAAATTCCATTGTAGTGGATGTTCAAAAACAGGTCACGTCAAAAAGGTTTGTTTGTCGTATCTAATGAAGATACAAGTTGATTCTCAAGTCCAAAATGTCGAATTGGATCCTGAAGAGATAGCCGAATCAAACGTTTTAGATGACCTTGTAGGTGTGAATAAAATATATGACATTTTCTCGTCTACTTGAACTTTCGACAAATGATGCGGCAAATTTGTTCACATCGGGATTTGGAACATGATGAAAAATTTGAAGTTGATTCAGGATCGGCATTCACCTTACTTCCGTTTCGTGATTTTGCCAAATTCAATTTCAAAGGGGACGTTAAACAGACTAATGTACGATTTCGTTCATACACCCACGGTATTTTTAAACCGCTTGGTTGTGCTGTTATTCCTGTCAAATATGAGGGCCACACGTCAAATGAATTAATATTTGTGGTACCTGACCATCTCAGTCCGATCTTAGGTAAATGGATACGTCGATTGAATATTGATCTCAAACGTTTAGATATGCCGAAAGATAATACTGCATTTGTCAATTCTTTGGAAATGACCCCTGAGTCAATAATGGAAGAATCTGCCGACATTTTCGAACAAAAAGTGGGGTGTACTCAACATTTTACGTGCTGATTAAAACTGAAGGAAAATGCCAGGCCAGTATTCTTGAAAGCCAGAGACATTCCTTTCTGGATTTCCTTGAAGAACTGGAAATTAGAAGACATTCAAGAAACCCACAATATGAAGTTGTTAATGAACAGTTAAATCTAGGGAATTCTCCACTAATAAACTGTCTTCTTAAGTGATAATTGTAAAGATCAGCAGATATAGTTTTCCTAGTTTTCTATATCATTGCACAGTTATACTGATCTTAATTGGAAAAATGATATCCAGGATATCACCATAGGGCTAATAATATCTAAGCTTCAATATCTGTAATATCACATCTTCTTCTTTTTTCTATAAACATATATTAAGCCAATCACAAGTTAGGTTACTTCTTGGTCTAGCCAAAATTAACTACTAAACATCAGGTAGGCATAAAATGAAATGTAACTTCTGTCATTCTGACGATGATATTGATTTATCGAAACAATTGTCAATTTTTTAGAATTTTCAATAACTTGTATTATATTGTGGAATTAACTAGAGACCTTGAGTTTCATTTAAAAACACTAATATGAGCATATTCCACGAAGTAAGGGTCGAGACAGTCAATTTCATGAAAGTGTTATCTAAATATTTTCAGAACTACGAAGATATGGATGTTACTAGTTCAATTTATTCAAATTAGATCTCTCCTAGATATCACCGCTAAAAGTCGGTGAGTAAAATTAATTTTTTATTGTTTTTCTCAAATTTAAGAAATGATAGAAACTAGAAATTTTGTAATTTCCATGCAGTCTCAAAGGACAACCACCAGTATTTCTCCATCCTTTCTGTTAAATTGTATTTGGGTGAACTTAGCATTCAGTAACTTAGTATCAAGTCAATTTTTCTAGATTAAGTTTTGTAAAATGGAATATTACTCACAATCTCTGTTTATTTCGATGGAAAAAGTACAATCCTAGATGCAACTTATCCGAACCGATGGATTGGTCGAGAAGGGCTTCTTTGATCTCCAGAATTAAATAAATATGATTTCTGATTATGGGTTTATCTCAAATAATCAGCTTAAAACACACCCGTACTTGATATCAACGATTTGAACAAAGGTATTCAAATAGCGTGTAACTGATACCTACTATAATGAAAATTCTCCTAAGAATAAATACCAGATTTTAACTCATGAATTACCGCCGTTTATCCTTAGACCGATAAAAGAAAAAAGAAGACTACACAGAGAATACTGAATGAATCCGGATTCAGATTTCAAAACTCTAATGAATAACTTCATTAAACATATACAAAATCAAATAAATGGATAGAAGCTTGTGACGATATAAATAAGAAGAAGGGAAAAACATACTGGCGCGTTAAGCAGATGTAAACAACAAACCAATAATATCAAGTCAATAATCGAAGAAAATCTTAGACTACTTATAACTGACGAAGAAAAACTAGAAATATTTGCCACACATTATGAGGAAACCTACAAACAGTGTATCATCCCAACTTTAATCAACAAAACATCAAAGAAATATAAAGCATGTAACATATTTTAGTGGTCGATGTGGTCTGACTACTTAATTATAACGATTATTATCAGTTTTTCAGGTTTATTAAAAAATAAAATTCTAGAAATGGTCAAAATCTGATGTTTGGTGTGTTTGTATATTGTTCTGCTTCCCTGTAGCAACGGCAGTCCTGTTTATAACTTCTCTATTCCCTGCTAACCTGGATCTTTTTCTTATATACAGAAAGTACTGCAAATACTGACAACGATAAACATAGCTCAATCAATAACGTGAATAGTTATTGAAAAAGAAGAGATCAGATGATTGTCACTCCAAAAACATTGCACAAAACCATCAAATAAAAACATTGACATAAAGTGTCATACATATAAGATTGAATATTGACTTTAGAGCGACCACCATGTTTAATAAAATAACAACACATTGTTTTAAATGGGATATCGCTCATCAGTGCAATGCGTTTCAGGTGCGTTATCCCGTTCAAAACAATGTGTTATTTTAAGAAATATGTTTCATGTTTTACGTTTTATGTTTCTTTGCCCTGTCCTTTGTCCTAATAGGTTCGTACAATAACCAAAGTCGAAAAAAAAATCGCAGCAGGAAGTAACTATGAGTAAGTTTGAGTTTAAGGTGTGAGTAACATGATAAAAATTAATTAAACTCCGGGCCCTTGGAAATAGTGAAATGGAGGTGGATTTTACGGGATGAAACCATATTCTTGAAATTTCGGGCATAAAATGACCTAGCGAAAAATGTTTTACACAAAATATGTAGAAAATAAGAAAATGAAAAACTTTTGTAACCGGATTTTTTTCAACATAACCTCAAATGTCATAAAAAAATTGCAAAATTCTGACTTCTTTGTTTTCACAAAAAATTTGCTCCTTTTTTATACTTAATTAGCGAACTTTTTTAAACTGAAAAGTTAGTGGATTTCCACGGAAAACTTTATTGATATTGTTTTCGGTTTTCATACTCTGCGCTTGCTCATTTTAACCGTTGAAATGTCTACTTTAAGATGACCTATTGATGGTTGGGCTTTTTTTTCATTAAATCGCTTCAAGTCGGAAAAAACTGAAAAAAATCGACTTTTCATAGCACAATTTTTGAATACTCCGCATTTTGTAGATTTTTACTTTTCCGCCTACCCTAACTAATATGCGAGAAAAGTATTGTTTTACCAACAAAAAAGTGGAAATTTTGAAAAAAACTTTGAGTTATTTTCACGTTTTTAATCAAGAATAACACGAAAAAATGGTTTTAAAAAAATCCTGTGTATGTTGTCGTCGTTGTCGTCGTCGTATATAGCCCCCCCCCGCCATGCGCCTCCGTGTCGATCTTGGTTGTTGTCCTGAAAACTCTGGATCTTCCAATTGAAGGCACAAATGAGTGTTTGGTTTTCCTGCTGAAATCCGTTGTTTTGTGTTTTCCCATGTTTCGATTAACATCTTTGCTCCCAAATTTCACATCCTTATTTGGTTATACCGTGCTGAAGAGGCAAATGAGCCAGAAACATGCATGTCTGCGGTTACCACTCTGTTTCAGTAGCCCTTTATTTTCCGTGCATTACCCATGAATCTCTTTGTTGTTGTTGTTAACATATCAGACGATATTCCTACATCTTCTTTGTTATTTACTATGTGTCGGAAGGTTCATGGCGGAGGGGCTATGCGCCTCCGTGTCGATCTTGGTTGTTGTCCTGAAAACTCTGGATCTTCCAATTAAAGGCAGAAATGAGCGTTTGGTTTCCCTGCTGAAATCCATTGTTTTGTGTTTTCCCATGTTTCGATTAACATCTTTGCACCCAAATTTCACATACTTATCTGGTTATACCGTGCTGAAGAGGCAAATGAACCAGAAACATGCATGTCCGCGGTTACCACTCTGTTTCAGTAGCCCTTTATTTTCCGTGCATTACCCATGAATCTCTTTGTTGTTGTTGTTAACATATCACACGATATTCCTACATCTTCTTTGTTATTTACTATGGGTCGGAAGATTTATGGCGGAGGGGCTATATGCGCCTCCGTGTCGATCTTGGTTGTTGTACTGAAAACTCTGGATCTTCCACTTGAAGGCAGAAATGAGCATTTGGTTTCCCTGCTGAAATCCGTTGTTTTGTGTTTTCCCATGTTTCGATTAACATCTTTGCACCCAAATTTCACATCCTTATTTGGTTATACCGTGCTGAAGAGGCAAATGAACCAGAAACATGCATGTCCGCGGTTACCACTCTGTTTCAGTAGCCCTTTATTTCGCGTGAATTACCCATGAATCTATAAATAATATACATATATATATATATATATATATATATATATATATATATATATATATATATATATATATATATATATGTTGAACTAGTTACCTAGTTCTGGAAACAAATTTACGCAAATAACTATCATAAAAAGTATAGATTATCACGGGAGGTGTGTCAGTAGACACAACCATTAGCAAGAAAATGACAATTTAAGTATAAAGTTATATAAAAATTAGTGAAATATGTATCAATCTTATTAAATATGAATGTGATTATTTTAAAAAGGATTATGAGAACAAATACCAAAAACAATATTATTTAATTAAATACAAAAAGTTACTTGCACAAGTAATTCCGAATATATGTCAAAGTCAATGAGTTCCACAATGTGCTGAACACTGCCGTAGGAATGTCTGTAGATATTAATTGCCACATTATAACTTGAAACCTAAAAGAATTAAAAAAGGAATATTTAGTCTAGTGTTTGATTAGCATAATTACACATGTTCCAATAGTAAAAGTTTATAATTTCATGAAGAGTTGAAAACTGTATATGAAAAGATAGATGGAACGCAGCTCAAACTTATGAAAGGGAAATTAATAAACAGGAAGTAATGAATCTTAGTAAATTTATAATTGCAAACTTAATTTTATTGATTATTTATTGCATACTGAAAAATAATATCAAAAACAAAAATAATCAATAGTTTATATGATATAAATATAAAATAAGATTGAAAATTTAAAAAAAGGATCAATTACATAAAGGTAAATTAATAATTTAGGTTGTAGTTTTTGTAAAAATAATTATTTATAAAAATATTTAAACAACATGTTTATATGTAAATTAGCTATTGTATTATGAAAAAAGGACATGATATATATTCCTTAATACAATAGAAATAATAATGAACTAGTGTGAATATCCTCCAGAACAATTAAATTAAATAATTCAGATTTAGAACTAAAACACTTTGAAATGACAATTTTTTATTCAAAATAACAGATAAGTGAGCTTTGGATTAATCAAGCGAGGAGGTTGTTGATTTTGAAAACAAGAGAAGAGAGTTTTCGGGTGATGGAGAGGAAGCGTCGATAGAGAGACTCTTTGTTTAAAAATTTATCAGAAATTGGTATAAATGTTAAAAAACACAATCAAAGGTAAATCAAAGCATTTACCTATTGTTTATAATCCTGTGTAAGGATGAAGAAGTGTAGAAAGTGAATATCTCCTGAGAGATATCTACAAGAATTTGGAGATGCGAGTTGCAGCCCGGCAGAGAATTCAATATTAAGGTCTGTGTCTTTACAATTACATTCATTGGAATTCCATATAATTCTTTATAAAGAAAGTGAACATTAAAAATTTATCAGAACGTTCAAATTGAATAAATTCATTAAATGGCCAAGAACATTTATCATATGATGCATCATAATTTCATCTCAATTGAGAATTAAACAGTTTTAGTTAATAATAATATTTGTACTTACTTGATATAATATAATTCACTGTATATGTTCACGAGCATCATGAATTTTCACATAACCTCTCATTCTTTCTTTTATCTTCAGCATGAATAACTATTTGCCTATTACTGTCTTCATTTTCAACTTACTCACATAATTTTAACTAAGTATACTTATATGTAATTGATTATTTAAAGTTTATATCATTAAAATTGTTTCACCATTATAGACGCGCTGGTAGTGTGTTTAACAGTAAAGCTATTTCTTATAGAGGGGTGAGTATCCTCCTATCGTTTCAATTATAACAGCGCATGCGTTCAGATTTATGCGCCGACGCACTGATAGGAACATTCTTATACCGAGAAATGTATCTGATATAGGGTGGAACAAAAACACAATTTTCAATGTTTAAATCTTATTGCAAACTTTCATAATAATTTATTAAATTGTTTACATTTGAGTGTTGGTATTTTATTCTCATCACATCCATCAGAAAATTTTCTATTGTCAACATATTTCAATAATTTTATATAGGAGAAACTTCAGAAATTAATTTTCATAAAAAATTTTACAAGGAAAAAGGTAAGGTTTGAATTAAATTTGTCAATCACTGGTATTAATGCATCCCGAACTCAAAGGGAGGAGTCTCATACTTCCGACTGAGATAAATAAATATAAATATAACAGTTAATAAAAAATTAACATCTTGAGCTAGCCGAGGTAAAACAAATACTATATTAAATAATACTGTATTAAATTAATAAATAAAACATAACATAAATCAATTATAATATATATATATATATATATATATATATATATATATATATATATATATAGTTTTGCTTTTTTTGGTTCTTGGTCTTTTTTATTTAATAATATATTGTTTATTTTATATTCTTGGGATTGAGGACCATTTCTAAAGAACCAAAGGGCCAAATTTTGCTGCTACTTTATAAAATGCGAACGATATACCTATCCCGGAAATAATAAGCAACATCGAGACTTCCCTCATAAATCTTAATTCGGAAACAAAAGATAATTTGCGGTCCCAATGTTGCAACATCATAACAAATCATAAAAATAATTTTAAGAAAAAATCTAGCATTTAAAATAGACAAAATAAAGAATTTACCAATAAAATTTAAAAAACAAAATCGTTTCTAAGGCAGAATAAAAATATAATAGTATTAAAACCTGATAAAACTAACAAAACTGTAATAATGTTTAAACACGACTACCAAGAAAAAATGTATAACTTATTCAGAGATGATACTACTCATAAACAACTAAAGAACGATCCTACAAATATATACCAGAAGAAAAACGATGCAATAGTAACAAATTGGGAAAATAAAACATATATTTCTCCAAACATAGCAAAAAATTTGAAAATACAAAATTGGCTTCCACCTAGAATATATGGCCTACCAAAACTGCACAAAGAAGGAATACCACTTCGGCCGATTGTTTCATGTATCCAATCACCTTTCGAAAAACTATCCAAATGTCTTAAAAAAATTCTTGAAAACATTGTGTACCAGAATAAATACTACATAAAAGACTCGATGGATTTCAAAAATAAGATTAAAAACATCACAATACCAGAAAATTATATACTAGCATCCCTAGATGTTAAATCATTATATACGAGTATTCCTATAAATTTAGCAAAAAATATAATAATTAGAAAATGGAATCAGATTAAAACATACACTGATATACCTATGAGTGACTTCTTAGAAGGTATAGAACTCACTCTGAATTCCACCTATTTTTTGTATGAAGAGACGTTTTACCAACAAATTGAAGGATGTGCCATGGGGACCTCGATTTCTAGTGTCATTGCCCAATTAGTTATGGAAGACCCTGAAGAAACAATACTGACCAAAAACTCAATTCAAACACTATTTTTTTACAGGTATGTTGATGACTGCATATTAGCAATTCCAAAAAATACAGAACATTTGGTCTTGCAAGATTTCAACAATTACCATGACAGACTACAGTTCACCATTGAAATAGAAAAAACTAATCAAATTAGCTTCTTGGACCTCACCCTCCATCATACAACTAACACCATAAAAACGGAATGGCACACAAAAGATACCTGGTCTTCCCGATATTTAAATTTTTAATCACAACACCCTCTAACACACAAAAAACTGTCATTATAGGACTCGCAGATCGATCAATAAATCTGTCCGACCCCGAATTCAGAGAGAATGCAATAATAAGAGCTAAAGATGCCCTTATACTCAACAACTATCCCACAAATTTGATAAATAAGATATTTAAAAAACGTTTACATATATTTTATAACCATAATAATACAAAAACTAAAATAGACAATAAAACAAACCAATTCCTCACTTTGCCATATATACCAAATTTATCAGAAAACCTAAAAAAGACATTTTCGCACCACAACATACATGTTGCTCATAAAGGGTACAACCTACTAAAAACCAATTACACCAATCTAAAAAGTTCAATCTCAAAACAAAAAAAGAGCAATATAGTGTATGCAATACCATGTAAAAACTGTGAAGGGGTCTACATCGGACAAACAAGTCAGTATTTGAAAAACAGAATAAATAGTCACAAATATGACAAACGAAACAAAACGACACTCACTATCCATGTTTCAGAAAACCAACACGAATTTGATTTCGAAAACACAAAAATTCTTCGAAGTGAAAACCACACAAAAAAACGCGAAGTTCTAGAAATGATAGAAATGCAAAGAAAAACCAGTTCCGTAAATTTAAAGACTGACACAAAAAATCTTATGAAAATTTATAATAACATTATAAAAACTTAGAAATATAGAGAAACACGTGGCACATTCCAAATATAATAAATTTGTTACCACTCCCTATATAAATATAAAATCCATTTATTACCGCTCCCTATATAAATATAAAATCCATTTTAATACCAGTCAACACAAAAACGACACATTTAAACCTCGTTACGGCTGCTTTCATTGTATAGAACAAATACTCGTATATTCCAATACAAATTTTCATCAATGAATGTCATATTTTTAAAATGTTCGTTTTGTTTGGGTGTGAGTTATATTCTGTTATGTGATGCGTCCTAATAGAAGGTAAGATTTCTTTGTTTTGCTTTTAAAAATTCTTTCTGTAACTTGTACCATTTCTTTTAGTTTTAACAAAAATTTTATTTCTGATGAAGGTCATGGAAAGACCGAAACGTAAAATGAAAATGTGTTAACTACTAGTTAAATGTTCTTTAAAAATGGCCCTCAATCCCAAGAATATAAAATAAACTATATATATATATATATATATATATATATATATATATATATATATATATATATAAATATATATATATATATATACATATATATAAATATATATATATATATATATATACTGTTGCAGGCTAATGTGAACTCCGTTATACCTGTAGTCTAATTTGGGCTCCTAGCGTATATTTCATGTGTACCACTATATAAGTTGACGTCGTAGTGGGATCCGTTATATGTAGCGGTTACAGTAGGCTCCGTTGGTGTATATTTTCAAACTTCAAAAGCAAGGTAGGCTCCGTAATTGATACATTTCAGGTAATATGGACTCCTTGCGGCGTTGCCACATATACTATCGGCCAGTTTATGCCTACAATGAAAAGAATAATTGCCAGTTAGGTATTGACATTGTGTAAAACGATGACAATCAGCTTTCTTCGTAAGAAATTTTAATCTGAGACTGAAATTGTTAGTTTGAAACAACAACTATGAGAAATAAAAATTATAAATTAAAAATAATTGACTTATATTAAAGAGACTGAGATTGTTCATAACATGAAAGAGTGAAAACGTGATGATACCTATAAATTAGCATATTTGCATATCATATAAAAACCTGTTGACAAAAATAATCTCAATAGTCGAGCTTATATCATATATTTTTATGGAAATATACATTTACATTTTTGACTGATGCATTTGCAAGAATATGTTACCTTCTCCCTCCCATTTTGTGCACACCTAATTTATTTTGTATTAACATTTGATCCGAATAAGGACCCTGCACTTTTTATGAAAAGTGGCGACTGGTATCTTTATTTGAAAACTTGATATGCATTTGTACTCGATCTAGTTACTTGAATTGCTGATAGGCTCAGCTTAATTCTGGTTAATGTCTGTAAGTTTTTGTTACTAATTTTAGTACTCAATGAAATTGTTGATTTCTTAACATTTTCCTATGATCAGTTTTTGAAATAAACATTTTTAAAGTCATGAACAATTAAGATTCTATTATGATAATTCCCTGTGTAATACAACATAGAAGATATATTTTAGATGCAGTTATTGTAGATTGCACAATAATATAAAAATATGCTTATTTATACAGAGTGTTTTTAAATATATCGACTAGGTAAGTAATTAATGGGTATTTTTAAAATAACATGCTCAACACATAACAGAGGATTTTTTTTCTGAAGGGATATTCAGTGTTTCAAATCCATTATTTAATTAATCAAACGCTTTTTGAAATTGTTTTCTTTGTACGAGTGATGAACAGTGAAATAAATTAATACTCAATAGCTCCTGTGTCAAAAACTAAAACATTTAAGAATTGGTGGCTTAAATCGTAAATGAAAAACACCGCAAAATTGCTTTACGCATAGCTATTGAATATCACTAATATAGTATAAAAAAATCAAAAAGCCACTGTACGTGTTTAGCATGTTATTTTAAAAACATCCCTTAAATATATGCCTCTTTTTATTTATATATACAGTTGTATAATATACAAGAAATTAAGTATATTATCTATTTTGAATTACACGGTAATTTTTGACGTAAATAAATTCCTGATTGGCACTAACTTTAAAAATATATATCTGAAAAAATGAAGAATTTAACAAGTACCAAAACTAACAGTAGTAACACAAAAATGTAGAAATATACCGACGAAATTTCTAAATATAGGATCATTTATAAGAAAATTGCAATTTCAGAATATTTACCGTCCTTTATTTTTTGCCTCACACTGTATGAAATAGTATTGCAGAAGATAGCAGAAAATAAGAACTACTAAGAATTTCATTTCAAATATTTTTTCACTAACCCTATAACTATCTATATTTTTGGGAGGAAAATCAGTCTAAGACTAATGCCGAATGGGTAAGAATTAACAGCCCTGCAAAATATTAATAATAAAAAGACTTACCAAAACGAAATAGTACTTTCGATAAACCGCTACTTCCCAACTTTAACGGCTTGTATCGTACATATTGTTAGTTCTATTTTAGCAATAACAGAAATATCATCACCTGTCAGCGTCTTTAGTATTCCACTCAGTCTTAGAGGATCATTTAGGGATAAAAGACCAGCCATAACAGTTTCACCTTCGCTTTGTGATCTTAAAGGTTTTTTGGGATCAGGATTCGAAGGACATTTTTTTGCAAAATTTACAAGAAATACTACGGTTCACATTGCTTCTCTTGTTTCCGCTAATGGGAGTTATATCGTTACAAAATCTCCATGACGTCGAATTTGATCCAAAGTGTGTTTTCGTTGTTTTGAACCCTTGTGTAAGGATAAAAGATTTTGAACATCAAATTCATCGGAATGATGACGCGTCAAATGTCTTCCAAAATTCTGAACATCTTGTAGACAATATGGGGAATGATGTGGTCGTCGCTTTTCCTTAGATATTCTAGACAATTCTTGAACATCAGAACCAAGAGGTTTGGTTTTTCCTTTAACTATCCAGTGCTGTATGTTTTACTTGTTTACGTGATGAAATATAGTCGGATATAAAAGAGCATACTGGATCAAGTTCAAATGAAAACGACATCTGTTCTAAATGTGAATCATTACTTTTTTATAACGTAGAATCTCCCAGTGTTAAATCACGTGTTACGATTTCATTTTTCGAATTATAGTGGAAATCCAAGGAAGAGTTTTGGGAAACGATATAGCTTGTCAACGGCACCTTATTTTGTGGGATCGTGATATGCTCTGATGAGTCAAATAGATTGTTTTCTTTGTTTGAATTATTGGAAAAAAACTTTCCTCAGATGGTAAATATTCAGAACTAGATGTTTCCGTGTTACTGAGACATTGTCCAGTGTTAACAAACAATGTCTTTTATGAAATAAGACAATTTAAATCATTTATGAAAATAATACATTATCACACTTTTGTAAAAACTACCAATTTTATGTTTTATGTCAATTGAGTTGAAATGGAGCGCCACACTTCTTGTCAGTGCACGCGATTAATTACTTATAATTAATCTGCACAACTTTAGTCAATGTGCAAATTTAAAAGATGCCTTCTGTATTCTGTAAACAGATAACCCATGATTCTACATTTCAAAATTAAAAATGTATATTGAAAGAACCCGCTAGAGGATGTAATCGCATACAGAATAAAAAATAAATTCAAAAACTAAAACCCGACTAATGAAAAAAGTATGAAACAAGAAAATATTCTCATCTATAATACTGTATAAACTGTTCAATATTTATCGGCTATTAAGTAAACAACTTACAGCTAATATATTATGATTTATTTGATACATACTCATAGTTATGTTGCAGTCCACTTCGTTATTCCAAATGAAACACCCAGTATATTTTTAACTTTCTAAATTGCCGGTTTAATTATAAACAACTTATTATGACAAAGTAATATACGTTAGTTTCATGACAAGATGATAATTATTTTATTAAAAATAATCCTGTTTGACTGTTATTTATAAACTATAAATTTGATGATAAATTATAATTATTCAATTTCCACAATCTACGTCGGTCACTGTAAGGTAACTCAATAATATACCAGAAAAACGTTTTTAACTTTTTATACAGGGTGAAGAATAATTAACGTAAATTTTGGATAATGAATAATAGCAATAACTATATTTTTTTAAATGGCAAACATATTTTTTTGTCGTCCCAATTCTATATTAGATTTCAACCAAATATTCTTAACATTTCCCTATGCCTGAATGTAACGGATTTCGAGATTTTTTTGTCTTTATTATTTAATAAAAAATAATTATGATTTGTAAATTAATAGTAATTTTTCTATGCCCTATATTCAAAGTACCTTTTATTTTACCGGTTTGTTGCGCTTAAGACGGATGTTTATGGTTACTCTGTACCATGATATTTCATAGTTGAATTTTCTTTAACAAAGTGTTTCAGACCAGAAAAAATAAATATCTCGGAAGCTTATTAATTTTTTGCACTAAAATAATTTCATTTGAGATATGAAATAGTGTTCATATACTTAATTTCGTCAATGGATGTGTTATATGATGGCTTTTGTTTAGCTTTAAAATAATGTGAAAATGTTCCAGAAAAAATACTTATTTTCTAAAAGTAATAATATAAACATTATTTGTCATCACACACTATCATATAAATTAAACTTTGTAAAAATACTTACATTCTGGAACCCGATTTAAAGCCAAATTTAATATTCTCTTAAATCTAAAAGTCATCGTGGCCATTGTCCCACAATACAAAAAACCATTATACAATAATTGTTTCTAAGCACGTGCTTGTACTCCATTGGAGCCCGAAATAACTGCTATATATACTGAAAAGATATCGCGCTGTTTTATGCAAAGAGGCGTCCATTTTTTGGGATTTTGGCATGTTATATTCATCCTAGTTTGCTAGATATATAGTAGTAAAGTTGAAAAAAGGTACACATTTTTGGAGTTCTTGAACTTAATTTATGTTGCGTTCACACTACTACATGTGTGGATATGTATAATTGAATAAATTATATTTACCTTAACAATAAATTTCTAGTTCATTTTGTTTTAAATATTGTATCTGAATTGAATTTAAAGAAAAACAACTAATTATTTGCAGCAAGATAAGTTACATATCAGCATAATATTTTATTTGACGATCTACGACGAAGTCGCGGGTACAAGCTAATGAGTCTATATATTTGTGCTGCTTCCCTTATGATCGGCGGGGTAACATTCATTTCACCGTCTGATTCGCTTTTCATATTAACTTTTTTGTGATTAGAATTCAGTATAATACTTAAAATACTAGCTATCAGCTATTTTGTAATCGCTGGAGCTCGCCCTGTGACTCTGGGATCTGTTGATTATTAATACTTATTATTGACTAGTGAATAATGAACGTCATCATACTTAGGAAACTCCACATGTAACATGTAAACATTATCAATTATCAAACAGCCGTGGTCAAATTTTATTATGTTATGACAATTTAATATATGTCAAAACTGGAATTGGAAAAAAACTCAGTTAGGACGCAAACTAGATATATTTAGTAAATAATTTTTGGTATCGTCTACGTATGAATGTTTACTGGAGTGACATTCACTGAGACCTAAGAGATCTATTGTGCCTCCTTTTTTATACTTAGTTCCTGAGGAAAGTCTGAAAAACTAGAGTATTTCTTTTAGTCCTATTTCCTAGAAATTTTTTAGGATATCCGTAGGCTTCAGCTTAGGTAATTGTTCCTCTTCTTTGGTATCGTCTAACAGACTCTATATATAATTAACGTAATATTTGTTAATATTCATTCAGTCTTTCTGGCCACAAAATTAAAGCCGGTGGATATAATCTATAAACATAAGGAAAAAAACAAAAATCTATATGCAAAATTGAACTCAAAACTAAATAGGAACAAAAAGGCAATGAAATAAACATCGTGATTACTCAGCCAAGAAAAACATGTATCAAGCCAGTAAAATTATAAGTCGAAAAAATAGATTATTAATTTTACACTTACTATTTCCAATATAATAAAAATTGTTGTAGCCTCGAGTCAATAAGATCTACAATGTAATTGAAACGTTTTGAATATTTTTATTAAAATTACTTTCATGATTCAAAATGACAGAGTTATTTTATCTAAATTAATTAAAGTAATTATAATTTGCATTCATATCTAAAACAAAAAACAGCCAACTCCAAAGCTCCCGTTTCTGGATCGTGTAAATGCCATTGCATGGTATACGTATCACATTCCTAAATATATTTTTAAAAACTGACTTATAGCTTTGTTTCTCTTGAAGACTACTTTAACTGAAACGAGAAATAACCGATGATGTAATTCTTTACCAATTTAGTAAAATAATACTAGAAGGAGCTCACTCTTACCGCTACAGTGATGGGGTACTCAACTGCAGTGGTGCCAAAGTTATCGGATCCCACTTTGACCTAGAAATATAACATAAAGTGTATATCAAGTCTTCAATATATCGCCATCTAGAAATATACACGCGTATTACAAAAATATACAAATTCACGAAAACGGCCAAAATTAGCTCCTTCTAAAAACTATGCCAAATCAATCTAGACATAAATACAAGGTAGCCGATGCTCTTTTTAGGACTTGGTAAACTGAGCTCCGTATATCGGAGCCCATTTTACCGCGGAGCTCACTTATACCTCAGATTTAACATGGGGGGATCCCGCCTTGTATGTTAACTAAATATATGTATACACTTCAGCCAATATTTTATTTGAAGGAGATGTTACTGCGAATGTTTGCCAGTTAATAGCTGATATCTAACAAACTAAAAACATTCGTAATAACATATCATATCTGCCGTTAAATCAAGTAAGATGTGAGTTGTATAAAGCTTCAATTAACACACCAAGCTTTAAATTTGAAAAACTGCCACCTACCGAAAGTGCAGCAGCACAACATTCTTGGAAGTCATACAGGTATTGTTAAACAGCTGACAATCCATCATGATGAAAATAAAGCATTGGAAATAAACGATGATGTAGATTGTCCTAGATACTGAAAGCTCTTTTGAAGACAACAAATTGTAATAATTGTACAATATAATTCAATGTTATCTAATAGATTCAGTTATATTTAATAAATGATAAAAATACTGTTATACATGAATTACCTGCATTTCACTCATTTTAATCCAACATACCGATATCAGAATACTCATAATACTACTATTAATAACGGTTAGGTACACCATAATATCAAATACCTTTGATATGACATAATTGGATATAATTATAATACAATTCAATATTTCTTGACGCAAATATATTAAAAAATCGACAAAATGCGGAATGTCTAAAAATTGTGTTCAGAAAAGTTGTTTTCTGCGGTTTTTCTGATTTTAATCGGTTTTATGAAAAATAAAGCCCAAACATACAAAGATCATCTTGAAGTAAATATTCCACGGTTGAAATGAGCAGAGAAAACAGAAACAAATATCAATGACATTTTGCGTGGAAATTATTGCAATTTTATCGGATTTTTTTGGCGGAAAAAATTGAATCGAAAAAATCAGCTTTTTGCAATTTCCCATGAAATTTGAGGTTATGTTGTAAAAAATTCCTTACAAAAGTTTTTCATTTCTCTACTATCTATAATGGTTGTGTAAAACAACAACTAAAATTCCAAGAATAAGTTTTCAACCCCTAAAATCTGCCCAAATTTCAACATTTCCAAGGGTCTCGAGTTAAATTTATTTCCATTATGTTGTTTATACCTCAAACTAAAGATCACGCTGCAAATTTTTATATTCTCAAAATCTAATTGCACTAGCCTATCAGAAATACGCCTGAAATATTTGAACGTGTTTGATCCATGAGAAATGTAGACTCCTCAACTTGTGGTCAAAATCAATCAGAATTAATCTTCGTTCTACGTACGCCATTGGTCGTCACTAAGCGACGTAGACAAACAAGACAGAATTTGTTTGGTTTCTGCAATTGTCAACGTTCCAACTTCATGGAGCATTTTCTCTCGTGAAACGGAGTCTACGTTCATGTATTTTGACGATCATTTTCAACATTTATTATGAATCATATTGTATTCTCCATCTTTACTGTTTTCCACTATCAATACGTAGTTTATTATTTAATGAAGAATAAAAATCATGATATCATTCCGGACCTGAATATCAGGCAAATAAGTCGAAGTATTTTGTGCTCCTCTGTCTTTACCGCTTTTCGAAAGAAATACTAAAAATTAAAACAGTGAAACGCGATGAATCGAAGTAGTTTACAGTGATCTTTCAGTGCAGTAAGTGCCTTTTTTTCTCCAGTAATCATAGACAAATTTTTGGTTATTGTTTAATCAAAAAACTGGGTTCAGCTACTATCAGTATCATTAATCATTAATAGCCAAACCTACCGGTTTCGTTAGAATTAAACAGAGTCGGATTCAGGTTGAAACTATTTCCGAAATGAAAATTCGATTCAAATTGTATACGAAGAAAGCTACTTAAAATTTACAAAATATCAATCGGCGCTTCTGACTACAGGGGTCCGTCAACTAATCCCGATCAGCAAACTCTCACATATTCCACAATTACACAACAACAACCATCACCAAAATTTCCAACTAAGAACCAAGCAATGATTTTTCCATCGGTAGACACAATAAAACTACAAGAGTATACCATTGCAGTAGGAACCATGGTGCAACCAAAAAATGTACTGTTTCCATCAAGAATGTCAAATGGAAGAATTTGCATCTACCTTTCAAATAAACAAGTTGTAGACGATTTTGTGAGTCAACAATGAGAAATTGAAATAGGAGAACACACTATAAAAGCACGCAAACTAATTACCCCAGCTAATAGATTACTTCTTTCTAACGTATGCCCATCCATACCTCATGATACAATTTCAAAGTGTTTAATCGAACTTGGTTTTAAATTAATGTCCCCAATTTCGTTTCTTAGAGCTGGAATACAAGACCCACAATACAGCCATGTGCTTAGTTTCCGAAGGCAAGTATACTATGCACCATTAGACAATAATACTGTACCTGACTCAGTCCTAATTGATTTCGATAACACTTCATATCGAATTTTCCTTTCTGATGGATTAACTTTTTATAAGTGTCATCAAGTTGGTCACGTATCATCAGCTTGTACTATAACTCCCTCTCACGTTACTGTTCCACAACCTACGTTCCAACCTGCTAGCACCTCCTCTCAAATGCAGGAATACGCCTTTTCACAATTTATGGCCCCTAGTTCTCTACAGAATAAAAAAATGCAGTCTACCGACGAAACTCAGGAAGAGATGGATTCTCAAGAAGGTTTTAATCCGAATGACATAAATAAACGTTCCGACTCCGAAGTATCATCTCCAGCTTGCTCCACTCCTACAGAAACACTGCAAGTAGATTTTACAAAACCTCAACCAGTACAAAATAGGAAGAAAAAAATTATCAAATCAGCCACTACCACTTCGGATGCCATTAATATCGAGTCACTATTACAACCAACTAAACAACTGTTTCAGGAAGCATCACCGCCATATGTACTAAACTACATCCAATTAGTAAGCCTCTAGAAGACGTACACGGCTTTTCACCCCTCTGGAAATTGCTCAGGAGTACACACAGGATATACAAGGCCTACTACACATGCTGAAGAAATATATCTCAAGTTGCAAGAAAGAGTAATAAAAGCCAGGATTTCAAGAATCAAGAAGAAAATTCTTAATAAAATAGAACAAGACTCAAATAACCAGTTTGACGAGTCGGAAGACGCCAATGCGTCTCAGGGTAGCACATATTGAATAAGCAAAAACAAACAAAATGACTATTATTCAGTGGAACATTCAAGGTGTATTTACACATGTCGCAATGCTTCAACTTTTAATTAAACAAACACTTCCACAAGTCATGTGCCTACAAGAGACAAACTTCAAAATAAATAAAAAATATTCTTTAAACCATTTTCATGCCTATCACAAAATCAGAACTAGCACTAGTAAAGCCAGTGGTGGCGTATTTATATAGGTCAACTCAAATTTGGAATCAGAAGAAATTCCTATACAATCAAATTTGGAAGTTGTCGCAGTTAAAATAGAGTCCCCAATACATTTCTCTATATGCAACATATACTTTCCATAAGATACGGAAATTACCTCCAAACAACTCGAATCGTTATTAGATCAAATTCCAAAGTCAAGGATTATAGTAGGTGATTTTAATGCACATAGAACTACATGAGGCTGTATGTCTACAGATAAAAGAGGTGAAGTCATAGAACATCTTTTAAGCTCAACCAATCATACATTACTTAATACGGGTGAAAAAACTCGCTTTAATACAGTGACTGGTAATAATTCTGCCATAGATCTCTCTATATGTGAATACTCTTTAACTCTAAGCCTAAACTGGGAAGTTTTACCGCACACGTATAATAGTAATCACTGGCCTATAATAATTAAAAATTACAAATCCAAAAATACCGAAATATCTGTTTTAGACAAATGGAAGACAGAAAATACAGATTGGGAATCATATAAGACCCTACCGCATCTAAGGACATTGGAAGGTAATATCGACCTTGTCGTCGAAAAATTTACCACAAATGCTGATAAAAGCTGCGGAAGAAACTATAGGAAAGACAATCAAACAAAAACGTAAACACACAGTGGAATATTGAATGTCAAGAAGCTTTGAAACTTGCAAACATGCCTTCAATGTTCTGAAAAAGCACCATACAGAGGAAAATCTAGTTAATTTTATAAAGTACAGAGCAAAAGCGAGATATATCATCAAAAAAAGTAAACGTGAGTCTTGGAAACAGTATATCTATTCAATAACTGATGATACTACTCCGTCTGAAATGTGGCAAAAGATCCGCAGAATCAAAGGTATTTCATACAACCATAAGATACACTCTCTCAATATGAACGGAAATAATTCTACTGATGACGGACAAATAACAAACGCATTAGCAGCTTCATTTCAGAAACAATCCAGTGACTTTACTTACGACCCTATATTCATAGAAAATAAGAACAACCTAAAACAAGAGATAGCCATCACCGAAAACATTCATCCATTGAATTTAATACTAAGTATAAGTGAGCTAAAAGAAGCACTTCATGATGTCAAAAACTCTAGTCCAGGACCTGATGAAATCCCCTATAGGTTCCTTACAAATCTATCAGAAACTGCTGAACAATACCTTTTGGACATTTACAATTTACTATTCAGTACGAAGTAATTCCCTAAATCATGAAGAACAGCAATCGTAATTCCTCTTTTAAAATCAAACAACGATAAGTCGGATCCGAATTCTTATCGACCAATCTCTTCAACATCCACTATATGCAAGCTATTAGAAAAAATATTGAACGTCTGCAATACTTTTTGGAATCTAAGAATTCAATATGTAAACAACAAAGCGGATTTAGACAAAATAGGAGTACAATGGACAACTTAGTTAAACTGGAATCTGTCATAGATGAAGTATTTGCGAGTAACCGTCAAGTACTAGCTGTTTTCTCCGATATAGTGAAAGCCTACGATACTGTATGGAAATATGATGTCCTATTAAAATTGAAACGGCGGGGTATTGATGGAAACTTCCTGGCATTCGTAGAAATCTTTGTCTATGGCAGAAATTTTAGAGTTAGATGTAATAATCAACTTTCAAATTCCTATAGTCAAGATAATGGAACTCCCCAAGGATCAACACTCAGTGCATCACTTTTCTTAGTAGCAATTGATCAAATAGTAGACCATATTAACACTGGTACAAATTGGTTTATACGCAGATGAACTTGTCATCTATGTTAGTAACAGAAATATCTACACGGCCGCAACTATAATACAACAATCCATCCAGTCTCCAGAAGAGTGGCCAGGGAAGACAGGCCTACGTTTTTCTACAAACAAGCAATGTGTTTTTCAGTTAAAAACCAAATAAACCTGCCCAAGTTGACATTACACGAAGATAATTTACAGTATGTAAGAGAACATAGATTCCAGGGAATGATACTCGATTCAAAGCTCACTTGGAACAGCCACATTGTAAAAATCATGCATGCAGAACATGAATATTCTTAAAGTATTAGCAGATCATAATTGGGGAGCCGATACCACACAATTACTTACTGTATATAAAACACAAATTCGAAGCAAGCTAGATTATGGTTCTATAGTGTACTCTCCAGCCAAAGGTTGCCCACTGAAGCAACTGGGCGTCATACAAAACACTGCATTAAGGCTTGTAGTTGGAGCTCACAGAACCAGTCCAGTGGAAAGACTCTATGCGGAAGCTAACGAGCCTCGTTTTACAATCAGAAGGCACAAACTGAGTCTACAATACGCAGCTAAAATCGGAGCCAATTCTAATAATCCTACTTATTCATATACCTTCTCTGATCCTTTTCATTTGATTTTCGACCAAAAACCAAATCGGTTTGCATCATTCCGTAAACGAATTATAGATTTCAATTAACCGGAAATTATATCCTCCCCCCTGGACCATAAAAATTCCTAAATGCAATACAAGTCTTCTACTGTACCTCAAATCCAGTACTCCGTTCCCCCCGATTTTACAAAATTTTCAAGAGATCAAAAACAAGTATAAAAGCCACTACCGAATATACACAGATGCATCATAAACATCTCAAATGGAAGCAGGAGGCGCAGCTTTTGTCGACGAAACATCCACCTATCAGTTTCAGCTACCCAAGAAGTATTCCATATATTCTGCAGAATTGTCCAAAGCTCTGCAACATATATTACAACAGTACAAATTCCTTAAGTGCAATACAGGGAATATTGAGAGTATACCCTAACCACCCAATGCCACGCCAAATTAAAATCGACGTTAAAGCACTTCACAATATGAATAAACATGTCAAGTTCGTGTGGATTCCATCCCACGTCGGTATAATAGGAAATGAGAAAGCTGATCGGGAAGCTAAAGATGCCTGCAGTATTAACAGAATAGATAATGAACCCCCTGAAATTCCACATTTGGACATCAGAAGCTGTATTAGAAAACATTCGACGGAAATGTGGCAAAAAAGATGGGAAAAACCCAAATCTACTACCAAAAGGGAAAATGTCACAAAATCGACGGGATCAAGTGATACAGCATCGCATGAGAATAGGACACACCAAGTTAACCCACGATTACCTATTGAAGAAAGAGCAACAAAAATTGTGCTTTGCCTGCGATACTCCTTTTACAGTAGAACATATTATTGTCGAATGTCCACTCTACCATCAGGAACGACTAGAAAGTGAACTTACACGTGAAATAAAAAAAAGTGTGATGGATTATGTCAACAGTAATAAAATGATTAAGTTTTTAAAATTGACTAATCTGAACAAATTATTATAGTGCTCAATTGTTTTGTAAACTTAGATTAAGACTTTACTCACAATTGTCCCGTCGCCAATGATCTTTCATGGTTGACGAGATTCTTTTTTAATAAAAAAAAATCATGATAAAATATTTTTGTTTACCGAATATATTGGTTCTATGAAAACCCTACAAATAATTAATTTTACAATATGACGAGTCAGTATTTTGTTGATCAGTTATAGGACCAGTTAGTAGCAGTGTTATTTCAATTGAGCATTCTACAAGGAAATCTAAATCTTTATTTCAGTTTTGTATCAAAAAATATCGCGGTACTCAATTCTTTCAAATTAAAAACTACTTATATAGTCTCACATTCTCAGATTTGACAGATAACTTCAGGCCCAATATTTCCTATAACTCTTATCTCAATACCGTAGTTATTGAGTTATTAAACTAGCGTTACTGTTGTATTGCATAAAACATCATTAATATCGTTATGTTCTTAAAAGGCTTCAGAAAATATCATAAGCCATATATATATAAAGAGTTTTTCTCATTTGACGGGCTTCTTCTTGATATATTTTCCATTGTTTTGTGATTAATTATATGAAATCCAGAGTTTATGGATTAAGGGCCAAAATTAATACAAAAATTGAAATACTTGTTAAAATAAACGGTTCCGCAGATTAAAACTAACTTTTCTTCTACTCCGGAGGCTGTATCGTACTGACAAACCAAAATATATATAAATGAGCGGTTTTAAAGATTAAAACGTACTTTTTCGCATATCTGAAATGCCTTGAACAATATTCTATCATAAAAGTGTCACTTGTATGTACTTTTTTTTGGTTTTTTTGGCCGAAGGACATAGTCCATTTAGCCATGAGCTACAGTACTAAAAAGGGTACCAAATATGTTAACTGTAAGAATCAATTTGGATAGGTTGAGGATATTCGTTTCACACCCAGGGGTCTTGGGTGGCTAACTCACAGAAAAGGTAGACCACGGTACTAATAGGGAATGATCAGGTTAGGTTCACTTACAGAGGAGAAGGAGCTACATATTATTACAGTTTTAAATTGCATGCTTCAATGAATGTCAGTAAAACGTTATTAACAGGTAGCTTATTTAATGCCAGTAAGTTCATTACATTGAAGGGAGGTAGAACATCGATTTTTATTAGTTCTCTATACATATCTTTTCTATGTTGTGTATATTTATTACATCAAAAGAAATGTGTTCCAAGTCGCATATACGGTAACAAGTGTCGCACAAGTTCGAATCTATTACTTTTATTTTATTAAGATGTGCGGGATAGCATGCATGGCCAAACTTAAGTCTACTTATAGTGACTATACTACTACACGGTAATTGATAGTTCCTGTACAAGTATTGGTTGGGAATTTCTTGGTGTAGGAGTGTATATCTCGTAGGTTTTTCAATGCAATACTCATGCCATAAATTTTTCCATCTTTCTTTTAGTTTAATTTTACATTGGTTGTATGTACTTCGGGGGATGTATCGTGCTAACAAACCGAAATTTCTCCAAAAATAACCAAAAATGTTGTATATCTGGATTTATAGGACCCGCTGTACTCGATATAGTCAGCTAAAAATCAATAGGGTACATCTGTGAGATACCTTGAAAAATAATCTAATCATAAAATTGGTCAGTTGTATACACTCCGGAGACTGTATCGTGCTAACAATCCAAAATTTTTATAAAAAGGACCTAAAATGTGACACTTCAGGTACCATATTACCCGGTGAACTGGATGTGGTGAGCTAAAAATCGATAAGGTTCATCTATATGATGCTCTGATCAATATTCATTCATAAAATTGTGCACTTGTATACACTTTGGAGGCTGTATCGTGCTAACAAACTGAAAAGTCTCCAAAATTGACAAAAATTTGGTACCATAGCACCCGTTGTACTTGCTTTAGTGTGCTGAATATCAATAGAGTTTATCTCTGAGACGCCATTAATAATATCCAATCATAAAAATGGTCACTTGTATATTATACTCCGGAGGCTAACAAACTGAAATTTCTCCAAAAATGACAAAAACGTCATACTTAAAGTACTAAAGCACCTGTTGTACTGGCTCTGGTGAACTGAAAATCAATAGGGGTCATCCGTCAGACATCCTGAATAATATTGAATCATTTAATTGATGACTTGTTGTACCCCGGAGGCTGTATCGAGGTAACAAACTGAAATTTCTCCAAAAATGATAAAGATGTCGTACTTATAGTACTATAGAACCCGTTGTACTGGCTCTGGTCAGCTGAATATCAATAGGGTTCATCTGTGAGATGTCCTAAACAATATTCAATCATAAAATTGGTGACTTCTTGCACTCCGTACGCTGTATCGTGCTAACAAGACATGTAACGAAAAGTGGCCGACAACAACGACGACGACGACATACACACAGAATTTTTTTTCTAAAAACCGTTCTTTCGAGTTGTTCTTGATGAAAAACTCAAAAAAAAATTCGAAATTCCAACATTTTTTGGGGTAAGCCAATACTTTTCTCGCATATTAGATAGGTTGGACGGAAAAGTAAAATATGTTATTTCTGGATTAATTGGACGCGCTGTACTTGCTCTGGGGAGCTTAAAATCGATAGGGCTCATCTGTGAGACGCCCCGAATAATGATAAAATTGGTCATTTGTATACGCTCCGGAGGCTGTATCGTATTAACAAACACAAACACTAATTTTTCCAAAAATGTAGTATATCTGGATTTATCGGACGCGTTCTGGTAAGCTCAAAATTAATAGCGTTTATCTGTGAGACACCCCGAACATTTTCCAATTATAAAATTGGTCACTTATGTACCTTCCGGAGGCTGAATTGTGCTAACAAACCTAAATTTCTCCAATAATGTAGTATATCTGGATTTATAGGACCAGTTGTACCGGTTCTGATGAGCTGAGAATTAATAGGGTTTATCTGGGAGACGTCCTGAATAATACCCAATCATAAAATTGGTAATTTATATGCATTCCTGCGGCTGTATCGTGCTAGGACAAGTAACAAAAAATAGCCGATGACAACATACACAGGATTCTTGTCAGTAAACCCGTTTTTCTCGCTTAAAAACGACTCAACAAAGGAACAAAAATTCCAACTTTTTTGCGGTGAACCAATATGTACTTTTCTCGCATCTTAGATAGGATTGGGCGGAAAAGTAAAATATCGATGTCTTCTTTGTTAGTAGTTGCTCACAATAGCATTAACCTCTTCAGTTAAAAATAAGTAACAAACAGGATCTGAATACTCCGCTGATAATCGACCAAGAAGTTTATTCTGTAGTTTAGCAAACGTTTAGTAGAATACAATTTCTACTCTTTGACCTTATATTCCATTTGATACCAAAAGCAACGATCTCAATAACTAAATTCATCACACAAATTGAAACTTCTCTTGTAATATTATCTAATATATTCATGCTGAGAGTGTGCCAAAACTCTTGAAAAATATGAAATATCAGCTGCACATTAAACTTCCATGACATCTGACAATAAAATAAATGAAAATATGTCAGTTTCGAAACTGCTAGTAAGTATTTTATGGCAAGGTGAAATTGGCGGTAGATGGGTATACATTGTGCTTTTAAAAAGAATAAATCCTTAGGTTTGCGTGTTTTTTCTCATTTTTCGTGTACTGAATGACCCAGTTAGGTGTTCATGTTCAGAAATAACCAAGAAATAAATATGATAGCCAGTTTTAGCACAAACGCTGAAATATTGCATTTATGTATGCATTTATTTAAATAGATTTAATTATAACATTTATTATTAGCCTCAGATTCTGAAAGATAAAAATTATTATGCTCAAGCAACAAAAGTATAACGCCATTTTCATTAATCGCAACAAAAACGCAATATCTATTTTTAACCATGCTAACAGTTTCTGTCGAGACTTATATTATTTTTGTTTACTAAAATATACATTTCAACAGATCAACATCAAATGGAACCTAACGTATTGGTTCATGTATAGGACTGTATGGTAATCTAGTTATTATGAATGCTGAAGAAGTGCTATATTGCTATATGCTATATTGAGTGAAACGGTCCCAAAATAACTTTACGATAGTCCACCTAAACAATCGTGTTTTGACGGTACTATTTTGTACATAATGTGGTATGTAGGTTCCAATTTGAAACGATTGTTGAAATAAATTATCAAGGATTTTGGTCGTTTAAACGCGTACCTAGTAATCAGTAATATTGGATTGGTTGGTTCTACGTCGAAACAGATTTTGAAGTTGCGCGTAGGACCGTTCTTTAAGAACTCATTTGGGATTTTTTTAAAGTTACCTTTGTAAAAAGCAAAGAGTGTCAACTTTCGTGAATGAAATGGGTTTATTTAAGTCATCCTGCAGAGGGATTCATTTTTGGAAGTCTAGTAAAATTACGGAATCAAGGATGAGTAGGGTGTTCTAGTTATTTCTGGATTATATGTGGTATTTTTCTAAATTCTCTTCTAATAAAAGATATAACGACACTCCACATGCATGGGTTGCTAGCGGCTCCCTAATTTATTGTTAGCTAATGAAAACTGTCCAATATTATATAAGAAAATTGTTTTGACCTAAATCCGGATTATACTGGTGAGTGAGTCGTTTCAGCACTGCCTCAGTTGATACTACCTTACATCATACTTGCTATAACAACCTATTAGACGAAAAACTCCCGGAAATTATGGTTTTTTTCTTCTTTTCCGGGTGAAGTTGTCTCGCTGATCTATGTATGGAGATAATGATGATGACAACTGAATTGCTGTGATTCGTAGACGTATAGCAAAACTTTTGAAGGGAAGAGTATCCAGATATTATAGGATTCAAGGTTTTGGGTGATCTCATATTATTTATCAAACTTTTTTTCATATATGAGATATTAATAATCTCATCATCTCATCATAATCACATCATATGATAGACAAAGTTCAAGTGTTAGGCTAGTTTCAATCTTCTATTAGACAAGAACAATCGCCCGTCGATTAGTCAATTTTACATTTTCAATATTCCTCTTTATGTAAGCGGAAAACTGAGGTATAGGGTTTCAATTAATGAATACGAGATCGGTATGTGCATGAGCTCATCACGATGAACGGTCACATTCACTGTTAAACTTACTGGCGTTAATTTTATCAATTTTTACACCTTTGCAACCGCATATTCAGAAAAATATTAGTTATACATTCAATTATTGAATTATAGTTGATATACATAAGTAGTAGTTGGCAATATGGTCTTGCTGACCACTGATTTATTTTTATAATTAATTTTAAAATTCCTACCTCACTAGCAGGTATATTTTGGTTGTTTTTATGTATAGCTAATTTTCTCTTGTCTTGTGTTTACGTGATCATTTTCACTATACTTAACACATTTGTACTCACTCAAATTTCATATTAATATATGTGAAGTAATTGATTATATTAAGTGTTTGATTATAATCTAGGGTTAAGTACAGGAGTTACGTTCAAATCTTAGGTTTTCGTTAAATTGGGATCTAATAGATTATATTTACAGAGCTTCGGGTCAATTTAACTGACGCCCCTTATTTTTGTCAAATATTTTAGGAGATCCACCCCATCTCCTCTGTGGTCTAACTTCGAACTTGGTTTGGCATATCGAGAAACCAGTAAATATAAGGTATCGTTTCTTAGTGTAAAGCAAAGGGTGACATGAGAACAGATTCAACAATGATGTAAAGTCATTTTGACGAATACATTCCACAGAAAGTAATTATTGTTCTACCAACAAACTGGTATCTCCGAATTTCAAAATGAAATTGAAATCCTCAGTTAGAAGTATTTATTGATATGCATCATATACTCGGATAACTGTTTCATTACTTCTCTTGGAATTTTTGTAATTCAGCGCACTTGTAGATGCCTTGAATATTTAACTTTGTTTGAAATTATCATACTATTGATTGAAATATCATTTTCTTCCAAAAGATGTTTAGCATAGCGCAAATCACATATCTCATTATAGCTATATTTATGGTTCTCCCTCTAAACGAGGAAATTATAGAATGGAATTCTAAAGGTAAATATCTGGTGATAACCCTAGACAGTGAGTTCCTGTACCATAAGCATATCAAAATAACTGCTAATAAAGCAATAAAGGCATTGATGGCGTGTAAAGGTCTAGCTGGTAAGGCTTGGTCCTGGCTGTAACGCTATAATACTGCAACGAATATGGACCATAATTTTGAGACTGTTAATGACATATGGGGCAATAATCTAGTATGCCAAAGCAGGTCAGAACAGTACGAGGAAGACCCTTGACAAAGTTCAAAGGGAATACACCACCCAAACACTTAAAGGAATCACCATCATTCGGGGCTGGCACCAGATACTCATTATCGTTAGACTCCAGTTCGATAATATTTCAGGAAGAAATATGTAGGGCTTGTAATCGAAAGAGCGATTCATTCTAATATTCAAGCAGCTACCAAAGTATTAAGCTCCCATGTCATTGAATCAAAGCTGGTATGGGAGTGCCCAAGTTCACTTGATGAAATAGGCAAGAATAACAGGTTCCCTTTAGTCTGGATTCCTGGCCACTCAGTAATCAAATGAAATGAAGAAGCCAATACACTCGCCAGGAAGGAAGCACATACATATTTTATTGGCCAGGAGCCTTTCTGTCGAGTAGGAAAATGTTCCTACAAGAAATAGTTTCGGAATAAGGAGACAACCGAAAGAGAAAAACTCTAGCGGTGCGTTTCCAGGCTGGATGACTTCAAAAAGTTCCTGCGGAGCTTTGACAACGATCGATCCAAAAAGTATTTTCATCTCAGTAGAAACAAGCTACATCTCCTCACGGGCTTCTCTACAAGGCATTTCCGCCTCAAGAAACACCTAATGATAAAAAGCTTAGCAGAAACTGATGAGTGCAGATTCTGTGGGAAGGAGGAAGCTCATTAATACTCTGAAACTCGAACTCGAGCTGTGAAAGTAGCGGTTACAGCTCTGATAGGAAGGCACAACAGACTGGGCCGAAAAATATCTGACTTTACATAGTGGGAAAAAGGTGTGTGATTTGTCAAAAAGCTTGCTGATTTTTTTTCATAATTTTAAAACCATATTAAGCAGCGCCCCGGAAGGACCAAAATGGCCGAAAATTTTAATTAATTTTCTGATGCCGTCATAATTGGCAAAACATGTCGCTAGTAAGTAACCAATTTTTTTATATTTATTTATCTTTATGTTTCACCGCACCCCGAGGTCAAAAAGTGCAGTCGCGTCGTTCGACCTAGTGAATTGTATTACTTTTACGCCCAACCTGTCTATATGCGAGAAAAGTATTGGTTAACCCCAAAAAAAGATGGAATTTTGAAAATTTTTTTTAGTTATTTTTACGTTTTCCATCAACAACAACCCGAAAAACCGGTTTTTAGAAAAATAAACGGTTTTAAAGATTAAAACTAACTTTTCCGCATTTGTGGCCCCGAATAAAATTGTTACTTGTATACACTTCGGGGGATGTATCGTGCTAACAAACCGAAATTTCTCCAAAAATAACCAAAAATTTAGTATATCTGGATTTATAGGACCCGCTGTACTCGCTCTAGTCAACTGAAAATCAATAGGGTACATCTGTGAGACACCTTGGATAATATTCAATCATGAAATTGATCAATCGCATACTCTCTGGAGGCTGTATCGTGCTAACAAACTGAAAATTCTCCAAAAATGTGGTACTTCGAGTACCATAGCAGCCGTAGTACTAGCTTTAATGAGCTGAATATCAATAGGGTTCATCTTGGAGAGGCTCTGAATAATATCCAATTATAAAATTTGTCACTTGTTTATACTCCGGAAGCTGTATCGTGCTAACAAATTGAAGCTTCTCCAAAAATGACAAAAATATCGTACTTAAAGTACTGTAGCACCTGTTGTAGTGGATCTGGTGAGCTGAAAATCAAAAGGGATCATTAACAAGATGTCCGGAATAATATTCAATCATAAAATTGGTGACTTGTTGAACTACGGAGGCTGTATCGTGCTAACAAACTGAAATTTCTCAAAAAATTACAAAATGTCGTACTTCAAGTACCATAGCACCCGTTGTACTGGCTCTGGTGAGCTAAAAATCAATAGGGTTCATCTGTGACATGTCCTTGACAATAGTCAATCATAAAATTGCTGACTTATTGCATTCCGTAGGCAGTATCGTGCTAACAAGACATGTAAGGAAAAGTGGCCGAGGACAACGACGACGACGACTTACACACAGGATTTTTTTTCTAAAAACCGTTTTTTTGTGTTGTTGTTGATGGAAAACGTAAAAATAACTCATAAAAAATTTTCAGAATTCCAACTTTTTTTGGGGTAAACCAATACTTTTCTCGCATATAAATAGGTTGACGGAAAGGTAAAAATTATGTGTGTATGTCGTCGTCGTCGGCCACTTTTCCTTACATGTCTTGTTAGCACGATACAGCCTCCGGAGTGCAATAAGTTACCAATTTAATAATTGAATATTGTTAAGGACATCTCACAGATGCACCCTATCGATTTTCAGCTGACCAGAGCCAGTACAACGGGTGCTATGGTACTTGAAGTACGACATTTTGTCATTTTTTGAAAAATTTCAGTTTGTTAGCACGATACAGCCTCCGGAGTTCAACAAATCACCAATTTTATCATTTAATATTATTCAAGACATCTCACTGATAAACCCTATTGATTTTCAGCTCACCAGAGCCAATACAACAGGTGCTACAGTACTTTAAGTACGATATTTTTGGAGGTTTCAGTTTGTTAGCACGATACAGCCTCCGGATTATATACAAGTGGCCAATTTTATGATTGGATATTATTAAGAGCGTCTCAAAGATGAACCCTTTTGATATTCAGCTCACTCAAACCAGTACAACGGGTACTATGGTACTTGAAGTACCAAATTTTTGTCATTTTTGGAGAATTTTTAGTTTGTTAGCACGATACCGCTTCCATAGAGTATACGATTGATCAATTTTATGATTCAGTATTGTTCAATATGTCTCACAGATGTACCCTGTTGATTTTAAGTTGACTAGAGCGAGTACAGCGGGTTCTATAAGTCCAGATATACTATTTTTGGTTATTTTTGGAGAAATTTCGGTTTGTTAGCACGATACATCCCCCGAAGTGTATACAAGTAACAATTTTATGATAGAATATTGTTCAGGGCCACAGATGCGGAAAAGTTAGTTTAAATCTTCAAAACCGTTTATTTTGTTGTTTGAAATAAGACAAGATTATTGTAATCGTTATTTTTTAAGAGAGTTTCTTTGATTCTTAGCATAAATGTGAGTGAGTGAATTTTATTTTGATTTATAATATTTTTTACAAATATGGCAAAAATTGAAACTACAAATAACGAGAGTCACCTTATATTTGGCTCTGCTCAGGATTTGGTATTGGTAAGATGTCTTCCTACTTATGAACATATGATATGTTGCTGTTTTTTGTTAAAGTAGAATAAAAGGGAGATGCCAACAAGCAACCAGCAGATGCTAAACTTGTTGTATATAAGATTCAGGATTTGTAGATATTATGATGAGATCATAAAAAATACATAAATTTGATAAAACCGATGAAAAACCGAAAATCGCATTATCTGCAGGAAAAGCTAAATAAAAAAATACAAAAATATTTGACATTATTTGTTCTTGCAAATGCAGTGATTTAAATGTATGCTAATGTGAGAGGAATAAAACGGTTTCTAAGTGATTATCATCTAAATATTCAAAGCCGAAACGCAAGGCAGCTACAAAAAAGCCAAATATGATTTCCGTCATCCAATATCGCTAAAATAGCAGATATGACTAGAGCTTCAAACATAACCGTAGCAAAAATTGTGACATCTACTTTAGAGGACTTAGGATTAGTTTCTTCAGGTAATAGAGTCAATATGATAAGTTAGCAGGGAAATACTTCAAAAAAGAACAGCTCTACAAACAGCAACTACAGAGCGAGTTGAAGGAATCGAAGCACTGTTTTCTATGGAAGAAAAGATCAAACTATCATGATAATGGTGTCGATTTCAAATTTTATTATTTTACCGTTAGGAAGAGTACATAGTTTTGAGAACTGTGCAAAAAATTAGATGTCAGCGAGACTTATAATCCGCCAAAATGAAACTGCGCTCATCTCCGAGATAGAGGTGTGCTTAACAGTTCACTTCAATGAACTAGTTCATGTGAAATAGTTCACCAAAATGAACTAGTTCGCTGAAATGGTTGGATTGAACTATTAACACAAGAAACCGAATTACTATTACAGTACAATAATTCTTATTTAGTTTTTCGTTTTTTCTAGTTCAGTTTCTCTAACCATTCCATTACAAAAAAAGTAATGTTGTTATAGTTACACCCGTAAGTCCTGTAACACCTTCGCACGTATGAAATTAGATGGTTTTGAACGATCCGCACCGCGCTATTGGTTCTGTGAGTTCTGTCGTTCAGTCCACGTTCAGTCATGTCATAGTTAAGCCTACCATATTTCTTTCCTTAAAATACGGGACAGCCTAAATAAGGATGGCAAAAATTATAAGCTGCGCAGTTTTATATAGGGCATGAGCTTTGAAAATGATTGATGAAGAAAATCTTAATTATCATTAAATGAATATGTATTTATTGTACCTACTAAAACTCAAATATGTAATAGATATGAATTGCACATAATGAGGCAAATACCTTGTTATAAGGTAACAAATATGAAACAGCAATTCAGTAACTGAATTACATTCCTAATTTTACTATTTATCACTTTTGTGAATTTGTTCACACAGCTTTTTTTTGGGTCATCAACTTTTCAAACATTTCTGGACAAGATAAATTTAAATTGTAAAGTTAAGACATTGCCTACTGTACTTTCCGAAATGTTTGTTTTTTTGGTGCTCCAATAAAAGTTCATTTTAGAAAATAACACAACGAGGAATGAGAGCACTGACGCCAAGATGTAAGATTCTTGATCGTAGGCCCAACAGACAGGATAGACTGACAAGTTGGATGCTCTAGTCACAGAATGAAGAATGACAGCGACAACTTAAATTTGTGGTTGAAATGATTGTATAAACGGTTATGTGAAAAAAACGGGACATTTAGCGTCCCGGTAGAGATTAGCGGGGACACGGGACAACGGGTGTTGAAAACGGGACTGTCCCGTTTTTCACGGGTCGTATGGTAGGTTTAGTCATAGTAGTAATAGTAATATATATTTATTGGCTCTGTCGTTTAGTTTACGGTCCACATTCAGTCATATTAGTAGTTCATTGTGAACTAGTTCATTTTAGCAAAATGAACTAGTTCATTTTCCTTGTTGACTGAACTAGTTCCTTTTTCTAGTTCGTTCGCGAACTACCCATCTCTACTCCGAAATTCAGGCGTGACGTCATCGCATATTAAATCTCATCTTCGGAGACTGCCAAACGCCACGCTGATCGTTTTCAGTTAGTTAACTACTTAGCTTAACAGTGTTTTTCTTGGTAATTATTATACGCCTTAGCTAACTCGAAACAGTGTTGTTTTTGTGAAATAAAAACGTTCAGAAAGTATTTTAACTATTCAATACAATGAACAGCCAGAGAAAAAAATGCTATAAGTATTGTGTGGTTCCAGAATGTAAAAGTACTAATACTTGAAAGTGACATACATAAACATAACCTCAGTACTATAAAATGCAATGAAAATATATGTGCAGTTTTCTTGAAATAAATATTATTATGATTTGTTTGAGGAAGTTTTTATAATTCAAACGAAATATTTCTAAATTATATCACCACCTAAAAGTTAAGTTTGGTTTCATCTTGAGAAAATTAATCGAACAATATATTAATCAATTATTTGGTAATAACTGCCATCTCTATATACGCGCACTTCGTGCCTCTGCTCTCCCCCACTCTTCAATTTCTCTCGCGCGTTCAGCCGTTTCCCGTGATGTTCAGCTTCATTTCTAACATATTTCTCTGCGTTCTAATGCACAACCAAGATGGACGTTTTCAAGTATAAATATTCTACTTTCGAAAACGTTTTTGTAAATTGAAATCGAACCATACCTGTTGCATTCAGGCCTGCTGGATAATTGCATAGTAAAAAAATCCAAATGGCCTTGGATCTAAAATTATGCATCGGATAGTGCTTGCTTTTTGCACATACAAAGTTCATACTAAAAACTAGTATTGGCCACAGGATCTACGCTACAACTCAAAAAATAACCGAGTAAAACTGCACTTTGTCCGGTTTTTCTCGATTTTATTTTAAAATAACCGTCCGATCGAGTTGTCCGACCTGTCATTTTCTTCGTGTTTTTATTCTCTTCAATTTTATAAGCAAAAAAACTGAGAAAAACTTTTTTTTGCGTAAAATTAATAAAAACAGTTTTAAAGTTTTAAATAATAAGTTTGTGTAAAAAACATATCATTATATCATATGAAAATAATCTCTAAACAATGGCGCAGCAAGTTTTCTCCTAACTCTTTTTAAACAAAATGCTCACTCATAATCTGTGTAGCTTAGCCTATTAAGGGAGCTTCTTTATTTATTGCCTTATGAATGAATTTTGTCAAAATCCAGCTGTTTTCACTTTTGCTAGATAGCTCGATTAATTCATTTTTTTCTCAATAATTGTTCAAGCTTAAAAAGCGTTTTCTCCTTGCAAGCTCTCATCAAATTTGATATAATATTAGATATTATGGGAACAACAACAACATTTTTTCACTATTAATACACAATGGCTAATGGATCAATAAATCATCATCCGTAACAAGATAATTATGAATTCGTTAATATTCTCAAAGCTCAGTAAAACTAGAACCTGAAATATTGTGCTATCAACCAAAACAATGATAAAACGGTCAATAGCCATTAAGTCCTAATTAGCTATTAGAAAATACAAAGAGTGATGTGCTCCAGTGCCTCCGAAACGATTATTTCTAAGTCATTAAATCGCCAAGCTGGTCTTTTAAACATTTTGCAGCTCCTTCTGTCCCTTTTGTGATAAACGTTGTTCCGAATCCTATTTTGATACCAATTTGCAGGAACAATTTTAATTTATTTTTGCTTCAACTGAGGTATATTTAAAGTAGTTTCGCTTTTGATATTTAACGAGAATGTCATTCGTTTGAAGTTATGAATGTGAGTTTATTCGTATGAATAAATCATTTTGACAACCAATATAGAAATAATAACTTTTTTCGTTGATAGTTTATTAATTTCGATATTAATGAATTATTTTATTGAAAAAAGGATGTATTAATAGACGTCAATAATACACTATTTTTCATTGAGTAAGTATTTACGAGATTTTCACGTTTTGAAGATATTTTGATTATGACCCTATTCTGTAAGTCCAACTACAGAATGCTAATTCAGGGGAGAGATGGAGTTGAAATACTAGTTTCACCTTATCCAAGAAAAATAAACAAATAACGAATATTTAAAGATGATGTATTTTAGTAGTAAGCTAGGGGCGCCATGACGAAAAATCGTCAGAGGAATGGGACAATAAAATAGGTCAAATTCGGATACGGTATAAATTTAATAACAGTTGCGAAATAAATGAATTGCGTAACAAATAATTTTCGGCATTTACGAATTAAACTTTAAATCTGACTAGATCACTTACTAATAAGTTTATAGATAAACTTTTGTATAATATAGATGGTACCATTAAATATTGTACACAATATCACCCCAGAATAAAGACTATCTGAGGGTAATTAAATAGAAATGATTGCCGAAATAATTTTCCCATCCCACAGCTGTAGATTGTTCACAATTAAGATAATATAAAAAAATACAATTATACTAACTATATATAAAAAAACCATAAGCATTAAGGTGTTAAGCGAACGAAACACTTTTCAACATCTTCAATTTAACGGTGGTCTACTCACGATTTTCCTAGGGGATGAAATTATTTAAACTCGAACCCTCTCGGGCTCCAGAAAGCACGCCAATCGGGTTGCTTACGTTAACTCTGATAATGCACCCATGTAAGTGTTAATGTGTTATGCCTTAGTGAGAGGGGGTGAAGCGCCCTATCCCCAAAAGTTGCGCAATCAGTAGCGTTGTAGTCACAACATTCAACAGTGTACAGCAGGATCTCGGTCGGTCTGGTTTTCTTCGAACCACTTCAAACTATGATGGTGATAGCGCATAAAACAAGCAGTTGCCGACTCGTTTCGTTTTATGAGGCTTATTTGCACAATGTACATCTAACTTTGTTACAAAGTGCGTGGTAACGTCTTCACCAGATTTGCCTGCAAGACAAATTACGTCCTTATAATTATGCTAATTTTATTATAATAACTTATAGTTTACCTTAGATTTTATTAGGCACTATCCACAAGAACACCGAACAGTAAAGATGGCTTCCGTTCTCTCTTGTTGTTCAGTACAAAGTTCCCTCGTTCTACTGACCGATCTTTTTAGACTGATCTAGTCATGCGCACGGCGCGACCGTTAATATTTAAATTATCAACTTCGATATTTATTGTTAAAAATAAGAAATTAGCATGCCATGTGTCTACTGCTACTCAGCGACATTTGTACCTAACTCACAAGTAGCCAAAATTGCCATTTATGACTGAATCACCGAGAATAAGACCATTCAATTTCCGGAGTGATTTTGGTTGCCTATACGTAGGAACCATTCGCCGCAAAATAATTTGAGTTTATGAACGACATTGCCAATTTCATCAAATTCTGTATACTGGCTGTCACAGTGAACCGTTACATTATATAGACACCCAGTTATACCCATAAAAATAAGAAAAAAACAATCAAAGACTAACATCATGCACTTTAATCAGTTGGTAACAAACTCGTACATGCATTGTTTGCACTTGCCAAAACTGCGGTTGGGTTTTCTAGCTTCATAACTGCGCAATTACGAAATTACCATCACTTTTTCACAATGAAAATTTTGTAGACAATTCGCATGTCATATATTTCAATGGTAAATGGGTTTTTTAGCAAACGTGATTTTTACGTTAAATTGAAAATGTGTAGAGTTGATAATCTTTGTGGAAAAGTGAAAGGAAAGTGGTGAAAAATTTAAAAATCACTTACCTCGAGGACAAAAAAAGGATAAAGGTATTTTATAAAGTATCATCTTCATCGATGCGATAAAAAAGATGAAATTGGTTTTTATTTCGAATTAATGTGATTCTTCAATCAGTGACCTTGTACTCCATTCATTAATTATTTTCAACCAACGAAAATACCTATGGTCACTAATAAACTGTTTAAGAGCCATACGGAATAGTGATATTTTTCGTCGGTCGGCAGTGCTGGCGACATATGTCTACATTCAAAATTGTGCGGTGCATCTACGGATTGACATAACTTAAAATAAGTCAATTCTTCCTCGGAATAAGTGAAACTGGCTTATTTTACAGAATTATTTCATATGTATAAGACGTCGTAATTATAGTCGCAATATCCAATGCTCAAAAGAACATTTATCACAATATAAACATTGAAAATTACTCGAAAATAATATCATTGCTAAATCGAAAATCTGAAGGATATCAACCCAAAAAGCTCTTACATTCGAACCAGAAAGAATAAAAATATATAATAAACCTCTCGACGAAATATATTTTGCAACTAAGGTAGGTAGATTAGATTAGATTTTAACGATGTTACAATGCACTGAAACCTAAGGTTTATTGTGCACCCCTATCAGAGCTATTCTCTCTACTACTACAGCTCGCCTTTCAGTTCCAGGGTTCAAGTGAACTCTTCTATTTGGGGTAGCTTCAATAAGGTTGGAACCTCACTCTTGTCTGAAGCATTTTTTGCATTGGTTTACAATGGCGAGGCATTCTTGAACTAGGTGATCCGGAGTTTCTTCCTCCTCCCACAGAATTTACACTCGCCAATTTCTACTAGGTGTATTCTCATTAGATGCTTCCAAAGGCGGTAGTGCTCTGTAAGTGAGCCAGTGAGTAGATGCAGCTTATTTTTATTGAGATCCAAATAATTTTTGGATCTAGCAGTGTCAAAGCTTAGCAAGAACTTTTTGGAGTGATCTAGCCCGAGAAGGCATCACCAGAGTGCTTCTCCATCGGTTTCCTTCTTCTTCTGAAACTCTATTTTACAGAAGCAGTTTCCTACACCATGGAAAAGCTCCGGGCCAATAAAGGGCGTTCGTGCTGCTTTCCTCGCAAGGGAAATTGCCTCTTCATTTCATGTGATTCCCAACTAGCCAGGAACCCAGACTAAAGAGACTCTGTTATTCTTGTCTAGTTCAGCAAGTTTTCTTCGGCAGTCCCATACCAACTTTGGATGAATGACTTAGTGCCTTGATAACAGCTTGACTATCAGAATGAATCGAAATGTCACATTTCTGATAGTTTCTTTCTAGGATAATTCACACGCATCTTTCGATCACAAGTATTTCTGCATGAAATATTCTTTACGATACTTACTTTCTTGATCATTTCGTCACTGAGAAGATTCGCTGATGAGATGAATGTTGTTAGAGAGGACCAGGCTCTATGATATTTCTATCACCAGATGTAGAAGTGAGAGATCTGCAATGATCTCAAGTGCTCTAGTTGGACCGTTCTCATAGCTCCAGTGATGCGCACATAGGCAAACCTTTGAACTTTGTCGAGGGTATTCCTCGTGCTTGACGGTCGTACCAGATTATTGCCCCATATGAACTTGCTGGTCTCACAATCATGGTGTACATCCATCGCAGTATTTTTGGGATACAGCCCCAAGTCTTACCAGTTAGAGTTCTGTACGCCATCAAAGCTTATATTGCATTACTACCAATTATTTCAACTTGCTTATTCCATAGAATTTTAATGTCTTAGGTTATACCTAGATATTTAACTTCAGATTTCCATTTTATGATTTCCTCGTTTATAGATAGGAATTTCGTAGCTGGAATTGTTTCTTTCCGGGTAAATAGAATTACTGTGGACTTGATTAGGTTAATTTTCAGGCCCAATGACAAGCACCATTGCTCAATAACTCTGAGGCCCCTTTGAAATAAATGACACAAGGTGCTCTCGAACTTGCCTCTGACTATTAGAACTATGTCATCAGCATAGTTCATACATTCGAAGCAAAGCTCCGTTAGGCTTTTTTTGCAACTCATCTACTAGGAGGTTTCATAGGAGGGGAGATGTTACTCCCCCTTCAGGTGACCCGCGAATGACTTTGACTGAGGTGTTTAGATTCCCCACCTGTGTCTCAGTAATACTCGTCGTCAACAACTGATACATCCATTTTACGATGTTTTCTTTCACTTTTTGCCTTTTTAGTGCTTATTTGACAGACACATGAGTTGTGTTGGCTAAGGCCCCAGATATATACAGGATTGCGTACATTGCGATTTCTTTGTTGCTCAGAGTTCTCTGGGAAACTTCGGTCAGCTGATACAGAGCAGTATCCCTTGATCGACCCGCTCTATTGGCATGCTGACATTTATGAAGTTGTGTACTTTCCAGATTATCCGTTATGTTGTTATCCGCTACTTTCATACTCCATAGTTTCAAGTTGAATCGATGTTAGGCAGATGAGTTTAAACGATCGGGGATTGGTACCATCTTTTTCCCCTATTTTTGGTATAAAGGTTACTCTTGCGCGTTTCCAGGCATTAAAACCCCTGCTAGACTGCTTCTTGTAATCTTCAGCAGGCGAAGAAAATTCTCCTCTATCCTTTGCTGCTGGTGATTTATATAGTTGAAAGGTACTTATTGCCCATTCCAACCATTGTCTGGTAAATATTTTCTTCCCAATACTCCTTGCGGGTTTTTTGGTGTAATTCATTGCTATTTCAGTGCTTGTTGTATATTCAGTACCTGGAAAGTGGGTTCTAAGAAGAAGAATCGATCGTTCGTCTTCACCTTCCGTGTATGATCCGCCTAACTTTTTCAGCGACATTGTGGGGTTAGTTCCCTCACTTGACATGCCCTTCTGTAGTCTGGCCGCTGTGTGAGTCAAGAAAGTCAATTACATGTTTTCCAATAAAGGTATTATTTATTAAAGATTGAGTTAATTGTGGTTAAAATGGCTGTTTGACATTCACTGGAACTACATTCCATGACTAGAGAAGATCTACAAGAGTTAATTTCAGCCAATTTAGTGATGATACCAAAGACAAAAGGAAAAGTCGTTCAAATATTTACCAATAACGATAACTATTACAAAGTCTGCAAAAAGTATGCTGATCTGATCATTCTGTCCACATGGTCTCTCCAATCTCTTCTCCTGTTTTTTGATCATATTACTAGGTCCTGTATTTCACATCTTTCTCTCATTTCTTCACTTCTATTCCGGGCAAATGAGATATGTCCTGTAATTTGTCTAAGTTTTCACATTTATGTTGTTTTAGGAGCAGTTTTGTTATTGTGTTCCCTTCTCTAGTTTCTATAGCGTACGTCATAACTGGTCTAACACAAGCCTGATAATTCTTACGTTGTTTCTGACGCTCATATATTTATTTCTCAAGAGGCGTTTGTAAGTTATTTTCGTCTCCAGATATGACTACTGCATCGTCAACATATCATATTATTATTATTATTATTATTATTTTGTCTTCTAATCTATAACCTCTCCAACCTGCTTCACCTCATTTATCATGTTATCCATTGAAATGTTAGGTGCTTAACGGGATTGGGCTCATGCTGTCTTCTTGTCGGATGTCCAATGTATAATTAAGAAAATATACTCAAATATAAGTTCTGATTTGGCAACTTTAAAGGCCTATAACTCAGAAACGTATGGGATTTTTTTATGTCGCTGCATTATTTTCACTTCATCTAGTGACACCCGAAATTTCTGTATCAAGTCCCAGAACACCCTATATGTAATTCTCGATATTCGGCTATTCGATTATTGTTATTGTACTCGAGTGAATTTTTATTTTCTTTCCGTTTGAAATAATAAGGAAACTTTCATGAATACTTACGATTTAACTTATTCAGACTCACAACCTGAATATTATAGATTTTACGTCTTATTTTACCCTGTCCAGTTGTTTTTACAATAAAATTATCAGATCATCTATTATTTTGCAATTATTACCACCACGAATATCCTTTTATAAATACTAAAAAATCTCAACAACTTATCATTACTGACAGTTTTTCAATGATTGGTGTAAAAAATATATCTATCTACGACTCATAGGAATGACTGACAAAGGTGCTTTGTCAACTATCAAAAAGGAAAATGCAAAAAGCAATTTGTAGGTATCAATATATTTGGTTAATTGTATCAAGATATCGCTAAATTTTTGGAGCTACTTATCCCAGAAACTTACATAGGACACTCCTACAGAAGAACATCAGCAACAATTGTCGCCAAGAAAACTGGCTCTGAAACTACCATGCGGAACTGCTGAAAGTTATGTGAACGATTCGATCAATAAGAAGATACAAATCTACAAACATATTGCAGAAACTGTAGGATCCTCTTCCGCAAGCAAACTGCCGCCAATATGTGAAACTACGGCAGCAGCTTCAGAAAATAATTGTGAGTCTGATTCGCATAAAATTCAAAACATCGTATCAATTAATAAACATAAAATGGTTCACAACCGTCTTCAAACATCGGTTTATTTTTAAAATTGTAGTAACCTTACCATAAATTTTAATTGAAAAGTAAATAGTAACTCTGCGTTTTTTTTGTGGTCGTCGGAAAAATATTTCGTACAACACGCGACATATTTAGCCACGATTCACTCCCAAGCTGTTTGACTTCCACTTCGAATCTCTCAATCCCTCTTCTTTCCTCTCATTTCTGGTTCATTTATATTTACTCACAGTTGTTTTTGGTTATCACATATAGAGGGAACCAATATTATATTAGATATTTCCGCACAACGGCATAATTATTTGGTCCGCAGCTGAATGACATTTTAAGTCCGACTTTTGAACTGTTAGGTAGTGAAATAGCTGATAGACCGAAACAGCTATGACGTCATAAATACAGCCGCTGACAGTTACTGAGGGAAAACAAATATTTATTAACGTTCATTTTACTTTTGTAATATGCTCAAACATGGCTATTGCTAATTTGTCCAGCATCGCGGAGCAGTTTTGTACTGAAATTAAAGTGTTAAAGAAATGTGAAGACAGTTTAAACAGTGGATATGTCGTATATATAGAGTATATGATGGAAGTTTAGGAGCGAAGCAATAAGGCATATTTACTTGATAGTCACTGCAGTATCAATTTACAAATGAAAAAACGAATAAACTTTTAAAATATTACAACGGTCAAGACAAGACATAAGTTAAATAATTGATTTGTTTTCCCTCAGCGGCCATGTTCTGACGTCACACTTTTTCGGTCTATTAGAGAGAATTATTGAATTTTCTGTGAGTGTGAGTTTGATACACATAAAATTCACAACTTCGTATCAACTAAAAAACATGATATAGTCATAGTTTATTGCTTTCAGAGGTAGTTAGATCACTCTGCTGAGTTTACCGTTCCAATCGTTTCTCTCACTCACATCCACTATTAGGAAATAATTTCAAGATGCGCAGAAGATTTGTCACTTATTACGCACAGTGTTTGGCTGTTGAATTAGTTTTCAAATCATCATTATATCAGTTGGCTCCACGTCCATGCGCGTAGGAAATAATTTCAGGTTGAACAGTGGAAAAATTGGAATATACAGATCAAAGCTGCCGACAACGAGTGATATAACTGCTTCTGTAAGCTTTAAACTGTGACATGGTCAACAGAAATCTTCAAGCACCTGTTTGTTTTGAAAATTGTAGTAATCTTAGCATAAACTTTAATTAAGAAATTAAGTACTAACTCTGCTTTTTTTTGTGGCCCTCAGAAAAATATCGTGTACAGCATGTGTTGAAAATTCGATTTCACACTCATTTTCATAAGCCACTCGCCTATGGCTCGTGTCTCAATTCTGTAAATTAGTGTGAAATATTTCATTTTCAACATTTGTTATACACTATACTATTTACCGCTTAGAGCTTAATGAATTTATCCAGAACATTTTTATTAAAGTATTGATGAAAGTTATATTGAATATTTGATGCGATTCTATTAATTAATGATTATTGTAGCTATCTCATGACTTTTTCATGTGAATGGTTGCTTCAGCTGTAATACAATAATAACTAAAACACGTATACATATTTCGGCTTTAATGATATTCTAATTGAACAAAGTCGTTTGAATTTTCCCAGTAGCTTCTATTAAACAAAATATTGTATTAGAAAATATTCAACAGATTTATCATTACACCAGCACCCGTGTCCTTACAATAATCAAACTTTTACCAATTGTCAATATAATATTTGTGAATATCAAAAACAATAAATTATGCTTGACATTTGTAAAATGATACAATTTGAAATTAATTTCGTCCTACTAAATATTTATTCCAAAATAAGGTAAATTTTCCATAATTCATACTATATATATTATGTAGGTAGTAACTGCGGGAATACTACATTGTGTGCCCACTAAACAAGAAACATAACAACTCTTTTTTGTGATGTTCTTTTTAGAGACTTTTCGTAATGTTTATTTGAAACGTCAATAAGATATCTCCTAGATGTCTTAATTTTATTACCAACTCTAATAACATCCATGTCATGTAATTAAGACATATTTTTGATATACACAATAATACTTGAATTCGCATCCAATGAACTTCTTTAAAGCAACTTCCTATGGGAAACATTCATACGATATTAATTTGTACAGTTCTTACTAATGTCATATACAGAACATTACTGTAATATTACAAATTAACATGTTTCTAAGATGATCACATGTTGCAGTTACATTTACATCTTTAGAAATAATTTTTAGTAACTTCCTGCGATTACGTCTATACGATGTTAGTTCATAAAACTCTAAGTAATATCTCATATTAAACATCACAGTAATATTCCAATATTAGAATAATATATCATTTTATACAAAAGAGAAGTATGAATTTTAGTGGGACACCTGAATTTACCTGCCAAACGGAGTGAGGCATATAATAGAAGGTAAACTATGAAAAGTCACCTCTCGAAATAAAATATTATTATTCCTTTGAAGAACACCGCATGTTTTTTATGGAAAATAGGTCCCAGTCGATTGGCTGAAAATCTAGTTTGATGTAGTTTATGATGATCTGATCAAAGGTCTCCATGGGTACAACTTGATCTTTAAGTAATTGTTTTATCAGATACTTTGTATCCACAACATATATCACACTGATCTTCACGCGGGCGATGGATTGAGATGTTTTCCTTCTTCAAAGTTTTTGTAAATAGCGACCTTTCTGCAGATTTTTTATCATGTTCTGTCCACCACTTTTTATATTCTTGGTGCATATGCAAAATCGAACGATACGTAGATTCTACATGAATTTTAGCTGGAGAAGCTCGACAATAATGACTACGCACTTTCGGTAAGAGATTTAGCCACTCCTCAATGTTTTCTATTTTTTCATTTCTAGGTTTTTTGCTTGGTTTTATTTCGTTGTTTCATTTTCGCTCGAAATAGTTTTTGATTATTTTTTTACCCAGTGCATATATGTGCCTCTTCCTAAATCCAATGTAGTAAGGTCGGCATACTCTCAGTTTATCAGAACCACCTATTCCTAAGTAAATATCATGCCCTTCTCTTTTTTATGTTGTGAATAAACGCTTTTCCTTCTAGGTATAGGTGTGCGACTTGTAACTACTCCATTTTTGTATGCCTTTTTTTCATTCCATGTCTTTAGATTATTCCAAAAATTATGAAACAGTTGCGTACGATCTTCGTCAGAAAATTCACTGCACTGGAATGTTCTGGGGGTTACCTTTGTTGTAGTCTTAGGGGTACAACGTTCTTTAATACTTCTAGAATGTTTATTAACATCCTGTAACACTTTACCATCTACTCTCTGTAGGCTCAATAATTCTGACCAAGCGCTCTCTGTACACAAGTTTCCTTTTTTTTATGGAAACACTATGTTTTTTAATATCAGCAGCTACGTCTTCATCGGTATCGCTGGTATCTTGTTCTATATGAGATTTACTAACAAGCTCACTGTCTGTATGGTCAGTTGTTTCATCATAATTTTGATCATTGTTATCTTCTTTATTCTCAGTATTGCTATTGGGTTCGCTTCCAGAATCATTGTTAGTGATAAAATGTACGTTGTCTTTAGAAACTTTAGGCTCATTATGTACGATTTTATCAAAAATACTATAAACGCACGAGTTTCATCAGTATCCAACAAAGTCATATACGATGCAGCATTATTAATACAATTTAACAGTTCATCGTCAGGAATTATTACAGTCCAATCTTCAAATACTAATTTTTTATCCAGTGCCAAATTGTTATTGTTCTCAGAATTCATTGAAATCTTATATTCAGTGGAACAAATATTTTCATAAGCACAATCACTGGTGATGGTATTACACTGGAGTGAATTTACAAAATAGTCACTAAATGGGCAGGAACTCGGGTTTAAGTTGGTATCTTCTATGGTTACGGTAAGGACCTGATTGCTTTTATTATTATTTTCCAGATTTGAAGATAAATCAGAATCTGGGATTACTGTTTTCTTCAGCGAACGCTAATTGTACAAGTTTTTTCCTCGCGAAAACATTTTCAGCAAAAAAATTACGATGTAATGTTAGTTTAGAAATGTAGTATAATGTCCAGATGATATCGCATTTATGTATAAAATTAAGTATGAAAAAAATATTGAAAACTTGAGGTTATGTTTATCTGTGTGTTATAAAATTAGGTAGCTACTACTCGAAATAGGCGTCAGCAAAATAAATAATAATGTAATAAAAGCAAAATAACTTACCATAAATAATGCTTTAACACAACGGTTTAATTACACATGAACACAGGAAATTAATGTTTTGGAAATGCAGAAAACAACATCATGATGTATCACACATGGCAGGTATTCACGTGGTAAATGCTGTTATGGGCACCCTGGTTTGGTATCGAATTTATGCTATGTGCATCAGTGTGATGTTATATCTACAGATAGCGGGTATTACCAACAATAATGTTGCCGTGTTACAAAGCAGTTATTAAATTTAATAAAATGGAAGAAGACTGATTTACATTGCACATGGCAGCTGTTACCAATTGACGGGGGAAAAAATTAGGCATCGAATGATACCAAAACATCAAAATGACAAAAAATGCACATAGCAGGTTTTGAAAAAACAACGACGATATGGCAATGGTATCCACTTCTAATGCACTATTATGCACCACCAACAAAAACAAAATCCACCCTCCACTTATTTAGTTAAACCTGATTATATAAGTTTGGCCCTTTTAATGACAATTTCCGAAAAAAGTATAGGTTAGTGGAGTCCACTACTAATGCATTCTCATACACCACCAACAAAAACAAAATATTCCCTTACCCCAAGTATAAGAAGTTTATTCCTTCCCTTATGCCAAGAAAAAATTGGAAAGCAAATATTAGTGAAAAAGTGCCCGGAATGTTATCAAGAGGTCAGAAAATGTCTGTTCATCGGTCGTTTGAAAGTGTTAAGTGAGTTGTTTTCGAATGCTACCAGGAAATATATTGTATACCTAATATGCGTATAACGTCACATTTCGCACCGCATATAAAATGTCATAAGTGAGAATTTCGACTGCTGAACAACGTCTAAGTATATCTTGCAAACCATGCTGGTGCCTAGAGATTTTATCTATCTTAGAAGTTATTCAATTAAACTCTCTACGAAATATCAAAAACATTTTTTAATCGTATGGTGAGAAGGATCTCATATTGAATGTGCTTGTATACGAATATTGTTCTCGCAGTTCCCAATGAAGCCGTACCTGAAGTTGCTGATGAGAGGAATAAACAAAGAACTTAGTATATAAAAGAAATGGTTATAACCTTTTTATTGAAAGAAATATTCCAAAAATATTTAACTTTAAATAATGAGCTTCAGCTAACTAGGGGAAGGGAGATTTTCTAACTTATTTTTGTAGAATTTATTTAAATAAAAAGGTAATAAATATTTCTTTTATATACGAAGATAATTTTGTTATTGTGCGTAAGAATGCATTAGGAGTGGACTCCACTAACCCATACTTTTTTCGGAAATTGTCATCAAGGGTGCCAACTTTATATAATGAGGTTTAAATAACTAGTTGGAGGGTGATTCTGTTTTTGTTGGTGGTCCTTAATGACTTTCGAGGCAATTATAGGACATGAATGAGGAACACGCTCGTTAAATAATTTTTTGTATATTTTCACCCCTTAAAGACAATTTAAAAAACATCCTCAATTTTTAACTTCGTATATAAAAATATATTCACTTTTCCGTTTTCTTGACCAGCTGCTGCTAATCAGGCAGCTAGATTATCGATACTTCTTTCAAGTAATTATAAGACCAAAAATATTTGAAGCAACTCGTCCGACCTTGCAAGTGATGTCAATTATAATATTTAATAACTACCACGACTGCAATATCTACAAATATCAAATTATAGTATATGTTTACCTGCACTGGGCCTTAGAGTTTTCACCTTATTCCTAGTAGAGTGTTTTAACATACCTAGAAAAAAAACAATAATCAATGAAGTAGTAATAAATAATGATAAATACGCAAAACTATCTAAAGTAAATAATAATGAACTTTTCTTCACTTGTTTGGGAATGCAGTTACAGTTAACAAAATATTCTTAATGTTACGAAACCGCACACTGGTGTAGTCCTCGAAGCCGGACCTGTCTAAGCCAACATTAGGGGAAAGTGGTCACCATTCGTACGCGGGGCACATTCGTACAGTTGATTAAAAGAAAATCCAAACGCCGCACAAGCACGCCTTTGCTTGTGAGCATAGACATACCGGCCGCCATGTTGCTAGCGGGGTGTCGCGTCAGTCGCACTACGGTGTATCAGCTGACAAGACGTAACGTGTATTCGCGGGCGGTGAGTGAATTTTTTTACCTAAGTTTAGTTCGTGATTGTAAGTAGAATTGGCATGTTTTTGACAAAATGGTGATGATTAATTAATGTGAACATTGTTTATTTTGAGCTCTAACTGTTATATTTCTTGAACTAAATCAGAATTTGAATAAAGTTGTATTTTGTTTTGTGCAAAGACATGTGATGCATTCGGACGCCCAGACAGGGGGCACATTCGTACGCGTACGAATGCTCCCCGTTAGATTTTATCAACAACCAGTATATCAAAAACAAATAAAATATACCTAGTATCTTTTAAAAGCATCGCACAGACAGCATAATAACATATTTTTTCTTATATTCTACTTCTAACATAATGACATATTTTTATTAAGCCAACCTTATACTTATAATCAATATTTTATTGCAGAATCATGGTGCGAAAATATAAAAAAAAGGGTACGCGTACTCAAGAAGTGGATAAAGAGTCTATGAAGTTAGCAATTGATGATATAATACAAGGAAGGTTGTCGTATAGGAAAGCCGCGTTAAATTACAACATCAAAACATCAACGTTGGAAAGCAGAGTCAAGAAATTTAAAGATGGCTCTAACGCCGATGTACCCTTACGAACTTTCCATCCAAAATTCACGAGTCTACAAGTCTTCTCCATGGAAGAAGAGGCACGCTTAAATAACTATATTACTAATTTCTGCAAAATCCATTATATGCTAACGATAGTACAAATTTGGAAACTTGCCTACGAATACGCGAAAGCGTTGAATTTAAAATATCCAGCGAAGTGGGACGAAAATGAAATGGCTGGCTTAGAGTGGATGCGAAAGCCAGAAAACACTAGCGCTGCTCGATCATTCTCGTTTAATAAGAATGCAGTACAAGAATTTTATAAAAATTTGGCAGATGTATTACAGCGACATAATTTTGCTGCCGACAGGATATTTAACTTTGACGAGTCCGGCGTGTCTACTGTTTTAGAAATTCCTAAAGTTTTGGCGGAAAGAGGCGAATTGATAACATTTGGTGGTATTATTGCTGCAAGTGGAAATACTATCCCTCCGCTTTTTGTATTTCCACGGGTGCACTACAAAGATCATTTTCTTGAAGGTGCGTCTGAAGGAAGCCTCGAAGCTGCTAATAGAAGTGGGTGGATAAATGAGGACATATTTGTTTCAGTATCAAAACACATTCAGGCACACACACTGAGCTCTAAGGAGCATCCGATTTTACTGCTTTGTGATAATCACGAAAGCCACATCAGCTTAGAGGCTATAATATTTGCTCATGATAATGGCATTATTGTTGTGTGTTTTCCGCCGCACACTAGTCATCGATTGCAACCCTTAGACGTTTGAGCATTCGGCCCATTCAAAGCAAAGTTGAAAATAGCGTTCAATAATTGGCAAAACAATCAACATTTATATTATTCCTAAATTGGTAAAACTTGCATATTTCGAATCTTTTACCGCCAAAAATATTACAAGTGGATTTGAAAAGCCAGGTATATGGCCATTCAATGAAATAGCCTTTAGCGATGAAGATTTCTGTCCTATTGACGTGTATGCTTCAAATAATTCGGTAAATGTGCCATCTAATCCGGAAACAAGTACTGTCGCTCAAGAACCACTACCTTCCACCAGCGTGCCATCGACTGATATGAATGAGTCAGATATTCGTGAGCAGTCGCCCTCTTTGCTCCAAAATCCTCAAGATATTGATACCGAAACTGGCGAAACTGAACCTTCCACTTCTGCGGCTGAGGCACAATCTGAACTGAGTTCTTATCTTCCCATAATATCAGAAGTCATAAGACCTTATCCTACAGCTGTTAGAACCAGAAAAACCAATAAAGGAAGAAAACCGGGTAAATCCCGTATATATACAGATACACCTGAAAAAACTGAACTAGAAGAGAGACATAGACAGAAAGAATTGAAAAAAATAGAACAGGAAAGGAAAGCCAGAGCTAAAGCAGTGAAACGTAGTTTGAAGGAACTTAATTCAAGACAAAATAAAAAGAAAGCTAAGAAAGCCGAAAGCGATGAAGATTCAGAGGAATCTGAAGGATCGCAATTTAGCTTCCGGGAGAGTTGAACATCTCCAGTAGGTTCAGAAATGGACGAAGAGACTGATGATAGCAGTATCAATAATAATTTAAATGTGACACCAGAGAAAATCAAGGAAAATTGTTATGTTGTGGTAAAGTTTGAAAAAAAGACTTCTGTTGTTTATTACGTCGGAAAAGTTCTCTGTCTTTATTCGGATACAGAGATGCAAATATCTTATCTTCGGAAGAAACCAGGATTATCATGGCATTCTTTTCCCCTGATATAGAAGACATACACACTCTGTATATCAGCGATGTCATTATGATCCTCCCTGATCCTCAACCACGAACCTGTACAGCTAGAATGGCTAGACTTTTTACTTTCGCAGTTAATTTAAATGATTATAATCTGCAATGAGTTCAAAATAACAACCAAAAGTATAATTACCTACTTTAAGTTCAAATTGTCGAAGACTGTATAACGATGTCATACAAAATGATATTAAACATCTCATTCAGACTGATTGTAAGCTCAGAATTATCAATAAGTAAACTGCGGATGAATGATTTTATATTTCGTTATTTTTCTTAGACAGATTTATCGACTATGAGCTAAGTCACACACTATTAAGTTAGTTCTTTGATAAATGAATATTTTTATAATAACAATAATAAAAAAGTAACGACTTTAATTGGCTTTTTAATTACCCTGTATGAATCTACCCCATGGCGTACGAAAGTACCCCACCTACTGTACGAATGTACCCCGTACGTGAGGTACTTTCGTACAAATATCTTATCGCAGAAAAATTACTATAACCCTTTAACCGTTTGACGTACTAGTACCGGACTTTTTTGTAACAAACTACAATATATTTGTTACACTAAGGTACAGGATAATTCCGACAATTATTCAAAAGGTAAAAAAATAAAATCTAAGAAGTGTACGAAGGGTAACCACTCTCCCCTATCGAATGAAAAAATTTTGGCGAATCCGCTTCATTTATAGTAAGGACGGTTTTTTGGTTGTTTTTATTGGGAACCAAATTCTAGAGATTCTAGAAATCCGATCTTTCTGGAAAGGGATTTTAATATATAAGGCGACTACTTGCGGCCAGTGAGTCAATTTACTGTTTAATCTAGTAGTGAATAGTGTGTAAATAAATTAAGTGTAAGTACATATAACCGTGTGTATAAATTTATCCCACCCATAAGGGTAAACTATTAAATACATACGAAGAACATTACAATGAAATTCACAATAAGCTAGAACATAATTTGTGAACAATGTGAATTTCTATAACATCACATTGAATGAGGGGATAAAATTGTATGTTTATATAAATGTGCACTTCACAAGGGTTTTCAACCACAGTCAAAATTTTGTTGTGATCAATCAGACAATGACGCTGGCGTGCTGTAGCAAACTGAAGACATTTTGTCAGAACGTGCTTCAACGTGAAGTACATAATAATGGATCTCTATTGTCCTCCATCAGATACCGATGGTTTGCGCAAATGTTTACAATCCGTAGCTTTCTGATGATGACCTTCTCATTTCTAATAATTTGTTATATTACAGATAGATTCTGACAGATTTTATGATGCAGGATATTTTCTATCCCTATCACAGCTTTAGGTTATTGATAAGTTTTGAATATAGACCATGAACAGATTAAGTTATCTTAGTAACATTAATCGAGAATGAATGACGGGGAAACAGCATATATTGAATAGATGATGCTTTCACTTGATGAAGATACATACTGAACGATGCAATAAAACATTATAATTTGTTTAAAACTCCATTCATTTCAACTAATGTTCAATTTAAACTGGTTGACGCGTTTCACTAACACAGTAGCTTTCTCAAAACGAATTCGTTAATCAGTTAAAAGTGCCAATCGTAATAATGGGTTAAGTTTTCAGACAAACCACTCTGTTCACATATTGTGACTAAAAATGTTGTTTAATACTTTAGTTAGACCTCAACTTGGGTTTGGATATATTATTTGGGGAGATCAACCTCAAATGTACTTAGAAAATTTCAAGTTAGTACAAAATAATTACTTACGTTTCTTGTATTATAAAAAAAAGATCGTTGGCCGGATTTTAGAACAATTAGGACAACTAGATTACAGGAAGATCTTGGGGTTAACAATAGTCGACGATAACTGAATATTATGATTTTATTGTATAGAATGATTAATTGTATATAAGTCGTAAAATTACTGAAGTCCAATACTGGTAACGTATTGAATGCTGAATCTTTATACAATGAAATCCATGAAAGATCAAGAAAATCAAGAAATATTCTTATTCTTAACCTCCTAGAATGTAATCACCCAGATCATAAAAATAGAATTGCTCACGATGTCGAAAAAGCTGCTGAGATTATAAACCTGTTGGAAGTGCATACGGGTGTGGATATGAAAGTATATCGATTGCGACGTCCAGGAAATAAGCCCAGGCCTTTAAAAGTTACACTTGTATTAACATGTTTAAGAAACAAACGTAAAATTGCCACATCTCACCCAAACATTAGTATTAGTGCTGATCTAACATTTATGCAAATGGATCATATCAAACAACTACACAAAGATTTGGATGACAGAAAAAGTGAGGGTGAAACTAAGATTACTATTCGCTATATTAACGGTATTTTTAGAATATTGAATTACAATAACAGATCCATTAGCATACATTTAAAAAACGTCTAGACTCCTCTCTTAGTGTTTACTGTCAAAATGTTGGTGAAACTCGAACTAAACATGATTTGTTAATGCATAGCGTCCATTTGTGTAGCTATGACATCATTATTCTGGTTGAAACTTGGCTTAACCAAGAAATTGTTGATGCTGAACTTCAGTTCACAGACTTTTTATTATATACAGACAATATCGCTCTTCAAGCACTAGTAATAAAACTAGGGGGGAGGAGTACTTATTGCTACACGTAAATGTTTGTCTACTACGTTAGTTAAAACCTCTGTAGAAAATATTGAACAGTTGTTTGTTAGTCTTAAGCATGGTCGGGATGAATATATAATAGGTGGAGTATATATCCTGTCTAAGTCAAATTTTGAAATTTATCAAGGTCATGCTGAGAGTATGTATGAGTTGTTAATACAAATCCTGATCATGAATTATTAATTTTGGGAGATTATAATATTCCTGACTTAATTTGGATTACGGGTAACGATGGTTTGGAAGGTATATGCCCAGATTCATCAGTTGAAAAATTTGTTGTCGATAAATTTAAAATTTAGTGCTCTTGGATTAAATCATTTGAACAATTTACCCAATAATAATGGTGTGTTTTTAGATCTTGTTTTCTCCCATTCAACAACAACTGATTTGGCAGCAGCCGTTGATTTTCTTGATAATGTGAATTATCATCATAATGCCTACACCCTTGTAATAAGTATCGCCGATACTGATAAATCATTGCAATTTGATAAATATTAATATGATTTCAGAAATATGAATATAACTGGTATAAACGATTATTTTGCATTAATGGACTGGAGTTTTATGTATACACTGAATGTCGTTAATTTTGCAGTTCAATTTTTTATGAAATATTATATCATAGTTTTATTCCTTATGTTCCTATTAAGCGTTTCAGAACTTCGAATTTCCCTATTTGGTTTTCTCATGAGTTGAAATTTCTAGTTTTCAAAAAGAAACTACTACATAAAAAATTTAAAGGAACAAATGATCAAAGCACATATAATGAATTTTGTCAATTACGTTCTCACTGTAAAGAACTTAGTACTTTGTGTTATCGAAGATATTTGGAAAAAAATATAATTTGACAATCAACAAAGTCCTAATTCTTTTTAGAAACACATTTTAAACCTACGTAGATCCTCATCATATCCTCAAACAATGTATTTGGATGATATCTCTAGCTCTAATGGTAGTGAATCAGTCAACTTATTCGCACAGCATTTTTCCAAAGTTCATACTCGCGAGGACTGTATAATACCTGATTTCACCAGTATAAATACCGTCGACGTTAATAAAATCAATATTGGATTAGCTGATGTATTCAATTGCTTCCAGAACTTGGAACTCAAGTACTACTCGAGTGGTCCGGATGGCATACCACCAGTATTATTAAAAAACTGTGTTTGTACTTTAACGTGACCAATTCATTTGCTGTTCAGCTTATCTCTCAATTGTGGCGTTTATCCTGACTACTGGAAAAATAGTTATGTTACCCCTATATGTAAGTCTTGTGATAGGGAAAATGTTTCAAATTACAGAGGAATAACCATTCAATCTACATTACCTAAATTCATGGATAAATTAGTTACCTGTGAGCTTACATGGACAGGCAGAAATTTAATAGTAACTGAACAACATGGTTTTGGCTTAGGAAAATCAACTTCCACAAATTTACTCTCCTACAAGCTATATTTGTTAGATGCTTTGGAGAGTGGTACCCAGATTGATAATGTCTTTTATGGATTTCTCCAAAGCATTTGATAGAGTTAACCATTTGTTACTTATAGAAAAACTGGAAGCATTTGGATTTGAGACTTACATTTTGAATTGGATTGAGAGTTTCCTTACTGGGCGTTATTATTGTGTCAGAATAAACAATTATATTTCAAACACTATTCCTGTTGCCTCTGGTGTTCCACAGGGCTTACATTGTGGTCCATTGTTATTCAACCTGTTTGTGAACGAATCAACATGCTAAATCTCTAACGTTTGCTGATGATCTTGAATTATTTCTTCCAATTACTGATATATTGGATAGTCAGGTTCTCCAGAATGATTTGGATTTATTATTTGATTGGTCCATAACAAACAATTTACAACTCAATATAGAGAAATGCCATATTATCAGTTTCTCGAGATCAAACCATCTTCTTATCTATGACTGGAACATCAATGGTATGGTTCTCGATAGGATCAACGAAATAAAGGACCTTGGGGTTACAATTGACCAACAATTATCATTCAATAGTCACATGAATAATGTCTCTGCTAGAAGTAGTAAAATGTTGGGGTTTTTGAAGAGAAACGGTAAGCACTTTTCTTGCAATACTCTCAAAACACTGTAATGTTCTTTGGTAAGACCTTATTTAGAGTACGCTTCTATAGTGTGGTCTCCTTATAATAAATGTGCCATTTTAAGAATTTTAAATGTTGAAATCAGATTTCAGAAATATATTTCATTCAAAATGGGTATGTATCGGCAATTCGATTACCATAATACTTTAAACACTCTAAATCTAACTGATCCCAACACGTTGTTCTCATTCGGAATTGATATTAGTTTATAAAATCTAATCTGGGGTAGTTGATTGTCCGTTTCTTTTGAATCAAATCAACATTCTTGTTACTTCTCATAGAACTGGAAATCCTCCATTATTTTCAATAAAAAATTATAACACAAATTACGGTTACAATTCACCTGTTTCTAGAGATTTAAGATGGTTTAATGGATCCTTTTGTTGACCCTTTAAGTATGTTAAAGAACTCAATTAGAAATATACTAGTAGACTCTTAGTTTAGTTCACTGTAATGTAATGTGATGTTGTAATGTAATGTAATAATTATTGTAGATAATGGCCTCAATGATTACTTTCAACTTACTACCAAACAAGTTATGTAAATTGTTTATTATTGAATATTTACAATACTTGAAACGTGATAAATTTAATATGGTTTCCAATAACAAACGAGTCACTTTTCTAAATTTTTGTAACGGAATTGAATCTATTTTAAGATTAAATTATAATTATACATTGTACTTTTTTGTATAACTAATAATTTTTCTGAATTGAAATGAACAATATATATATATATATATATATATATATATATATATATATATATATATATAAAGAAGATGTAGGAATATCGCGTGATATGTTAACAACAACAACAAAGAGCATCATGGGTAATTCACGCAAAGTAAAGGGCTACTGAAATAGAGTGGTAACCGTGGACATGCATGTTTCTGACTCATTTGCCTCATCAGCACGGCATAACCAAATAATGATGTGAAATTTGGGAGCAAAGATGTTAATCGAAACATGGGAAAACACAAAATAACGGATTTCAGCAGGGAAACCAAACGCTCATTTGTGTCTTCAATTGGAAGATCCCGAGTTTTCAGGACATCAACCAACATCGACACGGAGGCGCATATAGCCCCCCGCCATGAACCTTCCGACCCATGGTAAATAACAAAGAAGATGTAGGAATATCGCGTGATATGTTAACAACAACAACAAAGAGCATCATGGGTAATTCACGCAAAGTAAAGGGCTACTGAAATAGAGTGGTAACCGTGGACATGCATGTTTCTGGCTCATTTGCCTCATCAGCACGGCATAACCAAATAATGATGTGAAATTTGGGAGCAAAGATGTTAATCGAAACATATGCGCCTCCGTGTCGATGTTGGTTGATGTCCTGAAAACTCGGGATCTTCCAATTGAAGACACAAATGAGCGTTTGGTTTCCCTGCTGAAATCCGTTATTTTGTGTTTTCCCATGTTTCGATTAACATCTTTGCTCCCAAATTTCACATCATTATTTGGTTATGCCGTGCTGATGAGGCAAATGAGCCAGAAACATGCATGTCCACAGTTACCACTCTATTTCAGTAGCCCTTTACTTTGCGTGAATTACCCATGATGCTCTTTGTTGTTGTTGTTAACATATCACGCGATATTCCTACATCTTCTTTGTTATTTACTATGGGTCGGAAGGTTCATGGCGGGGGGCTATATGCGCCTCCGTGTCGATGTTGGTTGATGTCCTGAAAACTCGGGATCTTCCAATTGAAGACACAAATGAGCGTTTGGTTTCCCTGCTGAAATCCGTTATTTTGTGTTTTCCCATGTTTCGATTAACATCTTTGCTCCCAAATTTCACATCATTATTTGGTTATGCCGTGCTGATGAGGCAAATGAGCCAGAAACATGCATGTCCACGGTTACCACTCTATTTCAGTAGCCCTTTACTTTGCGTGAATTACCCATGATGCTCTTTGTTGTTGTTATATATATATATATATATATATATATATATATATATGTATATAATAATTACTGTTATATTTATCAAAAGGCCATACTACACAATGTTACACAATTCTTACTTCATGTAATTGGATTATATAACCTGTTTGCAATAAATGATTTATTAATATTCTAATTTTCTGTTAACCTACAAAATGTGAAATCGTTACGCTTTTGATTGTCACTTTTACAATATGGCGGTGGTTTTGACAACAAGTTGGCGCATACGACTGCAACTTCAGGTGGCTTCTACTTTTGTGAAACTGTCTCTAGCAATAAACAAATGCCAAACTCTCTACTTTCCAAATATACTATATAGACTTTTGTTATAATTGGTAGTATTATTTCATGGTAGTGAAAAAATGGAGCAGTAAAATATTACATCACATCCATCTTTTATACACAAACCAACTTTTAACGCGTCAAAATTTCTATATCGCCTTTTTAGTTGGCAACTGATGTTTTATTTTACAATTTCCATAAAACATCTGCTCTTCATCGCAGAACTAAAATGTAAACTGTCACAGTTCCAGCGTGAGGCATTTGTTGAAAATAATTTATGAATGTATTACGTTTTTTGATGTTGAAAAAAAGCCGCACAACTGAAACCACTTTCTGTCTGAGTGTTCTTTTAATTTTAATTAAGTGTCTCTTCTAAATACTATTTGAGCGTTAAAACGTTCAGTTATCATAAATTAAATAGAAGTATTATGTGTAACAATCATAGTTGATTATAACGTTGAATTAAATTATAATTAGTTTGATGAACACTATGGTAGTCTTTCCTTCCACAGCTGTAGCCTCCACAATATAAAGGTACCTTTATCCAACATGTCGCGCGCGGCATATTTTAGCCACGACTCACTTCCGAGCTGTTTGACTACCAACATCCACTTATCGTCTGACGAATTTCATCTAAAAGACCTTACAACCCAGTCAGTGCAGAGGAAATCGTCCTTCTTCTGGGGCATCATTATACCCATACATTAAGACATCACATCACTAGACATTATCAAATGTACATACTTTTATGTGGTAATATCGTTATGATCTAAGATGGAAGGTCATATGGGAGCAACGATTAAGACGGTAACTGGAAGACCTTATGGATCATAGATATTATTTTACATTCTCTAAGTTGTTTATTGTCTATGCTAATTTTCGTTAAAATTAGCACCAATAGAGTAATCTCCACAATATTTTGTATATAAGGTAACCGTGCATTTCACTGACCTCTTAAGGTTATCATATTAATATAATTATAAAATAAGGACTGAAGAGACGAACATGATTGCTTTATCATGCAGTTATATCAGATACATGTACTGGTTGATCAGTTAAGGGTAGCGAGCGGCCATATCTCATAAGATATTGGTCGTATAGATTTAGAAAAAAAATACATGATAAAAGTCGCCAAGAGAAATTGCTGAAAATTATTTTCGAGTTTGTCAAACGTCCGCTAGAGGCCGTAACAACCAACACTAAGTAGAAAAATGGGATTTTTATAGAATTTTGACTAATGAAAGTACATCTATGATATCATTTTTATATTTACTGACTATTCACCTACACTTTTTGACTAAAATGTTTCGCTCTATCTATCAAAATAAAGCGGTGGGGAGGTTCATTTGTTTTTTTAAACAAACCAAGATTTCTCCCGTTTCGCTTGACCGATTTTAACAAATTCAGGCTCATATGAAAGAGCATAATTCACACTACAAAATGCTTAATTGGTTTTGACATATTGACTTTCGTCTTCGCCGCTAGATGGCGTTAACTGAAAAAGTAGCAAATTTTTGAGTTTTTTTTTAAAAAAAACGTAATGATATATTCATTTTTAAATATTTTAAAAGAGGATACATTTTTCTAAAATTTTATGAAAAAAATTATTCATCTACCTTTTTTTGAACCGTTGATATTGAACAAAATATAATTTTTCGTTAGACGAACGGTTTTGGATTGAAAAAATAAGATACGTTTACATACTGTTTAAACTAACATCGCATTTAAGCGAAGCAGACTATGATCTATATTAAGAAAGAAAACACCAAATTGTCAATCACGCTGATATTCATTGTGACAGTTCCTGCTATTAACATCTAATTTAATGTTATGTAAAAAGCATTTTTACAATAAATCATGCCTTTTACGAATAAAGAATTAATTTTCGATGTTTTGGAAATACGGCGATTGCTTTTAGGCAGTATGTACTGCGTTATCCCCTCCGGTGAGGGCATTCGAGAATAGTTTTTCGACGTTTAGCCTTACGTTTAAGGCAACATGGCCAAGTGCAACCAACTACAACTTTGAGAAGAAATCGTAGAGTAAGAATAGAAGATAACATTATAAATGTGTTGGGTTATATTCATGCAGATGCCCATTTACGCATAAGAGAGATCTCCAGATATTTAGGAATATCCTATGGATCAGTGCAAAAAATAATAATGGGTTTTAAAATTCACGTCGTGATTCATCAATCCATAAATGAGACTGACTTTGAACGTAGGCCCGATTACTGCTACTGGCTTAGAGATTTCATTAGGGAAAACCGCCATATTTTGTCACAAATATTGTGGACAGATAAAGCATATTTTTGCAGTAATGGCAGGGTAAATCTCCATGACATGCATTACTGGTCGGACACCAATCCACACTGGTTTCGTGAAGATTATCAGCAGGGTCGATGGAGTGTCAACGTCTGGTGCGGTGTTATTAATGGTGCTATTATCGGTCCGCACATCTTTAATGGCAATCTAACCGGTGACATGTATTTGAACTTTTTATTGAACGATTTACCAGGACTCTTAGAAAATGTGCCTTTAGAAATAAAAAGAAGCACGTGGTTTCAACAAGACGGATGCCCGGCACATTATTCTCGAAATGTGCAAGATTTTTTGAAGAGGCATTTTCCTAACCGTTGGATTGCTAGATGCAGTCTATTTTTCTGGCCACCACGGTCCCCCGATTTAACCTGCCTTTATTTTTATCTGTGGGGCCGAATAAAGGATTTGGTGTATAAAACTCGACCAACTACTCGAGAAGACATGATAGACCGAATTAAAAACGCCATAAATAGTATACCAAAAGCGGAAATTGAGGCAGCTTTCAACTCCACCCAGAAAAGATTGGATCAGTGCATTCAAAATAATGGACAACATTTACGACAAAACTATCAATTTATTTTTAACGTTTATTTTTAAAGTTCTGTGTTCTTGTTTTTGGTGTTATTGCTCCTGCTGTTGTTGGACAGTTTTATAAAGATTTTTTTTTCCAAATATGTAAATTAGTATGTTTCGAGATGTGGACGCCCCATGTAAATTTATTTGATTTTTTTAATCCAAAACCGTTTGTCTAACGAAAAAAAGTCAAAAGGTTCTTTTTGTTAGCAACTAATAAGTGATTATTAAAATGATTTTCATTTTGATAAAAAGCAGTGGCGTGCCATTTTTCAATGTAATAAAATTATATTTTGTTCAATATCAACGGTTCAAAAAAAAGGTAGATGATTAATTTTTTTCATTACATTTTAGAAAAATGTATTAATTTTTTTCATTACATTTTAGAAAAATTTATTCTCTATTAAAATATGTAAAAATTAATATACCATTACATTTGTTTTTTTGTTAAAAACTCAAAAATTTGCTACCATTTCAGTTAACGCCATCTAGCGGCGGAGACGAAAGTCAAAAAGTCAAAACCAAGTGAGCGTGTAAATTATGCTCTTTCAGATGAGCCCAAATTTGTTAAAATCGGTCAAGCCAAACGGAAGAAATCTTGGTTTGTTTAAAAAAACAATTGAACTTCCCCCACCGCTTTATTTTGATAGATAGAACAAAATATTTTAGTCAAAAAGTATAGGTGAATAGTTAGTAGATATGAAAATGATATCATCGGTATACTTTATGCAAAATTCTATAATCCCATTTTTCTACTTAGAATTGTTTGTTACAGCCTCTAGCGGACGTTTGACAAAATCGAAAATAATTTTCAGCAATTTCTCTTGCGACTTTTATCATGATTTTTTTTTCTAAATCTATAGGACCAATATCTTGTGAGATATGGCCGCTCGCTACCCTTATTTGATCACTTGGTACTTGTATGTTAAAGGTATGATTTTATTTTTATTTACGTGTATTTCTAAAGAAATATAATAAATGAAAAGGTATTTCAAAACTTTAAAATTGTCCATAATACCGACCTCTTTATAGCAATGGTCGCGTTACCGACCATTTCTGCATGTATTACCGACCTATGCACCAAAGAATGTTAGAAAATAAAAATACACCCTTACAAATATTTTTTCCTACGCCCTATCTCTAAAATACCTTGTATTTCATCGGTTTGCAGCGCTTAAAGTGGTTGTTTATGGTTAGAGTGAAAAAAAGTAAAAAAGCTTTAAAAAAAGTGCCATAACGGTAACTTTATTTCACGCTTCCCATAAGCTAACACAATGAATCTTGGCTGGGCATCGAGGATGGACTTTCATGAAACTTGAAATACGTAAAATGGTAATTTACCGAAGGAGCTTAATTAAAATATCCCAAATTTCTATTTAAATTTTACTTTTTTGTATAGGGCTGTAGAAAAAATAATGTATGCAACATGTGCATAAAGTGTCTTTTTTTCACTCATGGAATTGCCGCATTCGCCTGATGGCTCGTGCGGTCAACTTTTTACATTCGTGAAAAAAGTACCACTTTATGCACTTGTGCATAAATTACTATTATTTGACAACTTTTAATGAACTAATACAAAAAAGATATTGAATTCTTGAAATATAAATTTAAACAAATGAAAATGTTCAATTTCGTGAAATGAATAAACCCCTTGGTTGTATATTGGAATTGGTGGATGAATGATCTATTATATATCAGTCTCATTATAGGGCAAAATGTCGTCCCTTGTAGGCCATTTCTAGTTACCACGACCTTTAGCAATAGTTTTTACAAAGATATCATCATTATCTTTTCCAACCACAAGACCCGGTGAAAGTTCTTTTTCATATACTACTATACGTACTCTCCAACCTCACACTTAGGAATCATTTTACTTGTACCTTCAGTTTTGGACTTTTTCACTGTACTTGGCGTTTTTGCTATTTTCATTTTCTCAGCTCGTTCTACTTTTTCTTGTTCCTCTTTCTTTATTCTCCATATCTATCTTTTGATATGCTATACATTGTTCAGAAGTAACAAGTGTTGGGGTGTCTGTTTGATACTTTTTTAGCCTTGTCATTCTTAGTATCATCAGGCCAGTAAAATTATTTTTTGAATGGAGTGGGTACATTTTTTAAAGGGGAGGGTCAGCATGGATTCCGATTTTCTTTGTCTATAACGGATGATACGCTCTCGTTATGTTGTGTATCAATTTTTGGAGGAGTTGTTAGATCAGTGTGGTAGACAGACTCTAGACTAGTTTTCTATGGTAGTTTCGGTTACGCTTTCTTCATGTTGTGTATCAATTTTCGTTGGAGTTCTTACATCAGAGTGATTGGCAGATTCCAGACTAATATTTTTTGTGGTAGTTGTGGTTTCTGTTTCAGCAGAGTATGTTGTAGGAATTTCAGATTGCATTTGTAGTGAATTGGAAACATTTATATCACTTTCCTCAGGCATTAATGTATTAAGTTGTTTTTTAGGTATCAACACTACTCCATCCAATATCTAAATATAAAATTCTTTGATTTGCTAACCACACTGTATCATCAATGTTAATTTCTTCCATCACCTTTATACAATCAGAATCTGTATTTGTTGGCATGTTGGCTTCTAATGTAAGGTTATGATCGACTTGGGTAATATCCAGTTTAACACCAAACTCTTGATTAACTTTTTTCCAAAAAATAAATAAACTGTCGTCTTTGGAATTGCCTCTACATTGTTAACTGTCTCTTGATGGATCATTTTTGAATAGTCAATGTTATCTACACTAAAGGGGTATAGTCCGCAAGTTCTAAAGCCGTTTTTAATTATTTCTCCTGTAACGACCTCTTTAAGACAGATGTCTACTTGAGAATAAACATTTTCCCGAATGGCATTTAGGTGATATCGAAACAATTGACATTTTCTTAGAAGCTTTAATATTTTCCAATAAACTGTGGAGTTAACTAGAAACAGTATCATTTAATACACTAAATAACCAATTTCAACTTATTGTCGTATTTGTTAGAGTTTGTAGAGTATATTTATCAAAACTTAAGCTGAATGGCATAAATGTGCTGTTTGCGTTAAGAACGTCTCTGTCACAGACCAGGGAATAGTCAAATTCCCTCCCAAGAAAAAAGGGGTCAAAAATAACGGTTAAATTCGGTCCCTAATTTGGTTTTTACCTGAAACTGTATAGGTAAATTCGGTCCCGGGTAAAATATTTTGATATTGTACCAGTGCAATAAAACTGTAATATTGAATAATTTTAGTTTTATTAAATTGAATAATACCTATAAAAATATAACATATTGCATACAATTATATATTTGATAATATTAAGAAACCAAATTCTCGAAAATTACGAAATAGCCTACAAGACACAGGTTCATAATATTATATACCTAATAATTAAACGCCACAGTGAAATGAGACACATTTAATAAAATGCAAACGACTTATTTCGTTTTTCGTATATGATTCAATCATTTTTGTAATAAATTTGTGACGGTTTTTAACTTTACTATCGGTAATTTTAGTATTCAAATGTACACTTTGTAATTTAACATAAGTTTCGATTTGAAACTCCTTAAGTTTATTAATAAAAACAAAAATGTTTGGATGAGACTTGTAAAACGAATTGTTAAATTGTCTATGGAAAGATTCGCATGTATTCGTAGTCCGTGTAAGTTCTGCTGAGTTTGTAGCTCAAAGTGAAGGAGGGAATAGTGACTCCTCAGATATGTAATTATCCATCACATAATCGGAATACATTAGAATCTTTTCATCGTCTGGTGCTATTGAGAGCAGATCGAATACAAAACAATCGCTGATTTCTACAGGATTTAAGAAAGTTAGGGCAAAAGTCATTTTTAGCCATCGCCCCGCATCGGAACATTCATCTTTGTAGGCAGATTATTAAACCAATTTGCTGAATTTTTCTATACCATGCCTGCAAAAGATGTAATCGACATCCGATTATTTGAGCTAATGGCCAAACTTCTTCTGCAGCCTTATTGATACCTTTTTCAAAATCGATTACAATTTCAGAAATATCTAATCTAACACTATTTTTGATGCAGATCTCTGTTACAATATTAAATAATTTTTGGTACGTTTCACTCCGTTTGTTGGGTAATGGAGAAAAAATCAGAGGAATGTAGTGGCCGTTATAATACCCGTGTATCGTAAAAAACTGACAAGAAAATTGTGGGCAGTAATCAAATGTTCCATCTAAATATATTCGTCTGACTTTTCCGATGAATTGAATATTTGATTTACAAGAAGACGGCGATTTGATCAGCTGCATCATTAAAAAGTAAAAAATGTTCACCTCTGGATGTTTCAATGTTGATCTTCGCCAGAGTGTCGAAAGTTTGTTGAATACTTGTTGGCAATTGTGGGAGCAGTTTCCCTTATCAACGCAACGTTTGACGTATTAATCGTTGAAGGCAGATTTTCTTGAAGCTCCCGGCGGATGATTTTTGCAGGCTTCTCCGATAAATCATCAATAGCCTCTCTTTTACAAGAAGTGCTTACAATTTGGCGGTTCAACTGTTCTACATTTGCATTATGGCAATGATCCTTTACATGCTTTGTAACAGTTACATTGTCCACTTCACCCATACTAAGCAAAGAAGATCTACACTTTCTATTTATACACGTCCACCGCTTTTCGCCACTTTTTAAAATTTTTTGAATACTATACTTATAGGTATTTATAACTACTATACGTTTTCCTTTTTCACTCGAAATAATATTAAGATCCATGGTGCCAGACTTCAAAGAATACTTGAATCGACTAATATGTAAACTGGGGAAATATACGCAACTAAATGGTACATATTTCAATCCATTTCATATATTTATATTATTCATTTACCTACTAATTGCTACTATTTTCGGAAAAGCCCATACTTACCATAATTACTTCATTCTACGAAAGAGATTAAGCTCCTCAGTATCGTAAAACTCTGGTTGGGAGGGAATTAACCTACCGATAAAAGGGTATAAAATTTAATCTGCTACCTGCTGGCACTGAATTTACCATGCCCCATATTTAGGACCAATACTCTCCTAAAAACTGTAGGCTAATTTAAAACTTCCTGGAATTTGTTGTGGGTTCAAACTTATACAAACTGCCTTATAGTGCAGAATGTATTAAATGATGTAGACAATACAATATTTCAAAAATAATCGAATTGTCTGGTCAGTATCAATATTTAAAGTAACGTTATAAATGTAATGGTTTCTAAAATATTCCTGAATATAATCAAAAAATGATATAAATTCTAAAAAATTGACAATTGTTTCAATATTATTGAATATCAAAACAATTGTCGATTTTTTAAATTTTTCATCTTTTGGAATTCTTTAGAAACAGTTTCATTTATAACGTTAACATGAGAACATTCCACCCAATAAATCTACTATTTAAATTTCCCGGTACATAGTAGTTCCTAGACTAATCTTCAGGTCGCGCTCGATTTTATCTCCATTGGATAACATTGGCGTGTACCGTCTAAGGGTATGTGGTTTGTGGTCTCTGTATTGAAAAATTACACTAATACGCGCCAAATCGTATAAAGGCATTGATAAAGCCAGCCCTTTCATGGTTTTGACTTTGACACTTTCGGTAATTACTCAAACTTTCTCTTCGATAATCCTTTTGACAGTGGATTGAAAATCTCCAAATAAAACGCTAGTTCGTGCAAGATTAACTTCTGACAAGGATGACTGATTTATTTATTTAAAGTTGACAAAAATATAATTATTTACAAAGTTACTACGCCGCTTTAATCAGAAAATTGGTAGATCAGCTCGAATACTAAATGTAACTAAAATGACTAAGTACTTACAATTGGCTTTTTCCACTTCAAAACACTTAATTTTATTAATAATTATCTACTGTAATTATCCGCGCTAGGAATGAAATTACAAATTTCTTTATTTAAGGGAAGTAACGCTCTGCGTATGTGGAATAATTAATTGACACTTTTTTTTTACATTTCTCTTTTTTCAATATCAATCAATTTTTTGACTGACAGGCCTTGCCTATCTAAATTTAAATGAATAATATGTTCGGACGTGTTCCGAACATACTCCCGCCCTGTTGAAATATCGGATTTCAATAGGAAGGAAAAGCAAGGAAAGGTGGAACAACGCGCGAATGAAATGGCGCGACGATACTATCATCGAAAGACAACCCGAGAACGCAATCAACGAAGCAACTGTGTGCAGGTTGATTACGGACTAGAGTCTGCACTGGGCAGAGGACAAACCTTGGTAATCGGTCTAACGAATGTGCCTTCTTTGGTACGGAGTTTTATAGCACGCACTCTTTGGTCCACGCCAGGAATAACCTCGACAATTCTTGCCAAAGGCCAGTGAAGGGGAGGAGTATCATCTTCCTTCAACAGGACCAAGTCATTGACCTGGAGATTCTTCGAAGGGGCTAGCCATTTGGGCCGATTTTGTAAACGGTTTAAGTACTCTGTAGTCCATCTTTTCCAGAAGTATTGTTGCATTTGTGAACATCTCTGCCAGTGTGCAAGTCTGTTTTCAGGCAGGTGTGTGAAACTGTGGTCAGGATAGGAGGTTAGAGGACAGCCAATCAGGAAATGGCCGGGAGTTAGGACTTGGAAGTCATTGGGATCACTAGATACAGGACATAATGGTCTAGAGTTTAGGATAGCCTCAATTTGGGTGAGAACGGTACTCAACTCCTCGAAGGTGAGTTGAGCGTTTCCAGCGATACGTTGCAAGTGTCTTTTCGCACCACGGACAGCGGATTCCCACAGACCTCCCCAATGGGGACTGCGAGGAGGAATGAACTTCCACTCGAAGCTGGCTTCAGAAGCGAATGTTTTGATGTGATCGGATAAATTGGAATTAGAGAAGAATTCGCGCAATTCCTTCAAATGATTTTTGGCGCCTACATAATTGGTGGCGTTGTCACTGTAGATAACTGTAGGAATTCCCCTACGTGAAATGAAACGCTTCAGGGTGAGCAAGAAGGCTTCAGTGGATAAGGAGGACACTAGTTCCAAGTGGATGGCCTTTGTGGTCATGCATATGAAAACCGCCATGTAACACTTTGTGATAGAAGCTTTTCGGAGGCGGGAAGATTTTATAAAGAAAGGGCCACCATAATCGATGCCTACCCTTTCAAAGGGTCTCGAAGGCTTGACTCTGTCTGCTGGCAAGTCGGACATAATTTGTTGAGCAGAAACAGCTCGGAAACGGAAACAAGTCATACATTCATGAATCACTCTTTTTACTTCCCTGATTCCATTCAGAGGCCAATATTGCAAACGGACGTTAGCAAGAACGGATTGGGCACCAGCGTGTCCCAATCTGACATGTTCTCTCTTGAGCAGGAGGGAAACTACGTGGTTTCTGGCAGGAAGGAGCACGGGATGCTTATGAGGCTCAGGAACGTCTGCATGTCGCAAACGGCCTCCGACGCAGATGAGTCTTTTATCATTAATAAAAGGATTGAGGGCTAATATGCCTTTGTCGGAAATGGGTTTCAGGGATTTCAATTCTGAAATCTCCTTGGAAAAGTATTTGAACTGTAAGTTTCGAAGGACCAGCACTAAGGCAGAATTTATTTCTGATATGGACAAGGTGCCGTGGAGTCTTGGTTCATTGCCCTTGGAATTGGACACAAACCGGAGTATATAAGCTATAGTATGCAACAACTTATTGAACGAAGAAAACTTTTCAAATATGGGGTTCCAAAATATGAATTCGCAGTTGGTGGTTGCCACCAACACTTGAAGCTTGTTGCCCTTTTGTTCGGGTACGACATTCGGAGGTTTCAACGTGAATTTAGAAAAGTCGACATTTAATTCGGACAGGAAATCAGGACCATTCCACCATAGCTCGGAATTTAAGAGATCGAATGCGAGTACTCCTCTGGACAGCAAATCGGCAGGATTTTTAGAAGAGCGAACATGCCTCCAATTAACTTGCGGAATGGAAATTTGAATTTGGGAAACTCTGTTGGCTACAAATGTATGCCAGCGGGAAGGATGTGATTGAATCCAGCAGAGGGCTATCTGGGAGTCAGTCCACAAATTGATGGATTCGAATTCTACACAATTCTCGAATATCTTGAGAATCCTTTGGGTTAACTTAGAAAGTAGTACCATTGCGCATAGTTCAAGGCGCGGAAGTGAAACCGTCTTGAGAGGCGTAACTCTCGACTTGGAACTTACTAAAGTGTTGGAGACGGTGTTGTCGGAATAAATAGTTCTGAAATATAAACAGGAACCATAAGCTCGCTCGCTACTATCAGCAAAGCCATGAATTTGAACCTTTATTATTGATTTATCGGAAAACAGATATCTAGGAATTTTCAAACGTCTTAAGGAATCAATGGAGGATATGAATTTTTTCCATTCTTGGGCTAGTTCAGGAGTTATAGGTTCATCCCAGGAAAGCTTTGATAGCCACAATCTTTGAATGAAAATCTTTCCTACGACTATGAATGGGCTCAAGTATCCGATTGGATCAAACATCTGAGCTATGAGGGATAACGCCTTGCGCTTAGAAGGAGTTTCTGAAGGAATGAGTTTAGGTAAGGAGATGGCAAATTCGTCCGAGGACGGATTCCAGCATAGCCCCAAAACCTTATTGGGAGTGTCTCCCATTTCTATTTCAAGTTGAATTGGGTTAGAGGAGTCACAATATTTTTGTCGAAATTGCGAGCAATTGGATGACCATTTATGCAGTCGGAAACCCGCGGAATTTAATAATGTATTGAGTTGGTGATAGGACTCTTCCAACTCGGATATTGAATCAACACCATGAAGTACATCATCTACGTACGTTTGATGTAACAAGGCTCTTTGCGCAGAAGAAAACTCATTGGAATTGGAAGCGAGTTCTTTTAGAACTCTTGTAGCAAGAAATGACGAACAAGTGACTCCATAAGTCACCGTGGAGAGTTGGATGCATTTAAGATCCTCTTGCGGTGAGTTTCTCCACAAGATATTCTGGAAGTGCAATTGCGAAGGATTCATTCTAACCTGGCGATACATTTTCTGGATATCACAGGTCAGGACAAACTTGTATAAACGAAGCCGACATAGTATGTCATATAGGTCCGGCTGAACTCCGTAGCCTTTGTGTAGGATATCATTCAAGGAAAATCCAGTCGAAGTTTTGCTGGAAGCATCAAAAACTACCCTGAGTTTAGTGGTTTCACTGGAATGTTTGATCACACAGTGATGTGGAAGGAAGTATTTGTTCTCAACGGGTTTGTCGTTGGCATCAAATGGAACGTAGGTTGCATGTTTCAAAGAAACATATTCATCAATGAATCTTTTATAATCTGAAAATAACTCTGGGTTATTTTGGAAACGTTTTTCTAAGTTGCAAAATCGCTTTTTTGCAATATGGAAAGAGTTACCGAGTGGATTATTACCGGTGGGATCTTTGAAAGGAAAATTCACTTGGAAAGTTCCGTCTTCCAAACGAACGTGTGTTTGAATGAAACTTTGTTCAGCCAATAATTCGTCAGCTGACAAGGACTTGACTTCTGAGAGTTCTTCGACTTCCCAGAATTTTGAAAGAATTGTGTCTAACGAGTCACCATGCTCGGAAGTATTTTGACAAAAAAGAGCAACTTTATTATCTTTAGAAGCACTTTGTGGAGGTAATTGTCCTCCAATTACCCATCCAAACCTTGTCAGCTGGAGAGTAGGAAGTTTAGGACCCAGTCGATAGATCTGTGGAAGTAAAATTTCATAATAAGCATCAGCGCCCAAGAGGATGTCCACATCGGACGGGACATGGAAATCTGGATCAGCCAGTTTGAACATTGGAGGAATGTTCAACTTATGTCTATTCAACGGAATTCTAGGCAATATAGAAGTAATTACAGGGAGTACTGCACATGAAACTTTGAGTTTATAATCCTCCTTAGTATTGGAGAAAATTAGAATGTCTATCATTTTGTTCGAAATTGTAGGAGTGCATTTAATGCCGGAAAATTGGATTTGATTATCATAGGTTTTGAGATGCATTCTTCTAACGAATTTTTCAGAAGCGAAAGAACATTGGCTGCCGTTGTCTAGAATTATTCTAGCCTTAACAAGGTTACCATTATCGGAAAGAACATATACGACCGCTGTGGCCAATAGAACTTCGGGACCACCTTGATCTACAAAGAGGGAGAATGGTCCCGAGGGCGGAGACACATTAACTTGAGCTTCAGACTCGGCATTTCAGAAAGGTATTGCATCTGCAGAGTTAGGAGTTGGCGATTGACAAGACTGTGCTCGCCGATCCTGGTTATAATTGGAGATTTGAACATTCCTAGGAATGGCTCCGGTACTATATTGTGGACTAGAAAACGCTCTCGGACTATAATTGGAATTATGAACATTTGGAGAACTATTAGTTGATACAGAAGTTCGGTGAAGGAGTGTGTGGTGTTTTTTGCCACATAAGGAACAACCTCTAGACTTACACTCTGTCAGTGAATGCTTTGCCCCCAAACAATTGAAACATAAGGATTGCGACTTCAGAAACTGATATTTTTCATCAGTACTAAGCCTGGAAAAAATGGAGCATTTGTAGATATCGTGATCAATAATTTTGCAAAGCCAACAAGTTCGTCGTTTACTCGTAGGCGAACTAGGAGACACGTTCTTTACATGTAACGAAGTTTTGGAATTTGCCTTTGAGGCACCTTTTTCGGTTTTTACTTCATATGAAGCGGAGTGTGAAGGAGTACTTAAGGATTCTAGGGCGTTGCATCTGGCTTCGATAATCTCGAAAAATTCCTTTAAAGTAGGATCTGATTTTGAATCTCTATTGGATTGATACTCTCTTTTAGAGCCATAGTCTAGCTTTCTCATGAGGATGTTGAGGACAATTAAATCCCAATGTTGGGTTGGACATTTTAGATTTTTTAAGGATTCTAAATTTTTTCGCACATTTACTGAAAATTCTCTCAAGGTAAATGGTGTACATTTAGTTATGCTAGGACTATCTATTATTGAATTTAAATGTGAATTTATAATAGCTAAACTGTTTTCGTACCTACTTTCTAAAATATTGACTGCAATTTCAAAATTGCCATTGGTTATTTCTAAGGATTCAATAAGAGATAACGGTTCTCCTTTCAAATAGGACTTTAGGTAAATTAACCTTTGAACATTTGTTAGCTGAACGTTATTCTTTATCAAGGCTGTAAACAATTGATAAAACGGGGCCCACTTAGTGTAATCACCGGCAAAGTGGGGTATAGAAATTTGGGGAAGTTTTACCCCTAAGTTTTGCTCATTTGTTATTGGAGCGGATTGATTAAGGTTAGGATTCGAAGCTGGAGTAGGAGGTACAGATAAACTGTGAATTTTTTGTTTAAGACAAGCAATTGATCTATCAAATTTATCTTGATATGAATCTCTATCTTCCGTATCTTTTTTATCAACGTCCAAATACTCAATTTCATTTTGAGCGTCGTTATATTTAACTATCTCGCACTCCAATTTATCTAATTTAGTTTTAAGAAGGAAAATATCTGTTTCAGAATCTATATTTGCGATAATCCAATTTTGGGTTTGTGTGATCGCGGATTTAGCATTCTTTCTAGCTTTTAGAAAGGCTTGCATTGTGTGTTTTGAAACGAAAAACTCAAACTATTGAAACTAGAAATTATACAACTATTCTAAAATGTAAGAACCGCGCAGGGTTCTGTGGAAAATGCACTTTTCGCTCGCTTTCACTACACGAAATCGAAGCTTCTTATGCGACACTAATGTTGAAGCGACCTTATGTAAAGCACTACAAACGTAAAGTTTTTCTTTCTTAAAAGAAACTAATCGAAATCAAAATAAAATATATCATTAAACAGTCGATAACAGTATGTAGGCGATATTATTTAAAACAAATAAATCGCTATGGAATGGAAAATTGTTTAGTACGGCCCTGGAATATTTACCACAACTTTTTTAATAATTAATTTACTAACTAAATGGAAGAAATTAAATTTTTATTTAATTTATGGATATTGAGTTCGAATTATTTAACATACGGGCCTGGAATTTCTTTAAAAAGAACAATATTACTAATTACTAATGAGCTGTCTACCTTGAAATAAGAAATATATCTGTAAGAAACTTAATCCAATTATAAGAAACAAATTTTAAAAATAAACATAACAGCAGTATTCTCCAAATTGCCTAATGGAAATCAGGAACGGAACAGGAACGAGATATTTTCACCCAGAAAATATTTGTAATCACCACTTGCAAGGTCGTTGTATTTTTAATACAATGCAGGAACAAACAGAAACTATTTTTGTCAGAAAATATCTGATGCATCTAGGCTCGAATGACCATATGATAAAGCCAGCCCTTTCATGGTTTTGACTTTGACACTTTCGGTAATTACTCAAACTTTCTCTTCGATAATCCTTTTGACAGTGGATTGAAAATCTCCAAATAAAACGCTAGTTCGTGCAAGATTAACTTCTGACAAGGATGACTGATTTTATTTAAAGTTGACAGAAATATAATTATTTACAAAGTTATTACGCCGCTTTAATCAGAAAATTGGTAGATCAGCTCGAATACTAAATGTAACTAAAATGACTAAGTACTTACAATTGGCTTTTTCCACTTCAAAACACTTAATTTTATTAATAATTATCTACTGTAATTATCCGCGCTAGGAATGAAATTACAAATTTCTTTATTTAAGGGAAGTAACGCTCTGCGTATGTGGAATAATTAATTGACACTTTTTTTTGACATTTCTCTTTTTTCAATATCAATCAATTTTTTGACTGACAGGCCTTGCCTATCTAAATTTAAATGAATAATATGTTCGGACGTGTTCCGAACAGGCATGATTAGTTAAGACTGGGAATATCGGATACTAACGATAATTATTTGGTAAAAGGTACCGAATTCTATTTATTGCGGTAAATTCAAACCGGTCGGTATAACCTGATAGGTCGGTGAAGCGTACATTTACCTTAATCTTCAAAATTATTGTACATTGAAAAGATATTCATATGACAAGTCTTCCATTTTAATAGATGTAAAGTTCTTCTCTTCATCAAATACCGTTAGATGTTCTTCGCTGAACTTTCTAATTGGAAATTTTTGATGGTTGTTACTTTCCTTCAATAAAATAACCTGTAATTTGGAATGGAGTGTAATCTCTTGATTCAGGTTTGAATTGAATAGCACATTACTTGTAGCAGTAACAACCGATATGGTGGTTTCAGTTACAGTTGAAAGAGACGTTTATATTGATTGTGGAGAAGTATAAACTTTAATTAGGCTACTGACTTTATACTCAACATGAAGGTGAAGTTCTTCCTCCTATTTAAGTATAATTCAGTTTGAAATAACTCGTGATTGGTTTCACGCCTGAAAACTTTCAAATTATATTAGACAAAGTATTAAATTAATCAACTGCATGGAGTCTATTTAATGTTCAATATCAGCAGCTGCTTATTGATTTTCCATCTGGAGGTCCTTGTCCGCATCTTGGGCAATATTTCAATTTTAATTCAACATAAAAGCACTCAATTTCTGCTCTGAGGCTCTATCCTTTCGAAATTCAAACTACTATAATAACGTCATCTATTTAAAGCTGGAAAGCTCTTTAATTGAATATATGTCACTGAAAGTGTTATGTTCAGAAAGGGAAATGTACAAGGTGCTATAGAGAAAAGCTTATGAGTAAAATCCTCTGCCAAAATATATAGTGGTAATATTAGAATTGTCGCAGTGCAGTTTATCCATTAAATGCAGTAAGAATATCATGTTGAATCTCATTTTCTGAGAGGAATTTTTATCATATTTTTCGTCTTTTTAGTTGCAGATATATATAGTTTTTTTAGTAGACGTAGATGAACTGTGTGTCTGAAATACCTTACTACATTATGATTGGTGTACATATAAATTATCATGCTTGTATATATTTAATAATATATTACGTAACGTGTGTTGTAAGAAGCATTTTACGCACGAACGGAAAAGTTACGCACGAAGACACGTAGCAGCGAGTGCGTAATTCCGTGAGTGCGTGAAATGCGTTACAACAAGTGTTACGTACTATACTTCACCTACGACCTCATTGTACTTGTATTAATAATGTTATTAATGATACTTTAACAACATCAACAAGATATTTTTTATAATTTTATTGTAAAACATTTTATTACATAATATTAGTTATTATGATAAATACTGTTTTAAATGAAACTTACTGTTTCCAGATAATTCCACAATATATTGAAAAAGATGGTAAAAATTCTAAGAAATTTGACAATTTGTTCGATTTTAATATATTAGAACTCTTAACATTATAATAATTGTTTATGGTGACATTACAGTAGTTGAATACAAACGATAAATCGGTTCGTCTTCTTGTTGATGCGGAAGAAATATTTACACTATTAGCTGTGTTTGATATACTTTAATTTTCATCAATATTACTTGTACCTGCTATTACAGATGCTATATTAGGTGAATTGTTTGTTAGATTATTTAAGGATTTATCCACATAGCCTTAAGCTACGGCCGATGACTGCCATCCTCCCTGTCTGTTAAATCTAATACATAGCCACCCGCATCAACAAGAATGGTCACAGACGAGCGCCTGAAACAGTTCCCTGTATAAGTTGCTGCGTCTGGTAGTCCCAGGCATATAGCAATTTGTTTTGGTACGTTCCCTATTGTATTGTAACGAACAATTTGCATGGTTCATTTTCCGTTTACATAGTTTAGAAAAAAAGGTTATTCTGTAGCATCATTTACTGTAGAGCGAAGGTTAACATATTTTTTCACTTTGCTGTAAAAATATTCTCAAACCAGAATAGTTTTTGAATCAGGAATTTTTATATTAATTTTTTTTCCAATATCTTAAACATGCGATGTTTTTATATTACGAAATTGTTGTATTCTGCAGGCACCGTTTATACCAATTATAAGAACCACCTAAAGGAAATTGAGCACAATATATTTTACTATCATAGATAAATATTTATCATCTGGTACATTTTTCAGGAAATTATTAATGTTTTCGTTTGTTGTAATTTGGGATTTTTTGGGTTTAAGTCCTACAGATTTTATTTTAAGTAGAGCTTGTAATTTGGAATAACTTGCAAAAATTGTGATGTACTTTTAATAACTTCAAAAGAAATTCATAAAAATTAGGATTGTGCCCCGACGTGCATCGTTCGTTTTGAACTCGAAACCCCAAAATGATTTCAAAATTTTTTCAACTATTTGAAAGCACACTTAATCAGGAACCTATTAACGACAAAGTGTTACCATCTCCTTATTTTAAATTGTGGGTAAATTGGGGTTTGTATGGTTAAATTTATTGGACTTTAAAATTGTTACAGCTGTACTTTCACTTATATTCAATAAATTTGATTTTTTTCGAATTGAATGTTTTGGATTTTTCATTCAATACGTTCATTTTTTTCCATTGCTTATTTTTCCTTCCAAATTTATTTTCAACGCTTGCAGAACCTTTCACTTTATGTATTACTTGTCCGACATTTTTAAAATTTATTGTTAAATCAGGGTATTTATTATTAAATATTTCTGCTGCTCCACTAGGATAAAGAATACAGTTCTTGGTCAGGTGACACTTATTGACCACTGTAATTTTAATTACAAATATTTTGGCTATAATTATCCAAAATCCTTTATATTATTTTAAATTCGGCAACCATGCTCTTCAGAAGTCTTACGATCTGTAGCGCATTCAATTAAGTCAGTTACATAGACAAATAATAATATAAGAGATAGTTTGATTCATAGGCGGTATGTGGCACAACGTTTCTCCTCAAGTTCACCGCGCATGGAGTCTCTACTGTCGCGAACTACAAGAATGTTTTACATATACAAAATAGAACAAAATATCATAAATTTCAATACATTTCAAAACATCGCCTTTAATGTGGATAAATATTATACATATCCTAGTATATTAACATTTACGTCATTAAAAATGAAAATATACAAAACCAATCTTACATTGGTTGGTGTGAATCTGTTTGCCAAATGCAAAGTAACAGTGTCAAAAATAATAATTCCGAAATAGAAGACAATACAAGAGTGAGTATTTTTTAATTTATTTAGGATTTAGTTTTAATAAAGTAAATAAAATTAAGTGAACCTTCAAAACGTCACCACCAGGTAAAATTCGTCGTAGTTGTATAGCAAAAAATTGTAATAATACATATTTTTGGCTGCTTCGCAATTTGGAGTTTAAGAACAAAACATTTTTCAAATTTCCATCTGACATTAGTCAAAGGGAACAGTGGTACAAAATTTTAGAAATTCTTCATACATCCAAAGATTAAAGGTTGTGTGAAGATCATTTTGATGATGAGGCATTTACAAATTCATTACGCAAAAGACTTAATAAATTTGCTTCACCTTTGCAACCCTTCCATCATTCACCACCAAAAGTAATTGAAGATAATAATAAAAAAACTCAAACTTTTCAAAATACAGTATTGCCCGTAAAAAGAAAGCTTATTTTTTTTTAAATTTTCATAATGAACCAAAACCATTAACTTCTAATACCATTAGTGAATTGGAAAATATTGACTTCTCGTTTTTAGATATAGAATTGAATGATTCAAATTTTGATACTCAAGCAATAAGCTACGTTTCTGGTTTCGTTGTTAAAAAAAATACGACTTTTAATTGCGCAGAATGTAAGGCTACTATGCAAACAGAGATTTTAGATGTTCACCATACTTTCACTTCCTTCAAAGAAAATGATGATAAAACACGTCTAATTTATGTTCAAAGAGAAGTCGTGAAATTTCTTTCCATTCTGCATGACATTGTTTATCATTTTCTACCACTTTTAGGTCATGTAGAAAATATTACTGAAAGAACTGAACTCTTTGCAAAAAGTCATATAAATTTTGATTGGTTCACTTGTCGAGAACATAAATCATACGTATTTTCTCAACTCATAAAAGTTTGTGTCCCCTTAATAATTGAAATATATTATAATGATGGTAAGAGGAATAACAAACAAAAATAATGATTATTTTCTGGTTACAATGTACTGCGTTTAATTTTTTTTTCAGACCTCTTCCTGTCTTCATGTAAACGGGAATCTACTTTTTAAATGCTTTTGATTATAATATTTGATGTAATATCGGATAAACTTTCTTAAGTATAATGCTGTAATTTGAGTAGAAATATGTAATTTTGTGATTAATAATAATATGTTACTGTATGGTAAATTAATGATATAGATAATAATAGTTTTTTCATGTTTTGTGTTACCAATTTAAAACATTATTTAATATTCAAGCTAGTGTGCCATTTTTACTTTTCTTTTTCGCTAAGTATATGTTTATGTTGTGTATTTATACAACTGTAGGTTTCCTCTGATTTACATGTATTGTCTTCTTAATTAATTTAAAGAAAGTATATGTGAAGTTTCTTGTTTTCTGAAATAAAAAAGTTAAAACAAGGTGAGAGCTGGGTAGCTATGGGGATCGCGGAGGCTGCAATAGAATTTTTTTGAAAAATGTACAGTCGTATAAATGCCTATTTATAGTGCGTGTGGTAGGAAAAATAACTTTGAAAATAAAATTGTGTGGAAACACTATTAAGTGATATTAGAATAATTGTTTTAATAATAGGAGATATTATTGATTGATTACTGTAACTGATAATTAAATCAGATGTTTTTGTACTTTAATATTATCGTTAACTATTAGAATGAGAATTTTAAAGTTATCAATGTAATAACATGTATAAATAACAGACCTATGTATAGTAAACAAATATTTTATTAATTTGTTTTTATATTATGTGCAGGTTAATAAAAATTTTAAATGTGTGCTGTTTTATTATTTATTACCTAAATTATTTGTCCCAATTTGTCTCAAAATTGTTTATTATTATTATTTCATTACAAAAATGAAATATAATTTTTTGGAATGAAATAATTATATAATACACAATTTTAAGACAAACTGTAAAATTTACCTACACATAATCCAAACTACTAAATTTAAATATCCCGCCTGTAAGAATTAGTTCTGTTCCCCGCAAGGGGTGCGCTGAGATCGACGCGTGCCAGCTGTTTATATGGGAACGAACACTCTCTTAATATGTTTATTTCTCTATGGTCAATTATAGGGAATCAACTGTAAAGGTAGCTGTGTTAAGTTTAAGATAATTTTTCAAGAAGTAGAACTAAATTCATTAAGAAGGTGCTTTTAAGAGGTATGTAAGATTGGCGTTAATTTGCATTTAAACCGTTTTCTTGTTAAATATTACAATAAGAAAGATTATAATTAGTTGTTTTTTATTGTGTTTGAGGCTAGTTTTTATATTATTTCCAGGTTCTTCAGTGGCCGACTACTATAACTTGAATACCATGATTTTGGATGTAAATAGTTATTGGCCGGTTGTCAATTATGTTCTTTTAAAGTGGCCATTAACTCTCCTCACTATTTATTAGGTTTTTAAACATGTTTAAGGGTACCTATATTGAAAAAACATATGACCTATTTAGAGATGTACTTAAAACTTAAAAACTAGCAGTCTTAATTATACAAAAATGTTACTAAAAAATATTAATTTCATCGTGCTGTTTTGCCCTACGAAGAGAAAGAATCTGGCATGAACAGTTTCTTCCTATAAAATGTAGGGTGAAAGATACATTATGTGTGTCACTCATAATATTATCTAACTGGTCTGATGTTCTGTTAATGCCATAAATTTACCATTTTTGTTTTTTTAGAGCAAAATGCCACGAACCAAAAATCATGAAAAATATTCTAAAAGCTATTCTGAAGTTGACGTTCAGAAAGCTCTAGTTGCGATAAGAAATTTTTGGTATCCCCAGGGCAACTTTACAATTTCGAAATAGTATACATTTTACTGAGAAGATTTCTCTTACTGAGAAGATTTCTCATGGCCCTGATCCTATATTAAAGCGCGACGAATAAAATTGTTCTGCTCAGTGGATTAAAGAATGTCCCGTTAGATTTGAAAATGTACAGGCTTCGATAAAACCATTCTTAAATAAAAATCCTCGAAATAATCCTTCTCGCAATAATAAACCTAGAAAAGGTTGGTTTAAAACTTTTTTAAAGCGTCATGAAGGCATAACTTTAAGAAGTCCCGAAGCTATTACAACAGCAAGTTCAAATATTTCAGACTTAAGGGGCTAGTTTTCTCAAACACATTCCTACTTAAAAGAAAAACAGCTGGACAGCATATTAGAAGACCTCTCAAGAATTTATCATGGCGATGAAACGTGTTTCCTTTTCTGCCCCAAAAATAAGAAAGTGCTGACAGCTAAAGGATCGAAAAATGTTTACCAAATTGAACACGATTCCAAGGCTAATGTTCAGTTTTTCTGCAGCCGGTGACATCAGTGCTCCGATGATTATTTATCCAGATAAGAGACTTCCCTCCAGTATAATCAGTTATGATCCTGATAAATGAGGAATAAGTGTGAATGATACTAGATAAATGGAGACAGAAACGTTTTATGAGTACATCGGTAATGTGTTTTATAAGCACATACAAAAGAAAAATATTTAGTTTCCTGTAATTTCATTTGTCAGTGGCAATAAAACACATATTTCGTATGAAACAAGCTGTTTGTGCTTAAGGCTAGACATATTATTAATTGCGTTGTATCCAAATTCAACGCGAATTTTACAGCCGGCCGACGCTTCGGCTTTTAAACCTATGAAAAAGTTTTGGACACAAGCCGCACCAAATTTTCAAAGACAAAATCCTGGGACAGGTCTACATAAAGAAACGTTTGGAAGTATTTTCAAGAACGTTCTAAAAATGTAAGACCCGATGTAATAAAAACCAGATTTAAATGTTGTGCTCTATTTCCATGGGATCCTTCCGCTAAAGGTATGGAAAGAAACCTAGCAAAAATAATGAACTAAAAATAGAAGATTACTCTACTATTTCTTCTTCAACTTTCAAACAAATTATTGGTCCAGAAAGGCTATTATTTTTTCAATATTTAGATGAACACCAATGCATAGAGGAACACTTACTGACCCTTTTCAAAATTCATAAAATATTTTTAAACAGACATATACAAATATCTGAAACTGCATCTATAATTCAGATAAACCATAATCTGTATGAATCTCAGCTGAATATAGAACATATTCCTATTATTCTGCATGAAGAAACTCAGAAACAAGAATATATTGCTGATGTCAATGTACAAATAGTAGATTGCAGTGATAACAACGTGGATATTATAGATAATTGCCCTGAAATCAGTACAAAAAGCAATGAATTACCAAACATTCTAACCTTCTACTTCAAATGGCTTAACACAGCATTTTCTTTATCCCAAAACTCCAGAAAGAAAAGGCAAGGGGCAAACTGAACGAGTTTCATTTGTATTTGCATCTTCTGTTTGGCGAGAACATGAAAAAACTAATATAGATAAAAAAATAATTGAAGCAAGTTAAAGGGAAAAAAGAAGAAGGAAGATTACAAAAACAATCTGAAAAATTTGATAAAAAAAGCATGCAGATAAAAGGAAAACATTGTTTAAAAAATCACAAGTAAAGCTGTAAATAATAAAAATAAAAGTTCAAAGCCTTCTCAGCAATTATTTAAGAAAGAGAATTCACATTCTGAAATTGAATCAATTCAGTTGAAAAATGGGGTGAGAGTTCATTTTCCTCACCAACAAGAAAAGCCTCTGCAATCTGATATATCCAACATACCACATGAATCGCTAAATTCGGATAGGTCTTTAACAGACATTACTTACGAGAATTTGACAGCGAATATAGCAGAAGACTTAGACTGTTTGTGGAAAGATGCTGTCAATGAACCTGATGAACAGCGAAGCATTACTAAAGTTAATCAAGTCAAAAAAAGCTGTTCCCCTATAATGACAAACGCGAACAACAAGCGGACGAAAACATAAAAACAATTTCAAATGCATTGGTAAGGAAAACTGGCGAAATTCAATTTAAAAACGAGCAATTTTTTGTGGGTCTGTGTTTTGTATGTGTAAAAAACATTAACTCAACAACAGCTGGAGTTAAATGTTTATCTTGTGAGAGACCATATCACTTTCCATGTGCTATCAAAATGCAGACAAAAGTACATTCTGAAACTTTTAAATGTAAAACTTGCATTTCGAAACTATTATAGAACTGACTTTTAATTGTTTTTTATTTTACTATTGCCTCAGAAACCCCCAGGTGCTCACAAAAAATAGATTCCGCCTTATTCATAAGGTGGCCATTAACTGTATATTTAGATGGCTATTTACTACATCAGAGTGGCAAATGACTGTTTTTGGATATCTTTTCAACATTAATATAGTTCCATTTACTTACTTATGTCTGAGTACAAAAACATTTTACCAATGAAAAGCTTGAAGTATAAGCTCAAATTGGGAATATTTCCCATAACTTTTATATATTATGGGTCTGAAGAATCGAAATTTGAAGTTACATAATTCCTTACGTGGCCAATAACTATCATTTACCCTACCCTACCCTACCCTATCCAATAATAAGAACAACTTCAATTTTCTCGTCAATTCTTAATTATACTGGAATTTTTAACTATTGCAAATACATATTGATTTAACGTATGAATTTGTTGACAGAAAATCTGATTTCGCAATATTTTTCATTTCATGGTTGAAACTTGGTATGTTGAACTAAATTGTCATTAGAAACAAGTTGTCTCGCGATCTCGCTTTATTTTAGCGATGTCACAAAATGCGGGAAGGATGTTCACTTTCATGTTGACTGCGGAGGACCAACCACCTCCGTGGCAAAATAAGTTTTAACGTAGATGAGTTATATGGATGAATGAATTAAATTCGTTTGCTCTTTTACTTTAGTTTTATTTGAATGTAGTATACATCTTGTTCTTTTGCTGAACAGTTAAAATTGTATTGTCACTGGTTATTAGCTATACGGAGTATTCATTACTTATCACATTGTTGAGAGTAATTAATGAATGTTTCAAATTCATGCCGATGAATGACTGCAAATTATTATAACGTGAGTACCATTTTGTAGGATGAACGGGTGAGAAGTGAGTGAAAAGTTGTATTCGTATTTATGTATTGTTCAGAGTAGGTGGAAGTAAGGGAAATCATGTGGGAAATTGACCAATGGGTGATGAAAGTTTAAAATTTAAACGTCATGATTGGCTGTTGAGGTCTACGTAAGCTGGGTGTTTTTTGTTGCCATGAAAAAGTTATGTTCATTACAGATAAGGAAATTGTTTGAGGTAGTTTTTGCATGGAGCGATAAGATTAAAATTGATATTTGTTGGCTTTGAATTGTTGAATAGATATTATGAAATACTTTTAAGGCAGAAATTATGTGTTTTTTTATGTGAAACGGACGTTAAAATGGATATTTGCGTAGCTAAGGAATATTGAAGAGATAAGGAGAATGATATTTTTATTCATGATGTATATGCAATGTGTCACTTTTGATATACGGGGTGAAGAAAAGTAATTGTTACAGGAAGAATTTGAGGGTGAATTCAAATTCGTACACAATTTTCTCAAATATTTTTTTTCAAATCAAGAATACTTTACTCTTGAGCAAAACTGATATTTTTTGACATACCTCGAATACGACTAAACAAATTAATAGTTGATAGTTGCATGTACGGTTTTAGGTCATGTAGTGATTTTTAAGAAATATGATTATTATTCCTAAAAGTCACACAATATTTCTTCTAAGTTGGAATAAAGGTGCGCAGCAGTATTTATCTAAAGAATTTGTATGAGTACTTCCCGGTATATTATACAATAAAAATGTGCCATAGTGATCTTATAAGAGATTTGTGAGTTTACGATATTTGATGAATGGAAACTATCTGATCATTCTAGCTCAGTTTTAAATCTTAAATAATTCCTAGATGTGGAATTGTCGATATGATCTGATTGTGGATTCTTGCTAACAAGATACTAATGTTAATTACATTTATATTTGTTCGGCTTCAAATTTCTTAAGGGTTGAATTAATTCGAGTATCAACTCCCCTAATACTACATGGTTAGTTTAAACATGATTGTAGCTATTCCTTCTTTACTGAATCTATCATCTGTAACCCCAACGTATTTTCTTAACCACCCTCACTGAATATATTTTGCGGTAAGCAAGCTGGAAAATCGAGAACATTTTAATGGAAATACTTTCGAGTGAGTTACGTCGATACACGAACAGAAAATCAAAATGATTTTTTCCATTGATTGATGACAATTTGTTGGAGGTGAAAAGGTCGCGACGACTGAGAAAATGAGAAACTCCGAGAGATGTTTCAATCTCAATGTTCCAGACGTTGCATTGCGCGATAATTCAGTCGTTTCCATATACAGAAATGGATGCATCAATACGTAATTGAAATTTTTCCTGATAATTTCACAAATTACGTTGATGTAATTCAGTTTTTGTGAAGTACTGAATTTTATATAATAAAAATGTTGCTATTTTGTATAAGAAAATAGTTTCATATGATTTCATTCCAAATTATGTGACCCTTGTATACACGTGAATCATACCGACGTTATTCGTAACAAAAGCAATGTATTTGTAAAGAAATATTTTGGGAACAATTGTGGTGTATGGGATAGAAAGATACATTTAATACTCGAGGCAGACAATGCACTAGAGATAATGGAGGCGGTGATCCGTTGAATTGATACATTTCAATGGAAATATTAATGATAACGTTAAGATTTATTTTGGTTCCAAATATATACGTTCCGGAGACCAATTATTAACATATCAACACAAATATGTCCCGAAATATACAGGGAATTTCAAAATGTTATCGGCAATATGCCAGTAGGTTCAAGGTATTTCAGGAATGTTACTGGAAAATCGAATGAGCAAAAATTGTACATTTTTACTATATCACATTGTACATTCCTTAGACTGAAATGTAACAAGTCATCCTTCGTGCGAAATCAACGTTTGAATTATCTGAAGTACATTTTTTACTCCTATTTATTCCAGAATTTGATTTTTGTGCGAATTTTTCAAAGTGGTTAAATAATACAGGATCTATTTGGGATGACCGTAGCCTTTCGCAGGATGGAAATACATTGATAACATACTAATAATATAAGTATTGAATTAGTGTTTTTAAATGAAACTCAAGGTCTCTAGTTAATTCCACAATATAATACAAGTTATTGAAAATTCTAAAAAATTGACAATTGTTTCGATAAATCAATATCATCGTCAGATTTATCGAAACAATTGTCAATTTTTTAGAATTTTCAATAACTTGTATTATATTGTGGAATTAACTAGAGACCTTGAGTTTCATTTAAAAACACTAATATGAGCATATTCCACGAAGTAAGGGTCGAGACAGTCAATTTCAAAAGTAATGAAGATAATGAATAGCATATTGCTAGAAATTTCCTAAATTATTCACTATTTGGTAGTTAAATTGAAAATTTTGGCTAGCAGAACCAGAGACTCGATTAAAAAAAGTTGAAGAGTGGAATACTGTAAGACGTAAGCCAAAATACAAAAGGAAAATTGAACCAAGTAGTGGTTCAACTTAGATGTGCAGGAGGGTTTTGTCGACCACCGTCGTCTAGCGGAATGGTGCTATGTCTGCTAACCAAGATGATCCAAGTTCAAACTCGGGGTCCTGACTACACACAAAATAATAATTCCACGCGCCACCTGTCGGAAGGCAATAAATAGGAAACCACCGACAGTGTTCTGTCTAGTACTGCTTCTGAACATAGACGTTCGAATTAGTCTGAATTGTAGGTCCCTTCTATCTGTGGTAACTGGAGACCTCAACACAGATCCGATCACACAACAATTAGAGGAGGAAGCAAATCTTTATTAATAAAAAATCGCGGTATTCATTGATATCGATAAAGAGGTAGCCAGTTGCTCTTGGTATGCTATATATAGAACCGTTCAGATTAGGACAGAGAAGCGTGTAAGGTGACAGGCTTGAAATATTTGTAGAAGATAACGAATTGGTAGTATTAATCACATTTTACAAACTACATATGAGAAGACTGTATACGTGGAAGTCAACAGCAGCTAAACCCGGTAACATCGTCAGAAATCAAATTGATTCCATTTTAGTCAATAGGAGATTCCGAAATTGTTTCACGTCAGTTAAAACATATCCAGGAGCTGATATTGATTCGGACCACACACCTCTAGTGGGAGTTATGAGAGTGAGACTTAGGAAAGTGAAGAAAAATATTAGACACAACTATGATATGGGAGCTCTAAAACAACCTCCAACAAAACAAATAGTGAGTGATTACATAAATGGAAAATTCAATCAATTAAAAGAAGAAAATAACATGCAAGAGGAAATTGACAAATCTGAAGAGATAGTAGAGTCAACAAAGAAAGAAGTCCTAAAATCAGAGAAGAAAACAAGAAGGAAATCTCGGATGACCGAAGACGTTTTAGATCTAATGGGGCAAAGAAGAACACTCAAGGGAAATAAAGAGGAATACAGAAAGATTCAAACACAGATCAGAAGAAGGATTAGAAAAACCAAAGAAAGAGAAGTAGCGGAAAGATGTGCGGAAATAGAAATGCTACAAGCCAGATGCAACAGCTTTAACGTCCATAAAAAAGTGAAAGAGGCAACGGAAACCTTTGAGAAGCGACAACAGATGAAGATAACAGACACAAATGGAAAAATAATCATCGACAAACAAGACATGATAAACAGATGGAAATCATATCTGGAGACACTCTTCCAAGATCAAAGACCGCAAGACATTTGTCGAGTCTCAGAAATATCCATAGGCCCATAAATACTGAATCAATGAATCAAGAAGTGGTGATAACGATAAACCGTATCAAAAATGGAAACGCAGTTGGACCAGATAATATAGACGAGGAGTTCCTCAAACTGTTAGATGAAGAAGGAATAGCCTGGATCACAGTCATCTTAAACAAAGTTTACAATACTAGAAATATCCCCGGAAAATGGTTACAGTCAGAATTAATAGCAATGCACATAAAACCTGGAGCAAAAATATGTGAAGAATATCGGACTATTAGTCCGATGAGTCATATGCTGAAGCTGTTTCTTAATATAAAAAATGCGAAGAACAGATATCACGTAACCATTTCGGTACCATAAATGCAGTCGGCACCAGAGACGCACTTTTTGGAGTTCCAGTCCTGATTCAAAGATGTAGAGACGTTATTTGTGATATACATATGTATATATATATATATATATATATATATATATATTATATATATATATATATATATATATATATATATATTATAATTATCACCTTAAAGCGACAAATTATATTACGATTGCGATTATTTCTATATACACAATTTATTATAATTAACTTTTGATATATATATAACGCGTATTGCTATATATTTAATAATTTATGGACGCCAACTTACCATAAATAGGTAAGTAAAATTTAATATAATTATTCTGATTTAATTCAAATTATCATAAGAAAAAATAATGTAAATGTATATGCTCCGGCTATATATAAGACCTCTTATTTTCAGGGAGTCGGTTCTCGAATGAATTGCAGTGTTCAAATATATCTTTTCTTTTTATTTCCTGTTTTTTTATATAAATTCAAATTAACATTTTTACACAGTTCTACAATTAAGCTTTTATTCTAAATTTTAATTCAAGAAACACCCTGTATGTTAATTTTCTCTGATTTGACCTAAATTTATTACTATTCAAAATTTTACCATCACTACCTCTAAATTGTATACTAAAAACTCTTACCTTTCTTCATACAGGACTGCTTCTTTTGAATTCCTCAAACAAAGATCTTTGATCTGGATGAATTTCAATATCTAGCTTACCTTATAAAGAAAATCTATTAAAACTACAATTAACTAAACAAAATTTCTATATCCAATGATCCAATAATTAACAAAATTTCAATAATTTATACGACTTCAATCAAATCAAATAGATCTTTCTCAAAGTATCAACGAAATAACCTAATTTAATAATTAAACAACTTTAAAAAAAAACAACATATAACTAGTATAAAATATAAACCGACCTTTTTACTTAATGCTCTTTTTCTGCAAACTCGTCGGTATATGTTTATTTATGTGGTTCCGCTGTCTTATATTGGGTTCATGTATTTCCTCACCATGTTGCTTCTTTCCAAAATATTTATTTCTGTTCTCAATATAATGTACTTCTTCAAATTATTAGTTACCATCTCCAATTATTTATTTTGCTCACAATCTTCTAAATATGTTCTATTTATGTCTACTATCTGTGTTAAAATAATCTCATGTGCTATTTTGCCAGTCTTACATCATTCCATGATATTTAATCTCTGTTTCCCATATACTGTTTTAATTTTCAATTATATTTGTTTTATTCCTTGTATTGACTATGTTATTTTTAATTTTCAATCCCTGAATCGTCTCCAATATAATTTATTTAGTTATTTTTTCGTCCTTTCGGGATAAAAAACTTCCGTCACCAAAATATGTCAAGTGAATAGTCTCCCGTTTCAACAACCTCTCTCCTCACTTCCTTCCTTAGTTTCATAAAGGCTTGTTCAAATTAATTTTTATTTTTATTTTCATCAATGTCATGTATTGTCAAACTCAGATTTTATTCGATGGAAATTAATAGATCAACTATCAACAATACAACCACATCGAACATTTCATTTTCCTTTCTAATCATAACAATTTTCAATTAAGACACTTCTTATTTCCTACTTCCGTATACCGTTTCAGACGTTAACACCCGTTTCACAGCTTTTTGTAATTCCTACACTAATAAATTTCTCGGTACACTCAAAATTATGTTTCTCAAAATACCACTTTCTTTCAAATAATTAAATATTAGATATGTGATCAACACATGTCACTACAATGGTGGGACAACCTGTATGTGACAATATATACATATATATTTACCCCCAGATGGCGGAGTGCGTTGGAGCGCCGGAACTTGGGTTTTGTCGACCTGAAGGACGGGGGTTCGAATCTCACTCTAGTAAGGGCTTTTTCATAAATAAAAGGTTCCACTAAAAATCTGGGGGTACAGAGTCCGTCAGTAAATGGCGAAAACTGGCGGACGACATCCCTCGCCCCTTGCCAACCCGCATTGAGGCAGCGTGGTAAGGTACGCCTCACAACCCCAGCATGACAGACAAGGACAAGTTACGGCCCTCATTCTCCGTAAGCCCGATTGGCCCTAGGAGGGGTAGATCCTGGGAACCAGCCACGAGGGCAGAGGGTGCTAAGAATCTGCGGAGTCTAAACCACTACCCATTAACTACATTACACCTAGCAACTTATAACTGTCGTACACTCTCTAATCAAGCTAGGATTATGGAACTGGAAACAGAGGCAGCAAAAATAAAGTGGGATATCATGGGCATTAGCGAAGTAAGACGAAAAAATGAAGAACTCATAGAACTTGAATCAGGGAATCTTTCATACCACCAAGGAACACCAACAGGAAGAACAAGCGGAATAGGATTCCTAATTAGGAAAACCTGGAAAAATAGAATCATAGGGACCTCAGACAGAGTAGCCAGCATAACACTAAGACTCTCCAAAAGATATACTATCCAGATTATTCAGGTATACGCCCCAACAATCAGCCATAGTGACGACGAAATAGAAGAATTCTATAATGAAATAACCCAAGCGCTCAGCAAATACATAATGGGAGACTTTAATGCCAAAGTAGGACACAGGAAAGACCAAGAAAAAGGAATGGGGAAATATGGATTTGGAGAAAGGAATGAAAGAGGAGAGACATTAATACAGTTCGCACACTTTCAGAACATGTATGTGGCAAACTCCTTCTTCAAGAAGAATCCTAACAGGAAATGGACGTGGGAAGGCCCCAGTGCAACTATCAAAAACGAAATAGACTTTATCCTAACTAATAAAATTACCATAGTAAAAGATCTAAGCACACTCAACAAGTTCACTACAGGAAGCGACCATCGACTAATTAGAGCTCGACTGGTCTTAGGTATAAAACTAGAAATGTCAAGACTAATCAAAACCAACACAACGAAAAACATAAACAACGAAAGGCTGAAAGAGAACTCTCACCAATATGAAGCACTACTAGAAGAAAGACTACAAGAAGTGGAATATAACAACCCTGAACTGATAGACACAATTCGAAACTGCGCCGTAGAGGTGGGAGGTCTGCAACAACGAGGTGAACACAAAAAACTATCTCCGGAAACAAAAGCACTATTACAAAAACGAAGAGAGATGAAAAAGAGAACAAACATTCAAAGAATTGAATACACCGAACTGTGCAAGACGATACGAAAGAAAATCGCAGAAGATATCAGGTATTACAACGAGAAACTGGTACAAACAACAATAGAAAACCGTAAAAGCTACAAACATGCAAAAAGAGCACTAATAATAGGGAAAAGACAGATAGTTGCATTAACTGATGGAAACACAAGAACCACAGACAGGAATGAAATAATAGACCTAGTAGCCAAATTCTATGGAGACCTATACAAGGCCCCTGAAGATTTGGAAGAAATAATAGAACACTCAGAAGATGCCGTACCAGAAGTATTGGTGGAGGAAGTAGAAATGGCACTGAAAAGCATGAAAAATGGCAAAGCAGCGGGAAATGACTGCATCACGACCGAAATACTCAAATACGCAGGACCTAAAACATGGAAGTACCTTGCCAAACTATACACGAACTCTCTGATGTCCAGGAGCATACCTAAAGAGTGGAACAGCGCCCTTATAGTGTTGATCCACAAGAAAGGCAGCAAAGAAGACATTAAGAACTACAGACCAATAAGTCTACTACCAGTGATGTACAAGGAATTCACAAAGATCATTCGCAACAGAATACAAAATACACTAGACTCGGCCCAACCACGAGAACAGGCTGGATTCCGCAAAGGCTTCAGTACAATAGATCACATCCATACCCTCAAAGAGGTTATCAGTCGAACCAAAGAATACGACCAACCACTAGCACTAGCCTTCATTGACTTGGTAATGGGCGGGGCATCTCGCTAGAAGGACAGACGATAGATGGACCACAAAGATAACGCAATGATATCCCAGAGGCCTGAAAAGACCAAGAAGACGCCCCAACTTAAGATGGGACTACGACATAAAGAAACTCGCAGGATCAACTTGGGGCCGCGTAGCTAGCAATAGACAACAATGGGCCCACATGGAAATGGAATATATAAATATGTAAATGGAGGCTATACCATAACAAAATGGTTGAATAAGCTGCATATGAAGATGATGATGATGTATATGTATATATATATATATATATATATATATATATATATATATATATATATATATATATATATATATATATATATTTATTGACTAATTGACTACGAATGAATGATCAAAATTCTAAAGGATGCCGACTTAGACGATGAAATCTCAGAATAATCTCAAATCTATACTGGAACCAGATAGCAAGCATGAGGCTTCAAGGATAGCGAACGGAACAGGTGGAAATACTGCGTGGGGATAGACTGGGCCGTATCATCTCGCCGTTAATATTCATCATGTACTGGAAGATAATTTTGAACGAAGCCCTTAACGGAGTAGAGGAAGGTTTTCGTCTTAGCGAAGTCAGACCGATACGACGAAGATACCATAGTGATAGCACAGTTTGGAGGGTCTACAAAGGTTAATGGACCGAATCACGCAATACCGTCAACAAATTGGTCTCAATATCACGGCTCACAAAACTATACAAATGTTATTTAGCAAAAAATATATAAGCGAAGCTCACCTATATATCAGCGGACTTCGGATAGAACGAGTAAAACAGTATTGTTATCATGCAACTGTAATAAATGAGCAATGGGAGAACGCACAAGAAATAACACGCCACACACGAAAAGCGAAGACGGTTTTCAACAAAATGAGCGCCGTCTTTCAAACTCACAACCTATCGCTCGAAACAAAGGTGAAAGGTGCGGCATCTAAAATGTTGTCTTTTCCGTATTACTGTATGGTGTAGAATCCTGAACGCTAACAGAAGCCACCTCTGAAAAACTTGAAGCATTTGAAATGTGGCTGTACACATAACGAACAAAGAAGTGCTCAAAAGAATAAATGAAGAGCTGGAAATCATGTACACCATCAAGAGCGAAAAACTCCAATATCAGGGACACGTCATGAAAAATCAATACCGATACTTTCTACTGCAATCCATAATACAAGGAAAATCAAAGGAAAAAGAAGACCCGCCAGGAGAAGAATCTCATTGCTATGGAATCTGCGAATTGGTTTAGGAAAACCTCAACAGAATTGTTTCGAACAGCTAATAGAAAACAAAGCCCCACCGTTTGATATAAAAAATGTATATTCCATTGTCGAAGATCAGTAAGATCACACTCCCAAGGCACTGAAGATCACAGACATACATTATAAAGGAATTCAAGAAAGATCAAAAAAATGTCAGGAGCTGTTTTGCAAGTTACGTACAACTTCTGAGAAACTGAGAAGAAAACACTATCTTTTCTTTTAGGTCAGAACTGACTATATGTGACCCACAAGAACTGCGAGTAATTTGCATAGTTATCCCCAGAATTTGAAAATGAGTGTACTCGAGCTCCCTTGGGATTTTAACTGTGACTTTATATCCCTTCGGTCTAAAAGTGACACTTTAGTCACTTTTACTTTTCCTCCCTACGGAGGAAAAGTACATTTCATTTCTCGGGAGGAAAAATACGACTTTGCTCCATACAATGAGGCCAGGAAATGTATACTTTGGATAGAGGTAGTCGGAAAAATAGTTTTTTCAATATTTTATCAATCCTGAAATGATTCAAAACAATGATATTTTACGAATATTCACCGCTCATATTGTTTCTACCGTAAAAACAAAATTTACTAGTCTATAAATATCTTGATGACAACCAAATGTTTCATTTCTCCTCGGCAAGAATTATGAGAACGTTTAGTTAGTTTTCTTCTGGAACAAAAACAAATTCAACCGGCATACATTCACGACATATCTGATACATACTTCAACAATTTTGAATAAACGTTTTTTACTTTGGTATGTAAACTTCAGTTCTAACAATTTAAGTATCGGAGAAATAAATTTTGACATCTAACAGCTGGAATTACTTCGATGTTTGCAAAACAAATGCAAGAAGAATCGCATCTTTGAACTTGTACCAACCAATTGGCAGATTCACAGCAAAAATAAACAAATGATATCCGGCCAAATACTGAAACTGATACGAGTCAAAGAATGAAAACTGCAATTAATGAAGCGAGTCAACAGGGGTTTCCAGTTTATTTATAAGACGCTATGAGTCGCTTTTATACACTTTGAAAGATAAATTGTCGTATTGAATTTGTGAACTGTAAGTCGTCGTCTAAAATACGTTCGTTCTCAATTATTTGTCAGTTAATTTTCAGTTTATAGAACTTTGAAGCTAACCGAAAAAAATATTCTTTCATGTATAGCCATTTTAATTGTTCAAGATGAGGTAGGTCACTTATATTATTTTTTTATTGAAAGTGAATAAGAAGTATGCAGAGAATTTGTTCTTCGAATAAAATCGGAGTGAAGTCGATATCTGTTGCTTCATATTTACAAAAACAAAATGAGCCTATACAATATCGAAGACACGTTTTCTTCTGGACGCATAAAAACTGGTCCACGCATAGATACCCTACAGAGAGATGTTCTGAGATAATATGAAATACTTAGAAACATGTTGCTGCTATAGTTGACAATTTTGATATAAAACTGACATTCAATTAGACATATAAATGTAAATATAACTGTTGAATAGTGGATTCAATAGGTAAGTTCCTTAACAGCTTAGCATTCTACCAAACTCCTTCCAATTCCTTTTATTTTTACAAATGTAATACGTAATAATAAAGGTCAAATACGTCCAGTTTTCAGAGGTCCTATTAGACTCGTTTATATCGTGAAGTGGTACATTTTCCACTTTATTATATCCTGTTGACGAAGAAGAATAATACACTGAATTTATATGTATTTGTCTCTTTCTAACACATTGACCATAAAGCATATGTGCCCCCAGAATATTCCTAGCACTGTATATGCTAATTTTCAAGCAGATCGGTTGAATTATGTAGAATTTAATATGCTGCAGCGGCACCTGGTGAGGAGTTACAACAAAGAAGATAGTGTAAAAACCTTCTCCATGAAAAAGTACTTATGCATAGCTATTTTCATGATGGTGGGTTGAACGGTGTTGAAGTGTTTCACATTGCCGCGTTAATAATACTTTTATTTACTCACTGAACCGAGCTAAGAAACTTATTAAAAAATTACTGGTAGAGAATTGAGTCTCATTAAACTTCTTATTGGATTGTTTCATATGATACTGAGTATATATTATCCCATCTTAACTACTCCAGAAATGACAGTTACAGAAACGGAGAAAGATAGGTACGAGTCCCCGTTTATTCATGTTGAAGACGAGAGTTTACAGAATTCACACCACTTCAATTTTGTTAACCATGCCAACTTTGTTTTCTAAGTAGACGTTATTTGACCTTGTTGTATTATAGAATTATCTCCAAGGAATATAGATTTTTGAAGCCCCACGTCGAAAATAATAGCCTAATCTGCAATTATGTTAAACAAGCAGAAATAAGTGGGTAGACAGACAGAATAAATAAAAATAACAGTATATAGAATATTATTACTGTGATTGTCGTTTTAAATTTCATCAAATTAAATTCGGACGTGATTCAATGCAGAAGAGACAGAGGGTTTGGTGTAGTATCCCAAAAGGAAAAAGAAAATTGAAATGAGCACGACAACGAATATTTTGAACGAAGAAACAGGTGTGGTATTCGCTAAATTACTAGGTAAATGTTGATTGGAAATTGATGTTTCATTATTTTCATGAAGTTGTTTAATGAAATTTATCATTATTTCTAAATTTTTTAATGAAATATATTGTGGAATTATCTAGAAATTGTAAGTTTAATTTAAAACACTAATATTCATATTTTTTATCCATACAACAGCAATATTCAAGGATTTTCTTTCAATTGACAACAAAATGAAATAAAAATTTGAATAAAAAATGAAACCAAAAAGGAAAAGAACTTGACCCATTCAAAATCATCTAAAATAATTGAAACGATTTATATGACTCATAAATTGCTTTTGAACCGATACTTATATACGAAATCAAAGTGCTTGCAAGAATTCGAGTTTCGTGAAAAGTATCAGAATATGTACACTTTATTAAGATATCCTACGGCTCTACTGAGAACATCTCTGATACTTAATTAGTTGCAAATGTTCAGCCAGAATCCAATCTTTCAATTGCGTCAACCAATAATAAGAATATTTTGTTTCAATTTGACGCCCAATATAAGGCGTAGACATAAGATCAGATTCAATAAAGCATGAAGGAATTAATCAAATTCTATATGGGAATGGATGATTTCGTTGTCTAGTTGACAATAACTATTTAGTTTGAGTAAAATATAAGTATTATATTCCACGTAAACCGTGATGTAATGAGTTTCCAGTGCTAAAACTAACATTAAATCAATAAAGTAATCCCCTTAAGTATATTAGGAAGTATATGTCGTGTAGTGCCTTAGAGAATAATAGGTAAACGTTAATAAAACCGATATTTCATCGTCACTTTGAATTTTCCGTAAATTATCATGGAACGTGATTTAATCAAGAAGCTTTGTTGAACCCGTCAGTCGGTGATGGAAAAAAGAGGAAACATCTGACGATTCCAATATTTCAAATTCACCTTATGATTTTATCAAATTGGTAAATGGAATACATAACTCAATTTAGCTTATTGTAGGAAAAATCGTTGAAATTGTATCTAAAAACACTTTATTATTGTTTAAAAGATGTATTTTTTGTTTTATCAAGAAAAGCATCCTTTGATCTCGCAATTCGAAGTAGCCCACTGAACAATAAACATAACAAGTCGTTTTTATGATGTTCTTTTTAGAGACTTTTCGTGATGTCTTAATTTTATTACCAACTACAATAACATCCATGTCATGTAATTAAAACATATTTTTGATACATCCTATGAACTTCTCTAAAGCAAATTCCTATAGGAAACATTCATATGATGTTAATTTGTTCACTTCTTACTAATGTCACATACATAAAATTACTGTAATATTACAAATTAACATGTTTCTTAGATGATCAGATGTTGTACACACATGTTTATATTAAACATCACAATAACATAATTGGGTGAGCTGTTTGATTGATGTATTCATATAAAAACAAGAAAACAGAAGAGGAACTGACGAACGAAACAAACAGTAGTTATATGATCTGTGGGAGCAAATGATAAGCATGACATGGCGGATCGTGGCGTGGTTTTCAGTTTTGTGTTATACCTCATTTGCAGGAAGCTCATTTTTGGCAAGAAGTACTTGAATGACTTAGCTCTAGTTTCTATACTTAGTTATAGATCTTGTTATATTGGACGAACAACAGTTAGCGGTAAGTACCTATTGCGAAATCATAATTATTTAAACTTAATACTCATTCAATACTTTAATCGGCTATTGCACATTGAAATTCCAGGTGGCGGGATTGTACCCCAAGATTATATAATAGAGTTTACAAAATAAGGGTTTTTTCAACTTTTGAAACATTTTAGTTAGTAGGTATATTTTAAAAACGATTCATAATATTTCAAATCCTAGATATGCATTATAATAATAATAATAATAATAATAATAATAATAATAATAATAATAATAATAATAATAATAATAATAATAATAATCAGGCACAATCAGAAAGACGACGTATGAAATGGGACAATGAAACCAACAAACAAGTAATACGTTCGTTTTTCACAGTTACGGCACTGGAGACTGATATGACGATGTACCGCATGCGACTGCATAATCACTTCAATGAGAAAATGCCACACCTGAATCACCTCTCAGAACAACGAATAGCAGATCAACGTAGAGCTATCATAAGAAATAACCTAATACCTCTACCTGCAATCGAACAAATAAGGGCAGAGGTGGAGAGGGAGATTAATCAACAGCCTATAAATGAGACCCCAGAGACTCAGGAACAAGGAAGTAGAGGACCTGAAGCTGACCTACCACTATTGAGTCTTCGACCCTCAGTAATCAACCGTCAAACATTATGGGAAGAAAACTACCAACAACATCTTACTGAATTCAGAGGATCCGACCCTGCCAGCAGGCCGGCGCTACCAAAACTCATTTATACTCCAAACACGCACTCTCTCTTAGGAATTGCTAATCAAATTCTGGAAAGTCAATTGGATGCAGATATGAACCTCGAGGAAATACATCTTCACGTGTATTGCGCAGCTCTAGCAACAATCAAAGCCAACAAACAAAAAATACTAAATGCACCTAAGACACGTACGCCTCAAAAACCGAGATGGGAACAAAGACTTAGTACCAAAATCCAGAATTTGAGAAAAGAAATTGGTAGAATTCAACAAATAGCAAATGGGCAAAAATCCAAAAAGCTGCTAAATAAAATCCCGGTCCAGATTAAACAACAGCTGGAAGGAAAAACAACAAATGAAATAGAAACGATTATAGATGATACCTTAGATACCTGGAAACAAAATCGTGCAGTTGCTTCTAAAAGATTAAAAAGATATCAGGAGAGCTACCAACGCAAAATCCAAAACAACTTCTTTTCAAAAAATCAGAAGGGCTTCTATAGATCGTTTAACGAACAACCTGGTTCTAAAGGACAACCGCCAAAGGAGTAGGATTTACAGACATTTTGGGAAGGAATGTGGTCGAAGGAAATCGAACACCAGGAAAATACACCTTGGATCAAATCAGAAATTCAGAACAACAACCATCTACATATGGAAGAAATAATATTTACATTACAAGATCTAAAAAAGGTGATAAAAAACTTGGCCAACTGGAAAGCACCAGGGAACGACGGTATCCAAAATTTCTGGTACAAAAAACTTACGGCTACCCATCATCACCTGACCAACCAATTTAATATCGCTCTAAGAAACCCTGACCAACTACCAGACTTCCTTACAAATGGTGTAACTTATCTTCTTCCAAAATCTGATCAAACCCAAGATCCTTCTCAATATAGACCCATCACGTGCCTTCCTACAATGTACAAAATCTTCACTGCAGCACTATGTGATAAACTGTACGAATACCTAGAAACTAATGATATTCTAACTGAGGAGCAGAAAGGGTGCAAAAGAAAATATATGGGCTGCAAGGAACAAATAACAATCGATAATGTGATATTGGAACAAATCAGAAAGAAGAACAGAAATCTATAAATGGCTTATATAGACTATCGGAAAGCTTTCGACTCAGTGCCCCACAGTTGGTTAATAAAAACTTTGGAAATTCACAATATACACCCTGTGGTGGTTAGGTTTCTAAAAAGTACTATGAGTAATTGGAAAACAAAACTCAAAATTAACCTAAATCACACAGAACTAGAAACTGAATCTATCAGTATTAAAAGAGGAATCTTTCAAGGAGATACACTTTCCGCTCTATGGTTCTGCTTGTGTTTAAACCCATTATCACGTGGCCTAAACCACACAGGATATGGAGCAACTATTAGAGCGGATCGAAACTCAACAACCATAAGTCATCTATTCTTTATGGATGATCTGAAACTATATGCCGCGTGCAAAAAACACCTAGAATCCAACTTAAAACTCATGCACCAGTGGAGCACAGATGTCGGAATGTCGTTTGGTATGGAAAAATGCCAAACTGTATCGGTTGAAAAGGGAAAGCTGAAAGAAGGAGAACCTATAGAACTAGAGCCAGGCAAATATATTGAAGCCATGACAGACAAACCCTACAAGTACTTAGGAATCCTTCAGACACACAAGATAAAACATAAAGAAATAAAAGCGATATTAACCACCGAATTCGAAAAACGCCTTTACAACCTCTTAAAAAGTAAGCTAAATTCAAGAAACCTTACCACGGCCATAAATAGCTACGCCATATCCGCTCTTCAGTACTCCTTCGGAATAATTAAATGGACTCAAACGGACCTGGAAGCAGTAAACAGAAAGATTAGAACCGAGCTAACAAAACATAGAAAACACCATCCAAAAGCGTCCGTCGAAAGGGTAAATTTACCTAGAGAAAAAGGAGGTAGAGGAATAAAAGATGTTGTGGAAGCTTGCACTCAGCAAATTGCAGGCTTGAGGAGTTTTTTCCGCCACCAAAATAGTCAACTTCATAAAGCCATAGTGAAAACAGATACGGGTTATACACCTTTAAACCTGAGTATGGAAAACTTTACGCCCTTTAATACACGAAATGAGGAAGATAAAATTAGAAATTGGCGTTCAAAAGAATTGCACGGAAGATTCATTAATGATTTACAGAAAGACACGATAGATCAAGCTAAATCGGTTGAATGGCTTAAAACTGGAACGCTGTTCCCAGAAATTGAAGGTTTTATGGTTGGTATACAAGGTCAGGTTATAAAAACGAGGAATTACCAAAAGTATATCTTGAAGGAAGAAATACCAACAGATAGGTGCAGAAAGTGCAACAGAAGTCAAGAAACGATTGAACACATTCTTTCTAGTTGCCAAAGCATAGCTGAAACTAAATATCTAGAACGACACAACAAAGTTGCCACAGTAGTATACCTAGAAGTACTGAAAAAACTTAACTTTGATCCACAAAACAACGAGCCATATTACAAATATAAGCCCCCTCCAGTTATCGAAAATCAGTATGTTAAGATCTACTGGGATAAAACTATCATGACGGACGTAACAGTACGACACAACAGGCCGGACATCACAGTCATTAATAAACAATCCAAGCAAGCTCTGCTTATTGACATATCGATCCCAAATAATTCTAACACAGAAAGCAAGTACAATGAAAAACTAAGTAAATACGCCGAGCTAAGGACCGAAATAAAAGAATTGTGGAATCTTAAAGAAGTCAAGATCATTCCAGTTGTTTTATCCTGTATGGGGCTAATTCCCAAGAAACTAAGTACTTTCCTCAAAGACATTGATATTCCTGAGTCAACCTACCGATTAATGCAAAAATCTGTAATCCTGGATGCGACAAACATTGTTAGGTCATTTCTAGAATAGTGACACCCAACGAAAGTCTTGCTGTTGAGGCCGACTGTCGTTGAAACACGCCGGGTGTAAATCCGGTGACACAAAAAGGAAAATAATAATAATAATAATAATAATAATACATTTATTATTTACCATGGATACATATTACATGGGACACAACTAGGTAAATAATAGGAGAACTGTTAGGCCAGGTGCCGATTCTTCCACAGTTTCCTCTAAAATATAAAAAATAATATATGCAAAAAAAATCATATGTCATTATCGTGAAAAAAGAAATCGTTTATATCAAATTTTGAATGTCTCACATGATCAGGAGAAATTTGGAACATCCATTAAATCTCCAAAAAGTGTAACATTGTAAGAAAAACACTGCTTGAATAATTGCTTCTTGTGCTTAGGAATCGTCAGCATATTTCTACGCCTCAAATTCAGATTATGCACATCCGTTCTCAACGTTAATTTACGGTATAAGTAGTCCGGTACTTTACTTTTCAAAATTTTATAGAAAAAGCACGCCATATGATGTTTACGACGATTAAACATGCTAAGCCATCCAATGTCCATCAATTTGTGAGAAACACACTGTGGTCGTCTAATCCCGAATATCAGTCTCAAACATGAGTTTTGTGTTTTCTGGATTCTTCTAGAGTCAATGCCATAAACAACATCACAGTGATTGAAATGAGAAAGTACCATACTATCACAAAGTTGAATTTTTAATTTGGAGTTTAGAAAATGTATATGCCCATAAATGAGCTTCAAGGGTGTGTAAGCATTTTTAAGTTTTTGGGTAACATGATTTGTTTCTGAGCCACAATAGACTCTTACGAGTTGCAGTGAAGGGCCTTATTTACCCACTCATTACAAACCTAACCTAACCTAACATGATATTTGAACCGTACTTTAGAATCCATGAAAAACCCAAGGTTCTTACAATTATTATCAAACCTGATAGTGTCATTACCAATTTGTATATGGAAGGTATTGAGCGCCTCACTTCTGTGTTTGTCTGATCCAAATAGAAGAGCGACCGATTTTTTTGAATTGATTTCCAGTAAGTGCTTATTTGTTAAATTAAGAAGTTCATTCAAATCGGAATTGATGAAACCGTTGGCTTCAACAATATCACAAAATCTGAATGAGTAGTACAGGTGTGTGTCATCCGCATAAAAACGATATTTGCAGTATTCAAAGCTCAAGCAGAAGTTATTGGTATAAATGGTATACATCAAAGGACCTAGAATACTTCACTGAGGAATTCCTTGTTGCAAATTCAGCGGAGCAGATGTGATATTATTCAGTTTGATCTGTTGAACTCTATCGGCTGAAAATGATAACATAAAGGAACACACTCATTCGCTGAACCCTATGAAGTGTATAATGGCATAAAATGAAAAACAAATAGTTGGTAACTATGTCAAGAAAGGGGAGTAACTATTTCAGATAGTCTGATACAGACATTGTATTAAACAGTATCAAAAATATTGAATCAAGTATAGAGATAGTTTTTGTAGTAGTAGTCAAAGTTATCAATATAGTTTTGCAGGTTCAGAAAATTTTAACATTAATACTAACAATTCTTGTGAACAATTAGAGACTGTTTGAGACTTAAAAAATAGAAAATTCTGTTAAAAAGCTCATTTCTATTTCAAAATACAATGTATACAATAAATAAGCTGAAGTGAAAGCCTCTAGATGTCCCTTACAATAGTATATTAATCTAGTTGAAGAATATGTAACTTATGACACTGAATGCTCCAATCAACAAACAGTATTCAATTATTCATTATTGCATCAGATTCCCTTGGAGAAGATTATTGATAAATTTGTAGATAGTTTTGAACGAGTTCAATACCAAAGTTTAACTTTCAGTATTAAGAGTCCTAATTGCTATTGCATTTTTAAATAAAGTAGGAAAAGTAGTAAACATTTTTCAACTAAATAGAAAGTGTCATGATAAGTTTGGAAATTATTCCAAATTAATTCAAATTATTTATTAATCAAGTTCATCTGATAAAATTTATTGTGGCAAAGGACTAAAAGTAATATGAAGAAACACAACTATTGGATACTCAATTGAATACAATTATTTATAAACTCATTTAACTTGATAATGTGTTCATAGCTCTTCATCATAAGTAGTTTCTTTTGTAAACAGTGTATTAATAATGCTTAGTTTTCGATAAGTTACAATTCCACGATGTTAATATACATTACGTTCCAGTTTGAAAATAACAAGATGAGAATAGTATATTATTTTATACAGAAGAGAAAAATGAATTTTCATGGCACACCTGAATTTACCTGCTAAACCGAGAGAGGCATGTAATAAAAGGTAAACCATGAAAAGTCACTTATCGAAATAAAATATGTAATGTTACGAAACAGCACACTGGTATAGACCCTAAATCCGACTCTGTCTAAGCCAGGTATAAAAGTTGAAATTTAGGCGGATACGCAGGTTTTTTTTATGATAACTGTTCACGACTGTCTTATCTAAACATTGTTTTTGTGACCAGACTTATCTAGAAAAGGCCAGAACCAATTATTTATGTGTGTGTAAGCCGCAGTCCGGAATTTTCTAGTAAAAAGGGCTTTAATATAAATAAAGGACCGATCAGCGGATGAGTTAGTTGATAAAATGATCTCGTGAAATGAATACACCGAAATAGCAAACAGTAAATAAGTGAATATAAATTAGTTAAGTGTTCATATAAATTAGTTCAAGTGAATATACTGAGTATATATAAATTTAGTGTTAGTGATTAGTTTAGTGTTTAAATAAATAAGTCAGTGTGTTTAAAATTTATCCCACCCGTTTATTGTTTAAATAAATTAGAAAAACATTACATTGGTGTCAGAAGTGGGATAATATAAATTATTATCTACGTAAAAATGGCCAAGAGATTAAGGGATCTGAAAGTGGCGGAATTAAGAGCAGAATTGGAAGATCGTGAATTGGAATCATTCGGTAAGAAAAGTGAATTAGTAGAAAGACTTAAAGTGGCACTGGAAAATGACGGCTTTGATCCATAAACAGTTTTACTTAATGACGAGGCTTCCACCTTAATCTCGTCAATTTCTGCTAACATGGTCGAGAAGATTTCTGCCATGGAAGAGAAGATTTCTACGAATGTGAAAAGTGATATTTCAGCTATAAAGAACGATATTTCTGCTATGAAGAACGACATTTCTGTTAATATGGACGAGAAAATGTCTACTTTGAAGAACGATATATCTGCCGATATCTTATTAATGATAAACGACATTGCCGCTGACTTTGAAAATGAAATTTCGTCTTTAAAATCTGAAATCGAGAATAAGATTACAACGATAGACGAGAAAATCAAAGAGTTAGAGGGAAAGATTGCCGATTCAAGAACCAGATGCACGCCAGAGGAAGAAAACAAGACCGAGCAAACGGAACCTTGCAAGCCAGAAACACTACCTAAGTTTGAAGACATTGGCAGTTTTACCCGAATCAAGGCCCCAACGTTCGATGGAAAAATGTCGTGGACCAATTATGTGAAACAATTAGAATCATCCGCTAGAGTGAATAATTGGTCCGAGAGAAGGCAGTGAACTTAACTATCGCGCTTCGCGGAGATGCCTTAGATGTACTCCAGACGATACCTTTGGAAGAAACAGATGACTTCGAGCAGCTGAAGAAGAGGTCATGAACATCTAGAACATTTGTACCAATCTCAGCTTAAGAACCGAAGGCAGAAACGTGATGAATCCCTTCAAGAATATGAAGTGGACATTTCCCGACTAGTTCGATTTGCTTATCCGTCAGCACCAGAGAACATGAGGGAATGTCTGGGCGTCCAGGCCTTTATTGATGGCTTACGTGACCCCGATATGCAGAGGACGCTTCGTTTAGCCCATCCGAAAACATTAGTCGACGCATTGACAGTTGCCCTTGAATATGAAGCAGCGACGAAGGCTTCAGGATATAACAAAATCAGGACCCTCCAAGAAGAAGGTGACGAAGACAGATTTGACCAGTTCGTCAGTTTATTGAAAAATATGATGGACAAGAAGCCGAGAAAGATCAGATGCTGGAATTGTAGCGAGCTAGGGCATGTACGTAGTTCATGTAAGCGCCTCAAGACTCCTGCAAAATAAGAACCCCAGTCACAGGAAAACTAGAACGGGTCGGCTACTAGGGGGCAGCACCGACCCATGATCGATCCAAAGACCATCTCATACTGATAGCTTCTCTCAGATGTCGCAACGCCAGAAATAATAAACCCCAAGAAGAAGCTTTTACCAACGAGACTGCGACTGCGGAACGCCACAGGTGAGAATGCCAACGTTCACGGTGAGACACCAATCCAATTGGGAATTGGCGCAGGAAGGTTCACGCATATGGTAATCGTAGCTGACATTGAAGAAGACGTGATTCTAGGAATGGACGTAATGAATGTACATGGTTTCCAATTAGACTTTAGAAACAGAACCATTAAAGTGGGTTCCGAGGAGGTGTTCCTGCATCCATATGAAGGCAGCGCGGTGTTGGCAGCTGTACAGGAAGATACCGTTCCACCTGCACGGAGCGAAACCATGATAGTAGCACGGCTACGGGGAATCATGGAGGAAGGTACACCGCTTATGATGGAACCAAGGAACCACGACGAGGAGGTTGGCAAAGGAGTACTTATTGGGAAAGGATTGGTTACGTCGGCGGAGAAGATCCCTGTACGATTGCTAAACGTGAACGATTACCAAATTACCATCAAGAAGTCAACCAAGATTGGATCCCGCGTACCAGTGACGTCTATAGTTCGTCAAACAATGACCACTGACAATACTGATGCCAGATTCGAACAGATGTTATCAATAGCTGGTCAATCTTTGGATCGAGTTGAAAAAAAGAGAATGAGAGAATTTCTCTTGCAGTATCGAGACATATTCGTACCAAAAGGAGGAAAGACTGGCAGAACATCAGCCGTCAAACACAAAATCGATACTGGTAATGCTAAGCCAATTAGACAATCAGCTCGAAGACTTCCACGAGCGAAGAGAGAGGAAGCTGAAAGAATAATTCGAGAGATGGCAGAAGAAAAAGTAATAGAACCATCTACTAGTCCATGGGTGTCTCCAGTAGTGCTCGTCAAGAAAAAAGATGGAACTACGAGATTATGCGTGGATTATCGCCAGCTAAACAACGTGACAGAGAAAGACAGCTATCCTCTGAAGTCTGGCTATTGGCAAGTGGAAATGGATCCAGAAGACCAAGAGAAAACTGGTTTTACCACCGCCTCTGGGTTATGACAATTCAACGTCATTCCATTCGGGCTCTGTAATGCGCCTGCGACATTTGAAAGACTCATGGAAAATGTCCTGCGAGGGTTGTCTTGGAAGACATGCCTGGTCTATTTGGACGACATCGTAGTACTGGGGAAGACATTTGACGAACACCTGAAGAATTTGGAAGACGTATTCAAACGACTCCAAGCTGCCCAGCTCATGTTAAACCCGAAGAAATGTCAGCTGTTCCAAAACCGAGTCAACTATCTAGGTCATATAGTGAGCAATGAAGGGGTGGCGGTGGATCCAGAGAAAATTGCTTCCATTCAGCAATGGCCGCAACCAACCGACAAACATCAAATTAGGAGTTTCCTTGGACTTTGCACGTATTATAAAAGATTTATCAGGAGTTTGGAGATATTGCCAAGCCTCTAACGCGACTTCCAGAAGAAGCAAGAGCTTTCCAATGGGACGACGACTGTCTAACGGCTTTTGAAACTTTGAAGAGGCATTTAACCTCGGCGCCAATATTAGGATATCCATTACCAGAGGAAAACTTTATTCTTGACACTGACGCAAGCAACGTAGAAATTGGTGGAGTGCTCTCACAGATCCAAGGAGGGCAAGGAAGAGTGCTGAGATATTTTAGTAGAGTCTTCTCCAAACCAGAACGAAACTACTGCGTCACAAGAAGAGAACTTTTGGCAGTAGTGAAGTCCGTGGAACACTTTTACCAGTACCTCTATGGTAGGAAGTTTTTAATACGGACTGATCATGCAGCACTCAAGTGGTTGATGCAGTTCAAGAATCCAGAGGGTCACATCGCTAGATGTATTGGACGACTTCAAGAGTATGATTTCAACATCGAACATCGAACTGATGTGAGTCACCGAAATGCCGACTCCCTCACCAGACGGCCGTGCCCAAAAGACTGCTCCCACTGCAACAAGGTGGAATCTAGGGAAGCTGCAGTATTCAAAAACTACTGTAGTCAACGAGGAATGGTCACTTACCAGGATCACAGAAGATCAGGAGAATGATCCTCACCTGAAGATGATCCGGCAATGGAAGGAAGAAAATCGGCGACCTACCTAGCAAGAAGTGTCAAGATTTTCTCCGAAACTCAAGGCGTATTGGGCTCAGTAAGAATCCCTTGTCCTGGAAAAAAGGCTGTTGAAAAGAGTCCTTGAAAACGATGATGGTTCTGAGATGAGGAGACAGCTAGTTACGCCGAGAACAAGAGTAGCTGAGGTACTGAAGAAATTACACGACAGTCCATCGGAGGTCATCTGGGAATGAAGAAAACCCTTCATCGAGTCCGTGAAAGGTTTTATTGGATGAACAGCTCCGACGATGTGAAGGACTGGTGTGAGAAATGTACGACTTGTCCTACAAGTAATGGACCACATCGCAAGAGAAAGGTACCTATGAAACAGTACAATGTTGGAAGCCCTTTCGAAAGGATTGCTTTAGATGTCGCTGGACCATTTCCGACGACAGAAAACGGTAGCAAATACATACTGGTTGTCATGGATTATTTCACAAAGTGGGTGGAAATTTACGCTATCCCGAACCAAGATGCCACAACTGTAGCAGATGTATTGGTGAGAGAATTTATCAGCCGATATGGAGTGCCCTTGGAAGTCCACAGCGACCAGAGAAGAAATTTCGAAAGTCATATATTCCAGGAGATTTGCGAGAAGCTGGGGATGAAGAAGAGCAGGACAACAGCTTTACATCCACAGTCAGATGGAATGGTCGAGAGAATGAACAGGACTATTGGAAAATACCTGTTCAAAGTAGTATCCAGCCATCAGAGAGATTGGGACCAGTATCTTTCCCTATTCGCATTGGCTTATCGATCTGCCGTCAATGAGTCCACGGGTAAAACACCGGCGAAAATCTTGTTTGGACGTGAAATGAGGCTTCCTTGTGACCTGGAATTTGGCTGTCGGCCTGGAGAAGATCTAGCAGGCGAAGACGACGTGATCCAATTGAGAAGAAGGCTGGACGATATTCATGAATTAGTTCGAACAAAACTTCAAGTTGCCAGCGACAGAATGAAAAGTCGGTACGACACGCAAGCCACAGAAGGCGGTTTTAAAGAAGGGTACAAAGTATGGTTACACAACTCGACGAGGAGAAAAGGATTTTCTCCAAAATTAATACTCCATACTTAATCAAGAAAAGGATCAATGATGTTATTTATCGCATAGGCAAGATTCCCAACGAAAAACCAAAAGTAATTCACCAAAACCGACTAGCATCATTCGAAGGAGACCATGAACTAGAGAAAGGAGTAAACCATATTCGAGATGTGTCTGACCCCACCTTCGATGAATTTATGGGCGCGTATGGAGGTACCGGGAAAGCTAGATATGGTTAGGTTAGTTTAGGTTTATAATGAGTGGGTCAATGAGGCCCTCCACTGCGACTCGCGAGAGTCTATTGTGGCTCATACCTATTCAAATTTCACCAAACAAATTCAGCTTCTTGACGAAGTCGATTAATTTGTTCAGTGAATGATATTTCAGGTCCGAGGGCAAGAGAGTGGCCCTGCCAAACAGCAGATACCTGATTTGCGCCGCGGCGAGGCAGGCATAAATTATATGCTCTGCTGTTTCATCATCTTCCAAACAAAGACAGCAAATCGGATCGTCCGACAGTCCAAGTTTTAGCATATGATGATTCAAACGACAGCGGCCTGTTAGAAGGCCTGTTAGGCACCGTAGATTGTGTCTATTATAGCCTAACATTTGTTTGGATACATTATTCAAAGGATGTATGAAGGCCTTTGAATGAACCAATCCTGGTATATTATGCCAGAAGTCTAAAACTCTTCTTGCAGTCCAGGCCTGAAGAAGATCTAGCAGGCGAAGACTACGTGATTCCAATTGAGAAGAAGGCTGAACGATATTCATGAATTAGTTCGAACAAATCTTCAAGTTGCCAGCGACAGAATGAAAAGTCGGTACGACACGCAGGCCACAGAAGGCGGTTTCAAAGAAGGGGACAAAGTATGGTTACACAACCCGACGAGGAGAAAACGATTTTCTCCAAAATTACAAAAATCCTGGGAAGGTCCATATTTAATCAAGAAAAGGATCAATTATGTTATATATCGCATAAGCAAGATTCCCAACGGAAAACCAAAAGTAGTCCACCAAAACCGACTAGCGCCATTCGAAGGAGACCATGACTTAGAGGAAGGAGTAAACCTTATTCAAGATGTGTCTGACCCTGCCTTCGATGAATTTATGGGCGCGTATGGAGGTACCGGGAAAGCTGGATATGGAGTCACTTCGGAACAACAACAAGATTTGTTCACTCTCCCGGAAGATTTTTCACTGGCATACAACATCCCCGCCCGTATCAAGAACGCACGAGGGTTGGCAACCGTCTTTCGAAAGAAGTTCGGGCAATTAGAAAAAATTGAAGACCAGATTCCAGCCCCTGGCAAGACACTGAAACTGAATCACAATTCGCGGTACGTTTTCTACGTGGTAACTGAAAATGAATATCAAGATCGATCTACCTACCGCGATGTGTGGGAAGCACTTCGACACCTCCGAGATCATGTGTTAGAATCCAGCGTGAAGAAACTGGCTATGCCTAAGATAGCGAGTAACCAGTTGGATTGGCGAGTTATCAGGAACATGGTAGAGGTTATCTTTAGAGGTACCGGTGTCCAGATATTAATTTGCAGCTACAACCACCGTTATCAGTATCCGATGAAGACGGTGCCCTGCTATTTCCATAAGAACGGAAAGTGTAGAAATGGGGCCAGTTGCCGATTCAAACATCCAGTCTCGGCTACACAAAAAATCCAGTAGGAACTTCCATTTAAGGAGGGGGGTAATGTTAGGAAACAGCACACTGGTATAGACCCTAAATCCGACTCTGTCTAAGCCAGGTATAAAAGTTAAAATTATGGCGGATACGCAGGTTTTTTTCATGATAACTGTTCACGACTATCTTATCTAAACATTGTATTTGTGACCAGACCTATCTAGAAAAGGCCAGAACCAATTATTTTTGTGTGTGTAAGCCGCAGTCCGGAATTTTCTAGTAATAAGTAAATAAGTGAATATAAATTAGTTAAGTGTTCGTATAAATAAGTTTAAGTGAATATACTGAGTAAATATAAATTAAGTGTGATTACTTTAGTGTTTAAATAAATTAGTAAGTAGCCATACCGTGTGTTTAAAATTTATCCCACCCGTTTATTGTTTAAATAAATTAGAAAAACATTACAGTAATTATTCCTTTGAAGAATACCGCATATTTTTTTATGGAAAATGGGTCCCAGTCGATTGGCTGAAAATCTAATTTGATATGGTTTATGATGTTCTGATCAGAGGTCTCCATGGACACAATTTGATATGAATTAATTGTTTTTTTAGCGGCTGTTCAGAACACCTTTGAAGGTTTCACAGATAAGGATTTTTGAGTGTACGTTATGGAATGATTGATACACTCAAAACAGCGACTCTTGCGTGAGAAAGAGAAACCGTAAGTAAACGATAGAATTTTCTTTAATCAGACTGGATTTCTGTTGATTTATCGAAATGTTTCATAAAATCTTCAAGGTGTAACATTTTTATTAGTTTTAATATTATTAAAAAACTATTCTAATACATTTTCTGCAAACTAGCTGTAATCTTATTTTTTATTGCATTAACATCTACAAGATCGTAAAAGGTAATTCAGAATGTAACAGAAATGTTGTTTTCAGTTTGTTATAGAGACTTCCTTTTGAGGAAGTTCTAGTAACATCACAGTTATGTAAAAAGGCTGAGCTTTAACATCGCTGAGAAGTTAAGTTGAAACATCAGAAAAGTTAACAGCCACAAGCTGGGCATAAGCGGTTGTATAGATGTGCATGTTATGAAAACAAGAGGAAAAAAGGCAGAAAATTATTATAATGTGATGACTGTAGCATTTATTTGCATAGTGGGAGGAAACTGTGAAAGCAAGATGGTGATACCAAGTTGTTATTTAATTATTTTTCATTCATATGTATATTTTACATTTTCTGTGTTGAGGATCTAGTTTCTGTGATTGTTTTCTATAACATTGCGAATTATTTTTGTTACTTTGCGAATGTAGTGTTTCCTTCTTTCTTTTATATGTTATTATTGATATTGAAAATAAAAGTTTTTTAAACTTCTTTAGTTTTATTTTGGTTTTTTTGTATTGAATGTATTAGACAAATCATAAAAAATGTTACGATGTAGGATGTAAGAACCTTGATCTTGAAATCAGAACATTAGGGGCGCACGCACGCAGGCCCTCACCACCATAGAAACGGCCCTGTCAATTATCTTGTGTATCTCATTGTAACTTCTGATCTAATTTCTTTTAAATTATTACGGAAACAAGATTTTTCACTTTTTAAAACAGGCCATAACTAATCCTATTCAGGGCTTCAGTCACATTGATAAATACGCAGGAGGACTTTGTGATGGAATTATCTTATTCAATAAATGCATTCATTATATCATGATAACAAGTTTTCTATTATTACTTTTCCGCCAACCCTGTCTACGATGCGAGAGAAGTATTGGTTTATCCCAAAAAACTTGTAATTTTCGATTTTTTTACGTTTCTCAGTGACAAGTTAACTCATGTATAAAAAATCGCCTATGCCACAGTGCAATTGTCACTTTGACAGCTGCAAAAGTTAGCTTTAACTTTTACAGCGACAAATACACCAGTGGTTTTTTCACTTATTCATTAGTTCGTCAATTATCGCGGTGTTGGTTACCAGAATAAATAGTTCGGCATGTTTGTCAGCAACTTATTGAATTTTCAAGAACTAAAAATGAGTCGATTCGGTGTGTCTACGAACGCCGAAATTAGTCAAATTGTACATTAAAATAAAAATGTGTTTATTTTTAATGTTTCATAACTAAAGTTTGCATTGATATGTTTCCAAATTTCTGATTCATTAAATTGTCCTCCCGAATTACACTCGAGGTTTGTATTGATATTGGGTAAATTTGGGTTTTTCAAATTCTAAACTGTTTCCTTTAGCAATTTGACTCGAATAACTGTCAACCTAAAAACACTTCACCTCCGGTGTCGTGTTTTTAATAGTTGACAGTTATTCTCGTCAAATTGCTAGGAAACAGTTTCTCATTAAACAACCCAAATTTACCCGATAAAATACAAACCACTTGTGCAATTATAAGTGAGTAAAACACGAGAAAAAGGATACTAACTTTTTATGCTGCCAGTTTAGAAAATGTGTTTTTCTGATCATTTTTTAACTCGGAAAGTACGTCGTTGCCGGTCTAGTCAGAAAATTGACTCAAATGCTCGGTAAAATGACAGAACTGCTCGGCAAAGTACCTACTATCCCGAGCTCTTATGTCAAAATGGTCATTTAAGACAAAATACCAGATAGGCATCGATGATGAACTTTCATTGAAAGTGGCTAGGCATCGAGTACGGACTTTTATCAAGCTTGGCTAGGTATCGAGGACGAGCATTTATGAAGCTTGGCTAGGCAATAAATATTCTGTTCCTAAATTATTGGTGGCTGCACAAAAATATTGTACGCGCCACACTCGGAAAGTTTATTTACAGAGCTCGCATGGTATCAGGGCTCCGCCTTCAGCTCGCCCTGCAACTTGCACGCTCGCCCTGTAAAGTATATAATTCAATTTTTTCCCAGTTGTATCTAATAATGAATTACATATTGTCATTTTGTCAAATAAACACTAATTATAGTTATTTCTATATTTCACTGTGAAAATAATTGTAAATACATGTGCACTTTTTATAGAAACAATATTCAAATATATACTGTCACAAATAAAACTTAAGATTAGTCAGGCAACTCAATATACACGATCTGATATTTACATATTGTTTAATAAAACGGGTTGTATATTACTTGTGCGAAAGTAACTTTTCACTCCCGTGAGATTGTCGCACTCGGCTTACGCCTCGAGCTACAATATTTCCCACTCGTGTGAAAAATGTCACTTTCCGCACTCGTAATGTAATATACTATTGTGTATGTCGTCTTCGTTGTCGTCGGCAACTTTTTGTAATTATGTTTTGTTAGCACGATACAGTCTCCGAAGTGCATAAAGTCACCAATTTTATCATTGGGTACTGTTCATGGCATCTCATAGATGAACCCTATTGAATTTGAGCTCAACAGTGCCAGTACAACTGGTTAATAGGAGAGCTGGCACCGATTTTTGGGTAGGTATTTGAGGCAAGCTGAAAACGTGTTCCATACCACTGCTATTATACCCCAATTTGGATCTGCACACCTGGCTGGTGAGTAGCGGGGCTAAATGAACCCCTAAATTTTCGAAAATATTATTTATTTTTTGTCCAAAAATATGTTAGAGACAATATGCAATTTTAAACATAGCCAGACGCGTGAAAAATATTTTGCAAAAAAATTAGAAAAATGTATTTGAGGAAACTTAAATTTTAATAGGGTATTAATTATAACTAAAAAATAAGATTATCAAAAAGGGTGGTGGGAGTTTCTACCTACCAGGTGATCTAACAAATTATGTATAGGTGCGAGTGAGTAGCGCTATAGGCAAGCCGTAGTGTGAGAGAGAGTGTTTATCGGCAGCTGTCTGCGTTCTTGCTTGCGGCATTACTATTGTCTCTGGCGAGGTCACGTGACTCACAATAGCTATGAGGTTTCTAGAAGAAATTTCGGAGTCGTATAATTCTAGTAAAGGCACCGTACATATAAAAGCCTTGGAACGACACTCTGTGCGGAAGCCGATATGCGAACCCGCTTTACTTCGCCTATAGAGTAGCAGGTTTCTAGCAGGTGACGTCGGCTTGCTTAGTATAGAGGGGTTCGCGTTAGAGCATACGACACGAAGCTCTGCAGTATACAGTATATATTTTCATAGAAGTAGTACGACAGCAGTCCCTCGTAAATCCGCCGGCCAGTGAACAATTGCCCGACTTCTTGGAACGTTGTCGGCGAAATTATCCACAAAGACTTCAAAGGACGAGTCGAGAGTGTCGCTACTATGCTTTTATATGTACGGTGATAAAGGTGTTACACGTTTTATAACTTTAATAATTTTAAAATATCTGGTGAAAAGTTAGTTTGGGTCATTCGCAAAAAAGACGATAATAAAGTGATTGCTTTTGTGGAAACAACTCTCAAAAAAAGTCATGAAGCGTTATAGATCCGTAACATCATGGATTAAAATATAATAATATTGTTTTGCTAGTGATTCCTAACCATAAAGATATTTATAACACAAATTGTTATAAGAACTTTTTAGCTTTTATGAAAAAATATTATGGAAATGTTGTGACTGGATCTGATGTTTCTACTCCTATAAAAGGTATTAATTCAATTATTTTTCAAGTAATATATGCTCACAAATAAAATAAAGCTTTCAGAGTATTGACTATTTTCTTACCGACATTATAAAATATTCTGCATACTTTTATTGTTATTGAAACTTTTAGCTGTATAACTCAATACAATTGCTTGAAATTGACTAAATAAGAAATTTTTTACGATAAAAAAACACAAAAAGTATGTCCATTTAACATACACAAATCAACAGAATCATTCTTATATAAACTGTTTTTATCACAAATTCACAGAACTCTCTATTTTTTTACTCCGAAATTTCGACTAGAAACCTTATAGCTATTGTAAATAAGACAAAAACAAAGATAAGCATGAAGAATCTATTGTAAGGAAATCGAGGATTTCCCCCAAGCAGCTAGACTCCCAAAATCCCTCTCAAAAGATCCCCACTGTCATATCGGTATACTGACCGACTGAGACTGACTGAGAGGATGGCACAAAAACTGCCAGCCTAAAGGAAGGCCTTCAACAACTAATGTCAACCCACTTCTCTGACTCCAGAACCACTAATACGACAGCCTGGGAGGATGAGGAGAATCACTACCCGAGGGACGATAACTGGCGTATATCACGACAGATCGTCGACGAGGACAGACTGAGGTGGGCCATCTCAGGCTTCTCCCCCTTTAAATCCCCAGAAACGGACGGCATTTACCCAGCCCTACTTCAGTGGGGCCTGGATGACATAATGCCGCACCTGGTAGGAATCCTCATATCCTCACTGGTACTGAGGTATATTCCAAAAGGTTGGAGAGAAGCTAAAGTTGTGTTCATACCAAAACCAGAAAGACTGAACCATTCCATCCCAAAAGCATATCGACCCATTAGCCTCACATCGTTTCCAATGAAGACCTTGGAGACGCTGTGCGAATGATTCATAAGAGATGTGGTGATAACACAGAATCCACTGCATCCAAATCAACATGCATACACTCCAGGGAAATCAACCGATTCGGCACTTCATCTCGTAGCGGGCCGCATCGAGAGATCGTTGGAAAAAAAGGAGTCTACCCTGGGTGTATTCATACATAGTAGGCGCATTCGGAAGAACCACTTTTGCTGAAATAACAAATGCACTTTTCAACAAAAATAACACCGAAACCATAAATGGCTGGATATATAACATGCTCTCAAAACGAGCAATAAAAATCAGTGTAGATGATGTAACCATCAGAGGTTTGGTTGTAAAAGGTTGTCCATAGGGAGGGGTACTCTCGTCACTACTGTGGAACATGGTCTTAGACTCCTTGGTCAGCCGCCTCAACGATAGCGACTTCTACACAATAGCATATGCAGATGACCTAGTGATTCTGCTAACAGGAAGATTCGAGGAGACACTCTGCGCTTTAATGCAGGATGCCATCAATATCATAGAACAATGGTACAGAGACCATTCACTGTCAATAAATTTGAAAAAGGCGGAGATGGCTCTTTTCACGAGAAAAAGGAAGCTAGCAAAACATCAAGCCCCAACAAAGCTCCTAGATACCAAACTTAATTTCTCTTCAGAAATGAAATACTTAGGGGTCACCTTTGATGTAAGTTGAAGTGGAACTCTAACTCAGAAAGTAGAGTTAATAAAGCATATACTTCTTATGAGCAGAGTCGTAGAACCATCGGCTGCACTTGTGTTATGTCACCCAGGGTCGCTGCCAGGATCTACACTGCCATCATCAGACCAGCTGACACTCGTCCGTAAACTGGATCAAATCCAAAGAACAGCGTGTCTGAACACAACAGGAGGCATGAGAACTACACCAACAAGAGCTATGGACGTAATCCTCGGTCTCACTCCCCTTGACATATACATCAAGGAGGTTGTTTTGATGACCATGACACGTCTACGCTCTACCGGTGTACAACCTGATGTAGGATCCGGTAAACTGAGACGTAACTTGTGGCATGAGGCCCTCAGGGAGGTCCCACTGCTGCAGGCCAATGCGGACTCGAGTTCAACGCGATATGCCTTCAACAGGCCCTGCAAGGTAATCTTGAAAAACAACGCACAAGATGGGTCTAAATCCAATGTGGGCTCAGGATGTGGAATTTTCTCCAGATTCCTGAGTCCTCGCTGCAAAAGAGATTACAAAAAGGAAACCCACAGGTGATAATATATAAATCCTTACGGACAGAAGACAAACACTACTAGCCCCTAACAGACCCGCATTACATCAGGTCTAGTACTAGAATGTCACATGGCCTTAATCGAAGCCTGTAACAACAACACGGTCACTTTAGGCTGGATCAAGGGCCATGAAAAATCGAAAGGAAACCTTATTGCAGACTCGCTAGCCAGGAAGGCAGCATCCCACAAACTCTTGGGACCTGACACTTTCATTTGTCTATCGGCGTCAACGATGGCCGACCTATTAAAGGAACACTCCCTTAATAAGTTCAAGGGTAGATGGGACGACGCAGAAGGCTGCAGGCTTTCCAAGGATATCAAGGTAACCAAACATACGTGACTATGAACAGGCAGAACCTACGAACAGCCACGGGTATTCTGACTGGTCACTTCCACCTGAGAAAACACCTCCACAGACTGGGTCTGTCTAACATCCCACTTTGTAGAGGATGTGAACAAGAAGATGAGACTGTCGAACACATTTTTTGCGAATGCCAGGCACTCTCTCATTTTAGGTTTCATGCATTCGCCGGGCACAGGCTAACATACGCCAGTATGAGGGTACTTAATTCATGCGACTTTATCGCCTACTTCAAGGAAGTAGGCTGGATGTCGAGCTAGAAGGAAGTTTTCAACCTCAGAAGGATGCACAATGGGCCAATTGTGGCCCAAGTGCTGTGGGGTCACCTACCATTCAAACTTTTACAGATACAGATACAGAGCTATTGTAAGTCACGTGACCTCGCCAGAGCCAATAGTAATGCGGCAAGCAAGAACGCAGATAGCTGCCTATAAACGTTCTCTCTCTCACACTACGGCTTGCCTAAAGCGCTACTCACTCACACCTATACATAATTTGTTAAATCACCTGCAGGTAGAAAGTCCTACCAAAATGACCTGTCGTTTTGAGAACCTTATTTTTTAGTTATACAGAATACCCTATTAAAATTTCAATTTTTTTGCAAAATATTTTTGCAAGCGTCTGACAATGTTAAAACCCCGACTAAATAGTCCGGCTTATTTTTTTTATTATTCTTCATACATAAAACTAGAACATATAAAAACTGCATATTGCCTCTAACCTATTTTTGGAGAAAAATAAACAATATTTTTAAAACTTTAGGAGTTGATTTAGCCCCGCTACTCACCAGCCAGGCCTGCAGCTCCGAATTGGGGTATAATAGGAGAGGTATGGAACAGATTTTCAGGTTGCATCAAATATCCACCCAAAAATTGGTGCCAGCTCTCGGACTAGGTGCTATAGAACTTGAAGAACTACATTTTTGGTTATTCCAGTACAACTGGACCTATTAATCAAGATATACTACATTTTTGGTCATTCTTGGAGATATTTCGGTTTCCTGACACAATACAGCAACCGGGGTATATACAAAAGACCAATATCATGTTTGGATATTGTTCAGGGCGTCTCACAGATAAACCCTGTGGATATCTAGCTCACCAGAACCAGTACAATGGGTCCCATAAATTCAGATATTTCACATTTTCGGTAATTTTGTGTAGAAATGCAGCCTCTGGAGTATATAAGTGAGGAAAACTTAGTATTAACCTTTAAAACTGGTTATTTTCGTATGTTCCTTCTATATTTAGAATCAATTTGATGTTATGTTATTCAAGTCAATCGGAAACGACGTTATCTGTCAATCTGAATTGAAATAATTTGTAGCGGCAATTTCATAATTCAAAGTATGATGTCGAAAACGTAATTTGCAAAAAGCTCATAATTTAGTTAGTAATTGCGTTATTTCGTGGTACAATTCAGCTAAACACTTGTTTCAATTAATATTCAAACCGCATACTCTACAACCCGTTTGTTCTGCAATTTTAACGTACGAGACTTGACGGAGATTTAATAAAAACTTGAAAGCATTCAACAAAGCACAACGCAATGCTGTTAATTTTTAGAATTGTTATTATTTCTCGTTTTTAGATTTCGAATAAAAATTCCGATGATACTTACTAATCAAATCAAAAAGTTTTATTCGTCTCGCGTTGGAATGCTTAACGTGAAAAAGTGGCTGATGTTAATAATGGACCGCGGTATTCAACAGCAGTAGAGAGGGAAAAATATTACAGATTCCTGACGTATGCGGGACTTCTTTACTAATATTATAATCAGAAATTACTCATGAGTTGAGATCGTACAAAACTGAATCGTTTCTAGTTATTCATTTGCCTTTTAAATCTTTAAATCAGTGTGGTGAAAGAGGTAAGATCCTGTTAAAGGGAAAAATTCAAGATTGAACAGGTTTGTTTTAAAAACTTGATGTAAAGTATAAAATAAATTGGTAAAACCTCAGAATAACACATTAAGTAGAAATGTTTGTTTTGATTCTCAATTCACCAAACATCGAGTCACATTTTAAGCTTACTTACGTACTCTTCCACCGCTTAACCCTTTAACGGGCAAAAATGAAGTACTACAAATACAAAAGTACTTTTGTGTGATTGGGAATATTTAGTTAGTCATTGAAACACATTGAATGATTTGCAAAAATTTATTCGAAAAATAACAAAAAAAAATAAGGTGGTAATTATTTTTACCACCGCCCATCCGCGAACAAAACAATTTTTTTTCAGAACAAAACAAAATGCTTATTTTTGACTTAAAATGTGGTTTTTCAAATCAAATCGGAATTCATTTTCTAAGACTTATTAAAAAAATAACAAAAAAAATCGTAGTGGTAAATGTTTACCACCGCCCATCTGCGGATAAAACATTTTTTTACTTTGAATGAGAACAGGTAAAGGGCGTTCTTTTTTGGTTTATTTTGGTACTACAGATCCTACACCTTCTGTATGTGCCTTTCCAACCGAGTGAACCCCAACGTGACCTAGTCTTACTTCATCGTGAACACTCCGTTTATTTGCCAAAAAATGTACTCCTCTTCCTCGCCTTTTACGAGAACTAAATGAATTTATTAGCTGTTTAGTTGAAGCAAGTCAATAACCTAACTGATCGTGGGAGTTTCTTTTAGATCTGCTGTACAGAATAAAGCTATTTATAATACCCATATCTAATAAAAAATAAAAAATCATATACCACCATTTGCTTGATCTCCTTCCGATACCATAGCTTTCTTTTTTCTGATCAAAAATATCGACTCCTCCCATAATAGAATTGTAAATCTCTACAATTTTAGGACAGTGTACTGAACTTTTTGAGCCATCTTTATTTTTTCGTTGTATGATAGCTGTTTCTTTTGCAGAAACTGCGGTGGTTAAAAAACAAACAGGTTTGCTGTCTTGCCATTTGACAGCACTTACAACATCATGGAAATTAAATATAAATTCTCCTCGCTACAGATTATGTTTCCTCTTTAACATTTCTGGCAAATTTATTCTATCTGTTCTCACTGTCCCTACACTGTATATTCCATAGCGATGGAGTTATTTTTGAAGAAAAACACTCGTAAAAAAGTAATCGAAAGCTACAAGACAATTTTTATTTCTTATTTCTTTTGTTAGTTCCAATCCAACCTTTTCTCCCAAACCAATTTCAGAGTCACCATAGTTGCGTTTTCCTTTCTCTCCAGACCTACCAGTATATATTTCAAACTTGCTCATGTATCCAGTTTTAGAATCTGCTAAGCACCAAACTTTATAGCCGGGTTTGATGGGTTTGATAGGCAAGTGTTGCTTGAATGAACATCTATCTGCCTTTAAAAGCTATCATTGATTCGTCAAAGATAGATTAGACGAGCATTCATAAACCTCACTATTTCTTCTGATAATATGATCTATTAGAGGTCGGAGTTTATACAATTTATCAAAATTCGGGCTATCACGCGGATGATACAGAGCATTGTCATTTATATGGAGAGCTTCCGTAATTTTTTTGAAACGTTTAGAGCTCAGTATTGTTGAGAGACCCGTCACTCCCAACAACGGGTCTGAGCTCCAGTAGTTTTCCAACCTCGGTAGTCTATATATCCCCATTATAATCAAGCATCCTATATATATATATATATATATATATATATATATATATATATATATATATATATATATATATATATATATGCTCTTAGTTCCGCTAGAGATAAAGGATTCCAGTTTTTGATATTTTTTTGTTCGGCATATAAATTGGTTTGGTAAACAATTGAATTTAGAATGGAATTGAAAATAAGATACTTCCTTTCCATTATTTTCCGGTGACAAAGTAATTTCCGGTTTCTTTACAAATTCCAAACATAAATCGTCAAAATATTCGGATTGGTCAGACCATTCCAGTTCCACCTTTACTTTTTTTGATTTTTGATTTTTTTTCCTTCGTTTTTTGGGGACTTCTACCTGCATCTATTAGATCTGAAAGTACGAGTAAAGTTAACTCTATAATAATAAGTAGGTACTAGATATAATGATTACCTTCATTATTGCAAAAAGAGACACTATCACGATCAAACGCTGGTATTCGTACGTTATAACTTGATGTCTCCTGAATAGTTACACCTGATATGCTAGGTACACTTTCAGATACTTCATGATTTCAATTGAGTCAATAAACATGAACTATTAACGGTAGAGGAGACAGAACTATTATCAATGCCGGAATTGTCTAACTCCGAATAGTCTAATTCACACAGTTCTTCGGCTTCAGAATCGCATTCATTCTCCGAATTATATTCCTCATCAGGTAAACAATAAAGATAGTCAATGGCCTGTTGAGCATCTTCTGGATTATCTAGATTCCACCTCTTTTTCATGATTGAACGTTTACCTAAAAAAATATAAAATATTGTAAAAAAAATCCAGTTACACCCACACGGGCGGTGGTAAATATGTTTACCACTGAATCAAAATTCATTTTTAGGTAAACCAAATGACTTAGGTTTAGTCTTATCATTCCTAGAATTAACAAAACTTAAAAATAAAAGCCTTAACACAAAAAAACTCTTATATACTTACTTTTATATCACTGGTAGACAAATAAGCAATAAAAACACTTGTCTACGGTAAATTGGCGCGAAAAATGTTGACACCCACAACAATACCTTCCAGCACGTGCTTTACAACAAGGTCTCTTCTTCACCTGAAGCCCTTCGTTGAGGGTTAAGAAATGGTACACATTTATTTATTTATTAAATTCTGAAAATTTATTAAATTCTGAAAATTTATTAAAAAAAATCTTTGAAAAAACGTAAAGAATTGAAAAAAAAAACAAGTTAATTCTCTTCATCTTCGTCTGATGATTCTGATGTTGATTCATCAGGTACCGAATCATTTTCACTTTCATACAATCAATCTGAAAAAGTAATAAAGTGGTGCTAAGATTGAATTTTTTAAAGCCAATTTTACAAAGATTTGGTTTTTTAATTTATGGTGAAGTATAAAATTTAGAAGACTATAAAAAAATTGGGAGAAACTACTAACTAGTCTTTTACTCAGTAAATGGTTGATGAAAAAAAACTGGCTTTTTGGTAGGTAATCATTGTTGCTTATTACACAGTAATAATTGAAATCTTTTACCAGGTACTTCCCTCCGCTACATACAGTCAAGACATGAAGCGTTTAATCGCGAAATATAGGGAATTCAAAATTGGGAAATAGTTATTTGTATCACTAGTCCAGAAAAAGACCTTTTGTGAGTATGAGAGTGATATTGTGTAGCCCAGATGCGAAACATCGAGGTGAAACATTTTCTGGATGTGTGATACACACTTTTTTTTGGTCCGACCACTTTTTAAATTGATCAAAAGTTTATAAATTTTCTACTAAAAACTAGAATATCCAAAAATCGATTAAAATGACATTTGCTATATGATTTATAAAATTAGTAATGAATGATTCTGAATCGAAATCTAACTACTCAATGATTAGATACTAATATGTAGGTATGTGCCTAATGTCGTATAAAGTAGCACAGCAAAGGTTATTTCAGGATAAAATTGATAAAAACAAATAATTATTAGGCATAAACCATTTAATTTTGAATAAACACAGCAATATACAATCGATATATATTTATAATCGAATGAAAGGTTGTTACAAACAAACGCGTCATTTCACAAATGTCAAATTTAAAATTAAATGTCAAAAGTTTACATAATATTGATGCAAAGATGTTAAGCACCGGGTTATTTTGCCGACCAGAGGAGAAGTCGAGTGATCTATGTTTAATTGTGGGTTGTCTTACACACACATATTTGAAAGGAACACTTTAAACTAAAGAAATAATATATTAACATTAAATAATTACGCAGGAATAAAGAATAATATGAAATACCAAAATGGCGAACTTTTTATATAAATGTCAAATTGACAATCTCTGCTGTTCTTCTATTTCTGCTGTCAGAGGCCTCGTCAACTAATCGTTACAATATAATTTTTATTTACAAACAATTTATTAGTACTCTTCTTAATTCCAAAAAAGTATTTGCGCAAATATTTAGATTTATTTAATTAATATATGAAGTGGTGTACCCAAAATTAACTGGCAAATGAGAAAAACAAAATTTCATTTGATCATAAAGGTATGACACATAGTTTAAGTTACTATTTGATATAAGTAGTGTAATCACTGTAGTGAGTAAGTTGGTAATATCTTGGTAACTTTGTTGCCGGCCTAGTAAATAGTTGTTTCCGGACGATTTTGAAGAAGGAAATAACATTGTTTCTGGTCGGAGGACCAAAATTTTTTTTTTAAATAAAAATTATTAAGATGATTGAAGTTATAAACAATATTTTTTATCATAATTAAGAGAAAATCGTGTCTTGATTTCACACGTCAGACTGAAAAATTAAAAAACACATTTTATCAGACATCTAAAAAATTGTATTTCATTTATTTTTTTAAGCAATGTTCAAAAAATTAGCTGGTTATTAATAAATATATAGAAAAGAACGCAAGGTCCAAGCGTATATTGGCAAAATAGGTTTTTTTATCTAAAAGACCCTATTTCACTGTCAGACAATTTTTTAACATATTCCAAATTTAATTTAAAAACTAAAAAAAATCATAAAAAAGTTATTGATAAATTTTTTGTTGTCAGGAAATCGACAACTTTGACGCGTGAGACTGGGAAATTGGGCAATAATTTTTGTCAGTCAATATAATAAGATTTTTTTGTATTTTTTAATAAACGGATACAGCGAAAATCAGGTCGTTATTAATAAATTTTCTTATAGTCGTTTTTCCGACATGTTTAAGATGGCGTACACAACCAATAATCCACATTTATTATCAGACAATTTTGTTCTTACGTTTCAGATAATGTTTTTAAACTATTCTGTTTGAAAAAAAACAGTATCTATAAATTTTCTATATGTCGTAAAAAAGATATGTTTAGGGAAACTTAGCGGACAAACGCCTCAAAAACAAAAAAGTCATAGAGGAATTGGATGTCAGACTAGGTCCAATGAAGCCATACACGAAGTTTGGTGAGAGTATGTACCACAAAAATTTTCCCGGCGGACACCCTAACTATTATTGGGATCTCTTGCTAAACGATACGCCACCAAACAGCGTTAAAGTGAACCTCTCTATATGTGTGATGAGATGTTTGTTTATCACTTATTTTATTTGTTTCGTGTATTTTTGACACTGTTTTTCGTATTATAAATTTGTTTTTTAGGTGGTACCTTTAATTTAAGAAACGCTTTTCATATTTGTCAATTAAAATGTGCGACAAAAGTCGTCAATAATGCTTAGTACCGCAGTGCAAATCGATAAGAAATAAAGACGTTGAATTGAGTTTCCAACGATTTCCTTAAACTGAAAAGTTTAGAGTAGAAATGAGAAATAAAAATGTAGAATTCGAAATGGCAGATGCAAGAAATGCTCGGCAAAATAAGTTAAGAATGGGAAAGCCTATAGCGAAATATGTTTATGTGTTCACTTCATTTGAAAGAAGATTACTTTCCAAGAAGAATGTTGGCCATATTTGTATTTGTAATTATCTATTTATTCAATTATGGGCGCGAATATGACCCACATTCAATAGTGTTCCTCTTTCGTTAATACAAATAGAGTTTTTAAAACCATCCAAATATTCCAAAACTTCTACAAAATTGACGTAAGTTCAGTCATTGTACTAAAAAGTATGTAAATTAATAATCCATGTATCTTACTCCTCATCTTAGAACAATTTACAACATGAAATGAATAAAAAATTTGAATTCGAATCTTGAGTATAAACTTAAAGAAATTCCAATGGCACAGGACCAATTGTACAGGCTAATTTCATTCATTTTCGCATCAAATCCAAAATAAAATAACATTTTGGCATCAAATCATAAATAAAACAAAATTCTGGTAAATTTGTGAGTTTTCTTAAATAATAGATTTAATTTATGTTTTAGAGAAACACAAAAGTTGTAGAACGTGTTAAGGTCTATGAAAAATATCAGTAACTTTTTTACGTCAAATGAAAAACAAAGGAAATACGATTTTTTTTCAAATTTGACAGGTCGCCATTGTGTTTCTACTGGGTCCATTTTGCTCATTAACGACCTCGTCCAAGATTTTTTGGCGCAATCGATTTTTGTAGTAGAATTTGGTTTCGATCCGTCAAAAATACGCCATCTATAATTATTATCACAGCATCAATTTGGCTTTCAAGGAGGACGTTCTACTAATGATGCAATTGAGACATTGCTTTCTTCTGTTGATGAAACTAAACCAGAGACAGTTGTATTTTTGGGTATGGCGAAGGCGTTTGACACTGGGAGCAATGAACAGCTGTTGGACGTCCTGGGGGATGCAGGAATACCTGGAATGCCTCATAAATTCTTTGAAAGCTATCTAAAAAATAGGACACAAATAGTAAGGTTGAACGATAAGGTCAGTGTAGAAAAAAATATATTGTTCGGGGTTCCCCAGGGAACTGTGTTGGGACCAATACTGTTTGATATATATATATATATATATATATATATATATATATATATATATATCAAGGATCTATTCTCTTATAATTCTATAGGTAAAATAATAGGATTAGCGGATGATACTACTATAATATATAAAGATAGTACGTGGGGAAGGCCTCAAACAAAAAATAGAAACCAATCTAAGGCATTTTGTAACGATCCGTCTGAAAAGTGAGGTTTTAAATCAGAAAGTGATAAGATATCACTTCTTATTTTGTTAAAACTCAACAGTTATACTTATTGACAGTACAGGAGGACTTTATAGAATAGTAATTATCGTGCCTAGTTATATGTTATATGTTTATAATGAAACACTCACCTTTAATACAATACATACACTAAACATCTTTATGTTTTGACTTATGAAATTTATCAGTTTATTCGGTGTTTGTAAATTTATCCAATCCCTCTATGGTCCTTATACAATATAATTAGTTAAAGACATATTTCGTTCTCTTATACTGTTGTAATTCATCTTAGTTTGTTGATAAAGTTAGTAATCGTTAGTGGTTCAAAATTTTTTGTTTACTATTTGGTGTGAAGTACAGAATCAATTGTCAGTGTCAGTGAGCGACAGCGAGAAGTTAAGTTGTTTCTGGCGAGATAGCTATTGTTGAGAAATTTTAGATGTTTCTTGCTTATGACGTCATCGTTGATCGGTACACATATCGCTGTCTTCACAATATGGGATTATAAGGGAATTTAGGGGATATAATTATATTTATTTTGGATTTGACTTTTATGGACTACACGGATTTGACGATTTTACGGTTCATTCGATTGATTAGTTCGAATTTACCAAAATGATACCGGGGGTCGTACCAAAAATAGACTGCCAAGTTGGTAGTGCTGGGGACAGTTCCTTGGTAGCTTGACTTCCGGATGGGATTTTTCCTTGGGTTGAACACGACAAGTTAGACGTGGTCACAGGTACAGACAGGAAAATTCGCGATCCAGAGGATATCTTGGACATCCCGAGTAGGGGATTAAATTTTCTGTGCTGTGAAGCTCTGGGTTGTAGTAGCAGATGTTAGTGAGCCGATATTTAGAGGCCGATGGTATTTGGTAGGATTTGATTTCCTTTTTTTTACTCCCAGCAGCATCCTACATTGGAGGGATTAAATATAAGACACGCGTCTACACGTTTTATCCCATTGGAGGATATTAATTTCCTTTTACGATTCCTTGATGTTAACCTTTCGGAAAGAAGGTATGTACATTTCTGTAAATACATTTGTTTTAAAAAAATACTATCCGGACTAGAGAGTTCTAGTCACGGGGTTACAAAATGATGTAGTACTTACTACTACTCTAGGTTTAATTTCTGTTATTTGATTTGAATAGACGATTCAGTGTAGTTTGAGAACTTTCAATCTTATTGCTTAAATTTAAGTTGTTAGTTACACAGATACTTGTAAGAGAATCATGTAAATACATTGCTGAAGTCTACTCCAATAAAAAAAATGGATTTTAATTTTATTTTAATGTAAATAGTAATTGGGGAATTTATGTATTGTAGGGTTTTGGTTGAGGGCAAGTAAACCTGAGAAAAATGAGGTTGCCGTATGGGATGGATGCTCAAGATCGTGGGTTATACCTTCACCAGTTCGGGGAATCATGATGTCATCTGAGATGAACTCTTAGTAGTTATATTAATTTTATTTTTAAAAACTTACCGACTTTATGAATTTATACAGGTATTTATGTATTACTATTTAATTTTGCCAGTGCGATTGTAAAGGGTAGAAATTATTCTTATATGATTTTCGTTTCCTAAGCGCGTCGCTTACCTTGGTACCAAAGTCACCGACATTGTGCGTACACAGTCACACTTTACATATATTTATTTCTAATTTCTAGCCTAACATTAAACCATTTCATTTCTTCATATTAATTTGGGGGGGATGTAACGGATAATAATTTAAAAGTTTTACATAATGCGAACCTAGTAATAATCTGTCAAATACTTTAGTCTAACATTGTTATGTTGAATCGTGAGTTATACTGTTTGAACATAGTTGTTCTCGAAATAAACTTGGTAAGTTTGAAGGTTGGTCTTGTTATTGTTTTTCTCTTGCTGGGTTAGGGGAAATTGGAAGCAGATTTAGGCCAGGCGTAGAAACCTAGCTGGCGCCCTAGACCATCTTTTTTTTTGTGGAATTCCGGGAAGAGTTTGTTTTATCCACCACCGTCTCCATATAAGTTTAGCCGAAGGCCGTAAAGGTTGAAGACCCGGGACAACCGAAGAACCTATCATTTCCAGTTTTGAAGTAGAAGTGGATAACGCGAAACTATAGGTTACAATTTATTTGATATCTTGAGACATAAAATTTTAACACTCAACTATTCGAAAACATTTATTGTACCTTTCACTAGTTACAAACACAAACTGCCTCCTTATGAAAAAATGACTGGTACTATTAACAACATACATATTGATATTTCTCTGAAATACGAAATAAAGTATCTCGGACTAACAATAGACTCACATCTACGATGGACATCTCACTTAGGTGAAGTAGCTAAGACACTGAGATGCTTATTGTACAAATTCAAATATATAAGGAGAGTACTGGACTTACAGCATCTTAGAATCATATATTATGCCCTTGTAGAATCACGTCTTAGAGTAGGTTGAAATTCTGCGAAGGAAAATTCTAGAAATAATTCATTTTGAAGATTTAACCTATAGTACAAACCAACTTTTTAACGATACTAATATAATGTCCATAAGACATCTATATATTTTGAGTTTATTTGTTTAGTTATTTAAAAATCGCTCATACTTGCAATCTCCTGGTCACCATTATCATACTAGAAATAAAACAAAAGATTTTGTCCAAATCAACACAGCGAAAAAATCAGTAGGAACTAGGTACTTCGAATTCATAGCACCACGTTTGTTTAACTCTCTTCCAGAAACGTAGTAGACTCATATAAGGAGATCAAATTATATCAGGTTGCTAAAATAAATATTCAAAAAATATGTAATATCCCTAGAAATTAAGGATATTAATAAAATCATTGATTGCTAAGATGAAAAGGTATATATGTGTATAAGGAAAGTTAAATTGAAATAAGGCACAATAGGTAATTAGCCTCCCCTGTTTATTAACATTTTTGTCAATAAATATGTTCTACATTTTCTATCTGTGTTAATTTATTGTAATGTATTTTTTCTCGCTATTTATACATTGGTTTTATTAGTTATGTAATTCTAATATATTATCCTTTTGGTAATTTGTAACTGTAATTATTTGTAAATAAACATATATAATAATAATAATCGTGCTTACAAATTTCGTTATAACACATACATATATATATATATATATATATATATATATATATATATATATATATACTAGTGACAGGCAAATAAACAAATAGAACTGTATGAATAAATATCGATATTTAATAAAAAAAGACTATAATATTCATACCCATATGATATTTAAAGATTCATAATGTAAATTTATCGATAAACAAATATATCAACACATAATTGTGTATTGCATACACATGAGTCAATTAAGAAATATTATTCTATTATCATGATTTCTTCAACTTTTGACGAACCCTGTATGTGATAAAGCATTTTTGAACGGTTATTAGAAAAATGATGATATGAATGATATTCTATATGAATTGACATGTTTATCGATTCAGGTTAAATGTATAAAAAGGGGTGACATTAGTGTAATCGCGGTGTTTTTAACGCAGTGAATGAGTGAAAAGAACACGACACAGATAAAAGAAATGATGGTTTCAAAAAAAAAGGAGAATAAGAAAAACTTGAATGTTGTTGATAGATAAGAAAGTGAGAGAATTTTTGGAAATGAAAGGAACATTTTGGAAAAGAAATTTTTGTGGTGTATGAAATCGACGACAAGGAAATTGATTTGAAAGTGAAAGATGGAAATCAAAGAAAAAAGATTATCATTTTTGTGAGAGCTGAATTTAATAGATTATGTCAACAGATTATTGATATCAGGTATAACACAAAAAAACGTCAAATTATAAAAGCACGAGAATAATATCGGCTGACAACATATACTAGAGTCTGGTAAGATTATTTACCTTTGTTGATCCGGAATAATCACACTCTTGTTGGGAGTAGATATCATCTGTATGAAATAATTCGAATACAACATTTAATTTTCAGATGAAGAGACTGACTCATTTCTATTATTACGTATCTTTTGTTCTATTTGTGAGCTAGAACAAACCAACACAAGACAATCATTATTTTTGTTATATATAGAATTCGTGCATATGTAAAAATGTTCAATTCAGTTCAAGTTGTTAGGTTAAATACGATATTAGATTTTTGATTTTGAATGTATACATAGTTCTTTAGATATAATCGATCCACACTGATTCACTATTTCAATAATATTTATAAACAAATAATTACTTACCAATTCATTATATGAAAAACCAATAATACATCATCAATTTTAAAACGTCACTTTCCAATTCCACCATCTTTAAATACTGTCAGAATACGTTGAACTTATCCTTAGTTGAGATTGGAGTTGGGATGGATTGCAACAACGGTGATATCACAGTTACATGGTATTAATAGTTATTTTTCAATTTATTATAACGAAAACTTTTAATAACATTTTGGTTATGAGAATTATATTTTTTGAATACCACGATACAACGAAGAGAATTATATGCTTCATTTTAAACTTTAATTTCGTTGGTTATAGAGGAGAAGAAATTGATAATTCTGAAGAATTTCTTTTCAATTAATTAAATAATTGCATTGAACCTCATTATTTTTCTTCAAGTGTTCTCAATCTTATTGGCTCACCGTTTCTGTCGAACGCTTGTACCGAACACACCCTGAGACCTAAAGTGACAGGAATAAAACTATTGACATCACATTAAATTGAACCTGCATTGGATATAATGTCAGATTATCTATAATAAGCGAAACATACAAGTTCTGGCGCCCATTACGAAAAAGGAAAATATAATAAAAACAAAACAAAACAAATTAGACGTAATAAAACAACTATTCATTGAATAAAAATAATTATAATAGGAGACTAATACATTTCACAAAATAATATATTACTAAAATTATAATTTTCATAACAATTTCAGCGAACACAATATAGGGCATTAAATTCACCACAATATATATAAATATATATATATATATATATATATATATATATATATATATATATATATATACCAAAAACCAAAAGTTGGCAGTTAGTCACGGCTGACTAGTTAAAAAATAAAACTTCAAAGAGTGGTCTTTGTTGAGAAACCCCCAAACTCGTGGGGATAGCAGCCAAAAAACTCTACAGGTTAGAGATAAAGTGAATCAATTAGTACGTTACCTAAGCTTTAGAAGAGCATTGTCTCCATTTTCAAAGGCTATAATAAACCAGAAAGAAAAAACCGGTTAATTTAATAATGGAAATAATTTTTGAAATCATTACGACTTACTTGTGGTGTTGATTTGAAATTAAACTCACATTTCACAAATTTCAGGAAAACCTTCATCCACTAAAGACAACAATGTCGACTAAATCTAGTTTCTCACCTACATATAGTAATGAAAGCCAGGATTTTTTTCCTGTTTTTTAAAACCAAAAGACGTACAACAAGAAATGAACTGATTTTGTTGAATATATATTCCAACGTGAAATAGACTGCTGTCGGAAGGTAGTGTTACGGGGGGCATTTGAAAGGTAGAAGTAAAAAGGTTTAATAAAAATCTAAATTTCTAAGAAATACTGTTGTGTTTTTTTGGTTGCTTGGTGAAACAATATTAGATGAATGTCCTCACCTGCTATCACGATAAGATTGTAAAATTACACTAATCAATTTAACCATACTATTGTCAAACAGCTGCCACCTGTCGTTTGCAAAATGTAAAAAATTGGAATGACGAAATAAGTCAACAGTCAGTGAACAAAACCCACCTGCAAATACTGACGATCTCCACTTTCGTCTGATGTTAATTTCCATGAAAAGCAATACTAATTATATATCGTTACCCTAACAATAATAATGTCAGTTAGGAAAAGTGATGTAAGATCTGTAACTTATAACACATGGAAAGGACCTAACCTCTCACGTTAAGGCCCGACTGTTTGGAAATCATCTGCATTCGCAACTGAGCTGTGCTAGCCATTATGTAAAAAATTCTTCTAAACTGAAATATTAAATAATGTTTGTATTGTCAACACTCGACTGACCTGTCACCTCAGTCAACCATTATCTCAAAACACTAATTTGGGAATCATTCTCCTCGCTACCAGAGTGGACATTATTAAAGTGTAACAAATATATTTAATATATATACATATATATATATATATATATATATATATATATATATATATATATATATATAAATATATTAGAATTATGAACAAATGAACTATGTTTACAGGCTGAACCGCGTTGGAAATTTGAAATTTCTCGACGTTTCGGCTTTTACTTTGAAGCCATTATCAAGAAGGGGGGGGGGGGGGTTAGGTTATTCGTCCATTAATCTAGGAAGGGATCCGATTCCGTAGTCTCAATCTGCCTACTCTACGCACCCCTCCGGCTAATTCCAAGGCAAACCCACTCACATCAACCGTTTTCTCCATGCCCATTCCCATCACGATCCAGACCAACTTAATTCTGTCATCAACACATTCGTATCCCGATCCAAATCTCTATCTGATGAATCCAATCGACCATCAGAAATCTATTTCCTAAATCAAACTCAAATTCAAAATGGTTACAGAAAATCCCAAATCAACAGGAGCATTCAGAAATTTTCAACTCCCACTCCATCACCTTCCACCTTCGACTTAGACAGTCAATTAAGAATATCCCTTCCTTGCATAAAAGGTGTGACAGATAGAATTTGTAAAATCTTCAAACCCCACGGTATTCGAACAATCTTCAAACCCCAACAGAAAATCTCCCACCTAAACAGATCTGTCAAGGATAAAATTCCCAATGAACAGCATGGAGTATATGAAATCCCTTGCTTAGATTGTCCTCGCATCTAAATAGGTCAAACCAACCGACGTATTTCCGTTAGAGCAGAAGAACACTCATTGTCTGTCAGAAATTCCGATCCTTCTTCCACATTGGCCCAACATCGTGTCCAAACAGGGCACACAATCAATTTCGATAAAACCATGACTATCACCTTAACTCGCTCCTCCAAGTGCAGAATAATTCGAGAAGCTATCGAAATAGAAAATTAAATACCAGGGACGATAGCCAGAGATTGCCATCAACCTGGAAACATCTTCTCCACCCGTCCCATTCCGATAATAATTTATGAAAGAAAATATAATGAAAAAGTGTGTAAAACCAAAACCACACTTTTAACATCACATAAATAAACAATTTCAAACACATCTACAGTAGTTCCGACTTGACAGTTAGGTAGGGCTGCGATCGTAATCTCGGATACCAAAACTCAGAAAAAATAATGGAACGAGCACTGGAAGACAAATCGACCGGTGTCATAGTTAATGGAGTGCATAATAACAATATAAGGTATGCGAATGATACTATTTTGATAGCGATGAACCTGCAGGATTTGGAGATACTACTAGACATAGTAAATAACACTAGCGAGAAACTCGAACTATCACTACAGGTAAAAGCAACTAAGTTCATGATATTATTACCGTCTTAATTGTTCGGTACCAATTTTTCCAAGTTTACTTGGATGGGACCAATATAGCGATTTTATTTGGAACGATAATGGGCGATAAACAATTAGGACGTATGCGAACGGCACTCTTGTTTTGGTTGGAGAGCTGAGTCGTGGGTCTATTTGCGAAACGTTAATCAACCGGAAAGGTAATTAAAGGGCGCCAGAAATTTTAATTCACAGGAAAAATTTCAAAAACTGCGATAAGAGAGAGAAATTATAAAAAGTGAGGTATTTTTTGTAGTGTATCTGTGGAGGTTTGGAAAGTACTCACTAAAACGCGGTTTATTAGGTTAACCAGTTTATTAACAGGTTTTACCAGCGTCAGTGAACAAAACATCAAAAATATTTACCAGATGGGTACATGCATAACCTGGTACAGTAAACAAAATTAATATAAACATAAAAACAATAAAACAAATTATCACTAAACACTACACGGTAATTTGTTCGAGAAATAAATAGTCTCCAAGAGACAACAAATATACAATTCTAAATCCTATACATACACAAATGCTAAATGTCGCATAGTTTGCGAACTAAAAAATTAGTTTATAAACGAAATTATTTTCCGTTTATTCAAAAAAGAATATGTAGGATATTTTATTATCAAATTACTTGAAAACAAAAAAAAACACATAGGCTTTGTGAAAGTTATGTCAATATCGGGAAAATAATTTAGTCTAGATTTGACGTGCACGCCGAATTTCCTAACGATTATTCTATAAAACATAAACAAAGGATCTCTAAAACAATGGCCATATTAGTAATCAATACACTCGTTATTGTAATAAAATAGTTCTGACCATATAGTTCTTTCGCTAAAGAAATAGCGTGACACTAAATTAATCTTTCCACCATCGACTAAGAACGGGTGCGATTATTCCAGGTGGGAGAGATACTAAATAATCATTAACGATACCTAAGTCCAATTGTTTCCATCCAATCACCACCTTACTACTCAAGTGAAGATTCTTTCATCAACGCCGGAGGCGTGGTTTCTCAATTAGGTCGATTAAAAAAAATTACGATAGTACTTGTCGCCGCCGTGATGGAACAGATCACAGACACCGGGAAACCTTCGGAAATTTAATGTCGGTAATAAGCACTATAAACGTATGCTCCGGTAATTTTAATTCAACTATGATCACAGGAAATACCGATACTTTGGTACGATACGATAGTGTATTCTCAATAGCTAAATAAATCACCACTGCTTCGCTCAAGTAATTTTCGTAGACTCTATCTCGATAGCGGCACTAAATAATGATACAATAATTCACGCTGACACTACAAGAATTCTTTCGACAACTCGCGTTGAGAATCGGTCGCTGACTGACTCTCGTGACGAGATTTTTGGGGATGAAAAGCCTTCTTTTTGAAATTCTTTCCGAAAAATAACTGTAAAATTAGTTCCAAAAAGCCATATAACAGCCATATAAAAAGAATGGGGCAGTGAATGCACAAATTACGCTGTCTACCCAGAATTTCATAAAAGATACATTCCTTCTCCGAAGGTAATTCTAAACTACTGTGTACTCACCGTACCTCTTTTTAGGGCGGTATTAAAAGTACAATAAATTGTCACTATGTTCAATTGAAAATCCCGATTGAGCCGTAATAAACCTTTTTCGGCGCTCAAAGATGTATTATACTCCGGTAATTCTATGTTTATTAGTAGTATAAAACAATTTTCTACATAGTCCGAAGAAAATATTGTTACGCCAGGGCCGCACTGGGAAATAAATTCGAATATAAAAAAATTAAAAACGTCACACAGCCCCCTCCAAAGAGTGGAACCGAGTACGCGAGATTCTACTCAAAACAAAGAAAACGTTTTTATTCCTCCGAGACGGGAATGAAAAGGGGCGGCAACAGGAACATAGGGTTCCAATCGGTAAGGGACTTTGTGGACAAGAGAACCATGAATGAAGTATTTCAGACATATAGAGGACGACAGGTACGATAACTGACAAAAAACGAAGGTAATAACATTTGATAAACGATATAGCCGACCGGGGTCAACTAATGAAAATACGACACGATACGGTATTCGACAACAAAATCATCGACGGTAACGATAAGTGATCCGATACGATTATCGGAAAGGAACGATACGATACTTGACAGGATTTTCGCAACAAACGGAACGATAGGCGGTAGCGGTAAGCTATAGAAAATATGCGGGACGGTATACGATACTAGAAGATAATGCGGTCAGACGGAGGATGCTAGAGTTAATTTTCCTCAGTATCCGATCTCGCGTCAAGACCTTCGGGATCAAAAGTATTGAACGGCTTCAAATCTTTAACATGCCAGTTCCCAGCTTTGGAACCATTTGGGCCTTCTAGACGGAAGACTAGATTAGAGAGTTTTTCTCTGACGGTACACAAAATATATTTCGGCGCTAGTTTGACCGCGAACTGGTTGGCAGCGCTGGACAAAACTTTGTTACGACGCCACACCTTATCGCATACCTTATAAGATACATTCTTAAGTTGTAACTTTTCGCACTGCGCTCGTAAGGACTATGCAAATTACAAGTTACTTGCCTAAATACCTGAGTCAGACCTTCGATTTCGCTGGCATGAGTGTGGCGATCACCAGGTAAGATCTCAATATCTTTTGCGGTATCGGGATTAGTTCCATAGTATTTTCCAGATAATGGAATGTGACGAGCGGAGTTAAGAAACGCGGGAGTGTGGTTCGTTACTTCATGTTTGGCGGTATTCAGGGCTTGCCTAATTTTGGGTATTTCACTATCCCAATTAGTGTGTTTTTCAATGTAACATCTAATAGCGGTTCCGATAGTGCGATTGCTACGCTCTACAAAGTTGCATTGCGGAGAGTACACGGCATTAAACCAAAGTTTTTGTACCTCATACCCCTTACATACATTTTTGAGAGGAGCACCATTCAAATTAGTGGCATTATCACAAATAACATATTGCGGGACACCGAACATAAGAAAGACTTCGTTTTCCAGAAAATTGACGATATCCGTGGCTGTAGCTTACCGAAGGGGTTGAAGGAGTGTAAGCTTAGAAAACCAATCTCCTACCACGAGGAGCCAAGTATAACCTTTTTTAGATCGAGGAAGGGGACCGATAAGATCTAAAGCTATTATTTGCCATAGGAACTCCGCTTTCTTTTCACGGCCCATCAAACCGGATTGGGGGGTATTCGGGAATTTTGGGGCACCGCACACGAGGCATGAAAGTACATAATTTCTCACCTCGCGGCGCATTTTGGGCCAATAGAAGTGTTTTTGAACACGGGCTAGAGTCTTGAAAAAACCTAAGTGGGCACATACAGGGGGTTCGTGGAGGGATCTCATAACATCGAGTCTCTGGGACTTAGGGACGAGATATTTCCATTCAACTTCATTGGTTTAAAAGGGGAGAGCAAACGGAACGAATTTGAAGACCATGTCGTTTTCTAACTTCCATTGGGGGTAACTACTAGTAGAATTCGAGATCTTAGTGCAAAGATTTTCGTACCCCGGGTCAACCTTACCGATGTTGACCTCCAAGAAGTGGATCTCGTTCTTCCAAGCATTGGGGTCGGTGACGGGATCACGGAAGGAATCGATAGCTGAATTTGGAGCGACATCCTCGAAATACATTCTGCTTAAGGCGTCAGGTACTAAATGGGAGGTTCCTTTTCGATGAACTAACTGAAAATTGTGCTGTCTGAGACGCATCGACCAACGGGCTAATTTACCGGAAGGGTTTTGGAGATTGATGAGCCAAAGGAGAGAATGGTGATCGGTGATCACCGTGAAATGAACACCTTCTACATAGGGAAGGAATTTCTCAATTGCGAAGATCACTGCGAGACATTCGCGCTCAGTAACGGAATAATTACGTTCGGTACGAGACAAGGAGCGACTAGCATAAGCGATAACTCTTTCACCACCATCAATCTCTTGTGTGAGGACTGCGCCTACACCAGAGTTACTTGCGTCACACTGTATAACAAATGAGAGAGAAAAGTCAGGTTGAGCTAGAACATGGGAGGAAATAAGGGCTTCTTTAATCTTCAGGAAGGATGTTTCAGCATCCAGATTCCATTCGATATTTAGCGATATCTTCTTACCTTTCAACAAATCGTTTATCGGGGAAGCTAAAGTAGAAAAGTCTTTGATAAAACGTGGATACCAGGAACAAAGTCCCATGAAACGTTTTGTCTTGGTAGCGGTAGTCGGACGGGGGTGATTGATCATCGCGGATACTTTTTCGGGATCAGTCCTCAGAGAATTGTCACCTACGATATAACCCAAAAATTTGAGGCTCAATTTAAAGAATTCACACTTCCTAACATTAACGACTGAATTAGCCTCCTTTAATTGATCGCGAACTTCTGCTAGAAGCCTGATGTGTTTTTTCAAAAGTGGAGGTACATATAATGATATCGTCCAAATAACAGAAGATATTTGGCTCGTACTGTGGACCGAAAATAGCATCTACGAGACGCTGCTGTGTCTGCGCGCTGTTGCACAAACCAAAGGGAACGACGGTAAATTCGAAAAGACCACGGCCGGTAATACTAAAAGCAGTCTTTTCACACGACGATTTATCCAAGGGAATTTGCCAGAAAGCCTTACGGAGGTCAATAGACGATATATATTTTGCACCACGTAACATAGCCCAAATTCGATCGATATGCGGTAAGGGATAAGAGTCATGTTTAGTGACTTTATTCAAGGGACGTTCGTCAAAACAGAAACGGTACTCACCCGTTTTCCTTTTGACGAGTAAGACTAGAGAACTCCACGGACATTGGGAGGGGCGGACCACACCTAAACGTAACATTTCGTCTAATTCTTGGTTCAGTATTTTCAACATATATGGGGACATGAGAAAAGGTCTTTTCTTAAAGGCTTTAGCATCGCCAGTGTCGATAGTGAGTTGATTCTTATGAGTGCGGCCGAAACCATGGTATCTATCGATATCGTTATATAATCGAATAACGGAATCAGCGGATTTACGTTGATTAGGAAACATAGGGTAAGTAACGAAACATCGGAAAAGATACAAGTGAGAGGGTCGACTGAAGGCACAGTTTGCCAAGTGTCATTGACAAAATTCAAAATAATCGAAAATTGTCGAAAAAAATCATTGCCGACAATGAAATAAACTGGGAGAGACGGGACGACGAGTGCTTTAATGACATGGGAATTGTAATTGGCCTCAATCGGTAGGTCAACCATTCCAACGACTTCAATATGGGTCCCATCGGCCAATGCCACATTTTTATGGAAGGAATAATGGATTTCCAAGTTATTGGAGTCGAGAAACGGTATGCTATCGCGGCCGACAACTGTGGTTGTACAACCGGTATCGATGAGAACAAGGAAAACGCGATTGAAAATTTTTATTTCAACATACGGCCTGTTGTCCGAAGATTTCTGAAAGAGAATGGGCGAAATTCCATCCTTAGTGGGTTCGTCTGCCAGGGCAAGTGAACTCGGGGGGGAAATGATAGAAGTCTTCGATGGGGTGCGGTAAATTATCTTGATTTGTTCGAGCCATTGTGACCATGACGTTTCTACAGGACCATTTACGGTATTTATAGAAGATACTGAAGGAACAGGGAAAATTTGATTAGATTTTAAAACTGAATTGTTCCGGTGATCGGTTTTTTCGAACGGATCGGTAGAGAGGAAACGCCGACCAGTAGGGCGTCCTCTCGGAATCAGTTTTTTGACCAATTCGGACATTTGGCGATAGTAACTCCTTGATGTCCACATCGGTAGCAAAACAGATTTCGGGACTGGGTACATGCTGAAAAGGTGTGTCCGGGTTGAACACAGTTCCAACACTTAATTGCGCTCTCGGCGAAACTCTTTGCGGTAGAAAGGGGACGATATGAAGAGAGCTTAGACGAAGAAAAACAAGGAGAAAAGGTAACTTTCTTTTCTCCCGGGGGGGGGATAGCAATATTTTCCCGAGGTGATTTAGACTACCTTCAATTATTTGAATGAGTAGCCTGCTCGTGGGACTGACAGGAACAAACTTTTGGGGTAGGAGAGGGAGCAATAGTGGGGTCATTTTCCTCGAGTTTCCTACAGAGCGCGATCAAATGCGAAACACTAGTGATATCATGAAGAGCCAGCTGTTGACTGTATTCCGGCAAAAGATTTTTTCTGAGATACCGGACTTTGGTAGCCTCAGCGGGAGTATTCGTTAATCGGTTGAACAAAACCTCTAAATGGGCCGAAAAGATAAGAGCTGATTAAGATTTTTTCTGAGGTCTCGACTTTATTTTTTCCCCAACTTCGTCGTCGTAATGGGGAGGTAAGAAATTAACTTTAATTTCGCAGACAAAACTATCCCAGTCAGGAATGTCTTTGCGGGCACTACAAAACCAAACCTGCGCGTCACCGTTAAGTAGTTCGGTAATTGATTTAAACAAAGTGGGTTTGTCTACCGAACGGGATTCGCAAGGTTCGAAGATTCTTTCTAGAAATGGGATAACTTGTTTGGATTCTCCGTTAAACTTTACATTCCAGTCAGCAAGACAATGTTTATTGACATAGGTCACACTCGGCGCGGCGACATTTATTACCGGTACAGACGATGTCGTTGAGGCGGCGTCGTCATGCGAGCTTGTCGGTAATAGACGGGACGATAAATCTTCTTCTAACATTAAACATGTTGCGCGGAGTTCATTTTTACTTTTAATTTTAAGCGGGTCGGTAATATCAATTCTAAGTCTATCTGCACGACCAGATAGATGAGCGATTCTCGACGATAGTCTTTTGTATACCGAATCATTATTTGTTCCTTCGAAATCTGATATTTGCGCGGTAATGGACTCAATTGTTTTCGTTATCTCATCTATTCCTTCATTATAGGACGTAGGGTAAGCCGATAAATCAATTTTACAGCCGAACGCATCTTTTTCTTCATCGATAATTTTCTTTAGCATTTTACGTTTATCCGCTAAGGGACATTCCGTAAAAATGCTTCTCATCGCCAACTCATAGTTTACTTCTTCTACGAGTAGGTGATTGACTTCAAAACGATCCATATTTGACCAAATTAAACGATATTATTTATCTTTAACCGTTAAACTGTACTTGACTATGATTTCGGAAATTACTTGAGTCCCCTGTACTTCCACAGACACGGGATTAAAATTTTGCAACATAATACAAATTTTCGACACGGAAATAAATGATCAAAGCCTCACGTTGTTAGGCGCCATTGTGTTACCGTCTTAATTGTTCGGTACCAATTTTTCCAAGTTTCCTTGGATGGGACCAGGATAGCGATTTTATTTGGAACGATAAAGGGCGATAAACAATTAGGACGTATGCGAACGGCACTCTTGTTTTGGTTGAAGAGCTAAGAGTCGTGGGTCTATTTGCGGAACGTTGATCAATCGGAAAGGTAATTAAAGGGCGCCAGAAATTTTAATTCACAGGAGAAATTTCAAAAACTGCGATAAGAGAGAGAAATTATAGAAAGTGAGGTATTTTTGGTAGTGTATCTGTGGTTTGGGAAGTACTCACTAAAACGCGGTTTATTAGGTTAATCAGTTTATTAACAGGTTTTACCAGCGTCAGTGAACAAAACATCAAAAATATTTACAAGATGGGTACATGCATAACCTGGTACCGCAAACAAAATTAATATATACATAAAAACAATAAAACAAATTATCGCTAAACACTACACGGTAATTTGATCGAGAAATAAATAGTCACCAAGAGACAACAAATATACAACTATAAATCCTATACATACACAAATGCTAAATTTCGCAGAGTTTGCGAACTGAAAAATTAGTTTATGAACGAAATTATTTTCCGTTTATTCAAAAAAGAAAATGTAGGATATTATATTATTAAATTACTTGAAAACAAAAAAAAACAGGCTTTGTGAAAGTTATGTCAATATCGGGAAAATAATTTAGTCTAGATTTGACGTCTATAAAACATAAACAAAGGTTCTCTAAAACAATGGCAATATTAGTAATCAATACACTCGTTATTGTAATAAAATAGGTCCGACCGTATAGTTCTTTCGCTAAAGAAATAGCGTGATCCTAAATTAATCTTTCCACCATCGACTAAGAACGGGTGCGATTATTCCAGGTAGGAGAGATACTAAATAATCATTAACGATACCTGAGTCCAATTGTTTCCATCCAATCACCACCTTACTACTCAAGTGAAGAATCTTGCATCAACGCCGGAGGCGTGGTTTCTCGATAAGGTCGATTGAAAAAATTTACGATAGTACTTGTGATAAGTAATCTACCCTCACCGTGTGATGGTACAGATCACAGACACTCGGAAATCTTCGGTAATTTAATGTCGGCAATAAGCACTATAAACGTATACTCCGGTAATTTTAATTCAACTATGAACACTGGAAATACCGATACTTTGGTACGATACGATAATTTAATCTTAATAGGTAAGAAAATCACCACTGCTTCGCTCAAGTAGACGTAGACTCTATCTCGATAGCGGCACTAAATAATGATACGAAATTTCACGCTGACACTACAAGAATTTTTTCGACTACTCGCGTTGAGAATCGATTGCTGACTGACTCTCGTGACGAGATTTTTGGGGATGGATAGCGTTCTTTTTGAAATTCTTTCCAAAAAAAAACTGTAAAATTAGTTCCAAAATGCCATATAACAGCCATATAAAAAGAATGGGGCAGTGAATGCACAAATTACGCTGTCTACCCAGAATTTCATGAAAGGTACATTCCTTCTCCAAAGGTAATTCTAAAACTACTGTGTACTCACTGTACATCTTCTGAGGGCGGTATTAAAAGTACAATAAATTGTCACTTTGTTCAATTGAAAATCCCGATTGAGCCGTAATAAACCTTTTTCGGCGTTCAAAGATGTATTATACTTCGGTATTTCTATGTTTATTAGTAGTATAAAACAATCTTCTACATAGTCCGAAGAAAATATTGTTACGCCAGGGCCGCACTGGGAAATAAATTCGAATATAAAAAAAATAAAAACGTTACAATATTATCCAAAACAACACCCAATTCATAGTAAATAACCGGGATACAGAAAAAGTTGAGAGGTATAAATATCAAGGTATTATTGTAAATAAGCACAACGTTTGCTATGAAGACATCATAACCAGAATAAGACAGGCGAAAGCAACATTTATGAAAATGAAAAGGGTGTTTTGTAGCAGCGATCTCAGCCTAGATCTAAATATGTTATCGTTGCTGTTTTATGGAGCGGAGGCATTGACCCTTAAGACGTTGGAGATGAAAAAGCTGGTGCCGTTCGAGCCATGAATATATTGCAGAATACTGAAGATAAAATGATGAACGTGGTAGTCATGAGAAGAATGAGATAGGATAAAGAGATCACGATTACAGTAAATAACGGAAGCTGGAATAGTTGGGACATGTAATTAAGGGGTGAAAAATACCATTTTATGCAACCCATAATGCACGGAAAAATACCATGACTGAAAAGTGTGTGTTGCGAAGTTTGCGAGAGTGGTTCAACTGCACTACAAATCAGCTATTCCGATCAGTTGTATCACGAATACGTACAGCCTTGGTGACTGCTAATCTTTGCAACGAAGACGGCACTTAAAGAAGAAGAATAGATCTGTAAAGTTCGCAGTACGAAAGGTTGCAGTGAAATAGGCCACTAGCCACCTCTGTGAAATGAATCTATATATGTTACTTTTATTGAGAATGAATGTGATCGTATTGAAAACTACTATGGAGGTAACGTACTACGAAGAATCATGCATGCCTATCGTCTACTATTCCACCTGCGTTAGAGATGGATATTCCAGAAATTACCAAACAAAAATGGAATTTTGTCAGGACTGAAAAAAAAACGTTTTCCTAAAGACTACAGTTCAACTTGTATTTTGATTGTAATTCTTTGATTCAACCTCATAAAATGATTAAATAACTCTACATGGAAACTGTGAGATACGAACTGAAATTCTTTATCAGATGTAATACTCCAACGAGTGACAATTACGGATTCGGCAATTTTGATTAATTTTCTATTATTACAATTCCTACATTCAGCTGGAGCTAGATGACTGTGTTTAGCGTTTATTATTTTTTGGACAATCTGTACATGAACAGCCCTAAAAAATGCAAACACAAGCGTGTCTGTTCGAGCTACAATATATAATAATTAAATTCTATTATAAATATCAACCTCATCTATCTATATCGGATATTAATAGCTGATAAAATCATTTAAACCATATTTGTTCAGAGCACTACATTTAAATTTGTTTTAGTTCTCATCGGAATGATTTGTTAATGAAAATAGACTTCAACATTAATTAAACAGTATGATAATTACGTTTTGATGATACCGATCTAAATATTCATTACGTCGTTAAAGGTGTCGTCCAATACTTCCAATAATAGATTGTTTCATTATATTTAATGGAGGCATAAAACGAACAGGAATCGACGAACTGAGAGAGTCAATATTTCAATAATTAAGGTAACAGGAATATAATAATTATTAAGCGGTTCACATGAAGAATATATTTTTTGTAACATTTTGCGTTATACGTACACGTCGATTTTATAATGCTAATATGTGTCCAAATACAATTTAAATTTATGAGATGATTGAGCTTTGTGTCTTTGAATTGTCTCATTCATTTGTCTCGTTAATGAAACTTAAGCTTCATATTATTCATATTGAAGTTTCAGTTTAACTGCATATACTGCAGACGTTTGTTATATCAAACTGAGAAAAGATAAAATCGCAGAACAATGATGCAGAAGTTACATAAAAAAAACAAATGTATGGCAAAAAAGAGGGTCAGTAAAGATTTAGTGGTAGAATTCGGTACACATCATAACAAGAAATGACCGTCAAGTGAAAATGTGAAAACCATTTGCCGTTTTACACATTCATTTCCAAAGAACAAATTTGAGAAAAAATAATTTCTATCAAAAGTTACTACTCGTCACTCGCGCCATGACACATCTCGACTTTGCTTTCTCCCTTTTTTTGTCTCTCCCTCTCTCTCACTCTCTCTCTCTCTATCATGAAGTGCTGGACGGCAGACATTCTTATACCGGAAATTTCGTCTTTTTCGTCTCCTCGCAATTCTATTTTTGTTATTTACTAAAAAATTATATTATATACGGGCAAATTATGCATACATTCGCCATATAATTTCTAAATGATTTTCCATTTACAGCTTCAATGATAATTTTCCAAGCATTTATAAAGAGATATTCAGTTCTAAAAAATAAAAGTTGAAACTTTTGTAATTTATTTTGCAAAGTTGAAGTGTAGTGATCCCTAAAGGACAGTAACGGCAAAAGGACATTAGCTTAGAAATAAGATTTAAATTTAGGTTAATAATAAATATAGTACTTAGCGAGCATAGATCTGAGACGGGCAATGTCAGTCACGTTCTTGTTAATGTATAACCAACACGTACAACTTAGAGGCGGAGGTCAGATATGTAGTAAAACATAGCAACATTTCCTATAAAATGAGAGTGAACGAACCAGGGAATTATTATTGTTAATAATAGTTTGATTAAGTCCATTGATATTTATAATTGTGTATTTTAACGTATTAAAACTCGATCCAGTGATTTTATAAATGTGATGTTGTTTATTCTATTTCCGAATACAGGTTGCTAGGTAAGGGGTTTCTTCAATGATAATATGCCTTTACGGTAAACGTCAAGTATACGAGGGACACTTACTAAGTAACCACCACAGAAGGTTTGTGTTGTGCGCTATATGGTAACCAAATCACTTTTGCTACCGGTGATTCTGTTTCTTCCGGAATCTCGAACCGAATACATCGAAAATCGGCATCCAAAACACACCATTTGAAGTGGACGACCGCATACTCAGACCTCATCTAAGACCGCACCCATAGTAACTCGAAATATGATATATAGTATCATTATTTACAAATAAATATGTGGTGTATCATTTGTCACTGACGATGCTATTATTGCACATTGAAAAGTGAATGTTAAAAGTTAAAATGTCAATTGATCTCACAGAAACATGTATTAGACGATAATTAGGTAAGATATAGAACGGAATAAACAGAGTTTATTCAAGCGATCTCCTACAAATATCATGGCGCAGTCAGAATAATATAATTACCAAAGTTACAAAGTGCAATGAATGTAAGTGGCTAAACCATTTTGCAGAAGCTTGTAGAAACAGAAAGATAAAATTAGTGCAAAAAAATACGAGAGAAGAAGAACAAGAAATGTTAATAGGAACTGTTAATTTAATAGGAACGATAGAAAACAAATTTATGGAAGAAATTATAATACAAGACTTAAAAGTTAAGGTAAAATTAGATACAGGTAGTGATTGTAATGTGATACCTGATTCCATTTTAATGAATGTAGTTAGATATATAAAATTAGATAAAAGTAAGGTAGATTTAACTACAATGGTTCTAAGTTCTAATATTCAAGGATTAGCACAAATTAAACTTTAAATTGTGAAAAAAGAAATAAAAATGAGGTTTTAGTATTTCAGGTAGTAAAAGTTGAGCCTTCAACAGTAGTTGTCATAATAAATTCTACTTTAAATAAGTTGAATATAGTAAAAGTTTGTGTAAATAATTCCATAATTAGAACGAGTTTCGTTTATAAAAGTAATATGAATAGATTCCACACAGTAAGGGTCGAAACAGTAAATTTCATAGAAAGAGGTATTCGAGCAGAAAATAATAGATCTAGAAGGTGATTTATATGACATGAAATTAGTAGATGGAGCTTAATGTATGTGTAACCTTGTAGAAAAATACTATTTATGTAGATGGAACCTTTAAAAACAGAATCAAATAGATTACAAAAATTAGGGATTATTGAAAAGTTTACAGAAACAACTGAATTTGTAATTGCTTTAGTTATAGTGAAGAAAATGAATAGTGAAAGTATGAGTTCATGTAGACCCAAAACAGTTAAATGATAATATGAAAAGGAAATATTTTGAGTTACTGGCATTTGTGAGGAGAGACTGCGAAAGGGAAAACACCTCCCAAACTCTCAAAGAAAACATCATTAGACGGTATACGGATGGTTAAAAAACCACCATTGGAGTAGGTGCTGGAGTATTTGGGCTTGACACCAGATACTCATCATCGTTAGGCTCCTTCCCGAGCGTCTTTCAGGCAGAAATACTTGCCATCGAAAGATGCGTGGAAATGAACCTAGGTAGAAACTACCAGAAATGTGACATATCGATTCATTCTGATAGTCAAGCAGCTATCAAAGCATTGAGCTCCCATGTCATTGACTCAAAATTGGCATGGGAGTGCCGAAAAAAACTTGAGACGAATTAGGCAAGAATAACAGGGTCTCTTAAGTATGGATTCCTGGCCACTCTAAAATCACGGGAAATGAAGAAGCCATTACACTTGCAAGGAAAGGAGCACAAATGCCCTTCATTGGCCTGGAGCCTTTCTGTGGTGTAGCAAAATGCTCCTACAAGGAAGAGTTTCGGAAGAAAGAGGATACCGAAAGAGAAGCATTCTGACGGTGCCTTCCCGGGTTGGAACATTCCAAAAATTTCCTGTGGAACTTTGACACTGCTAGATCCAAAAAATATTTGGACCTCAGTAAAGATAAGCTACATCTCTTCACAGGCTTTCTTACAGGACACTGCCGCCTTAGGAACCACTTAATGAGAATAGGTCTAGCAGAGATTGACGAGTGTAGATTCTGTGAGGAGGAGGATGAAACTCAGGATCACCTAGTTCTGGAATGCAAGCCAATGCAGGAAATGATTCGGACAAGAAACTTGTGAGAGTGAGAACCTAACCTCGTTGAAGCCGTTCCAAATACTAGAGTTCATTGGAACCTTGGAACTGGAAGGCGAACTGTAGTAGTAGCAGCGAGAACAGCTCTGATAAGGGGGGCACAATAAACCTTTGGTTTCAGTGCACTGTAACCCCGCTAAAATCTAATCTAATCTAATCTACTGGCATGTGACGAATTAGCCGCTAAACTAAAAGGGGCTAAAATTCTTAGTATATTGGATGATGCAATAGCATTTTATCAAATTAGGTTAACCGAAAATAGTAGTTAATTATGTAATTTTGCAACACCATTTGCAAGGTACTATTTTGAAAAATTACAATGTGATTTAATAACAAGTCCAGAAGTTTTCCAAAGAAAATTTGAAATGATATTTGAAAGTACTGATGGATGTGAAGAATATGTACATCTGTGATTTATAAGTCTAAAGATCAGATCAAAAAGATCATGATAGTAGAAAGTATTACACAAAGCAAAAGAATATAATATAGAAGTTCACTTTAAAAAATGTAAGTTTGCAGTTTGAGTAAAATACTTGGGAAATATTTTTTCAGATTCACAAGTAATACTGTCAGTTTTAGATATCGAAAAACAAAATATTGTATAAGTGTGCAAAACCAAAAATTGTTCTCTTATAAATGTTTGTGCTTGCCAAATGAATTTTTAGATTAGATTAAAATTAGTTGTATATGAAAACATTTTATAAAAATAAATTTCAGTAAATAAATTGAGAATTACTTAGGAGAATGTTTCTTTGTATCAATTGAAAATGAAAAAGTTGGATAATTTTAATAAACGACATGGTATTATACGTGATTTTAAAATTTTTATGTGATTTCAATTTCATTACTTTGATTGTTTATTGAATGGAAATTTATTCTTTCTAGTCATTTGAGATTGTACATGACGTAAAGTTTTACTGACATCCATAGATATGCGTCTTGTCTTCAAATCGTTACACCCACAAATTTTCAATTTGTCAAGTGTATTAATTAGCGGATAATTGACAGACATATGACACACATACACACATGATCCAAATTAGCTATATCGAATTATGAAACCATGTTGCATCCGTTGTTTTCTATGAATATTTTCACATCTGAAATGAATTTTGTTACTTTATAAAAGATCTTTATTACTACATACTCGAGGAAACCATACGATCTATGAAACGTCATTAACCTCAATCTTTGTGTTACAATATGTGTTATCATTGAACGATAAAATGTATTTCATTGTACATATGAAAATAACAACGTTAGCTTCAAGTGCACCAAATCTCTCGAACCAAAAACTCATTACATACGTCATTGAACCCTTAACCAAGCTGTGCATATCCCTCGGAAGGCTAATAAAAGCGAAGGGCGAGGCCGTTTCTTAGCGGTTTTCAACAAAGGGATCGTTTTAGTCGCCCTAGAAAACGGATCGGCCTTACTAAGAATTGCAGAAACGTACTAGACCTAAAACAATTTTTTCACTCAAAAATGAAAAAATTAGAACAATAATTTACCTTATCTGTATAATGGTTCTATTTAAAATTATAATGAATTGCAGATATCACTCAACAATAATTATATGAGGTTCAATTCTTTCAATTTTGTTGTAATAAAAGTACTTGTATACTTCTAAAAGTTAAATCGTTTGTCTACAAGATTCCATCTTCCTATGGCCAAGTATACGTGTGGGTGAGACTTAACGCGAAGTTCAAATAACACTCAAAGAAATTCTTATAGTTGCATATTACAACCACCGATCGACCAATATCAAAGAATAATCGTGAATATCAATTATCTTTCGATTTGGAATACAGTTCTCCTACCAACGACTCAGGTTTCTACAGTCATTTCTCTTTTCCGCACATTAGGCAACACCGTAAACTGTCCCAAGACTGAGGTTATTCAGTGGAAGTTGAACAGTTCTGACTTGATTGACTGCTGCTTGCGTGAAAAGTGGTGATTCCAAGACTTCTAGAAGGGTTTTCTTTGGTTGTTGATGATTGATTATCTAATGTCCAGGTTATCGTTCTCCAGGCATAGTCTTTTCGATCAAAGTTCAACTTCTCTAACTCAGATAAGAGTGATTGTATCAAGACTACGGAGGATTTTCTGTTTTGATTTGCTGAGCTCGGTTCACGGGGTCACTGGTCGTTTAGGTATTGATTCATCTTATTTTTTTATTCATTTTTCTAATGGTGCAGTCTCAATGCGGAGGTTTCCCTTCTAAGAGAACGGAGTTGATAAAATATGAATCAAATTCTATATAAACTTAACTTCCCATGATTTCCACATCAGTAGGTGAAATCGATTTCTCCACATGCCTGAAACTATTGCTCCACATTCTCAATTTCTGGAAAATACTTGAGGTTTTGGTTGCGTTATATAAATTTTGTTCCTAAAATATCTCCACAGAAGTCCGGCAGAATCAAATTTGTTTACTGATATGGTCACTGTTTTTATCTAAACTTCATAAAAAACTTTTCGAATTATTTTTCAGATTTGGGAATATTTTTAAACATATAATCTTATATGAGATTTAACATTTAAAATCCAACCCAAAGATTCTTCTGATAAACCTTATTATTCCTTAAACAAGAAAATGCCTGAGTATCAATCTTATCAAAGCTGAGAGCATATTCGTACAAATTAGGCAAATTGACACAGGATCGAATAAGTTCCGGATTGCATGATGATAAAATAAAATGAGTCGATTAAATGATTAAAAAAAAAGTGTTTGCTCCAGTTAAAATCCAATGAAATCGGTTAATTTGGAGTCAGTTAATTGAACGCAACCAATCAAAACAACATTATACTGAACACAGATCGCATGGTTTTCACTATATTACGTTACCATGGATACATTTTGATTTATTTCGTTTTTGACGTTTCAAATATTTGATATTTCAAAATGTTGGTCATAATACCGTCGAGAATATTATTGAAATTATTGAAGAAAATATAACAAAAAAATACCGTTTACAGTGAAAAGTTCATGTGGAAAGCATTGATGAACTTTTATAATGATAGAAAGAATGAATCAGATGGAAATCGAACAGTGGAAGAATTGGCGTCGATTTTAAACGACTGTGCTGTGCACATGAGAAGAAAATATGGTACAGAGTTTAAATAAGATACAGTTGAAACCATGTGGAACCTAACAAGTAAGCTGTTACAAGAAATGAAAGTTATTATTGACCCATTCAAAAGTGTTGTATTTCAACAAACGCGAGCTGCCCGCGATTCTATACGACGAAAACTACAATCGGATCCTTGTACAATAATACAAAGTTCGGCAGCATGAAGTTCAACAGAAATAACCAAAATGGTACATTTATGGAATGAACTACTTGTTCTTTTGTAATTGCACCTTTAAATAATTTGTTTTTGCTTTGTATTTTTTCTATAATTAGCAGAAAAATTTCTACTCGATTAACCCTCTAAAATTGATGAATATTCAAACATGTTTTAACAACTTTCTCAAGCTTGTTGCTTATAGGCAACAGCGGAGTCATTCTTTTCCAAGTAACAAGCTTTCGAAATCTGTTATACATTTTTTTCGAACAATTATCAATGTCCTTGGGTTATTACTAATGAGAATAACTTATTGAAAATTAATTGTCTGTCTAATATTTATATAACTGAAATTTGCAACAATAGAATTTTAAAATTGTTAGTGAGACCGATCCTGTGCAAAGAAACGTAAGAGGGCAATGCCGAGATAGATAGGCGGTTGATCCCGTACAAGTGCGGTGATAAACGCGGATGGTATAACTTGAGTGATGTTGTTGTTGTTGAAGCTGTGATTTATAACAACCACAGTCGAAAACAATGGGAGTATAGGGTTTGAGCACAAGATAAAGTAATATGGAAAACCAGTTGTGACTATGATCCAAGTTTGTTTTATTATATTTAAAAATAAGAACTAGTTTATATATACAGTTATGAATAGAGTACTGATGGTGAGACGTGTTTATATCGCTCTGTTAAATTGTATAAAATAGTAGTGGTTTTCTAAAGTGAAAATTATTGCGAGTTGACAGATTTTGCACTTTATATACCAGCTTCATCTCAGTACCACGGGTGAGTCAAATTCAGCCTTTAAAGTGGTTTCTTCTCAAGAAATAAAAAATTATCAGAAGAGGGAGGTTACAATTATTTCGTTATCAGACCTCCTACCACTAGAACAAATCAGCTGACTGTGATTCGACGACCTGCCAACCTACACCAACTGTTTGTTTATTTTATTTAGTATACAAATCAGCAAAATGAAGGATGAGCACTAACCATAAAATACGTTATTAAAAGTCCAATTATTGTGAACACTACGGAGGAACTTGGTGCAAAAAAGTATTAAAACTCACAAATATAAATATATTCTACACTAATATAGATTCTCTTTATGCAAAACAAGCCGATTTCCTTCCATTTATTTCATCTACCTCCAGTATTCACATTTTTGCAATAACAGAATCCTGGTTATTCCCTGGTATTCTAACCAACCTAGCTCTCTTATTAACCCCAATGGGTATAGCTTATACCGTAAGGATAGATTAAATAGAATTGTAGGAGGTGTTTGCGTTTCCTTTCATAAAGAGTTCTTTAAAAATCGTATAATTAAGTCGATTCCACATGATCTTGAGGGAATCGAATCTCTTTTGTCTAAAATTGACTTTCCTAACTCAGTCATTCTGCATATATTTATTATATATAGACCTCTTCTGTCATATGATCTTACAATCTCCAGCTGGATATATCTAGTAATATCAGTGAAAAAATAAAAAAATCCTTCACTAAAACCGATTATCAAAAATTAAATAACTATTTCAATCAAACAGATTGGCTGGTACTTGATTGTCACATCTGTGAATTTTGTGTGGGAAAAATATGAAGAAATTATATTTATTTATTTATTTGTCCATTCATATCCAAACAGACCTTGCGGTCTAATTACAAGGATAATATAGAAACAAAACAAAATCCATATATAATACAATAACAAACATAGGTAAGTTCAAATCTATGCTATAACCTAAGTTACCAAAAAATAAACCTATGAAAGAAAATGTGGAACACATCTGATGAAAATGAATGACAGTGATGAGATGAAAACAGCTGTTATATCGATAAATTAACCGTTTGTCCCAATACTGTCTTACGAAAAACATTTTGGGAGACTGACCAATCTTAGTCCGTAAGGGTATTAAAATTATTTGCTAATCGGCACATGGTCACAAGAGGGGCCCTGTTGGTAGTAAGCAATAATGAAATATTGAACATTACCGCAGTGCGTGTTCTTCTTGATGGAACATTAAATCGTACTGAAAATATAATTTCAGGTGAATTTATTTTATTATTAACAATTTTAAATGAAAACTACTAGATGCTACTAGTTTTATTCTGACTTCTAGAGATAATATTTTGAATTCATTTCTAAGGTGAACACTCCCAACTACATTATAATCTGGGCGAGTATATTGCTTTTTATAATAAACGTATCTTAAAAATTTATTTTGAATTTTCTCTAACATGAATAAAGTAGTCTGATACTCACCAAACTATATTTGAGCACAAAACTCTAATTTTGATCTTACTAGGGTATAATAAAGAGTTTTTAGTGTATGTACATTTGCAAAATTGAAAGTTTGTCTTATTACAAAACCCAACAGACGGTTCGCAAACTTTGCTATATTTTTTATATGTTCAGTGAAAGACAATATGTGATCATATGTGTTGCCTAAATCCCATACCTTTGTACAGCGCACCAAAGTTTCCCCATTCAGTTGGTGTTCAAAAATAATAGGATCCTTCAAACGTGTCACAGATAGAGTGGAACATTTTTTCACATTAAAGTATAATCTATTTAGAGAACTCCATTGAAAAACACTATTGAAATCTCTTTGTAACAATATACAGTCCCAAACCGTCTGTATGCGTTTGAAAATTTTTAGATCATCAGCGAACGAGAGACATTCTGAATATTTTAGAGCTGTTAGTAAATCGTTAATAAAGATTACTAATAAGGGAGGTCCCAAGTTGGAGCCTTGGGTAACCCCTGAATTGGCTTCAAATTACCAGAAGTGTTTCCATTATGTTTTACAATCAAAAATCTATTTTGCAAATAACTCCCTATTAATTTAATCACTTTGTCGGATAATGAAAGCCCATTCAATTTCGTCAATAGTCATGATCAACCGTGTCGAAGGCTTTACGGAAATCTGTATACACGGTATCTAATTGGGACATTCTAAAGTTTCATATGCATAATTGGTGAAAATAAATAAGTTTGAGATGGTTGATTTATTGGCCATGAGACCGTGTTGCTGAGATACTATGTACTTTTCAGCATATTGATATAAACTTAAATAAATGATGTGCTCAAACAACTTGGATGGTGCACACATTATTGATATAGGCCTTAATATAGTTTTCCACATTCATTCTATTACCAGATTTAAAAATAGGAGTTACTAAAGCCGTCTCCCACATTGTTGGAAAGTTATTAGTAGAGATTATCAAATTAAATATATGTAGCAGTGGATGCACCAACCAATCACTACAAGCTTTAAGGACATAAGGTGGTATCCCATCCACGCTGGCTGCTTTTTTGGTTTTAGTTTTCTCACTGCGGCTTCAAAATCTAATTCAGTAGTGGAACTTATCACTAAAATATCATTAAGAAAAGTTTTTTCTGCTGTACAATTTAAATTATAAGATGAGTATACGGAAGAAAAAAAATCTGCGATTGCATCAGCAGTTTCCTCCTCCGAGACTTGTTCTCCGTTGTAAATGTAATTGCCAAAATTAGAATTAATTTTTCTTTCACTATTTATGTGATTCCAGAAACTATTGATATCTGTAATTAAGTTTCTTTCAATATTTCTTATATGTTTACGTTCTTCTGACTTAATTAATTAAACTATTCACATTATTTCTCAAATTCTTAAATCTTTGGCAGTAATAATCAGACACTGATCTCAACCTTCTAACCCTACATTTTTCTTTAAGCAAATCCCTAATTTCTTTGGTAAACCAAACCGGAAATTTATTTACCGTCCCATTAACAGAAAACTCAGGAACACATTCGTTGGGATAGAAGAATGTTCCAAAACTTATACAGTGAAAACTAACCCTGGATGTCCATGGATTGATAATCACTTAATCCAAATGAGTGAAGAAAAATAATGCTTGTGGATGAGAGTTAGGAAAAATCCATTCGAAGAAAACATTCGCTTACAGTGGAAGTATTCAAACAGACTCATACAGGAGTTGAAGGAATTACGAGAATCAAATAACCACAAGAAGACCAAAAGCTTGTTATGAATATGTTAGATCCATGCTCTCCTCTAAAACTGGTGTACCATTATCAGAAAAACCAAACGGAGACATTTGCATCAAGGAAGAAGTATGCGAAATTTTTGCCGAAACTTTTTCAAATGCATTTACAATAGACTCTGATTTAACAACTCCTGTAATGCCACTAGCAACTAGAAATATAAACCCACTAAATACGGTTATTATCACAGTGGTAACAGTTAAAAAAGTATTAAAGAATCTGAAAATCGCAGCTTCTCCTGGAATTGAGAAAATATCCCCAACAGTCTATAAAAATTGCGCAGACAGTCTAGCAGTCCCACTATCCAACCTTATGTCCAGATCACTAAAAGAAAATTCCATTCCTGCCTCATGGAAATCAGGAATAGTTACGTCTATCTATAAAAATGGAAATAAAATGCTTTCGACGAATTATCAGCCTATAACGGTTCCACCAACCTCAGTTAAAATTATGGATAAATTAATCGTTAACGAACTTGTTCCATTTTTGTTAGACAATAAAATCCAGATTCCCAGCATGGTTTTCTACCTAATCGATCAGTAACCAGTAATCTTCTAACTGCTCTTAGCGACTGGACATTATATATAGATCATTACGAATCTGTTGATGTGGTATACATAGACGTTTCTCGAGCCTTCGATAAGGTATCCATTAAAAAGCTACTAGCGAAATTGGAACATTTCGGAGTGCGTCGTGAGCTGTTGACATGGCTGAGAATTTTTTCATTAGGTCGAATTTTCCAAGTACAATATGAGGATCACTTGAGTAATTCCCGTGAAGTGCGCAGTGGGGTACCTCAAGGTTCCATTTTGGGTCCTATATTTTTCCTGGTAGACGGTTCTGACTTAACTGTTAAGTTTAAATGCAAAAACAAATCGTTTGCCGATGACATGAAGTTTTATCATTGTCCTGATATTCAAAATTCTATTCAACACGACCTGGATAAATTATTAAAATGGTGCAAGGAGTGGAGCATACCAGTAAACTTTCACAAGTATTGTGTTTTGGATGCGGTTACAACAATCCATGTGTCACATATTCTCTTGAATCAGTGCCTATAAAATCTGATATCTAAGGCATTTCCAAGAATGAGTCTAGGCTTGTTCTTGAGGCTATACAACTTCACTTGGAATTTGCTATCTCCGTTTGGTCTCCCCACCTCAGATATGATATAAACCATATAGAGGGAGTTCAACCTAGAGCTACAAAAGTGCCACTAAATTTTTCTCACTTAAACTATGAAACAAAACTAAGCGGCTCGGGCTGACACCAATATCTGAGAGAAGAGAGAGGGGTGATGTCATTACAACGTTTAGGATTCTAAGAGATTACTTTTGGGACACTTCTAACTTTTTTAAATTAAATGAAGATAACAGATTAAGAGGTCACAATTGTAAATTGGAAAAAGAATCGTTTAGATCCAGTGTTAGGCAAAACTTTCTAGTAAATAGAGTAATCGATAAATGGAACAATTTAAGTAGTGACATCTGAATAGCTTCAAGAATGGGCTGGACATATGTTCTTGATCTGGTGTTGTACTTGATTAGATTTTTATAATTCTATAGTGGTACTATCGATCTAAATCTCAATTTATTTCAAGCTAAGTTTGTAAAATTATTTCTGCTGACCTATTATGTATGTAATTTGATTTTTTAATCTAGCCGTATAAGCTTTGCTTTGGCTCGTAATCACTGTGTAATAATAATAACAGAGGAAAAGTCGAGAACAAGGGTGAGCTACCTAGCAGGCAAAACACAAAACTAGAATGGGAGGTTCGCTTGGAAAAGTCAATCTCCAAACATAGGGCAGATATTGCCAGAATACATCAGCAAGTAGGCTCAGAAGATATTGTGAAGCGGCTTTAAGAAGGAGACAAAACACAAGGTTTAACAATAGCCAGAAGGCATATTACCGAATCCTAAGAACACAAAATCAGAATACGACTGAAAGCCCACCTACCCAGGATGCCGTGGAAAATGTCTGGCCATCCATCTGGTCCCAACCTATCTCCCACAAAGGGGATGCCGTCTGAATCGACAACGAGAAACAGAATGAATGAGAAGCCAGAAATGGATTCAATTCACATAACGACTGACATAGTCCTCAAAATGACCTAGAATTGGAAAGCACCAGGACCGGACCAAATTCATAACTACTGGCTTAAACGGTTTAAAAGTAGCCACTACTATATTGCTCTACATTTCAGACATTTCTTAGAGGACCCCACGACAACACCATCATTCTTGGCACAGGGGAATACGTATCTTTTGCCAAAAGGAGAAGAAATTAACAACCCAGCAAAATACAGACCAATAACATGCTTATGTACTTTGTACAAGATTTTAACAGCATGTCTATCGAAAAGCATTTACGGAAAAAATCGCAGGGTTGCAAGGAACAACTAATTATAGATTCGGTAGTAATAGAACAAACGGCTAATAAGCGACGAAACATCTACACAGCCTTTATAGACTATAAGAAAGCATTTGACTCAGTGCCCCATACTTGGCTTTTGCGTGTTCTGGCGTTATACAAGGTGGATCAGAAAATTATAGCTATGTTGCAACACCTAATGTCATCATGGAATACAGTTTTGCAAATTCACCATAAAACTGAAACGATCGCATCAAGACCAATTAGCATCAAAAGAGGAATTTTTCAAGGAGATAGCTTGAGTCCCTTGTGGTTCTGTTTGGCACTCAACCCCATTTCAAGTTTTCTTAACAGTACAGGGTATGGATTTAAATTGAAGCAAGGAAATACTGTAAAATATAACATCAGCCACCTAATGTATATGGATGACATCAAGTTATATGCGGGAAACAAGAGACAACTCAATTACCTACTTCAGGCTACAGAGACCTTCTCAAATGACATTAATATGTCATTTGGCCTCGATAAGTGTAAAACATTAGACATCAGTCAAGGCAAAATAATAGCAATAGATTTTCAGTTAAATGATGGAGACATTATAGAGGCCATGAAAGAAAACGACACATACAAGTACCTTGGACTGGTGTAACGCGAAAATTTGCCGAGCCGTCGGAGATTTAATATTGGCTAGCCTGTCGACTGAGAGAAGTCACAGCGCTGACGGAGCGAAGTTAAAATTCAGTCCTGCATTTGCCGTCAAGGTGTAAACACACGTTTCCAATTTAAAATTCTTACATGTGCTCTGGGAGCCATAAGAATTTTACTAAAAACCCGACAATTCCGACGTAGGGGAAGTAAAATACGGCTGAAAACGACAGCTGGCAGCTCTGACCCGATAGGCTTCTGGTCCAGAAACGGCCGTTGACTGTGGATACCAGAAGAAATTAGAGGAATTGCGTATTCGTGGTAAATTTCCGTAGACGGCGTAGTTGGAAGGATTCATTATAGAGGGGGTTTTTGTATGTGGATATTAAAATCACTGATTGGAATTTAATGAGCCAGTGAGACCAGTTCCAGGAGAGCTGGAATAGTCTGGAGCAACATCAGTTCCTGTTCTGGTTCCGGAAAAACGATAAGTGAACAGTTTCCTTTTTTTTATTCTTCATTTTCATTAGTAAATTCACATTTAAGCTTCACATATCACCGTTTTTCATATAAAGTTTTATTTCTTTTTATTGCGGCAGTTATTATAATCTCGCTCTACACTTATACTTGTATTTAAAAATTTTAAATATTGCTTATAGTTTAAAATACGCTAAGTTACTACGGTACGTACCTGGTACTGCGACATTTAGTGGATTTTTCTAATCCTGACGATTTTATGCATATAACGTGCGCCGTACATACTTTCGAATTGTATTTTCTCTAGCAACGCTAAACTCGTTCGCTATTTAAAATTAGTGCTTATGCAAGTAAATATATTTATATTGATTTAAATTGCGTTTCTCTAGAATTTTAGAATTGAGACATCGGTGTAGTTTGGGGCCCTCAGCTCTTCTGCATCCTGAGTTTGAAGCCTTCAGCTCTGCTCAGAGTTTATAGGATCTGCTTGACAGTTAATTACTTAAGTTGTAACTGATAAATTAGTTAGAAATTTTTGGATTTATGTAGATTTCGGCCTTCAGCCCATCTACATTCTGAGTTTACAGCCTTCAGCGGAGTTCAGACATTATTTGCAACATTTTTGTAGTGATATTGTAATAAATATTTTGAAAAGAGACCTTTGGTCCACAATGACTAATTAAAGCTTCAATCAGCGGATACTTGCTGACTTTTATTTTCTTATGATATCTCACCTATTAGTTTAACCTTTGGAGTGTGTAGTGAGTGTTGTTAACCCACTGAGAAGTTGTGGGCTAATCAAAGAAGTCTTGGGTGCTTGCCAAAACTTCTCTGGCGCCCTTTTTGTAAACTTAATAATCCTTTGAAGAATCCACTCCTTCTTCGACTGGAAGCTAGTCGACTGGCGAGCACGGGTTGTACCACGTGAGACAACCCGCATACCTATAACGAGCACTGAGAGGGTTAGTAGGTTTTTCTCGTTATACTGGTCCAATCCCAACACCTCAAGCATAAGGATATTGAAGAAAGGGTCACTGAAGAGTATCTATATAGAGTGACCTGTATTCTTAAATCTAAACTCAATGGCAAGAACACGTTTAATGCCATCAACACCTTCGCTATACCAGTCCTTACTTATACCTTTGGTACTGTGAAGTGGACACGAACAGAGCTTGAGGATATTCAAAGAAAAACTCCAACAAATTTAACAAAATTTAGAGCCCATGATCCAAAAGCAGCTACTGAAAGACTGATACTTCCCCGTGAAAATGGAGACCGAGGTCTTGTGAATATATTTCGGTTGCGATAGAAACAAATCAATAGTCTCCAGCGTTATTTTATTCAAAAACGAACACCTTTGCATGAGGCTATCTCGCAGGTTGACTACTGCTACACCCTGTTGGATCTTCTGCATGCAAGAGACACTCGACTTCCCACTGATGCCGCCTATGAACAGGAGGTGACTATAGACTGGTCCAGTAAGGCACTTCACGGTAGACGCCCGAATGATCTCAGCCATCCTTATGTGGACAAAGAAGCGTCGAACAAATGGCTGACACAAGCTGATATATTTGTCGAAACCAAGGGTTTCATGATATCAATCCAGGATCAAGTTACTCTAACCAGGAACTATCGGAAATTTATTTTAAAAGAGTCGGATGTTATCGATCAATCCAGAAGATGTGAAGAAAATGGAGAGACAATACAACACATCACCGCCGGTTGTAAAGTACTCGCTCCGACTAGCTATCTTCAAAGGCACGACCAAGTTGCGAAGATAGTACATCAAAAATTGGCTCTACTGTATCAACTCCACGAGGATGTATCACCTTACTACAAATACCAACCCGTAAACGTCATTTAAAATGCGCACTATCGCCTCTATTGGAATCGTAGCATACTAACCGATAAGACCATTCCATGTAATAGACCATATATTACCCTTACCAACAAGACTGCAGCTATAACTTATCTTATAGATGTCGGCATACCAAATTCTCACAATCTCCAATCCACGTGGAATGGAAAATTGGTGAAATATACTCCTCTTGCTGAGGAAGTAAAGACAATTTGGAAACAAAGTGAGGTTAACGTGGTTTCTCTTATTATTTCCACAACTGGAATAATCCCAAAAAGCCTCCACACCAGCCTACAAATACTTAACCTAGCATCGCTCATATACATACAGCTTCAGAAAGCTGTTATTCTGGAAACTGCAGCAATAGTAAGAAGACACCTCAACTTAAAATATTTATGAAGGAACTTGTACTCGTACCGTTCCTCTCTGAAACACCGTTATAAGACGAGCATATACAACATATCGTCACAAATTATGAAGTTACTTAGATTTTGATATAATAATTAAAAACACTCATGTAAATTTCATAGTCCACTAAAATATAAGCATATAATGACACAATAGCAATAAATAACATAAATATATAAAACGTAAAAACAAAAATAAATATGAATGCAGATGTTAATGAGTTTAACACAGTCCAAATACATGAATAGTCCAAGAGTCACAGATAACAGTCAAATATTACATTAAAAAATCAATAATTAAAAAATATATGAATATATATACAAATAAAAATCATCCGTTTGGGAACCGATATGTAAGTCAAGGGTTACTGTAGAACGCAATGAAGTCATCCACACTATAAAAACAGTGTGCCAATAACAATTTCTTGATTAATTTCGAAAAACCAATTTTATTTAATCTCTTTATGTCAGTGCTCTTATAGTATTTTTGCAATGCATTATATAAATTATAATTCAGCCTGTTGTTCTGAGATAAACAAATTCTTGATCTCTGAGGCACAATGGATGTCGCATTCCTAGTGTCATATCCATGTACGTCCGAGTGAAGTAATAACAGATCGATATTGTTATGAATACTTTTCAAACACTCGTAGAGATATACACAAGAAAGCGGAAGTATTTGTAATTTTTTAAAATGTTTTTGGCAAGGATCACCATATTCGGCGTTTACGATTACACGTACAGCCATTTTCTGGAGTGAGAAGACTCTCGCAACATTAGTAGCACTACCCCACAGTACAACACCGTAGTTAAGGTGACTATGTACAAGGGCGAAATATACTGTTCTTAAAACCTGTTGACTAAGACAGTTCCTCATTTGCTTTAAGGCAAATATTTGGGAAGCGAGCCTTGAACATAAGCCCTCTATGTGAGACGCCCAATCCAATCGTGAGTCGAGAGTTATCCCAAGTAAACTGACAGGCTCCGAAATTGTTTTGAGCTTACTAGATGTGAAACAGATGCTCTGTGTTTTTTCTTCATTCAGCTTTAAATGGTTGCTGTTAAACCATGATTTCAGTATCCTCATGCTAGAATTGTTTAAAGTCTCCTCACCCCTAACCAATGTGGTCGTATCATCTGCAAAGAGAATACAACGTGCTTCCTCCAGCGCAGTTGGTAGATCATTGATATAAATTATGAACAAAATTGGTCCTAGTAAAGATCCCTGCGGAATCCCTTTAGTTATTGGAGCCAACCGCGATGCCGCATCTCCAAAACTTACATACTGGTTCCTTTTAGACAAATCACTTTAGTGATTTTTAGTGCATCAGGCCAGCACCCTTCTAGGATAATTTGTTGAATGGAATATCCAATGGTTCAATAAGAGTCCCAAGTGACGCCTTCATCATTAAGCTATTTAGGCCGTAGAAATCCAGACAAGATGAGTTTTTTGGACTCAATATTGCTTGCCTAATGTCAGCTCCCACAATGGGATCAATAAAAAAAGAGCTCGAGGTCTTAGGGATTTTATGGAGATATCCAATCGGATATATGGCATTGTTGCAAATAGTAGCAGTTATTTTATCTGCAATTGATACGAAAAAATTATTTAGATCATCCGACGTCAGATCGGCGACAAGAGCACCACTAGTTTTAGTTTTTGCATTCCTTTCGGAATTTATTATACTCCAAATAGTTTTACTCTTCTCATCCGATTGTTGTACTTTACTAGAGTAGAATTCCCGTTTTTGTGCTTTTATGGCTTTTTCATATTTTATGCGAGCGGTACGATAATTGCACCAGTCGTTAAAAGCATTTGATCTTCTACTTATCCCCTTAAGTCTGAATACCTCAGTCTTCATTTCACGCAGACTTTCACTGAACCATTCGCATTTTCTAGCTTTTACCCTACAAGTTGTTAAAGGAAAACACATGTCCACATTCAGTGTTAAAACACTCATCAGCCTCCGAGTTGTCTCATTCGGATCACAATCATCCAAGTCCAGATCATGCCAGTTGGTATTAGTTAGTCTGTTGGAAAAATTAAGAATTCGTTCATTATTCACTATTCTTCTTTTCACCGATTCATTACTTGTTTCTTTTATAACATTTTTAATTTTAAGAAAGATACCAGAGTGATCCGCTAAACTGGAATCATAAACTCCAGTGCAAATTTCATCGGGGTTCATGTTTGAAATGATATTATCTAAGCATAGTAATAATAATAATAATAATAATAATAATAATAATAATAATAATAATAATAATAATAATGATAGTGATAATAATGATAATAATAATAATAGTAACAGTAAGACACAACAGGCCGGACATCACAATCATTAATAAACAATCCAAGCAAGCTCTGCTTATTGACATATAGATCCCAAATAATTCTAACACAGAAAGCAAATACAATGAAAAACTAAGCAAATACGCCGAGCTAAGGACCGAAATAAAAGAATTGTGGAATCTTAAAGAAATCAAGATCATTCCAGTTGTTTTATTCTGTATGGGGCGAATTCCCAAGTAACTAAGTACTTCTCTCAAAGACATTGATATTCCTGAGTCAACCTATCGATTAATGCAAAAATCTGTAATCCTGGATGCGACAAACATTGTTAGGTCATTTCTAGAATAGTGACACCCAACGAAAGTCTTGCTGTTGAGGCCGACTGTCGTTGAAACACACCGGGTGTGAATCCGGTGACACAAAAAGGATAAAAATAGTAATAATAATAATAATAATAATAATAATAATAATAATAATAATAATAATAATAATAATAACACTATCGGGTAATATTTACGAGGACAGTCTTAAATACACAGATATGATGGTAACAACAGTCTTCTAGAGTTCGTTGTATTGATACTTGCGGAGAAGACTTCCAAAACCAACAATTGATAAGATATCAGAAATGTTTGGTATTCACACTTGGAAGTAATGGATAATGTAGTGAATAATTGATTGATGTTAAAAAATGCATGAGATAACAAGCGATGTACTGTTCAGACGTTGTGAATTTTTTTCAAGTGAACTAAATTGTTTGGACTATTTGTTGGAAAATATTGAACCTCCTCGCAGTATCATCTACCAGGTCCTATTCTGAATAGGAACCACATAGACTTATCCAAAACCACATAAAAAACACATGTCATACACATATTTTACCTGCAATCTTTAATTATGTGAAAATATTTCACTTCTTTCATATATGGTAATGTGAATATTGATATAGTAAGACTATATATTAAATATGTATATATTGGAACCATTGGTAACATACTGAAAGTGTAATTCTTCGCATCTGAAATTGATTTTAGTTTAACTTCATTTGCGGTTCTATGAATTATTATATCATCTGTATTTGTAGGGCCCTCGATGTCTCACTTATGAAAACCGACGATTTTCTTGATATACCCTTCAGTAAGCGTGCATCGTTTGTGATTTTATTATTTGAATGTGAGCTCTATAGATATCCTCTTCAAACAATGGTAAGTGTTACGATAACTATGATTATAAGTATTTGGTATCATATGAAGATACCCGCAATTCTCCTTGCGTCCTCTCTATATTTCATACTTAATATGAACAATTCTCTATGCTAACCTGTCAAACCAAATTTCACTACTTCTCCAAAACTACGTTTATTAGTAACAATTATTCGCCTCTTCTGAAATCCGTTAATGGAACTTCAAATCGTGACTATTTTTCAATACTCCGGAGAAGCAATAGCTGATGTTGGATCGCCAAAACTAGTACAAGTACTTTATTTCACCAGAAAAACGTTAACTTCTACCTCTGTTGACAATTGGTGAGAAACTATTGTTTTTTGGGACCAATTTCCCACAAATTAAACATTTCTAAGATCTAAGATGCGGGAAAAGCATTGGTTTATCCCAAAAAAGTTAATTTTTTTATTTTTTTTTAATCCTGTGGATGTCGTCGTCTTTTGCCACTTTTGTAAACTGTTCTTGAAAGTATAATGTTATTATAACGCGAAGTATTTTTGCTGATGTTGCAAGCTTAAATAATTCAGTCCATAATAACTTATGGTCTGTTCAGTCGAATGCTCTCTTAAAATCAACAAAAATAGCAAATAACTTGCGTTTTTGATGCCTGATATGTAGCTGAATCACAGAACTCAAAGTGTAAACACTACCAATACAGCCACGACCTTCCCGAAAACCGGATTGAGATTCAGCCAAAAGTCTACAGTCATCAACCCTGGAACCCTGGAGGACAATTCATTAAGAATAATGCTGGTGAATAATTTGAGTCCACAGTTCGCCAAAGCTGAGCCTCTGTAGTTTTTGAGGTTATTAACTGGCCCGCCTCTATGCAGCATGGTGAGTAAAATATTAGTCCAGCTTTTAGGAATAAGAGAAGTGTCAAATATGGTATTGATTAATGACGTCAAGTATATAACCCAATTGTGTGGTAGATTCTTGTAAAACTCGTAGCAAATGCTATCTGATCCTGAAGACTAATTATTTATAGTTTTACTAATTACAGCGTATACCTCCACTTGAGAAATAATTGAGTCAAGATATGGATGATTAACATCTTGAAAACTATTCAAGAGAACTAACTTAGACGGATATAAATCTTCATAAAAATTCTTCCAGCTTTCAACAGATAAGATTTAGATGTAAAACTGCCTCTAATATACCTAACCGTTGTCTAGAATTCCATTGTATTACTTTTATTTGAGAATTTTTCAATAATATCATTCTCATATCCTCTTTTCTTCAACTTAATTAGATTTTTATAACTACATTTTAGTTTTACGTATACATATTTTAATTCATCCTCAAAATTATTTTGCTTGCAGTCTTTATGTACATTATTTATAGATTTCTTAGCTTGGATACAAGATTCATCAAACCATTGTTTATTTTCTAGGATTCTAGTGGTATTCAGTAGAATTCTTGTTTTATCTCTAAACCCTATATTATGAGCAGTTCCAGTAATAGCTACACATAGGTCATTGTTACGGGTTCAAACTGATTGAAGTTAGTTAAAACTAAATTAAAAATTTCAATCACTTAGTCATCACATTGTTTGTTTACTAAATAATATGAGAAATTCTTCTTTTATTGTTCCCTCACTTTAAACGGTCTAAACATAAAGGACTATCCCTACCAAAGAGTCAAGCTGGCTAGTGGAAGACCAGTAAGTAATTAAGGTTGGTACTTTGACTTATCTATCAAATTGATCTACTGTCATTATGCCTTTATTTCCACTCCACTTTTTTGTCTTTTATGGCTGAATTTTACCTGAATGAGGTGAACCGAACTTTTCCGGATTTTTGAGGCCAAAAAGGAAAAAAGGGAAACACTTCACGAGACATTATATAATATTTTCACGTATTGAAAAGCCCGCAAGTGGCTAGTCTATTTAAAGCCACTCCACCTTCGGTAAGTCTACCTAACCTAACCTAACCACGTTTCAACTAACTCTTAGGCTTTTTTTTTCTTTTGTTATACTTTGGATCATTTACTGACAGTAATACCATTGCTGTGACCATCTGCATGATTCACCACAGCTAGACGTCCGGACAGCCCCTTTTAATATAGCCAGACTACCGACCACAAGTAAGAATATAGTTATTATTTTGTATAGCATCATTCGCCTATCGACTATTGAGAAACTGACTTCCACTCCACCATAGTAGAGGACTCCGCCGAACTAAGATTTTATATGTGTTCATAAAATAACATTTAATATCTACTTACCTTGTGAACCTATCAGTACTAATAGGGGAATTGCGTATAGTGTGAAACCGTAAACAATTTCAACTTTCCTTAAACATCTTGTCTCCTCCACTATTCTATCGCAAAATAAAACGTTAAGAACGGTTACACAGTACCTTTCAGGGTAATTAAATGTGAATAATATTGATTTACCCACCCCTTTCCCCACTGTAACTAGCTTGTAATCAAACTGGTTATATTTAGGATTATAATCAACAAACATTTATTTGTTACCTATTGATCATGTAGGTAACATCATTATAAGACTTGTCTGGGTCGGGGATAAAAAATACTCGACTAGAGTGTTCCATATTTTGCTGATAGTTTAAAGACATGTTGTCGTTCCAAATCAATGACGAATACATTCGTGAAGAATTTAAGATAACAGAACTAGAAACTTCTACGGAATTGTGATGTCTCAAAACCAAATTTATAGGGAAATGATCCGACAGAAAATCATTATCAGTGACGAAAAAATCATTCACTTTTGTAAGGAATACGTTGTTTACCCACACCATATCCACAACACTGCTGATTTGTGTACCCATGTACGTAAATTGACCAGGTCGGTCCAAAGAAGTTCTGCCGTTTAGTACAGAAAATTAATTGTTCTCCATAAAATCAATAAGTTGCCTACCCCTTGTATTCAAATTACTATCCAAACTCAACTTTTCATCAAATAAATTAGTATCTTCAAAAATTTCAGAAACATTACCACATAATCCGTTTCTACAGTTAAAGTCGCCAGCAATTACAATCATTATATCATTATATTTCTCCTTTATTTCTGAAAAGCATCAAGTATGTGACTTAATTCTAGAGACGGTTTAAAGTAAACACCACAGACAATAAACATAAAATAATGAACAGAAAATAAATATATAAGGATCGAGTTAGATTTATGAAGTACGGTAACATTAAAATAATCTCTATAGTAAATGCATAAACCATCGCTTGGCCTAACAAACGACTTTTCTTTAGTTACAGATGAAGTTATATACTTATAATCACATAAACAATTAGGTATGGGTATGGTAAATTTATCGCTAGTCAACCAAGTTTCACTAACAAACAATATATCAAATGTTACGGATTCATCACATAAATTGAAGATATTTTGGTGGACCTGACAATTCCAGAACATTAGGTAATCCTAGCGTAGTTCTTATTAGGTAATTCCTCTTCCACACGTTGTCTTTTGTGTGTTACAGGAACAATGGTAGGTTCTCCCATAATAAACTTCACACGTAGTTTTTCTTCTTTAGTTTTCTATCAATTTCTTGGTAGATTTTAGAAACTTCGTCCCGTTGTTTTGCCGTATAGTCATTTTTTATTTTTATATGTTGGTATTTTCTAATTGATAGCTTATACTTATTCTTTAAGATAGTAACTGCTTCCGTACGGGAAGAAATCTCAACCTTCAAAGGACGAGGTCTCAAGTTGCTTATTTTACCTATTCTAGTGATATTAACAGGCTTCGGATTATTCGTTGAAAAAAGGTCAGTTAAAATCTCGGACGGTATCATTTGAATATCAACTGATTCATCGACACCGTGCATAATAATGTTTCGCTCTCTTATATTCCTGGAAGTAAGTTCTGCATAAATTGAGCTTGCAGATGTAGTCTTTTCTCCACATCCTCTAATTTTTTTTTTCAACAGTTCATTCTCTCTAGTTAGATGAGTCACATTAACCATACATTCATCAATCTTCTTGTTCTGCCCAGCAAGGAGTGACCTAATTTCATTCAATCCAACTGTTAATGATGACAGCTGCTCCAATAACAACTAAAACTGTAATTCTTGCATCGGAGTTACACTACCAGACTGACCGTCCATAATTATTAGTAAAAAGTGTGTGGCTTCCTTTACTTTTAATTACTTTAAATGTTTCTGAGTTTGATCGGTTAATTATCAGAAAAAACTTGCTAGAATTCACTAACCCCCGTTGTTTGACTATTGTTAGCTGGCTATTTCATAAAATTTTCTTCTTAAAACTCCTAAAGAAGAATGCAATACATGCATTTGTTTATCCCAGTGGAATGTGTGCACCATTACCTTTACTCGTGTAAAAGTATTTCTTTAAACTATTTATTTATACACGATAAATCGTATATTTTCGTGGATCGATATTTTTTGTAGTAACTTTACTTAGAGGTACACACACATTCTATATTATATTCCTTAGTCATTGACATCTTTGACTAGCCATTTTCCAGTTTTTTCTTTATATCATATCTTTATAAAACCGCAACGGTCAGTTTTCCTTTGATAAGGGCCATTTCATCTAAAAAATGATTTTTCTGTAAAATCACCTGACTATAATACTAAAATAAAATGCTTCATTTTGTCATAATCAATTTAATGGGATATTGGATGAATATTGGTTAATATGAATTAATAACCTTTGCGAAACCGGTCGAATATAATAAATTTCACATTTTGTCGAATTTTATTATTGCCAAGCTACGGCACTGCCTTCACACAACGTCTAAATTGCCTGGTACATGAGAAAAAAAAATCTCTAAAGAGTATATTCAGACATGCTGTGTGTCTATAATCTTTGGGGCAAGTTTCGTTTAGCCGAAATCTGTTAAAAACGAAAAACTTTTTTGTCATTTTCATACCTGAGGAAGTATATTACTGAAAAAATTTTGCTGCGGAAAATGCGCTGTAGCTGTTTTGTGAATGCGGTTCACAAGTATCAAAATGAGATACATGAAAAATCAATGTTATTTTATATTGTAGACTTAATTTTAAGCACCGATACGAAAATGAAAATCCGCGGAAATGCGTTATTTCACCACTATGCAGTGATCCTCTGCCCGACCTTTAACACAGATCAATGAATAATATCTATTCTTATCAACTTAATATCGCTATGGTCAATAAATGCGAAAATTTAAAAAAACATTGTCAATAAAGCATAAAAACGACAATCCTGATAAAGCATAAAAGGGTACATATATGTGAATTTAATATTCTATATTCAGTTGAGTTAAACCATTTCGTTCATATTTACGTTCATATTATTTAAAAAATGTCCACTGTAATAAATGGATTTTTGAATCCGTTGTAATAATCCAGTGGCCGCTGTCACCGGTGTAATAATGTGACCTTTTACCACTGTAATAAATTGTCTATTTATTCTGTCACCAGTGAAATACATGTGAGCTGTCACCAGTGTAATGAATCGGTAGATTCCTATTGTATATTCTTCCTTTGTAATGAATATTTAGTCACCACTGTAATAACCGCTGTGGTCGTTTAGGGTTTACAGCCCTCCGTTACCAGTGTCGGACAACCTTCAAATTCGTATTTCCTTGAATTTTGCAGCTGGCTGTCACCAGTGCCTTAGGGCACAATTTTGAGCCAGAAATCCCCCTGTGGGTAACCTCGGTGGAGGTGGTTTCCTGGCACGAGCGGACAAGGTCTCCGTGGTGCCTCTTGGGCTTATATAATGTGCCAAGCCTGAGTTCTAAGGCAGGTCGCGTCAACCCGTTCAATCCTGTTGGTCCGAGGGTAGGGGTTGTTGATAAAGGAAACAGACTGGGTGGATAATATGTACATATATATTACAAACACAAAATAATTAAGTACTGAAATTCAGCCCTGGTTGGGACAAAATAAAAGTTAATCGGGGGAGAATGTCCCGGTACGATACACTAGAAATTATTAGGGAAAAACGTCTTTCATAATCTGGAAGTAGTTTCTCATTATTATGACAAAGGTAAAAAATGTCTTGCATATGACTATCCATGTATAAGGAATGAGAAAAAATTAATATGACTCGGGCAAAACGTCTTCCATAATCTGAAAGTAGTCTTTCCTGATTATGACATAAATGAAAGATATCTGTATAATATAGGAAAATAACGATCAAACAAGGTCTTTCGAAATCTGAAGGTATAAATACGATATTTCTTACAAATGAATATCCCTGTACAATATGAGAAAGTAACTATCAAAAAAAACTCTTTCGAAATCTGACGGTAATCTGACCTGGTTATGATATAAACAAGATAATTCTTACATATGAATATCCCTTTAGAATATAAGATAATAACTATCAAAAAATGTCTTTCGGAATCTGAAGGTATAAATACAATATTTCTTATATATGAATATCCCTGTACAATAGGAGAAAGTAACTATCAAAAAAGTCTTTCGAAATCTGGAGGTATAAATACGATATTTCTTACATATGAATATCCCTGTATAATCTTTAAATTCCCTGGACTAAAATTTAGGGTTCCCCTGGATTAATAAATCGATTGCAAATAGTACTATTTCCTAAATATGTTAGGCGAGGGGCTCAAATGTCAATAGTGCACTTAATATGACCAGGAAACGTATCTTTGGACACCCAGTCAAATCAAATAAAATGTCAATACGATATTTATTCAAAAAAAAATAATTATAATGACAGAAAAAACAATTTTGAAATATCACAAATCACAACAACACAATATCACTGTTTACGTACGGCCGTCGAAGTGTCAGGCCGTACAGTATCTGAGCACTCTATGAGGGTTACTACCTCACTGCCTCCGTTACCAAATTTTCTACTATTTATTTCAGAAGATTTGGGATATGTTATTCGTGTTGCCCTTGTCTCATATTTTTTATTTCCGTAATTGAAGGTTGATTTTCAATTTCTTTATACTAAGTTGCAAGGTTGGTCTATATTTTGATAAACAAACCATCGTGTGTTTTGTTATCGACCTTGTCGGTTGTGTAAAATTGTTTGTATAAATTATTTTCTGGTCTAGGTCAACAATGGTTTTTATATTTAATTGGATTCGACTTATTTTATTATCGAGAAAATCATATATCTATATAGGGTGTCCTTAAATTTCCATTTGCCATATTTCGTGTTTATTACACCATTATTACCGTGGAGAAAAAGATCTGGGCATATACCGTTGTTCAAAATCAGCAAAGTGTCGTCCAGATGAAACTGTCGCAAATAACACGTGGTTTGAACACATCCATTTGTCTCCCGAAATCGAAATAAGGTACGTTTTTCTCTTCTTTAAATAACTCAACAATATTATTAAATATTTCAGAGTCTTGTTTGGTTTTGCACACAACGAGTCGTACGAACGGATAATAACACGTCCAGATTCGGAAATGCATTTGTCGGAAGCAACGCTTGCAGCAAGACATAAATATTGCAGTGAAACGGTTACAAGTGCTTTCTCGCTAATCTGCCGAAAATTGGAAGGTCCAATATTATCGTTAAGGTAAAATCAATAATAAATATCTTTCAATTTAACTAAATAATATTATTGAAACGTTTTAGATTGATGAATCGAAATTTGGGTCTCGAAAGTATAATAGAGGAAGAATAGTTGAAGGTCACTGGGTATTTGGAATGATAGCAAATGGCTCAGAAGACCTCAGACTAGTGATCTGTCCTGACAACAAACGCGATGCGGCAACCCTAATCTCCATACTGGAGCAGCATGTGGAAAAAGGCTCCATTATCCATTCAGATATGTGGAAAGCTTATGATAAGCTATGCGAATATGGGTATCAGCATCGCACTGTAAACCATAGTGAAAAATGTGTTACCAAGAAAGGTGTCCATACTGAAAGAATTGAGTCATGTTGGTCTGCCGCCAACAAATTTTTAAAAGGCAAACACATTCGACCTGATGAATTGGCAGATCGCCTTTTCCAATATCTATGGCGACTGCAACTTGGATCCATTCATGGAGCTTATTCGTTGTATCCATTTAGAATATGGCAATTTCAAAAATAAATAATATTTTAAAAAGTTATAGCAAATTATTAATCAAACGAAAATATGTAGTTTTTATCTTCCTATCACATTTCGGCACTTCTAAACCCGGAAAATTCAATAAAAATTATTGTTATAAAATTACATTTTCGAATAAAAATTAGTTCACATTCAATATAACGATATTGAATGTTTTTAAGTCATTCTGTAACAAAAAAACTATTAAAAACATCGTAAAGTTTCGAATTTTAGTTAATAGTAGACAAATTAAAAATTCGAATTTTCTCAGAAACGAAGAATTTCCGCGGCAAAAATCAAATTATGTAGTGCTAGCTTTCTTGTACAGAATAATACTATAAACCGAAATTCCATGTAACTGATTTTGGCCGAACGAAACTTGAGCCTAATCTTTATTTATAGAGTTATCACCATCGTCTTCACTATTGAAACTATCTTCCGTACTCTTAGTTCGTGCGTACTCTTGAGTGTCTTTACTCTACTCAAGTATATTAAAAAATGGTAAACAATTTTATTGCATTACTTGTTATCATCCAATTACGTGATATTTTGTATATCTCTTCATATTTCTTGGATCTCTCGAAATCGAAAGTTGTAATATTATCAGATCAATTCTTTAAATTGTTTTTAATATCTGCTATGTGCAACTTAAATTCAATACGACTCACAAAACTTGAATTTGTACACTGTTTGTATACAGATATGATTCTACTTACACCTCTACAAGTTTAAAAATCTTGTCTGAATAGAATAATTTTTCAAACATATTGACCGTTTTCTAAAGAAAGACAACAAGGGGAGTTTACTCCAATATTCATCGTTTCATATAGTCGGCAATGTTGTTTCTCAGAAAACTGTCAAAATTTATTTGGAAAATATAGTTATTTTTAAGCTTGTTGAGGTGTAAGCAAAATCCCATCTCTATACATATATTTAAGTGAATCTGAAAGTGAATATTTTTGCTATTATATTACTATATCAACTAGCAAAACCATGTTGGAATACTTAGTAGAAAAAATTCAACAAAGATATCCAATGAATTTTTATTGATTTTGAAATGCTACAAAGCTTTTTTATATCTATTATTATTCAATATTAGTGCAAATTAGAGGGTTTTAAAGATTAAAACTAACTTTTCCGCATCTGTGAGATGCCATTATTGATATTCTATCATAAAATTGTCACTTGTATACACTTCAGGGGATGTATCGTGTTAAAAAACCGAAATTTCTCAAAAGTAACCAAAAATGCAGTATATCTGGATTTATAGGACCCGCTCTATTTGTTATAGTTAGCTGAAAATCAATAGGGTACATCTGTGAGACACCTTGAAAAATATCCAATTATAAAATTGGCCACTTGTATACACTCCGGAGGTTGTATCGTACTAAACCCAAAATTTCTCCAAAAAGGACAAAACTGTGGCACTTCAGGTACCATAGCACCCGTTGTACTAGATCTGGTGAGCTAATAATCGATAAGTTTCATCTATAAGACGCCCTGAACAATATTCAATCATAAAATGGGTCACTTGTATGCACGCTGGAGGCTGTATCGTACTAACAAACTGAAAATTCTCCAAAAATGACAAAAATTTGGTACCTCAAGTACCATAGCACTTGTTGTACTGGCTTTAGTGAGCTGAATTTCAATATACTTCATCTTTGAGACGCCCTGAATAATATCCACTCAGAAAAATTGGGCACTTGTATATACTCCGGAGGATGTATCGTGCTAACAAACTGAAATTTCTCCAAAAATGTCGTACTGAAAGTACTATATCACTTGTTGTACTGGCTGTGGTGAGCTGGAAATGAATAGGGTTTATCTGTGAGATGTTCTGAATAATATTAAATCATATGATTGATGACTTTTCGCTTTCTGGAGGCTGTATCGTGCTAACAAACTGAGATTTCACCAAAAATGACAAAAATGTCGTACTTAAAGTACTATAGCACTTGTACTAGCTGCGGTGAGCTGAATCTCAATAGGGTTCATCCTTGAGACCCCTGAATAATACATAATCATAAAATTGGTCACTTGTTTATACTCCGGAGGCTGTATCGTGCTGACAAACTGAAATTTCTCCAAAAAGGAAAAAAATGTCGTACTTAAACTACTATAGCACTTGTTGTACTGGCTGCGGTGAGCTGAAAATCGATATCGTTCATCTGTGTGGGATGTCCTTAACAATATTGAATCATAAAATTGGTGATTTGTTGCACTCCGGAGGCTGTATCGTACTAACAAGACATGTAACGACAACGACGACGACATACACACAGGATTTTTTTCATAAAAATCATTTTTTTGAGTTGTTCTTGATGAAAAATGTAAAAATAACTATATAATAATAATAAATTTGTTTTCTAAATTTCAACTTTTTTGTGGGTAAACCAATACTTCTCGCATATTAGATAGGTTGGGTGGAAAAGTAATAGGAAGATTTCTAGCTTCTTAGCTAGTCATCGAATGAAGTCACTCATACTCAATATATATATATATATATATATATATATATATATATATATATTTATATATATATATATATGTATATATATATTGGATCGCAAATTTTTGTCAATTAATTTGATTTATTTTAAACCGATTTCTATTATCATACGTTGAAAATTTCAAAGTAAACGCCTTTTCTAAGCTGAATGCGAGCGTTATGCTTCCGCAGATCACTAAATATGCAAACAATTCGTCGTGTTTTGGTAACAAACAAGTTGACTTGTACAGTTTTGTGAAACAATATTGCGGAATGGCCTTTTCGGAGTGGTAGAAAAGATACGGTCCACTAGTTTGAGTAATGATCTGTTGTCTTGAGAGCTATTATGAATACATGAATCCTAAATAGGAGGAAACAATGAAATATAAACAAGTATACATTGGGAAATGATTCTAGCGGTTTTTGTTATTCATAGCTCATTTTATTATTCAGATGCTGATGATTTTTTAAAAGGACTTGTATTTGAATTGGAAATTATGTCGTGCAATAGCGGTGGTACGTAACAGCTCAAGGTAACAAGAGCAGTGATTTTTAATGATAACTTCTTTATAAACAAGTTCATCAATGTAGTTATAATCTACTCAGAACATCATTTATAGTGTATATGTTACGGATAACACACGAGATTAGTTAATTCGCGAATTAACCGGATTAATCGCAAATAAGTCATCATAGTTGGTTAATAGTAAAATAAACAAATATATTTTTTTAAAATATTCGCAAATTATTCCGTTAGAACGCGAATTATACAATATTATTAGTTTTATCTGTCAACACTTGAATGATTCGCGAATTAGCCGGATACTAAGTTACGCGAGCAATGAATAGCACATTCATAGGCGTGTGTGTGTAGGTAATGAGATGTAATTTCATTAGATGAACTTTTAATTATTAAAAAGCATACATAATAGACTTTTTCATAGTTCACGTATACAAAATTTAATTTGTGACATCGAAAACAGTGTCACAAAATAACCATTTCAGCATCGTTTTTGGTAACTTTTTATACAGTTGGAGGTACTGTTTAACTAATGGCTGACAAACTGGCATTGGACGGTGGACACTCCACTTGATAAATTTTCTATGAAGTTTGAAGAATTTAAATAATTCAAATAAAAATAATAATATTAAATATCAACAATATATAATTATAAGGTAAGTCATGATTTTTAATGTCAATCGTATATATTTCAATTTATAATTCTACTTTTCCGCCCAACTTATCTATATGCGAGAAAAGTATTGGTTTACCCACAAAAAAAGTGAAATTTTGAAAAACATTTTTGAGTTATTTTTACGTTTTCCATCAACAACAACACGAAAAAACGGTTTTTAGAAAAAAATTCTGTATGTATGTCGTCGTCGACCACTTTTTCTTACATGTCTTGTTAGCACGATACAGCCTCCGGAGTGCAATAAGTCAGCAATTTTATGATTGAATATTGTTAAGAACATGTCACACATGAACCCTATCGATTTTCAGCTCACCAGAGCCAATACAACAAGTGCTACAGTACGATATTTTTGTCATTTTTGGAGAAGTTTCAGTTTGTTAGCACGAGTAAATACAAGTGACCAATTTTATGATTGGATATTATTCAGAGTGTCTCAAAGATGAATCCTATTGATATTCAGCTCATTAAAGCCAGTACAACGGTTGCTATGGTACTTGAAGTACCAAATTTTTGTCATTTTAGGAGAATTTACAGTTTGTTAGCACGATACAGCCTCCAGAGCGTACACGATTGATCAATTTTATGATTGAATATTGTTCAAGGTGTCTCACAGATGTACCCTATAGCGAGTATAACGGGTCCTATGAATCCAGATATACTGTATTTTCGGTTACTTTTGGAGAAATTTCGGTTTGTTAACACGATACATCCCCCGAAGTGTATACAAGTGACAATTTTATTATATAATGTTAATCAGGGCATCTCATAGATGCGGAAAAGTTAGTTTCAATCTTTAAAACCGTTTATTTTTGATTACTTTTTATGTTCGTTCCCAAATGAGAAACTAGTTCTTTGTGTAAACAGACAATACAAATTAAAAAATGCTTGATATTAAAATAAATCGAATTCTAATGAACATACTTTGAAATGATAGAAATATTCTGATAATAAAATATGTATGAAATAAAAACAAAAACTTCTTAATTAAGCTTAAATTAATTGAAGTCAAATGTTCGTATGAGTTAGTGGTTTGAGCTAAAAAATAGCCCAAACAGTTACAAAATTCTTGAGGAATATGGGTGAGTATTTTAGGGATTATCTCCAAACAGGCTTGTATAATTTGTTCCCTAAGTTCATTTAGGGAATTGAGCCTGTTCTCCTGGAATCCATAAATTCTCCATTTCACATAACCCCAGAAAAAGTTACAGTTGGGTGCCAAATTTGGAGATCCAGCAAGCCATCGAATGTTACCATTCAAACAGACTATCCGATTGGGAAATAATATATTTGAATAATTAATTGCTAATGGATACTTTTTATGCGATACACAATCGTTATGTTGATACTAAATATCATTGATGTTGATACATAATTATTGTGTGAGAGCAGGAGTAATTTGATTTTGCAACATATTCAAATATTTTTATCCCGTTAAGTTACCGTCATAAAAAATGGACCAATCAAATGTTCACCCAATATTCCAGCAGCCCAAACATTTAACTTTTGGGTCGCCTAAGTTCTACAATTATAGTACTTGTGTAGTCCTAGAACAATATCGCATAACGGATAAATTATGTGCAACGTGTATGGGAAAAGTCGATTAGTCTGTGAACAAATTATTTTGTGAATCGTTTGCTTCCAATTGTATTTTTTCCATAACTATTTCATAAAATTCCATTCTATGAAATTGATCGTCTGGAAATATTTAATGGATCTTTTTCAGTTTGAAACTACGTTACCCATTCTACTTTTCCGCCCAACTTATCCAATATGCGAGAAAAGTATTTGTTTACCCCCAAAAAAGTTGGAATTTTGAATTTTTTTTTGAATTATTTTTAGTGTTTAGTGCTATGGTACTAGAAGTATGACATTTTTGTGATTTTTTTGGAAATTTCAGTTTGTTAACACGATACAGCCTCCGGAGTAAAGCAAGTCACCAATTTTATGATTCAATATTATACAGGACATCTCACGGTTAGGATTTACAGCTCACCAGAGCCAGAACAACAGGTGCTATATTACTTTAATTACGACTTTACAGCCTCCGGAGTATATACAGAGCTTCTCAAAGATGAATGCTATTGATATTCAGCTCACTAAAGCCAGTACACCGGGTTCTATGGTACTTGAAGTACCACATTTTCGTCATTTTTGGAGAATTTGCAGTTTGTTAGCAAGATATAGCCTCTAGAGTGTACACAAGTGACCAATTTTATGATTGAATATTGTTCAAGGTGTCTCACAGATGTACCCCATTGATTTTCAGCTGACTAGAGCGAGTACAGCGGGTCCTATAAATCCAGAAATATCACATTTTTGGTTACTTTTGGACAAATGTCGGTTTTTTAGCACGATACGTTCCCCGAAGTGTATACAAGTGACAATTTTATGATAGAATATTATTCAGGGCCACAGATGCGGAAAAGTTAGTTTTTATCTTTAAAACCGTTTATTTTTGTTCAGATTCTTCAGGTAGTAGATCATTGATATATCAGTAATATTGCGAAGTTCCGGTAGAGTGAACTATGTAAGGTACCTGCGGAAAATAAGGCCTGGCGCCTAATAAAGCCCAAAAATAATATCTCACAAAATAGAAATATATTATTAAACCTGACAATGCCGATTCAACCCCCACCACGAGTCAATCATATCTGCCAATTTCGACCCCGCTGAAATTTACAATCGTCGTCAGTACAATCCAAGGTTGTGCTATAAATTTCGCGCTCCACGTTTTGTTTACGATTTAGTGTTTCTAAAAAATTTTTATTCAGCTAACTACTGCCTGTGGTGTTCCTCAGTCCCTACCGCATATTTTGACAAAAAAATAATTGCGAAAAGGTAAGAGATTGTTGAGTTTATTAATTTATAACTTTTAATTGTCATGTCGGCTATTAAAGCTCATTAATATTCTGCGATTAAGGCCCGGGCCTTATTAAACGATGATAAATATTTTCTTTTTTTTTCAGATACAAGAAATATGCCTATATGACGTGAACAGTGGAGCTCAGAGCAGATGCAAAGGGCTATAAATGCGGTAAATAACGGAGTACTGTCTCAGAGGGAGGCCGCAGATCGCTACAGAATCCCCAGAAGGACGCTTAGAAACCACCTTAAATCGGGTAAGGTATAAAGAAAGTTATGCAGGGCTGCAGTACTGACGAAAGAACAAGAAAATGAATTTGTTCAACGAATTATTCGTTTATGTGAAATAGGACTACCAATTACTCCAATCTTGGTAAGGCGATCAGTTTTTAAATTTTGTGTCGAAAACAACATTAATCATCCCTTTCGTGTGAGCAAGGAAGTCGCCGGTAAAGATTGGCTTTACGCATTCTTGAAACTAAACCAGCAACTTTCTAAACGGAAAGCTCAATTAATGAACCCAGGAAGAGCGCAAAAGTTGAAAAAATATATTGTGAACGATTATTTCACCAAGCTTTCTGGAATTTACCAGGAAATGGATATTCATCAAAACCCTCAAACTTGTTTAACATGGATGGAAAGGGTTGCCGTTTGACTGCCCACCACCAGCAACAAGTAATTGGACAAAGGGGTGCGAAACGAATTCACATGGTAGCACATGAGCACGCTGAAAATGTGACTATTGCGGGGTGTTGTAATGCACTAGGAAACACCATACCCCCTATAGTTATTTTTAAAGGGAAAAGGTTGAAACAGAATGGTAAGATGCTTTACCGGCTGGTACCCTGGTAAAAATGGCAGATAAGGCTAGCATGACAACATCACTTTTCATTCAATTTATTGAACATTTAGCTCGCTACATAGGTAATGGACCGGCGTTACTAGTTTTCGATGGTGCCTCTAATCATCTGGATATTTCTATTGTGGACGCTGCAGACCGTCTTGGAATTAGATTGTTTTGTCTACGCATGAGCTCCAACCACTGGATAAGGCAGTTTACAGATCATTCGAGTATCACTGGGATCAAGAACTGATTAAATCCTGGGATACGCATTCAGGTCGACATCTTAATAAAAGCCGATTCGGTAAATTTTTTACTATAGTCTGGTCCAAATGTATGACGCCTGAGAATATTATTAGCGGATTTAAAGCCACTAGAATGTTTCCACTTGATCCACAAAGGATTCTAGAGTAAGCATTCGCTCCATCACTTGTAAGCTAGCGCCATTTAGAAGACCCTGAACGACCTGTAACTGATGAAGGAATTCTGCGAGACAACACAAACAGCAGTGTGATTCCGAATATTTCAGAAGTTGATAATGCTACAAATACAACGGATCATAGATCTGAGTCCGATGATGAGTTAGAAGACGTACTGCTAAATAAGCTAGCAGAAATCGTGAAAAATTCAGCAATAGCAGGAAGCAGCAAATATGGAGAAAAAACGCCAGTAAAAAATGACGAATCACGAAAATCACCGTGGGGGACCACAGCTACAGATAAAACGTTGACAGAAAATATCATGATGGACACTAGTAATGAAGTTCTTAATAGGTCTTTTAAGAAATTGCTTCCTACTCCTGAGCTTTTTGCAACAGAGAATAAAATCAATAACACAGCTGACAGGAAAAATCCCTTAATTATAAAGCGCAAGTGGTAACGAAAGACCTTTTTTCAGCCGTTAGCACAAAGTCGACATCAGTATCTGCTACGTCCAGGGAGTTTGCAGCAAAAAAATCCAAACCTTCAACAGCAGACATCGGGTCTGCATCAAAAGAATCTAAATCTTCAACGTCAATCAGAAAGTCTGCAGCAAAAGAACCTCGACCTTCAGCGTCAAAATTTTCGGCTTCAATTTCCTCAAAAAAAGCATTGAACAGTGATTCGTGGTACTGTTTTCTTTGCGGAACTGAATCTAAACTTGACATAAGACAATATATAACTTGCGCAAACTGGTGTCATGAAGCTTGTTTAGGGTTAATACAACGCGATACGGAATGTTTTGTTTGTCCAAAGTGTTGCTAATGTTCATAATGCATTAGTTTCTTTTATAAGCTTGATATTTGTGCCTTTACTTTATTTTGTTTTAAAAAGGTTTTTGAATTTATAAATACACGTGTAAGCGTTATATTTTGCGGGCCTTCTTAAAAGAATCGAATTTTAAACAAGGGCCCTATTACCCTCTTGGTTGTATAATAAGGCCATTGCAGTCGTTTTAAAAAAGCTCAAAAATTAAGAAAATAGAAATTTCTATTAGAAATGTATTCATATGTTACATGAAGCGTAACTGTTTTTGATTATGTGTATTTTCCATTTTATTTTAACTTTTTTTTTCAAATAAATTGAGTTTGTTCCTTAGGTGGGCCTTATTTGCCTCAGGTACCTTATTAGTAACATGATGAACATTCAAATTTTTAAAAACTTCTGTCAACTGTCACTTGTATATGTGAGGGTTACCAACATAAATAAAGAAACACATAAATACCTAATATTGCAATTATATTTTCATAAAATACATTTTTGCACGTTCATTATAAAAAATAGTATGTAAAACTCTTATCACAATGACATTTTGTAGTACGAGTGCAGTTTGCGTAACGAACGGCGAAACGGTGAGTTACGCAAACCGCACTCGTACTAAAAAATGAGTCATTGTGATACTTGTTTTACAATATATTATTTTAAAACTCATTTATTATAATATGATAGGCATGAATCACACTTAGAATAGCATAGTACATTTTTGGATTCACATTCACATATTTTGTGAAACATTTGTTTCTACTACTGCATTTTTGATGGTATCCTTGTTCTCCTGAAACTAACTTTTTTTTGCCAATTTCTCTTAATGATTTTTTTTCACTTGACATGCACTCTTATGGAATTAACTTTCTTTTACAGAAATTACATTGATTTCTAGAATACTTTTCACGGATGGTGCGATTTTCATTATCTAGTTCATAATATCCATTGTTATTATATGCGTGTACAAACGTCATCAATGCATTATTAAAGTCACAACGGCCTCTATCTAAATCTGGAATTGGTACTCTGACAGTATCAAGATAGCAAGATAGAAATTTTTCATAGGATAGACGCTTCATTTTTTCGGATTATTTTTATAAACATTTTTTATCTTCTGCTCTGTTTTCCCCAATACTGAACTGTTTTAAAGAAATATCACAATGTTATTTTCTTAAGTCTGGCAGAGATACGGATAATTTAACAAATCGTTCATGTCATTTTCTCCTTCTCTTACTGTACCATTTTTACTTGTACATCAATTATTTCTAGGTGTATATTTTGATTTGATGCTTCAATTGTTTCCAGCTGCGTGTTTTTATTTCCTGGGTCATCGTGTGTGTCCATACCACACCGATAAAGCTCAATACAAACTTAAATGTCAAACCGCAAAATGTTACTGTATATATACAGAATTTTTTTTTCTCATTTTGATATATAAAGTGACACTTTCTAAAACTCATTGACCCTTTGAAACGTTTCACTTTTCGTAACTAGTTATGAAAAGTAAAATATTTCGCAACTGGTGATGAAAAGTAAATTTCGCCGCTATTTGCGAAAAATAGAATAATTGTAAGACTAACAATAAATTTGATGTACTTACTACATATTACATACGAAGATTTATAAATTAATCCAAATTCAAAACGTCAATAGGAATATAATTTACCAATAATAATAACACAATTTGAACAATTAGTGCTACTGACTCCAGCTAACAACATAGTTTGCTTCCAATTAACTATACTATTTAAATTGAATTTACGTAGGACGCTCGTACGGACGTTTTTAATACATTAAATTAGAATTCATATGTCACGTTCTATTGAAAATTAGAAAAAAATATTGCGTGAAACACGTTGAGAAACACTATTTTTCGTAACTCGGGCTCTTTTGCGCAACTCGCTTCGCTCGTTGTGCAGAAATCCGCTCGTTATGAAAAATAGTGATTTTCCCAACTTGTCGCACAAATAACTATTTCATACAAAATGTCGATTTCCAAATGGCCGAAAAAAAAGGAAATAGTTCACCGATCCCGATGGATTTCGGTCCGTTGACTAGGAGTGCTGAATTAACGCTACAGTAAAATTGTGTGGCAACTTTGTAGTAACTGTAACGATCTCGATGAAACTTAAGCATGATGACTGTGCTCGAAATTTTAATACGATCGCATTATTCCACGATCCTAAAAAAATCCCTAAGGGGTCCTAAGGGCTATTTGAAATTTCGAAATATGGATATTTCAATTTTTTTCCAACTTATACGTGTTTGACCTCAGATAGAGAAAAAACACCCTTGATGTTTTTGGTAGCTCTATTCAAGGTCTTTCCAACGATATATAATAATTGAGATACTTGATACACCCTTGTGCCGTTATAACTGAAATAAGTGATCCACTCTTTGATTTTTCCGTGTTTTCCAATTTATACGGTTTTTGACCCGGAGAGAGAAAATCACCCTCAACGTTTTTTGTAGCTCTATTCTAGCATGTTCCAATACCTAGTATGTAATATTTGAGATTTTCAGTGTTATAGAACTATTGAATATCTACTAATTTAGGTGAACATTCACCTACTTATGTTTAGAGAGTAAACTTATTATTCGTAAAATCATGGAACTTACTTACCGATTACTAACATTGGTCACTGTTTGATATTATTAAAGCTTATTCAATATTTATTGACAGAAGAAACGTTTAGAGATAATTTAATTACTAAATACTTAATTATATTTAATAATTCATACCTTTTAATATAATAAATCTCTTTTCTTGAATTAGATATAAAGATAAAAAATGAATGCCTTGTATCAATATTTATAATGTATGAAGTTTAGTAGGTATTCTCTACCGCTTTAATTTCAATTTACTATTTGTGATTTTGTGATTTTTTTTCGTCTTTTCAAGTATTTCCAATTTATACAGTTTTTGAAACCAGATCAAATTTTTTTCAACAAAATATTTTCTTAAATACTGCGTACCCCTAAAATATTATTGAAAAGATCTATATTACTTTTGATATGATAATAGAATTTAAAAGCTGTACAAAAACTACTTACTCGTATATCAGTGTAAAAACCTCTGGCGATGTAAAAATTGGTGACGCAAGTACACCCCTGATAAAAGATGTGATATCAAATTAAACGATGTATTAGGTGAGATAAGTACTATATCTACTTATAATCTTTTTGAAATGAAGGTAAGCTATGGCTACATATTTACACTTTCTTACTTATTAATTTGAACGTTTCAAATAATTGATGTACTTTCGTTCAGCCCTGTTTAAATATTATTAATGTTTGTTTGAAGCTGACTTTTATTCTTTCTACAAATTTTCCCGAACATAATTAAAATTCATGTATTAGTTTTAGACGGACGTGCAAATATGGACCCATTGAGTTCATACTATCCAAAATATAATACAAAGAAAGGCTCCGTCCGACTTATAGGTACTATGAAAACACATAACAAAGAACGGACCTCGTCTGATTTATATTAATAAAGCACATTAGAAAGAAAAGGTTCCATCCGAGTTTTAACATCGAAGCGCATTAAAAAATAAACTGCTTCCAAGTTATCAGAACTATAAAACATACAAAAAGCTTTTTTTATCTCTACTACAATAAGACCAATTGAAGAACAAAAAGCATTAAAATTAACTGGGAAGAACAAAAACAAATACTAACATTATTTGAACAGGGCTGAACGCAAGTACATCAATCATTTGAAACTCTCAAATTAATAAGGAATAACGTGAGAATATAAAGCCACAGCTTACTTTTATTTTAGAAAGATTATAAGTAGATATAGTTCTTTTCACCATATACACCGTATGAATTGATATCACATCTTTTATAAAGGGTGTACTTGCGTAACCCATTTTTACGTAGTTAAGAGGTTTTTGGACTGATTAGAGTTACAGCGCATTCAAAAGTGATCGAGATTTGGAGGGAGATGTGCCAAGTATCAACGTCGTCAACTGAACTTAATTTCGCTTCAGAAAAGGACCTAAACCGTTTTTTACGTTCAAAAGACAGTACAATAGCGTGCCATTTCACAACATATTCCATACAACTTTGAAGTTTGAGTGTTCTATATCGTTTAGCTTCTTCACAGTGATTACATCCCAAGTTCTTCACGCGCGTTAGCACTCAGAAGATATAAACGACTCACGTTGAATCGACATCGTCAGAAACACGTACGTAAAGTGGTGCAGTGCGTTCAATAGCGGTTTAGATGTGCTGAAAGATATAAATCGCGCTAACCAATTATATACGTCTTGAAAGAAACTGTGAAAGAAGTCTGTAAGAGAACGCCAGTGATATTTATTTATCTCACGAATCAGTTCGTCAAATTTAAACGGATATCACGATAACACATTATCAAACAACGCTATCATTTCATACATATTTCTGGCCAAAAAGTCAATAAAATATATCGAATAAACATACATTCCTGTGACATAATCCTGGCACACATTTCTCCCTCTACAAAACTCATTTCCCATTCCCTATTTTCAGGCGCAAGAAGATTTCAAAGAGTAATTGGGGCAAGCACTAAAATTGCTTCTTAAAAATCAGCTTTTTTTGGAGGTGGTACAAGAAATTTCGATAAATATAGTTATTTATGTAACAAGTTTGTAAAGTAGCCTCTTTTCGACGAATGTGAATATTGTCAGGCGAATGCGACAATCACATGAGTAGAAGAAAGGCCTTTACACACGAATTGCATATACTATTTTTTCTACCACCGAAAATGTTTCAAATACAGAAGTTTAATAATTTTCTTTGCGCACTAAAGTAGTTTTAGTTTTTCTTTAGAAGAAACTATACCGCTTTTATTGATTCCTAATAAAATATATTATATATTGATTAATATTTTGAACATTTTAATCAAAACTACAACAAAAAAATAACAAAACAATAGACGAATTCAATGATTAACAATACTAATATTGAAGGTGCAATTTGTGCACACGGACATTTTCAGAATATTTTGCTATTTTATTTTTCCTACACCATTCTTTGAGCAAATTGTATTTTGTTTCGTAAATATTTACAGATATTTGGGGCAATAAATCATTAGAAGCATTTTGTGCTACGTGTAGTATGTTAGGTGGTGTATTCTCAAAATAATCTCCTGAGAGATCGTCAGAGGAATCCATCTTTATGATTATGTGTACCTACCTATTCCGTTTTCTAAAAAAAGAATCTAAAATAACATCATAGTTTCCTAAAAATATTCAATACTCAAATATAAATACTTTTGTTTACCCTGGGTATAGTCGGAAAATCTCAATTTCAAATTTAAATGTCAGATTCAATGCACAAAGAAATGTCAGTCACTCACAGCCAACTTATAGGTACCTACCTATGCACCATATTCTATTATTTTCCAGTACCCAATAATTATTACGTATGTAATTTACTGAATTATATATGTTTCAATCTCTGATTTAAAGAAAACTCAGATTTAACATCCGTTTATTATACCTACCTATATTTTTATAAGACTAGATAAAACTACATACAAATTGGAACTTTTTCTTTACGCATTAGTGCGTAAAGTAAAATTTTACGCACTCGAAAGTATGTCTAAAGTACATACTCTACGCACGGTAGTAGAAAATAGTATATTAAGTACCAAGTGTCAAAAAGGTCACTTTAGTCAAGAGTTTTACTAGGCACGTGTGGATCGAAGCGGAACGAGTGCCTTGTGAAACGAGTGACGTTTTTAACATGAGGTGCTTACTATACTTTTTCTTCGCCGGCACGAAAGAAAAATTATATTATATTTTAATTAGATTCATAACATTAAGGACGATGGCTGACGGCTGACTGACAAATCAATTGACACAGAACAACAAAATTATCACGGAACATGAAGTTTAGCATACGAAAGATACACTTGATTTGACGTTAAAAAAACAAAAGATAAACGAGATGTGACTTTTAGCATTTTAAACACTAGTGTTTAAAGAGTTGTTTTGTGCATGTCAAACCCGTGTCCAAAATGCGGTTTTAGTAACGGAAGTAGAAAAATACATATTTAATCAACTGAACGATTCCCTGTAATTTTTTCACTGAGTTTGTAAAAATTGACAAATAATTGTAGTTTACGTAAAAAGTCCCGAAAGTGGTCTTTTACTGAACGAGTGGGCAAATTGCAAGCCTGCGAGTCCAGTAAAAGCACTTTTGGGACGTATTACGTACAATATTTTTTTTAAAACGGGCATTGTTGTACCATAAACATAATATTATTCAGTTTACATTTTTATAACAAGAACACTTTATCAACTAATTTTAATAATTTTCTTAATAATCGTTAATTTATGGTTTACAATTATGAACATTATTTTTGAATAGTTATATTAAACGTACAATTATAAGCATTACTTATGTGTAAGCACGGTATTTCAAAATTATTCGTTGACGTGAACTGCTTGCATTATAAAGCGTTTATGAGACAATTTCTGTGGTTGAGTTACCTGCTTTGTGAATTTTGTTAGCTATATCAATCCTATTCTGAACTGAATCCTCAATGTAGCCTTCGGCAACTTGAGATGAACTCCAACCACCATGTCGTTTCTAGTTTATGATGTCAGCACCCCGGTTAGCCAGCAAAGTCGCCGAAATACGGCTAAAGCAATGCCCTGTGTATTCCTTTGGGTTTGGCAATCTAAAAAATGTAGCTATTTTGGAGGGAGCATTACCTACAGGTTGTTTATTGAATTTTCCTCTATTGTAATTAATAAAGAGACGTCGATAAGGAACGTTGGTTGGGCGTAGCGATATATACTTCCAATACAAATTTAGCTGTTTCTCCCCATTAATGATGTATGATCTTGATTTGTTTGTTTTGGTGTTTGAAATTTCAACCAAAACCATAGTTTGTTCGTCTTCTATGTCGTCAATTAATATATGAGTGATTTCTTCCCGTCGACATGCACCAGTATAACCTATAATCAACAACACTTTTGTCATTAAATATTGTTCGTCTGAAGCTTCTACTAAAAACTTATCGATATCCTCTTTATTCAGTACTCTAGACTTCTTTGCTTTATTCCATACGGATTTTTTCTTCATAAACGCTGTTAATTTAAAATATTTGCTTGTGTCTATATTTCTTCTGGTACATAGCATGGCCTTCAGCATCGAATATAAACTCCACAACGAAGATTTCAGCCTTTCTGATTTTTCTGACAAATGTGCCAACACATCCTCACGAATGCTAATTACCTTCTTTTCCAGGCACCACTTTTAAAAAATTTGGTATGTTTGTTCATATCGTATCCGGGACTTCGACGGTAATAAATCAAACGTTGCTTGGGTGGCCGCCCTCACAATTTCATCTGGTATCATTTCATCTTCCATTAATTCAGAATTAAATGCATCATTTTGAATATCCATTTAATAATAAATGTCACGTTTTCAACTAAACGTGAAGTTATTTTATAGTTTTAAATAATACAAAACTCGGTTACTATAGAAACCAATTGACCGCTATGTTAGACTAACTATTTTATTCTTTTTTCATCAAATTTAGGCCGGAAAGTAAATAAAAATGAGTCTTTTACCGGACTATCACAATAATTTTCTGGATCGGTTCGACAAAATAAGATTTTCTGACCTAAAAATAAACTGGAAAGTACCAATTTCTGGCCGGTTTAAAAAAAATCGTTTATTGCATTCTCAATCCGAATAAGCTTTTTTTATTTATATTTAATATGGTATCTGTCAAGTTAGTTTCCTGTACGTTGGCCTGTTCTTCCACGCAAGTGGAAATTTTAATAAATATCCTCCGATTAATTCGCATCTCTCATATGTAAATCAGGGTTAGCTGCACTCGAGACCAAGCCAAGCAGTAATTTCTCTCAGAAACTACACCCTTGAGGGCGACGCTACTCTATAAACTTCAAAGTTTAGGGCCAAATAGAGCCGGTCAACTGCCAACTCCGGATCTACGCATTATACAAGACACTCTTACGTACGGTTAGTTGTAAGTTCATATTGTTACGAGGTTAATGTTTTATTGGTTTTAAATTGGCGTATAAACACAATCTGGAAATTCGTCGGTTATAATCCAATCAAAGAAGTAAGATAAATAACAGGTAGTGTGAGTAAACAATCATTCATTCAGAAAATTGTATTTTATTCTGACTTACAGAATAAGGAAATTACGTGACCATTTCCATTGCAAAATAATTCACAAGCTATGAGAAAAAATTTATTTTTATTTCGCAACCTCAAGAAGCTTTAATTTTTAGTATCAAAGTAAGGTTCAACCTAGTTTTCTATGCATACATAAATAACCAGCCCTATCGCACTACTAGATCACTAAGGTCTAGTCGACGGAAATTTGCTGCCAAATGAAAATAAAAATGGTCCCACTCTCAGCAGCAGCGATCTCAGTGACGAATGTCATTTTAATCGGTCCACTCATATAGAAAGTAGTAGCAATCGATGTTCAGTTTTATACTAGATCACTTACAGCTGTATAAATTTGGTACACTGTTTTTGGATGAAGGAATATATCAGGTTCCAATTTATTGAGGAGAGTTTTTTATACGCTCGTCGAAAATTTGGAAGATCAAGAAATTCTCCAGACGGTAACCAGTTTCTTCAGCAGTAACATTCAATTTCATCTTACTATCCGACTTCATTGGACGCATATATTGGCTGGAACTTCTGGTTTTTTCACAGCAATGAAAAATATAGCAAAGAAAAAATAAGTGATACAAAACATGCAAAAGCCTCTTCTTCAGGATAGCGTCCCAAATATGCAAGATCGATACGAATGCGAATGGAACATGTTATCATAACGTTATTATTTTTAATAGAATTTGGAAGTTTCACTCCTTCAAATAAAAAGGCGCACTGTTTTTATTCTTAATAATGTTTAATGAAATATCGTTTGAATTGACCAATATAATTATAATGTGTTGTTCTCCCAATTTTAATTAAAACACGTAGTATATCAATCAAATCTTTTTGAACAAAAATTTGAATCGACAGAAATATAGCTTTTTCCACATTGCAAAACCATCAAATGATTGATGAGATTTTACTGTCAATTAATATGCTCATTTGCCGGAGAACAAATAATAAAACAGATGATTAAAAATATAAATTTTTAACGCAGTACTTTGAATTTATTATTACCGCACCAGCTGCAGCCAACAGTCTATTTTCTGCATTCCCGAGTTAATATTAGACAAACTTGTTGTGGACTAGAATCACAATTTGTTGAATCACAACGTTTATTATTAATGCAAGGCTGGCAGAAATAAGGTCACAAGTGACATAGTGTTTGGGTGTTTACCTTTATTGAAAAAAGAAAATGGCAAATTTAACTTTGATTATGAGTAAGCCTGTATTGTTGGTAGTTTATACAAAGGTCAACTAAGTTTGCTTGTACAACTTGATTGAAATTAAAATATTGTTGAATTGAGGAATATTATGGAGATAATAAGATGAAAACTAGCAATATTGATATAGAATCTACATTATTTGGTCTCATATAAAATTGAAAATTGTGATTATAGAAAAAGTCAAGTACAATCGGAAATTAGGAAGAACCAATGAATATTATATCGAGATTTTTCTTCTTCGTCTGTTGAATCGATAGTGGTGGAGAAGATCTTGGCAGGATAGCTATATGTTGTATATAATGTGGATAGTTGATAAGACGGATAACGACCATAGATTTTTCGATAATTCCATAAATTAATGTAAATGCGGACCTACCCCAATCTGGATTATAGGGTGAAAATATTACTGGATACTGGTAAAAGTGTTCGACGGACTTCACTACCGCCAAAAGTTCTCTTCTTGTCACGCAGTAGTTTCGTTCTGGTTTGGAGAGGACTTTACTGAAATATCCCAGCACTCTTTCTTGCCCTCCTTGGATCTGGGAGAGCACTCCACCAATTACTACGTTGCTTGCGTCAGTGTCAAGAATAAAGTCTCCCTCTGGGAATGGATATCCTAATTTCGGCGCCGAGGTTAAATGCCTCTTCAAGGTTTCAAAAGCCGTTTGACAGTCTTCGTCCCATTGGAAAGCTCTTGATTTTTCTCTAAGTCGAAATAGAGGCTTGGCAATATCTCTAAACTTCCTGATAAATCTTCTATAATACGTGCAAAGTCCAAGGAAAAATTTGATGTTTGTCGGTTGGTTGCGGCCATTGGTGAATGGAAGCAATTTTCTCTGGATCCACCGCCACTCCTTCATTGCTTACTATATGACCTAAATAGTTGACTCGGTTTTGGAACAGCTGACATTTCTTCCGGTTTAACATGATCTGGGCAGCTTGGAGTCGTTTGAATACGTCTTCCAAATTCTTCAAGAGGTCGTCAAATCTCTTCCACAGTACTACGATGTCGTCCAAATAGACCAGGCATGTCTTCCAAGACAACCCTCTGAAGACATTTTCCATGAGTCTTTCAAATGTCGCAGGCGCATTACAGAGCCCGAATGGCATGAAGTTGAATTGCCATAATCCAGATCCGGTGGTAAAAGCAGTCTTCTCTTTGTCTTCTGGGGCCATTTTCACTTGCCAATAACCAGACTTCAGGTCCAAGATGGAAAACAGCGTGCCAACAGCCGGCCAAAGTATCTAGCGTATCGTCAATTCGCGGCAGAGGATAGCTGTCTTTCTTCGTCGTGTTGTTTAGCTGGCGATAATATACGCAGAATCTCGTAGTTCCATCCTTTTTCTTGACGAGCACTACTGGAGACACCCATGGACTAGTAGATGGTTCTATTACTTTTTCTTCAGCCATCTCTCGAATTATTCTTTCAGCTTCCTCTCTCTTCGCTCGTGGCAGTCGTCGAGCTGATTGCCTAATTGGCTTGGCATTACCAGTATCGATTTTGTGTTTGACGGCTGATGTTCTACCAGTGTGTCCTCCTTTTGGTACGAATAGATCTTGATACTGCAAGAGAAATTCTCTCATTCTCTTTTTTTCAGCTTGATTCAAGGATTGACCAGCTACCCATAACATCTGTTCGAATCTGGCATTAGAATTGTCAGTGGTCGTTGTTTCACGAACTATAGACGTCACTGGTACGCAGGATCCAATCCTGGTTTCCATCTTGATGGTAACTGGGTAATCATTCACGTTTATCACATGGACTGGGATCTCTTTCGCCGGCGTACCCAATCCTTTTCCAATAAGTACTCCTTTGCCAACTTCTTCGTCGTGGTTCCTTGGCTCCATCATCACCGGTGTACCTTCCTCCATGATTCCCTGTAGCCGTGCTACTATCATGGTTTCGCTTCGAGCAGATAGAACGGTATCTTCCTGTACAGCTGCCAACACCGCGCTGCCTTCATATGGATGAAGGATTACCTCCTCGGAACCCACTTTAATGGTTCTGTTGCTAAAGCCTAATTGGAAACCATGTACATTCATTACGTCCATTCCCAGAATCGCGTTTTCTTCAATGTCAGCTACGATTACCGTATGCGTGAACTTTTCTGCGCCAATTGCCAATTGGATTTGTGTCTCACCATGAACGTTGGCATTCTTACCTGTGGCGGCCCGCAGTCGCAGTCTCGTTGGTAAAAGCTTCTTCTTGCAGTTTATTATTTCTGGTCGTATAATGGTTCTAGTTGCTCCAGTGTCTACTAGCAGAGTATATCTCTTGCCACTCACTTCGCCATCTATATATACACTGTCGTTGCGACATCTGAGCTAAGCTATCAGTATGAGAGAGTCTTTGGAACGATCATGGATCGGTACTGCCCCCTCGTAGCCGACCCGTTCTAGTTTTCCTGTGACTGGGGTTTTTGGTTTGCAGGAGTCTTGGGCGCTTACACGAACTACGTATATGCCCTAGCTAGCCACAATTCCAGCATCTTTCTTGGCTTCTTGTCCATCATACCTTTGATCAAGCTGACGATCTGTTCAAACTTGTCCTCGTTGCATTCTTCTTGGATGGTCCTAACTTTGTTGTAACTCGAAGCCTTCGTTGCTGCTTAATATTCAGGAGCAGCTGTAAATGCGTCAACTAATGTTTTGGGATGTACTAAGCGAAGCGTCCTCTGCATATCGGGGTCACGTAAGCCATCAATAAACGCCTGTATGCCCAGACATTCCATCATGTTTTCTGCTACTGATGGATAAGCAAATCGAACGAGTCTGGCAATATCCACTTCATATTCTTGAAGTGCTTCGTCACGTTCGATTTGCTTATCCACCAGCAGCAGAAATCATGATGGAATGTCTGGGCATACAGGCATTTATTGATGACTTACTTGTGCTATGCTATGGAGATATGTGTGCGCAGAAAAAAACCCGGTTTTTTTGAGCACATGAATGTTTTACATCAAACTGCCATGTTGCTTATATGATTTTTCAATACTTTCGTAAAGAGTAATTTTATCAAAATTCTTAAGGTCGTAAAATTGCACTTTACGGACCGAATATCCAAATAATATTTTAGCAACCGTTATTTCTGATTTATGTACCAACAATTGTGTACGGCATTGCTTAAATATATTTCTATACACTATTGTTAATATTATTATGTAAAAGCCGTACAATAAAAAATGATTTTTTTTAATAAGAAACTGATAGCGACAAATGTCACAAATAATAAACATGATAATAGTGCTTTTCAAGCCATTTAGAACTTTTGTTTTGGTACGGCATTTTGTTTTTGTCGATAATTGATGATAATATTAACAAAATATATAAATGCAGTACAGAATTTTTTAATCTTGAAATCCCCCTTATCAGAGGGAAATTAATTTTCCTTTGACAAGCTATGTACCGCAAAAAATGTACGGCATAGCTAAAAATGTTTTTATTTTATGTTATAAAATTTAACCATAAAGTTTCATGGTGGTTCAAATCACCCCTGCATATTACTTAAAAATCAAGGGTTGCACTGAAGATTTCTCAACCCTGTCCCAGTCGATATGTACGGCGATGCCAAAAAATCGAAGTATGCGACAACCCAAATCGTTGTATATGAATGCCGTACTGTATCAAATTGCCGAAAATGGGGTGGAAATTTTCGGAAAATCAAAAAAAATTTCTGCGCCTGGTACCAATACTTTTGTACGGCATTAGGTCGTAGGCCATTACTTTTGTAATATATATCTAAACTCCAAATGCCGTACAAATATGTTTGACCATAAAGTCCCCCCCCCTTCGACGCTATGTTTACCCTACCTGTGTACTCACCTGTACCGCTAAGAAGTGACGGCATAGGTTCTAAATTGTTTTTTATATATACTAGTATTGATTTATATGTGATTCATGGTGGGTTAAATGACCCCTCAATTTTTGGGCTGGGTTTGTAGTCTAATACTATTTTCATAAAAATGTGAATCCAAAATGATGTATTATTGTTAATTGAATCCTAATCAAATATACACAATGCAACTCTATTGCTGTATACACCAAAAAAATAAATAAAATTTAAATGAAGAGTCATGTTTTTGATATTAGGAAATTATGTTATTCTTCTTCATAACAGGCAACGATTAGTTGCCGAGTGATGCACACCACACAAAAACCATCACACCGAAAAATCCCAATTCAAAATGTCTACGGCATGTAAATCAAACCATCAAAAAAGCACTCTATATATACAGTAATTGTTTTCCATAAAAAATGTCAATTTTCGAATAGCCGAAAAAATAGGAACGCGTTTACCTATTACGATGGAGTTCTGTCAGTTAACTTGGGGTGCTTAGGTGATGCTATAGTAAAATTTTCAGCCTCCTAGCTGTACTCAAAGCTGAGATATATTTCCCTCGTTTTAGGTAGATTGTGACCCACTTAAGATCGCAACGCCCAGTTATAGCGTTAAATTGACATTTGAATAACATAAACTTTTGGTGGTTTAAGAAGGTCGCCAAGAGGACTATTATTACTTATTAACATTTCATAAATGTCAGTAGCATCCATTTTTTGGGGGCTTCAAAACGTCGATTTTCAAAAAAAAGTCATTAGCGATTTTTTTATTGGATTTTCGGTTACGACAATGTAAAGAGTATCCCTTGAGGACCACTAAATCCAAATTTTGAGTAATGTCATTTCACCGGTGTCTGATATGTTAGTCGTCAAAAATTGTTTTTTTGATTTTTTAACGACCCTGTATATTTTATCGTAGAAAACTGCCTTTCAACCGTATCCTTCAATGAGTCCCAGTCAACTGCTTTATAGAAGATGGCTGTATCATCTGCAAATCCAATTATATTTCCGTTGTTACTCAATGAGAAAAGTCCGTTCACATATATATTAGACAATGTTGGTTCCAGCACGGAACCTTGAGGTACTTCACAGTCCATCACCCTCTCACTGCTGAGTACATCACCGATTCTCACCGCCTGGCATCTTACTGCTAAATTACTTTCGAATGGCTCCAATATGTTACCTCGCATTCCAATATCTTCCAGCGACTGAAGAAGAAGGTGATGAGTGACAGTGTCGAAGGCTTTGGATAGGTCTATGAACACACATAAGGACTGTCTTCCTTCATTCAAAGATTGGGCAACTTTTGAATTCAATGACAGAACAGCATCCTGAGTTAAAATTTTCTCTCTGAATCCAATTTGATAATCTGAAATTAGTTTGTACTTATTGAGAAAATTAACAACCCTTTTTTTAATGATCTTTTCGAATACCTTCGATAGATGGGTAACTAGAGAGATCGGACGATAGTTGGTGATGATGAATATATGCCCTTTTCTAAACAGTGGTGATACAGTGAACAGTGATTTCTTAAACTTAGCAGGGTAAACACCTTCCTCCACACATCTATTCAATAAATAAGTCAAGGGTTCCAGAATATAGACTGATATTTGTTTTATAGTTTCTGCCTTCAAGTCATTCACCTTCTACCTTGTTATTTTTTAATCCTAAAACTATGTTTTTCGCCTCCATGGTGTAAATTGGTGCGGACACAAATAAATTAAGAATAGCAGAGTTCTACCAATTTCAACAAAGGTTCCATTAAATGCATTCGCTATTTCTGTTATCAGTCGAAATTTTGAGTTCTGTAGGATGTTTAAATCTATCTATGACGTATTTTTGTTTTTTTGTCCTTGATATCCATTGAACAACATCCCACAGAGTTTTTGAATTGTTTTGATTTTTTTCTATTAATTGGTTATAATTGGTTATATAAGTTGGATTTAGTTTTGTGGATCAGTGAAGTTAACTTGTTTCGATAGCTTTCGTATTTTTCAGATCATCATTGTGTGGCCGCTTTTGCATAAGACGAAACATCTTATTTTTCTTATTAATAGGATTTCGTAATCCATTCGTAACCCAGGGAGCTATTTTGTTGTTTTTCCTATGAATCTGACTTACCTCTGTGCATGCTTCCAACGTATTTGTGTTTCTATTGATAAATTTTTCTGTTGCCGAGTCTGGAGTGGGTGCAGTGTAGACGTCGCTCCACGAAATATTGCTGAACATATTGTGCATTTTGTTGATATTTATAATAATATATATAAATATATATATATATATATATATATATATATATATATATATATATATATATATATATATATATATATATATATATATATATATATATATAGTAGTCGGAATGGAATATCGACCGTACTAAATATCAAAATAGAGTTAAACTAATGGGAAGCGGTCTGTAGTGGTAGAAGCAATTCTTAAATGTTTCGTTATTCATTTATAACTTCTTCAGAAGGACTTTCTACAATAGAAGGGAACGAAAGAATAGCACAAAACAAAAAACTATTTATACAAAAAATTATTCAATTTTCACAACACTTACTCTAAGTCAAGTCGTAGCAATGAAAATTATTTTAAAATTAAATTAGAAACAAACACAAACTCGACGAAACGGAACTAAAAGATGAAGATGAACTAATTTTATGGAAAAACCAACAAGGCAATAAAAACTTGTCACACTTTAAAAACAAAATAGAACAATGAGTACCGACTAGAGAAATTTAAAATGTTACAATAAATGTTGCTAAGTTAATTTAGGTTAGTCTCAAAATTAATGATTGTGTGTTTTCATAAATATGACACATCTCCAAGAACAACCGTCATTTATCCGTCATTTATAATTGGTTACTGGTTCCAAAATTCTCACACTATTAAAATGAAAATTGTTATAAAAATTTTGGAAATGGAAAGATAAGGCACATGAATTTTTTCCAATGTCACTATCACTTTTATGTTGATTGATCCTATTTTTTAATTATTCTGCAGTTTGACCAATGTAATATCCCTGAAAATCTTGGCAAGGTACAGAATATTCTGTTCGCACAATCAGAGAATCAATCTTCGTGTGATAAAAATCGTAAAATATTGTCATGGTTCTAACAAATTATGAAGAAAAATAGGTCATACTTTTAACATGGCTTTCAGAAATAATTCCACTTGTGCGGGCAGTGATGTCATCGTGACTTGTTGGGGTTAGCAGTCACGTGGTAATGGGTGAAAATAGCGCAGTTTAAATTGATTTTATTTAATTTGAGACAAGTAATTAGATTCTTAAAACTCTATTTTAGGTCTCTAAAAACTGTCTTTAACGTGTAAAACATAACTTCACATGAATTTGTAACAACTATTCACGTTGAAAATTGAAGGATGATTTTATAAATATATATTTTATATATAATTTTGAGACAGTACATACTGTAACAGATATAATGCCATATACTATTCAATGTAACTAAAATGACTGAAGTAGCAAAATTATTTCAGGCACATACAGTATGTAAAGAAACCAACCCTGGGAAACTGATATGCGTTCAGTTTTAATTGTCGACCGAGAAGAGAAAACTTGTAACACTGAGTTTTAATGCGGTTTCAGGGTTTGTTCTCCAGCATTCGAAGAAATATGATGCCATAAAAGGGGTAATTAATTTCGAAGTTGTTCTTATTCGGTTTCTTTCGGCATTATTAATTTCGAATAAACCCTTGTTGTCGGATGTATTCGAAGGGTGCATTAATGTAACGCACAAGTCGTTATTAGGGGGGTGTTCGTGCTCTCAGAGAGGAGATAATTTCGAAGAAGTTGTCAATGGAATTTTGGGAGTAATAGGATATCCGGAGGAATGACTATGGAACAATCGTTTATATAGAAATATGAAATCAACGATTAGGGATATAACCATTAAGATTTTGTTCCCGCACATTTTTCCGATTGTAATTTTATTGCGGGGTTGAAAATGTCTCTTTTTTTTATTACCATTCGAAAAGAGAAATGACAGGAAGATACTATTCTTTGACGCTGACAGATGAAATTTTCATCAAAGTTCAAGTGTATCTGTAACTTTTAGCTACAACATTCGTGGATTATTGAAGAATAGGGTTGTTGACAGTATCCAAATAAAATAGTTTATTGTGCAACTAGTGGGGAAAGTTCAACTTTTGTCACGAGTGTGGAAGTTTCTGGCACGAGCTTGAAGGGAAAATGGAAAAAGTACGTTTCCTCACATGTTGCACCTTATACTTTTTCTACAACTGCACAAGTTTGAAGAATACTATTAATGTAACTTAATATTTATTCTTCTATGATCATTATAGAACTTCTACATTCCGACGTAGTTTTTGATTATTGAATAGCTTCATTCTAGCTCTAGGGCAAGAATTCTCGCGTATAAGTGAACCAAAGCTTAAATAAGGAATGGTCGTTGGATCTCCAATACGGGAACTTTTTAGGGGTCAAAAATTTTACGACTACATTTTTGAGAAGAGAAAAAATGCCACGGTATTTCTTCCAAAAATGTATCTAGCAGCTTCTTAGACAACTACAAAGATCTAGCCTTGGGTTGCAATATGTCGCTTAAGCTGTATTTTCTTAATTCCCATTGAGAATTTCTCCCTGACAATATGGGTGAAGTTTCAGACGAACACGGCGAGAGATTTCACCAGCAAATTGCTCAGATGGAGAAGTGCTACAGTGGAAAATCGACCCCAAATATGCTAGCGGACTACTGTTGGACCCTCAAACATGGAACCGCTCCTGGTGAATGCAAGTGAAACAAACAAATAAATGAATTTTTGTATTATAATTTAAATAAATCAGTCTCAAGTCACCAATCAGAGTTTGTGACGGCAGCTGTTGCAAAACATCATCAGACTCTGTCAAAAGTAATTCAATTGAAATAAGCTTACTGTTTTAAATGAAACTAATTGTTTCTAGATAATTCTACAATATATTGTTAGTTTAATTTAAAACAGTAATATGAGTAGATTCCACATAGTAAGGGCCGAGACAATGAATTCCATGGAATTAGTTTGTTTGATCTTTGTTCCTGATACATATAAACATAAGGAGAATGGATTTATAAAGGCAAACGGTTCGAAATTGGCGACAATTGGCGACTGTTTAACAAACAGTAATTTCTGATCTGTTGAATTCAGAAATGTGTAACGACCTCCATGTAAGATATATGCCAATGAATGTTATTTCTGTTGTCAATAATCACCAATTATATGATTCGACAACTAAATTGAAACGAGTAGACACATTCATTAACCTAATTTTGAACCTGAAATCCCTAATATTTTTTTCTTTGAAACCTTGATAAATATTGACTTATATGAGGAAAATAAATAAATAGTATTAGTAAAACTCACATCGTAGTGGTCGCACACTGATGCACCACACACTATACAGGGTGCGCGATTAGTTTGACAAAGTTCGATATATCCGTTATTATAGAAGATATGGAATAAAGTTGCATACGAAAATTGTAGACATCTGTAAACTTCACATTTCAAAATTATTTTCATTTGGGTGTTACCTATCACTAGGGTGAAACAAACATACCTTTTTTTAAAAGAGACACCCTATATATTATTTCAGATTCAGATTGGGCTCACCTCCCCCATACTTACAATGTACGGTTTCATATGAGTATATAGGGTATTTCAGAAGTTATGCCTAATTGTTCGTGAAAATCATTGTGAGTTCAATGCCTTGTATAGTTCAAACAAAACAATTTGACATCAATATTTTGCAGACATAACATTTCGATATTGGTCTAGTTTTATGACACGGTGCCAGTTTTTGGATATTACAACATCTGAATACAGGGCGAGCCAAGAGATGAACACATGATTTTCTCAATTCTTTCGAATGAGAAGACACGTTATAAGCTTTCATTTTTATCAGGCCCTTATACCTAAAATAATTGATTTCTGAGATATTGTCAATTTAATTACAAAAGTGTTTTTATAAATCTCTTAATTGTAACTAGTGTAATAAACACGAGATATGACATAGGACATTTTAAGAACACCCTATATAGATAAAATTTTCTTGATTCGAAACAAATTAATAATAAAGTTGATACAAACAATTTTGTTATAATCAGCAAGGTCAATAAACATTACGTCTGGTGTTTTGCCATGCATTGTTTATCAATAAATATAATCAAACGTTGCAGACTAGAATAATGAAATTTAAAATTAATCTTCAAACAAGGGCACAAACGAAACAACTTTAAAATAAATAGCAGGAATTTTGAAAACAGAAGAAGTGAGGTAGAAACTCTCATTAAGTGACCAGGCTCAGTACGGCCGGCCACTTTATCGTTGACAGTAATATTGTGGAGTTGTGATTTGTGATATTTCAAAAGCGTAAGTTTTTAACGTATAATTATTTTTCTATATACTGTATTGATATTTAATTATTTTTACTTAACTGGGTGTCCCAAAAGGAAAAGGAGACCTATATTTTCGGTCATATTGAGTGCACTATTTACATCTGAGCCCCTCACCTACCGATCTAGTATAAAATTATAGGCATATACAAAAGATATCGTATGTTCGATGATCATTTTTCTTATATGGTTTTTTTCTGTATTGTGCAAGGATATTCCAATGTACGAGATATCATACTTATTCTATTTCATTCCGAAAGTTTTGTTCGATATTCTATTACCCTATATTGTACAGAAAATACAAATACACGAGATATCATAATTATTCTATTAAATTCCGAAAGTTTGTCAGATATATTATATTATACTATATTGTACGGGATATTCAACTGTGCGGGATATCACATTTATACCATTCGATTTCAAAAGTTTGTTGATAATTAGTATACGATATTGTACAGGATATACAACTGTGCGGGATATCACATTCATACCATTCGATTTCAAAAGTTTGATGATAATTAGTATCCGATATTGTACAGGATATACAACTGTGCAGGATATCACATTTATACCCTTCGATTTCAAAAGTTTGTTGATAATTATTATACTACCAAAACTGCTATCTACGGATATCAGTAAAACCTTGCGCCATGTACACGTCTCAAGTGACTCTAGAAGGAATAAAATTCTATTTAATAAACAATTCAAATACCTAATTAAATTAAAATCACAAAATTTTTTGAAATAACGTAAAATACCATGTCGTATATTAAATTTATCCACCTTTTTGTATTTTCAATTGATACTTACAAAGAAACATTCTTCCTAATAATTCTCAATTTATTGACTGAAATTGATTCAGATAAAATTTTTATATATACATAGTTATTTTCCAACTAATTTTAGGCTGATCTAAAAAATCATTTGGCAAGAAAAAAATTTATAAGACTTGGCCCTATGTTTGGTATAAGGCTGTAAAAATTGGGCCAATTTTTTTGAGAATTATTTGGAAGAATGTTTCTTTGTATCAATTGAAAATAGAAAAAGGTGGATAAATTCAATATACGACATGGTATTTCACGTGATTTCAAAATTTTTTGTGATTTAAATTTAATTAGGTTTTTGAATTGTTCATTAAATGGAATTTTATTCTTTCTAGAGTCACTTGAGACGTGTACATGGCGCAATGTTTTACTGATATCCGTAGATAGCAGTTTTGGTAGTATTTCAATTATTTTTGTAGTTTAATCTTTTAATTCGTTCTATTGTTCATTTAGTTTCATTTCTTCAACGTGTGACAAGATTATAGTTTTTAATCGAAAACATTTTTTTTCTAAGACTAGACTATCTACAAAATATTTTGTTCACTTGTTTAAATATTGTTTAATCAAACTATATAAAGTGTGGCCAGCCTAAAATGGAAAACATTCTCATCAATTTTGAAAAGACTAATAAGATTTCTATTTTTGAGGTATGATTATTAAACTATACATCGAAAGAAAATTTAAAATACTGAAAGATGAAATTCGAGACCGACAACCCAGAACTTTAAATATTTCACACTTAAAAACCCCAAACTTGTTATTATTGTTACAAAAAATTTTATAAACAACAAAATATACGTTATTTAATAATGTAAACAGTTATCGAAGAATTACTTGAAGAAAAGGATGAATAATGGTAATAAAAGAACCTTCCGAAGACTTCATAATAGAATTATTTATTGATTTCACCTAGAAAACTAAAACTAAAACGGAAAACCTTCTCTCCAATTTTGAAAAGACTATTCAGATTTACGTTTTTGAAACATAATTATTAAACTATACATAAAAAAATTAAAATACTGAAAAATGAAATTCAAGAACGACAGCCCAGATATTTAAATATTTCACATTTAGAAACCCCAAACTTGCTAATATTGTTACGAAAAATTCTATAAACAACCAAATATACGTTATTTAATAATGTAAACAGTCATCGAACAATTACTTGAAGAATAAGTATCAATAATGGTAATAAAAGAACTTTTCGAAGACTTCATAATACAATTAATTATTGATTTCACCTAGAAAACCGCAACTAAAATGGGAAACCATCTCTTCAATTTTGAAAAAAACTATTCAGATTTCTATTTTAGAAATATTACTACCAAACTATACATCAAAAAAATTTTCTGAAAGATGAAATTTGATACCGACAACCCAGAAATTTAAATATTTCACATTTAAAAATCCCAAACTTGCTAATATTATTACAAAATATTCTATAAACAACAAAAGATACGTTATTTAATAATGCAAACAGTTATCGAACAATTACTTGAAGGATAAGGATCAATAATGGTAATAAAATAACTTTCCGAAGACTTCATAATACAGTTATTTATTTATTTCACCTAGAAAACCACAACTAAAACGGAAAAACTTCTCTTCAATTTTGAAAAGACTATTCAGATTTCTATTTTTGAAATATAATTATTAAACTATACATAAAAAAATTTAAATACTGAAAGATGAGATTCGAGACCAACAACCCAGAAAATTAAATATTTCACATTTAGAAACCCCAAACTTGCTAATATTGTTACAAAATAATTCTATAAACAACAAAATATACGTTATTTAATATAGTAAACAGTTATCAAACAATTACTTGAAGAAGAAGGATCAATAATGGTAATAAAAGAACTTTCCGAAGACTTCATAATACAATTATTTATTGATTTCATCTAGAAAACCAAAACTAAAGTGGAAAACATTTTCTTCAATTTTGAAAAAACCATTCAGATTTCTGCTTTAGAAATATTTGTATCAAACTATACATAAAAAAAATTAAAATACCGAAAGATGAAATTCTAGACCGACAACCCAGAAATTTAAATATTCCACATTTAGAAACCCCAAACTTGCTAATATTGTTACAAAAACTTCCATAAACAACATATTATACGTTATTTAATAATGTAAACAGTTATCGAACAATTACTTGATGAATAAGTATCAATAATGATAATAATAGAGCTTTTCGATGACTTCATAATACAAATATTTGTTGATTTCACCTAGAAAACCACAACTAAAATGGAAAACCTTATCTTCAATTTTGAAAAAACTATTCAGATTTCTATTTTAGAAACATTACTATCAATCTATAGATCAAAAAAATTTAAAATACTGAAAGCTGAAATTTGATACCGACAACCCAGAAATTTAAATATTTCACATTTAAAAACCCCAATCTTGCTAATATTGTTACAAAATATTCTATAAACAACAAAATATACGTTATTTAATAAAGTAAATAAACAATTACTTGAAGAATAAGGTTGAATAATGGTAATAAAAGAACTTTACGTAGACTTCATAATAGAATTATTTCTTGATTTCACTTATAAAACCATAACTAAAGTGGTAAATTTCTATTTTCGAAATATGATTATTAAACTATACATGAAGATGAAATTCGAGACCAACAACCTAGAAATTAAAATTTTTCACATTTAAAAACACCAAACTTGTTAATATTGTTAAAATTCTATAAACAACAAAATATACGTTATTTAATAAATAATTATAACAAAGGAACAATTTTGGATTCTGTGTTTTTCAATCTTTGTATGAATTAATTGTTTTCAGTGAGCAGTACTGGATATATACAATTAGAGTCGCAGACGATACAGCCATTATTTATGAAATAGATAATTGGTATGATTTGAAATAGTTGAAAATGATCTAAGATTAATTAGGGATTGGTTCCATCATAAATTACTTACTCTAAATTTTAATAAAACATAATTTGTCATTTCTTAATTCTAGAGACCATAAGAATAGCTTCACATATTTTTTATAGAAAAAAACTAGATTGTGCTTTATAACTTTAAGTGTTTAAAAAAGTTTATGTATAATGTCAATACTTGCTGATATTGTACTACGGTCTAGTGGAAATCCATCTCAGGTATGGCCTATTTTCTTGGGGATGTGCTTCCAGAACATTAATAGGTCCCTTTTAGAGATTAGACAAAGAAGCTTCATTTAGATTATTATGTCTAGTTCCAGCATGTGCCCTAGTGACGCACTGTATAATATAAACAAAATCTTTGACTTAAAGAAATTATGTTTTCTGTGTGCATCTTTAAAATATCATATTATGAAAAATAAAATTGAGTTACCTACACATACATATGAATCCAAAAATAATAATATGAAGCTCCTATGATGACAAAATCTTTATGTCGAATTTTTCCTATTAACACAACCAAAAGTTTAGTGGAATTAACGTCTGAAATATCTCTTCATTCTCTGCAATGTCTATCCACTTCATAGATTTTATGTATAATTAGGTATAGTGTTTTCTTATTTACCAAAACGTATGTTGAGGTGAATTCGTTCATCTCTGGCATACATTTTTTAGTAAGTATTTATAATTAACAAATTGGCTTTCATAAGTTGTTCGGGATACTAATGTTCAATTTGGGTTTAATAGTACTGATGAACTGATTTTAGAATTCATTTTTATAGGAGAAATTGATAACATATTTGAAAAACTTATTTAAATTTGACGTTATAAAATGGCAAATGACATTTGTGTTGTGACGTCAACTGACGCAGTTGTGAGGACGATACAATTCGATGATTTTAGGAACGGTGCTCGAGAATATCAATTTTAGGAACTATTCGCAAATAGAGCAATCACAGGCTTGCGTATGCATGACGTTGGGAACGATGTCAAGAGTAACGCCCTGATTCCAGATTCAGGGCATCAGTGCGGATGAAACTCAATCATCGACCACCACACCTGCAATAAATGAATCACCGGTAGCAACATTGATTTTTTTAGCGAAATATCGGAACCACACATGAGAAACCTTAAACTTTAGAAATATTTTTACAAAAGTAACAACTTTTATTTTTTAGAACTGATTATCTTTTTAATAAATACATGGAAAATTATCATTGATGCTGCAAATGGAAGATCATATATGAATTATATGGCAAATGTATGCATACTTAGCCCGTAAATAATATACTTTTTAACTAATTAAAAAAAATAGAATTGCGGGGAGACGAGAAAGACGAAATTTTTGGTATAAGAGTGTCTGTCGTCTAGCGCAAAAATATATAAAAGAGGGCGGAGTCGAGACGTGACATGGCGCGAGTGACGAATTTTTTTAATTAATAAAAAAGTATATTATCTACAGGCAAAGTATGCATACATTTGCCATATAATTCATATGTTATCTTCCATTTGCATCAATGATAATTTTTCATGTATTTATTAAAAATATATTCAGTTCCAAAAAATGAAAGTTGTAACTTTTGTAAAAATATGTCTATAGTTGAACGTTGGCCATGTGTGGTTTCGATATTTCGCTAAAAAAATCAATTTCGCTACCGCTGATTCATTCATTGCAGGTCGATGATTAAATTTTATTCACCCTAATGCCCTGAATCTCGTTATTTTTGACGTCGTTCCCAACGTCCTGCATACGCAAGGCTGCGAGTGCTCTATTTGTGAATAGTTCCCAAAAATGATATTCTCGAGCACCGTTCCTACAATCATCGAATTGTATCGTCCCTCACAACAGCGTCAGTTGACGTTACAATACAAATGTCATTTGTCATTTTGTTATGTCAAATATAAATATAAACCAGCTTTTGAAATATGTTTATCAATTTCTTCTATAGAAATGAATTCTACAAACCCAAATTGAAGAGGCAAACAAATAATAATAATTTACTCATTTGGAACATTTTCATGAAGTGTATTTAGTCCAACAGCAAAAGCTATTCTGTAACTTGTCGTTACGGTAACGATTATTATGTTAAGGATAATTTTTCAGAGTAGATTCTGTAATAATATCGTTGCGTTAAAATCTAAAGACAAAACATAGGGATAATATTTTTACAATTTTATAAAGGTTGGTATATTTTTGACATATTGTGCTGTTGTGTTAGGTTGGAGAAGATTACCTATATATATGTTTATAGAAGTTTTGTTGAATAAGATTTTTATTCATTTACTCACGTAACTTTTGTTATGGATAAAGACAAAGTTAAAACACCAAGACAATATAGGCACAATGTATAATGTATTTGGATGAATTGAATACAAAAATGAACCGTTTAGGAATAACAAATTTGATGCTATAAGCCCTGTTATTATTAAAAACATAGGGAAACAGATTTTAGACAAATTTAATAGTTTAGGTGGTCCTATTAGGGATTATGCAGAATGGAAAACGGTACGTATAATACTTGATTTTCTTTTTTTATTAGCATTATCCATAAAAGCAGTAATTACATATGTTTTTGTTATAGTTTTTACCAATTTCAGACATTTACCGACTGGAAGTGTCAAGTTAAAGCAAAGACAAGAAAGAATAGAATTATCACAAAAGATACAGGAAACATAGGGTATCCTATTAAACCTTTATCAGATACTGAAGAACGATTACTAGATGTTACAGGTTGGGTGGTAGTCAACGGAAAATCCCATGAAATAAGAATAGGTATGAATTACGGGTTCTTTAAATTTGGATATATCCACTTAAATTTTAGAATTGCAGACAAACCAAATAATGAAGAAATTAGAGAAGAATCAGAGAGAGTGTCCCCAAATCAAAGTAAGATTCCTAACAATCAACCAGTTGAACACTCGGCTGAAGAGTCACTTAAAAGACCATCAAAGAAAGAAAAACGTCAAGTACTGGGGTGCACGACTTTAAAAGGAAGTAATTGTAATGATAAAAGTGAATAAATAACAATCCTGAAAGAAATTGCAAAAAATGTCAAAGAAAGGAGGGTCATAAAGGAATAAATGGTAAACCTGCGTTAATTCGATCTTCGAGTAAAGTATCCTGATTATGATTTTGTGTTGGACTTGTATTCATATTCTTAAATTGGCCACAGTGTGCACCTCTGTCCGTAAGTTGGTGTCAACTTTTTTGGTATTGATTTCAGTTATTAAGTTATTCATCATTTCTACATGTTCTAAATCCTAAAACGCAATAACCGAATATCAATTTTTATTAGTAGTAAACAAGATTTGTCAAAAAATATCAATATAGCTCAAGAGGAAAGTACTTTCATTTTTGAAAATATCACAAAATTGCACTTTAGAAAGTTGTTTGCAATTGAATTTAATACTCACTTGCAGAGTTACATCCACCTGAGTCTAGTATTATTTCACTTTCTGTTCCAAATTTTGTTTCAAACTGTTCCATGTACTTTAATCAGTGTTATTGGGAAAAATCGTATACAGTGCAAGTTCAGTGCAGCCTTATACCAAAAATTGGGCCAAGTCTTATACATTTTTTTCTTGCCAAATGATTTTTTAGATCAGCTTAAAATTAGTTGGAAAATAACTATGTATATATAAAAATTTTATCTGAATAAATTTCAGTCAATAAATTGAGAATTATTTGGAAGAATGTTTCTTTGTAAGTATCAATTTAAAATAGAAAAAGATGGATAAATTTAATATACGACATGGTATTTTACGTGATTTCAAATTTTTTTGTGATTTAAACTGGTTTAGGTACTTTAATTGTTAATTAAATGGAAATTTGATTCGTTCTAAACTTGAGACGTGTACATGGCGCAAAATTTTACTGACATCTATAGATGGCAGTTTTGGTAGTATTTGACTTACTGTAATTTTTTTATATCTTACTTCTTTTAATAAATTATTTTTTCAACTCTTTGTTATTAAATTGACAGTATCTCAGAAATTAATGATTTTAGGTATAGGGTATACCTGATAAAAATGAGAGTTTATGAGGTGTATTTTCACTTTTTGAAATGAAATACAGGGTGATTCATTTTTAAAAATAGAGAGAATCATGTATTCGACTCTTGGCTCGCCCTGTGTTAACATGCTGTAATATCCAAAAAATGGCACTCTATCAATAAACTAGACCTATATCAAAATGTTATGGCTGCAAAATATTGATGTCAAATTACTTCGTTTGAGCTATACAAGGCGTTGAACTCACAATTATTTTTATGTACAATTGCATAGCTTCTGAAATACCCTATATACTTATATGAAACTCTACTTTGTATCTATAGGGGAGGTGAGCCCAATCTGATTCTGAAATAATATATAGGGTGCCTCATTTAAAAAAAGTTATGTTTGTGGTCCTGGTGATAGGGAATACCCAGTACAAATGAAAGTAATTTTGAAATGTGAAGTTTACAGTTGTCTACAATTTTCGTAAATAACTTTATTCCATATCTTTTATATTAATGGATATACCGAACTTTGTCACACTAATGGCGCACACTGTATATAAAACTTTGAATTCATTTTTTATAACTACTAAGTATGACGAAAACATTCTACATCTCACTGGTCGTGACGTGACAAGTATTGGCGTTTTCGCCTGAAATTGGAAAAGTTATTAAAAACAAATGATTTTTAGGCTCTCGTAATATTCAAAAAATAATAATAAAAAATTCCGGCTATATTAGGCCCTAATGCACAGTTTAAAACACTTTCGTCAAAATAGTCAAGAATCCTATTGAAGGGACTACGTTTTTAGTGAGCTTCACATAATATGAACAATGTCATTTTTGCACTACGAATTATTAACGTATCCATTGAATTCTGACATTAGTGATCAGCGGAATACAGCGAACCCTTAACTACTACCACTGGGTCACATCGACCCATGCGCAATTGGTAATTTGTCAGTGCGCTATTCTACGGAGATTCTATTGCTTGGGCTTCTCAATATGCTCTAGGTAGCCAGAGAGAACACATGCGGCGGCGTTTTTAGTTCAAATTAATTATCGCAAGTCTGTTAGAACGATCATATTGGATCAGAGTGACCCAGTTATAGTGTAAAAGTTATATTTGAGTCAGGTAGGTAATTGTTCCCTACAAAATAGTATTGGCTAAATATAACTGTATTTCCTAATAACTACTTTATTTTTTAGAAAAATGAATAACCGTCCTCTTACTGAAAAGGAACTCGTAGAATTGGCTGAAAGTGACGAATTTTGGCTAGATGATGACAACCCTCAAGAAAATAATGAAAATATACCTTTTTCAAGCAGTGATAAACTAGATGCTTGTAAAAATATCCTGGACTGTGGAGATGGAAGCGACAAAGAAGAAGAAGATGAAGAAATACACAGCGATCATTACACTGATAGTGAAGAAGAGTGGGAACCTGACAATAATGAAAATTTAGAGAGTGACGATTCTGTTGAGAATGATACGGTGGTTGAAAATAATGAACAAATTGATGAATCCCAAAGAGAAAATATAGCGCCAAAAATTTAAGTGGGAACCTGACAATAATGAAAATTTAGAGAGTGACGATTCTGTTGAGAATGATACGGTGGTTGAAAATAATGAACAAATTGATGAATCCCAAAGAGAAAATATAGCGCCAAAAAATTAACAAACAAGAAAAAATTATTGATATGGTAAAAAAGACCAAATGAAATGGTCAAAGACACCTCCAAAAAAAGGTAAAACACTCTCAAACAATTTGATTAAATTTTTAGCAGGCGTCAAAGGTTTAGCACGTGAACATCCTCCTACAACTCCTCTAGAAAGTTGGAGATTACTTTTTGATGACTCAATGATAGGAAGTATTGTGCGATTCACGAATCAACGTCTTGACATAGTCGCTGCTAAATACAGTCGATGCAAAAGAAAGAAAAATGCGCGCCGATCATTTTTTCCAACATTTATCAAAAATACAGATAAATTGGAAATCGAAGCGTTTATTGGTAACCTTTACCTTCAAGGTTTGTTCAAGTCAGGCCCTGAGGACTTAAAAAGTCTATGGGCTACGGATGGTACAGGAAGGGATCTATTTAGAGCTACTATCCCACTAGCCAGATTTTCATTTCTATTATGCTGCATTCATTTCGATGACGAGAGCGGATAGAAGAAAATAAAATAAACTAGCACCAACTTCTGAAATGTTTGATAAATGTGTCACTAATTCGAAGCAAAAATATACACCTGGTGATAGCATGACTGTAGATGAAATGTTATTACCTTTTAGAGGCCGTTGTGGATTTCGAACGTTCATACCCAACAAACCCGCAAATTACGGCATAAAGGTACAAATTCTTGCAGATTCTCAAACAAATTATATGCTGAATGCTGAAATTTACGCTGGAAAAGATCCTACAGAGAAAAAAACAAACAACTTTATAATCCAACCCAAGTAGTTCTTCGTTTGGTGGAACCAATGAAAAATACTTCTCGAAACATAACAGCCGATAACTGATACTCATCAGTTGAACTAATGGGAGAATTAGAGAAATTAAAGTTGAAATTTGTTGGGACAGTAAAAAAAAATCATTTATTCCTTTGGAATTTATGCCATCTCCCAAGAGAAAAGCAGAGTCATCCATTTTTGGGTTTACTGCTCAGGAGACAATAGTATCATACGTACCAAAAAAAAAATAAATTTATTATTCTTATTTCAAGTACCCACCATGATGATAAAGTGGGCGCACAAACCAAAAAACCAGATATAATACTATTTTACAATAGTACTAAAGAAAGCGGGAGTGGATGTGCTTGATCAAAAATGTGCCAATTACACAACTTCACGTAGAAGTCGAAGATGGCCAATAACCATTTTTCATGCTCTTTTGGATATTGGAGGGGTAAATAGTAGAGTAATTTATCAATTTGCCTCAGGTGGTGAAGAAATTTCAAGGTACAATTTTTTAAAACAACTTGGACGTAATTTATGTATACCGCATATGCAAAAACGGTATCAAACTTCGTAGCCACGCGGTTTGAAAACTTCAATTTTTAATTTGATTGGAGATACACTTCCACCACCCCCAGCACCTCAACAAAGTGTGGGAGCCTCTAAAAGAAAAAGATGTGCAATTTGTCCTGTCAAAAAAGACAGGAAAACCAGCACCTACTGTCAAATGTGTAATATTCCAGTGTGTATAGAATGTTCAAAAACTTTGTGCCCAAACTCGCCTAAATTTTTTTTATTATTCGCTATTGTTTTTTAGTTATGTTTCCATTCATGTGTTTATAAATAAATGTCAAAATATTATTTTTTATTGTTTTTATGAGTAAAAAACTGGGTACTCTGTGACTCACTCATAGTGATTGCGAAATAATTTTAGGGTGGTAGTAGTTAAGGGTTAAAATTATGACCAAAAATGACATTCTTTAACACTGAACAATGTTTCCTTTTTGTAATAATTCCAATTGTGGTAGATTCAAATAATCAGGAGCAAATTAATACCGCAATTAACTATATTGTAAGCAAACTCAAATTATGTATAGTGCGTGATAGACTTCACCATGAAAATTGATAACAAGTACACTCCTTTGGAATTTATCCCAAGCATTTATTATCAAAATAATGTGAAAATAATTATTTTTAACGTGGAAGGTTACTTTGCATATTTCAAAGACGCACACATTTGAATGATAATACCTATACTAAAAATCATTCTTCTAGTTCAGCGAATTGATATGTAATTTTAACAACGTTCTTATTGAGACAAGACGTGATCGTATAAAAATTACATCGCAAATCACAGCTCTCTCATCAAATGCTCCCAGTAGCTCCATTTACATATCAACCGCTTCAACAAACAGTGAAACTAAACCGGGACCAAATCTTTTGCTTCCTAATCACATATCAATCCTCTCCTCCTAGACCCATTTAATGAAAATCCTAACGATCTTAGTTAATTAGCAAAATGTTTCACGTAAGGGATAAAATGCAGTCGCATTTGTATCCGCATCAAACTAAGGATCTATACTAAACTAGAACATCCTGACATATTCAATATCATCAGAAATTCAACACTAGTTCTCCACAAAACATTCAAGCATGCCACCCCATCAACATGCCACACAAAACACGCACCAGACAACTCTACAACCCACGCCCTATAAAGGAGAAGATCAAGACAATATTCCAAAGGTAAAAACCACCTACCAAACTATGAATCCATCTGGAATATTCTCTCTCTCAAAGTTCTCAACTAAACTTTCAACAATATCCACTGAACATGTAGACATGTTTTTCTAAATCTGAAATATCCGGCTATCACTGCTAAAGCACGAAAGTTGAAAGGATGAATAAAATTACAGTAGTACCTTGGTCATTTAAATTCATCAACACAGCAATACATTTCTTGTATTTCACGTATAATAGTTCAATTAGGCTCATTTTTTAATTTGGACTAAAGAAATCTGAACAAATTGAATTGTTAAAAATGTTAAAATCACTTGTTGAATTTTCAGTCAGAAAAATAATCAAACCATATTTATAATTCTCATACAAATTCTATCTGCAATTGTTCCAGAAAAGAATTTGGTTCGTTAGCAGTAATTCAGATTCGATATATTTCTCGAAATGTACAACTGAAATCATATGTGTATAACCAAGGAACGTTTTGTGATCTGAATCTTTCATATGTTAGCAGTTATTTGAAGTATGTTCTAGTATCAGTTTATTTTGATATAATGTTCACAGACATGTGTGTATTTTTATTTCAATTATGGTCTATCAACTTGGATTGTTTTATCCAGAAGTACATTATAAATGAATAATATTTTGGACAAATTCTTCTTCAAATACGTATTTTTGTTACGTATTTTGAGGGTTACCATTTTCAAGTGACAATTGGATGTTTATGTTGACAGGAACATCCATTTAGCTTCAATTTTTTCTATATTTTTGATTAATTTTTGAATTTCTTCTGCTTTGATCTTCAGTGATATTGCTTCTTAATAAAGTTCTCTTTATTGTACGTCGAATCATCTTATTTAGTTGGTATGTATTTCCATTCATTAAACCACCACTTTTTTTTAAAACGTCTCTTACTTTCAGTCACTTTTTGGCAATCACGTTACTACCACGTTTCCGTACACTACGATTATAGTAGCTACCTTAACTTTGTAATCTCAGTCTCAAAAAAATATTTGCTAAAGCTGAAAGTGAATTATAGATTATATGGAATTAAATATAAAGAGAAATTGATTTAAAAAAACAGCAACTTCGATACCAAGTGTCAAAAACGTATTCAATACCTTTGATTACATTAGTATAACAGAATTCTGTATTTGAGCACTGTATATATTAAAACATTTTCGAATTATACCTTCATTGGTTTTAAGAATGCTACTGTGTCAGTGAAACGCGTCAACCAGTTTAAATTGAACATTAGTTCAAATAAATGAAGAGTTAAACAAATTAAATTGTTTTATTTTATCGATCATCAAGTAAAAGCCTCATCTATTCAATTATTAAGAAGTTGTCCAGCAAATACAAATACACCTCCTTATTTAATGCATCTTCCAGAAAATACGGTCCGATTTATCGATCCGGTAAAACCGCCACCCAGGCATCTCTACACATGGAGAACCCCAGCAGACTGTAACGAACATATAATTAGAAACCAAATAGACTTCATATTGATCAACAAACGATTCGGAATATCAGTAACAAGAACATGTTCATACCCTGGAGCCGACGTCCCAACAGACCATGCCCTTCACATAACAGAAATAAAAATAGCTAATAATAAGAATCCAAAACAAGAACCAAGGATAGATTATGATAGAATTGATGACGACACCATCAAAAGCAAAGTATGCAGTAAATTAAATGAAATTTTAATAACTTTAGCCCTGTCACAATGAGTTGAGATGAGCCTTGACAACACATGGAAGGACATAGAAGAAATAATGATAAATACAGCAAAAGGAAAAATAGGATACAAACAAAAGGTCGAACAATAAAGAGAATGGATGACAGATGAAATATTAGCAATGTTTGAAGAGAGAAGAAAATACAAAACCCAGACAGTCGAGACAAATACAGAATGATTCAAAATGCTATAAGAAGAGCGATAAGAACGGCAAAAAATAGATGGCTGAAGGAACAGTGCAAAGAAATGGAACACTTACAAGAATAACATGATGAATATAACCTGCACAAGAAAATGAAAGAAACAGCAGGAGTATACAGGAAACAGACCTTCTCCAACATACAAAATGATCAAGGGCAAATCGCACAAGACAACACGCAGAGGAAAGCTATCTGGGAACAATATATTGGCAACCTCTTTGCAGATAAGAGACCACGATTAGAAGACATCTTGGAAGATGATTTGTCTGGACCGCCAATTACAATAGAGATTACTACAGCAATAAAAAGCTCGAAGGATAAGAAAACGGTTGGGTCAGATCTAGTTCCTGTTGAACTGCTTAAATTATTAGACAGCGACGGTATTAAGATACTTCATAGGCTTTCCAACAAACATTTACAAAAAAGGAAATTTCCCAACTAAATGGCTTATGTCCCTTTTCATCCCACTTCCGAAAAAGAACAACGCAACTAGATCTGAAAACCACAGATTGATCAGCTTGATGAGTCACACTCTTAAAATATTTCTGAAGGTCATTCACTACAGAATTTCCACAAAATGCGAAAGCGTTATTGGACCCTCTCAATTCGGTTTTAGAAGGACTCTCGGTACAAGAGAGGCACTAGTCGCAACCCATGTATTAATTCAGAACTGCTACGACCGGAGAAAATATGTAGTGATATATATAGGGGAATGTAAAATAATATAAACAAAAGTAACGCACGAAAAAACTTCTATTTTTATAACAGCGGTTTATAGACCTCCATCAATAGACGCTAAGGCATTTGTAACAAACTTGAAAGAATACCTGGAAAATTGTAAAAATATGCCAATATCTTGTCATATCTTTGCTGGAAACTTAAATCCAAATCTGAATGATGATAATGAAATAATTTCGGAATACTTAGACACACTGAGCGAGTACAACTTCATATCAATGATAAATTTGAATACGCGTGTTGATCGGGGCTCCGCGTCTTCGATAGCTCAATTACAGATCATAAAGCAATGATCTTAATCACCCCGCTAACACTGAGAAATGGAGTCGACCGCGAATACATACAAAAATTTATCAACTATAGCAATCTAAAGAGAGACTTGCATAATTACGGTTGGGAAAATTATTCTAAAATTAATGATGTTAATAAATTAGCAAAATCATTAATGAACACTTTGCAAAACTTAATAAAACAAAATACCCAAGAAATTAAAATAAAACGAAGAGATATCAAACGTAAAAAATGGATAACAAAGGGGCTTCTCACTTCAATCAACAGAAGAAATGAATTACACGGAGAACATAAAGAACATCCCGATGATATTGATAGAAACAATCAATATCATTACTACCGGAATTATGTTAATAGACTCATAAAAACAAATAAGGTCAATTTTTACGAGAGTGAAATATATAAAAATAAAAATGATTCTCAAAACTTGTGGAAGATTGTGAGACTGTAAAACAAATACTTACAAAAGACAATAAATTAATATCTGATGGAAAATCAATCGCAACAGTTTTCAATGAATATTTTGTCGATGTTGGTGAAACATATGCTGGTAAAATAGAGAAACCATCTGGACCCCTACCAAAAAGAACCTCCATAGGAAATAGTAGGTTTCTACAGCCCGTAACAGAAAAAGAAATACTAAACATAATAAATTCATTGAAAATAAATAAATCTCCAGGCATAGATAATATCACTGCAGAGACTTTGCAAGCAGTATCGGTAGAAATATCTAAACAACTAGAACATTTAATAAATCAAATATATAGAACTGGTACATGTCCTGCAGAGTTCAAAATGTCGATAGTAACTCCAGTATTCAATAAAGGGAATAAATGTATAACATCCAACTACCGCCCAATTTCTTTGATTACATCAATTGCTAAAGTGTTTGAAAAGACATTCAAAAGTAGATTAAGCAACTTCTTTATTAAAAATAGTATAATTTCGCCCTTACAATTTGCTTTTAGAGAAAATTTGTCTTCTAATGATGCTATCTCGAAGCTAGTCAGAGGTATTTACAAATTATTGGATGAGAGTAAACCAACAGCTTGTGTGTTTCTGGATCTTGCAAAGGCGTTTGACACTGTCAGTCATGCGCAGTTGTTGGATGCCTTGCGGGACGCAGGTATACGAGGTGTAGCATTGGGGCTTATGGCAAGTTATCTAAATTGTCGTAAGCAACGTGTGAAAATAGGCAGAGTGCTTAGTGAAGAAAAATATATCAAGTTTGGGGTACCACAGGGGACAGTACTTGGACCACTATTATTCTCCCTATATATTAATAATCTACTTATTTCTCATAAAATTACGGGACATATTATCAGTTTCGCAGATGACACTGCCATTCTGTATAGTGCCGAAAATTAGGATGAGCTAAAAAGGAAAATGGAAACTGATTTGAAACGTATCGTAAACTGGCTCAATCACAAATTACTTACAATGAATTTTGAAAAAACAGTTTACGTACCTTTTTCGGGTTACAATGTAAACTTACCCCCATTTCGAGAACTAACTTTGGATGATGAAGATTTAAGGAAAACAATAAGACACACTGACAAAATAAGATATTTGGGTGTTATTATTGACTCTCATCTCAGGTGGGACCAACAAATTAATAAAATTACCAAAAGCCTTAGATTATTGACATACAAATTTAAATGCCTTAACAAAATATTAGATACCGCACACCTCAAAGTTTTGTACAGCGCTCTTGTGGAGTCCAGACTAAGGTACGGTATCCTTAGTTGGGGTGGTGCATTATACACCCATCTCAGGAAATTGGATATTCTCCAGAAAAAAATTTTGAAAATAATTTACAGAAAGGAATATGTTTACTCCTCTAAAAAAATATTCGTGAACGCAGGTGTCCTCAGTCTGAGAAAGTTGTACTTGCACAGTCTTGTCATCTTCATTTATAAAAACAGATCATCTCTTCTAGAACTATCACATGATTATCTTACAAAAAATAAAACAAATTAATATGTACAGGTTGCTACATCTAGAAAAAGAGTAGGTCAACGTTGTTTTACTTACTTAGCAAGCAGATTTTTCAATTTTCTAGACGAAACGTACAAGAATTATATACTGCACATAAAATCAGTTTCAATGATAAAAAAAATATTCAAAGAGTATCTTCTGAATTTGGAGATAGATATTGTTATACAATTCATCGAAAGCAAATTGTGATATTCATATTCCACTGGTGGTTTTACAAAGTAAAAAAAATCTTTTCAATTTCAATTGTCTATGCACAGTATGCTTGTAATATTGTTTCATGATGATGATGAAACTGTATGTTGGTTTATTAGACAAGAAGTAATAGGCCATGCGCAACCTATGGGTTCTAATGGGTCTTCCCAATGTTTACAATCCTAATCAATATTCTATTGTTATCATTATGAAAATTCATTGTAATATTTGAAATTTGGAAATAAACATATATTATTAATATAGACTATGAAAAGGCGTTTGAACAACGTCACAAACTCGTTCAATTACTAAGACGACTTGACATACATCAGAAAGATATACGCTGCATTGGAAAATGGTACTGGAACCAAACAGCTGCAGTTAGAGTTAAAAACGAGGCCACAAAAGCACAGAAAATCCTTAGAGATGTAAGGCAGGGTTGTGTCCTCACCCCACTCCTGTCTAACGTACTCTGAAAATATATTACTAGAAGCTCTCGAAGGACAACAATTGGGCATCAAAGTAAATGGCACATAAATCAACAATATAGTGTGCAGATGACACAGTCCTGATAGCAGATGTCATGAATGACCTCCAAAGACTTCTGGACATGGTAGTAATACATAGCCGGTTGATGGGGATTAACATGAATATAAAAAAGACAAAATTCCTAATAATCGCCCGTAAATTAGATGATTTCCAGAATACAAAGCTATCATACCATAGTGAAGACATAGAACGGATAAAAAAAGTTAAAATACCTGGGAACCTGGCTATGCGAAGACTGGTCTTCAGACGTGGAAATCAAGTGCCGGATATAAAAAGCGAGGATCTCATTGATGAGATTCAAAAACGTCTTTACGAACTCTGACTTCGACCTCAATATCAGAATAAGATTCACAAAATGCTACGTATGGTCCGCCTATTGTATGGCATGGAAGGCCGGACTCTGACAGTGAATACTATGAACAGACTGGAAGCATTTGAAATGTGGATCTATCGAAGAATCTTGAAAAATTCATGGACGGCAAGAAAAACCAACGAGGAAATTTTGAGGAGGGCAGGAAGAGAACGTGAATTGCTGAACACGATAAAACGCAGGAAAACAGCGTACCTGGGACATGTGATACGCAACGAGAGATACCAGTTGCTCCAACTATTAATAGAAGGAAAGATAGAGGGAAAAAGAGGAGTGGGCAGAAAGAGGATGTCGTGGCTCCGAAATATCAAACAGTGGATAGGGATGAGAGCCACAGGAGAATTAATCCACACCATCAGAGACAGAACGAAATGGTCACAAGTGTTAGCAAACATCCATGAATGGATAGCAGAAGAAGAAGAAAACCGCACACCAAGCATTAACTTTTTTAGCAAATTGACTATTACAGTTAATCCTGTAGCTCGGGTTATCACTAGTCCAATATCGACAATTTTGGGAAGAAACGACTCCGTTTGTTGTAAACGTTGCTTCATCAGAAAACTAAAATATTATTGTGTAAGAATCGGGCATGCATAGGTTTTTCACCAATCATCGCACAAAAGTCTAACTTTGTGTCATAATCATAATCTTGTAAGGTATGAATAAATTTCGGTTTGAATAGATGATTTTGGTTTTGCTTAAATATTTTCTGTAAGTGACTTTTGCAAAAAACGAACCCCCACTGCTCTTTTTCGTAGACTCAACTTGGGATTTCCCTTAACGAATGCATAGCTAGTGCAAAAGCTACATCATCCTCCTCAACGTACGCCTTTTTCAATTTCTTTTTGTCTTGAACAGATCCTGTCTCATGAAACTTCTTTAATAATTTTTTTAATCCACACCGCGTAATGGGCACATCTGGATATTTTTCGTGAAATTTTGCAATTGCATACTGGTACGAAACTTCTCCAATGCCATAACACTTAATAAGATATACTCTTTGTTTAATAGTTAACATTATGTCAAATATTTTTTAAACAATGACAATTTGAACATTATTAATGAAATTTGACAGTTACTTCGTACATCGTTAACGTCACTCACTAGATTAATACAATATCTTCGAACTTAGTGCAAAAATTCATTAGGTTTTCATAAAACTGGCTATAAAATGAGACGGGTTTTGAGAAACTTGAATTTCATTACATCTTCCGGGGTTTCGGAACCAGCAAAACTTTTTATCAAGAATGACATTTTCCACTAAAACTAATATTTAAACATTTTTTTTCTACTTCCGCTACTAAAACCGCACTTGGAACACGGGTTTGACAGGCACAAAACGACTCTTTGAACACTAGCGTTTAAAATGCGAAAAGTCACATCTCGTTTATCTTTTGTTTTTTAAACGTCAAATCAAGTGTATCTTTTGTATGTTAAATTTCATGCTTCTTGATAATTTTGCTATTCTGCGTCATTTGATTTATCAGTCAGCTGTCAGTCATCGTCCGTCGTGTAATGAATATAATTCAAATATAATATAATGTTTTCCTTCCCGCGGGCGAAGAAAAAGTATAGTAAGCACCTCGTGTTAAAAACGTCTTTAGTCACTCGTTTCAAAAGGAACTCGTCCCGCTTCGCTTCACTCGTGTCTAGTAAAACTCGTGACTAAAGTAACCGTTTTGACACTTGGTACTTAATATACTATTACGTATAGGATACCCCATCCGTGGACACGCTGTATATTAATTATATCCGTAACATCTTCTTTTTTCCTTCATTTAAGGCCTCAGCTGCCAAGGCTATCCGACCAATATATTCATAACGTTGCAGACGACATCTGACCGCTGACTGACAAATCAAATTACTCAGAACAATAAAATTATCTCTTAATATGAAATTTCAAATTCATAAGGTAAACGTCATGTGACGTTTAAAGGACAAAAGATAAACGAGATGTGACTTTTCGCATTTTAAACACTAGTGTTTAAAGAGTCGTTTTGCGCATGTCAAACCCGTGTTTATAATGTGGTTTCAGTAACGGGAGTAGAAAAAACTTAAAGCACGACTTCTTTCACAACATAACGTAACGTCAATGTTTAGTGGTCCCTAATCAAACTTTTCGTTGTTATATTGTAGCTGTTTTGTTAAAATGAATGTAATAATTGAATATTTAATTCTTCATTATGATGATTTTGTAGAGGATGACTTAAATGACATGATTTTAAATCATATTTTGGAAGATGAAACGCTTCTGGATAATAGAGCAGCCCGATACGGGGCTTTTGAAGTGTACATTTTATCTGTAACTTTCGTATCCTCTTCTTTTTGTAAAACATTCTCCAGTAATATCTGTTATATTTTGTAGAAAGTGCCGCTCTCTTGCGGACTCCTCACAGGGGTTTTGTCCCACAACTTATCTTAAAAGATGTAAATTGTCGTCATTTTCGAGATGTCATTGAAATATTTTTCTTTATCAAGGAATAAAATCACATATATATTATTATATATTTAATTATTCTGTAATGAATTTTAATTGTTGAATTTTAATGTAAACCTTCCTGTAAAGATAAATTCCAAATTTTATATAATTGTAATTGTATATTGTCGCAGCGACAATTCTTGTACATGCAACTTAAGAATGTATGTAAGAAATTTCAACTTTGACAGTACTTGTCAAAAATATGCCCGGCTCTAATAAATATTAATTTAGTATTTCTAAAAATGAATTTATATGTATAATCGACCTATTACTCTTCTCTCATGGTGGTTAAAAAAATTTATTATTCAAAATTTATTTAAATTTTTACGTATCTCCAAATTATCTGTTTCACTATTGTTTAGAACCTATAGTAACTGTATGTTTAATATTATAAAAGGCACTTCAAATATCTGATGACGTTTCCAATATTTCTGTCACTGAAAATTATCAACTGTCACTGATTTGATCGACAGTTTTATTTAATGAAAAATGTTTAATTTTCTGAAATTATGTTATAAAAAAGACTGTATTATACTACCAGATACAAATTAACAAATTAATATTCCCCAAAATTATTACAAACGAAACAACAGTCGTAAATTCTACGAAACTTAAAATTACTACAACCTATATGCTATAAATTAATCTAACGAAAAACGTTTAATAAAAGTTCCAATTGTTGATCTAAATCTTGATATGTATAAATTTCAAAAAACAAGCTTCACTCAAATTTATCTAATTCCAAATTTTTCTTCTCTTATGTGAATTTCCTTATACGACTTAATTAAATTTTGGTTTGCAATCAAAAATCTAATAGATGCATCTATGTTAAATTTTATTTAAAATAGACCTTATTATTTCTCGAGAAATTATTTTAAAAAAACTGGATCGGACTCACCAACTGATGACTGGACAAATCGTACAATTCTAAATGACCTTAGAATTCAGGATACCTTCTAAATTTTATTTAGAAATCTCGAACCACATTCACTACACACGATGCAATTCTTATTCGAATTATGCACGCAATGGCTTTATAATGAAATGGCTTTTGAATCTGGTTGCATAGATATACAACTTCTACTATCTACCACAAAATTGAGACAACTCTAATTATAATATTGCCTCTTCGGGGATTCGAACACAACTGACTAAACTTTTGCAAAATAAATAAATCTCCTTTCCGTTGGTTATCGAATTTTCTTGTTTTTCAAAAAATTACCAATCTATGATAACAAAGTGAGATTTGAATTATTTTATTTAGCTTGTAATGTTGCTAGCAGAGACCTCTATGTTTTGAAATTTCAAATATTTTCTCCAAATCATAATATGTTCTATCTATCATTAGATATATTCTACATAAATGTCATCAAAATTTGAAATGTGAAATTTGATATTTCTACTGAATCTTTCAAAATTAGTGAATTTACATATAACACAGTGTGTATCAAAAGTATGGCAGCCAAATATAAATGAATTTCCTCATGTTCTACTTTTCTTATCAAATAGAGGATCTGTATTAATAGATAGTACAAAATACTTTACTTGTTTTGAGACAAAAACTCAAGTTTTTGTTTTGTATTATTTACTTCCATATTTTGATAACGAGATACGTCATGCGTTGAAGAGATACGTGAACGCAGGAACTCCTATCTACACGTCCAACGTATCACTACCTATCCGTATCTTGTATGCGCAGACGCAGATCGATACGGATATACTTGTTGAAAATTTGCCAATCTCTAAGTGTCTATTCACTACATAATAACTACTAGTGAATTCATAAATAATCAACGATACGATAAGAGAAATTTATAGAGAATAAAAGGCTTAGTATATTGACTTTTCTCATAACAAAAACTATTTGTTCGTTTTCATAATATCTCAACTTGGATCCGATATAATCGCTAATTTTTCAAAGTAAACGTTGCAGAATCAACGTGAACGTATTGAACGTTATTGTTTCCCATTTCGAAGAAGTATGGTAGCAGAATTGTAATTATTTGATTCTCGACACGAACAAAACCAATTAAGTCATTCAGTTGGTTCGACACATTAAAAGCTCCAAATAGGAATACAATGACCCTTCATAATTAGGAGACCTGCTATTAATGAACTACTTTGATGACATAACGGTAGTTGTTCAACATCTAGAATGTTGGCGAAATTTTGTTGGTATTTTCTGTTAATAATCAGAGGAAAAGGAAAATTGTAATTGGAAATATTTAGACAACCCGACTATTTTCACATTCATTTCAATAAAATACTTGAACCATAACTAATGGGATAGGTAATACCAATATGCTAATTTAATTGTATCATAGGCTTCGCTATTTCTATGTTCAATTGTCTCAAGTAAAATTCCCGGCGTTCTGTAACGAATCTTTGTCATAAATCTTGAAGAGATTCAGGAACTGTAGGATAAACTTTGTCTTTTAAATAGCCCTACAGAAAACACCAAGAATTCAATCGGCCGACCTAGCTGACCATTCGATTGAATCTCTACGGCCTATACATTGTCCGGGAAAACGAGTAGTTATGAAGTTGCAAACTCGTACATTATTGTCTTAGGACTGAAGGTAAAGAATAAATTCCCAGAAATAATAAGATACATCGACGAAAGCCACTACAACCGTATCAGCATACTTGTCGGTATAAGTATGATATAAATATAAGTGAAGAACAAACAAATGAACTTTACTATAGTTTACCGTCGTATGTCCACCAGATCATTTTTCCGTCACCATGTGTTAAAAAAGTAAATATAGGCAGATCGAAGAGTAACAGCAATGTTGATCACACATATTTTTATTGCAGAAACGTGTGTTTAAAAATATTTGATATCTCAAATAACAGATTTTTCCAGAGTTTATGCTAAAACTAATCATCTTGGCATAGCAGAACCGAATAAAAGAGGCAAAGGACAAACACATAGAAAAATTAGCAATGAGTGACGAAATTTTGTTATCAGATAGATTAAGAATTTTCCGAAATATTGGAACCAGTACTCAAGAAAACCTAATGCACAAACAAGATATCTGTCGTCTAATTTAAATGTATAGATAATGTATAACTTATACAAAGCTGTGTGCGAAGAAGAAAATCAGATTCCTGTAAAGCTACCTTTTTGCATGTATACCATTAACCCTCGTGGTACCGTGCAAAAAAATTACACGTGGTACCGTCCGGGGTACATTTGTACCCCACGTCAAAATTATATACTATAGCGGTATTCATTAAGCATGCAGTGCATCAGTTATAGTTAATCTTTATCTAAAGAAAGAAAGAAGGAAAATAATATTTTTATTTCTAAAGTGAGTACAAAAGTAAGTTAACAGACTAATATTCTTCACCACTTAAAAAATAACAATCTTAATGCTTTTCATTCCAGCTCGATTTTTTTGCCTCTTCTGCAAACTATTTGCGTTGTACAATGTTCAGAGCACACAAAATTTTTACATTGGATGCAAAACTTTCTGGATTTTCGGTTTCTTTTTCTGTCACACAAGTGGCACCGTCCAGCAGTTGACGGGGGGTTCTGGAATTAAATCAAGCATGTAGTTCCTAATAGTTTTGTGTAAACCTTTTTGAGTTTCAAATCTTCTAAAAATATTTGGTATGACGAGTGCGTCGCCCAGCCGAAGCGAATATTTTCTTCTACCATCCCTGCTTTTTGTTTTCGTTTCAGGAAATTTAGTTTTCCATAAAATAAACTTTATTCCGGCGATATCAAATAATTGACCAAATATTGCCATTGGCCAACGGTTGCTAATTCGGCGGGCTGAATATTGTTTTAACATTTGATCAATGGTGTCAACGGCACCTTTTGCTTTATTGTAGTGCAATAGGATATCGGGTTTGGAAGCTTCTTCTGAAACAGCATCATCGTGATGCTCTGTAGATAGCAATATAACTGCTTTTCCTTTGCTTCGCATATAGGAGACCATTGTATGGCTTTACACGAATGCAAACATGCTAGAAAAAACTGGCTTTGAGCGTCTAGGTAGCAATACTTCGGGAATATAGGTCTTATTTGCTCGAAGAGTTCCGCAGAGAATTATTCCTTTCTCCAGCAATTTATCTGCCAATGGCAAACTTGTAAAGAAGTTGTCCGTTGTAAGACCGTATCCTGTCCCTAATGAACTTACAAGATCAAGCACAACTCTTTCTCCCTGATTTTCTTATACAACATTCTTGTGTTTGCCTACGTATACTTGCAAATTAAGACTATAGCAAGTTCCACTGTCGGCCATCGCCCATATTTTCAATCCATACTTATCTGGTTTACTCTTCATAAAAACCCGAAATGAGCAACGGCCCCTAAATGAAACCAACTGCTCATCGATAGTTACGTGCATTCGTGGATTGTAGGCCTTTTTCAGTTGCTTACGAAGATATCAAAAACGTCCCTAATGGGAGCCAATATATCAATCGCTTCACGAGCTACTCTGGTTGTAAAGTCATCAAACCGAAGAAATGATGATAGCAACTGAAAGCGTGAACGGGACATTGTGGAGGCAATTATTGGCCTAGCATAACCTTTTTCCGCACACCACAAGCATTTTTACAGTTTCCTTTGACGCTTGAACTGAACCCAAAATAATTAGAAGTCCCAAATGGGATAGGAGTACAGTGGAGTCTGTTGGAAACCATATTCGTTTTTTATCAGGATGGCGTTCATTAAAAAGTTTCAATACCTACAATTATAAAAAAATGCAAAAAGTTACAAAAGTTGTACCAATAAAAATACGTGCACTTTTACCTGTTCAGCCTTATTATTTGTTTGAAGTACAATAACTTCAATTATTTCATCGGAAAATAACAACCTAAATGCATCCAATTCAGATGTCAAATTTGAACTAAATTCAGTGAGTCCTTGCATTATCTTTACTATATCCCTCATTGTTCTGCGAAATTATCTAAAAGGTACTTTTGCCCATTCTGTGCTATTTTTGGTTTTGTAGACTAGATCGGGGTTATTATTATCTTCTAAAACTGCTTCCAGTTGTACATTTCCTCTTAAACCTTCCGTTCCAGTATTATCGTCCCCTATATCGTCATCTACCTCTTCACATATTTCCGGTTCTCCATCACTGTCTTCTTCAGTATCACAATAGTTCATAATATCGTCCAATTCGTCTGCATTATCGTCATTTAGAAACTGTTTCATTTCAAATTCAGTCAGTCTCTTAGAATTATGTACCTGTATTTTTTAGACATATTTTACTGCAACGTTATTGCAAAAAACTCTAACAAATTACTATAATGTGACACGTTATGTACGATTGACAATCACACACTGCAGGCTCAGACATTAATTTACTCCCTCCCGTCGGTGAATAATGTTTCTGCGCATGTAGAGGTGGCAGCAGAAATTGCTGGCTTCAAGTACCGAGTGGGGTACAAATGCACCCCGAGCCATTTTTAATTACGTTTCTTTGAGAGTTGTGAAAAAATTGGAAAGGGATCAAGTTTCACTGCTCTTTATTAACAATAAAAAAATATGTAGACAAAAAAAGCAATATTTTAAAAATGAAGCCATAATAACTGACGCTGGGGTGCATATGTACCCCGCTCGGTACCTCGAGGGTTGATGATAAATTTAATCTAAGATTCTATCGACCACATTCTGATGCATGTTCACGTTGTGATACCTACCAAAATAGATACTTCTAAATTTGAAGCACGCAAGATTGAACTTGAGCTTCATCAGGGACGAGCTGACTAAGCTACCACAGTAAAAGACAATAACATCGAAACATATAAACTATCGACAGATACTGTTGTTGTATGTTTTGATCTTTAGCAGGATATAGCTTTCAGAGTTTCCAAGTGATTATATTTTGCATAATTCGGTATGTCCAATCTCCTCTTCCAAATGAAAAACGGTTGATTGCCTATGGTGACTCCTATGGGGGTCAAAATTAAAACAAAAATTGATGTAAACTATTTATGCTTCTGACCCATGTAACTCATCTTGAAGAATTGCATCACAAATTTTTCGAGCCGGGTCACACATATATGGAGTGTGTCCGAGCATTTGGTGTAACAGAGAAACGGAAATTTCATCAAGTATTTTTACCCCAAGACTATGTGAAGGTAATAAAATCAGCAACTAGGAGCTTTGAGGTCAATCAGATGACAAAAGAATATTTTTATTCATTTTCACATCTTTCTGACATAATGAGCGATACTAAAAGAGAAATCACTAACCATAAGTTAGGTTTTATACGTATTGCTCACTTTCACTATAAAAAATGTTTTGACAGGTACTATTTTCAATTTAAACATATCAGTGATGCTGAATTTCCTTTCTCAACATGCAAGTGCCAATTTTTGGGTGATGGTGGACCACCAAATGATCTATAAAATATATTATCAACGTTGAATGACAACTCTCTAATAATTGCAACAGCAAAATGGGAAGATTTGTAGCGTCTGCTGTATTATACTGTAACGAGGTTTTTGTTTTAATAACTATTGCAAGTTTCCGAATTTTGTTTTATTTAATATAGCTTATAACCCGTTATACAATTGTACAATTGTAATTCACATAACGAAACGTCTTATTTGAAATCATCAACTAAATGATATGTGTGTACATCCTCTTTATAGAGTAATTTTAACAAATTTTACTTAATAATGATGTAACATCAAACATTTTATTTCATTATATGTAGCAGTTACAGGGTTTGATGTTTTTTGACACCTGTTGTATGTTTTTCTCTTGTCGACAGCTTTGAGAATGGCCTAATGGCTGAAAGCGCTTAGCTGGAATTTTCAGAACTCGTCCTTTCATTCACTGAATTTATATCTATTATGTACTCCATATTCAGACAATTCCATTTAAAAATGTACACTTTGAAAAAATAATAATCTGGGTTCTATATTGAGCGGTGTGAATAAAAACAAGTAGGACAAGTAAATACTTGAACATATCAAAATAACAAGTAAACGCCAAAATTGAAGTGAATAAAACAAGTATTTACTCTTACTCGTGAGTAAATACTTGAGAGGCTAGTAAAACCCGGAAAAATGCCAATTTTGGTGTGAATAAACGCAAGTAAATACTTCTCTAGCAAGTAAATACTCGTCTATTCGCAAGTCAACCCGACCCCAGACTTGCAGTCGTACTTGTACACGAAAGATGGCTGCATTTATGAACCGGCGTGGTGTGAAACGTTATAGAGACCGGCGTGATATAAGTCCCGATCTATCTAAGGGACTATTACGGTTTGAGAGCGAAAACGTAGATTTTCTCACTTCGCACTTTCTTGATGAAAACACTGATGCAAGGGGTGGAGAATTAACTGCACGGAAAAAGATGGAAATTTTTCTGAGATACGTTAGTGATCTAGGATTTCAAAGTGGTGTTGCCAACGACATGGGGGTTGAAAGAAGTACCGTCAGCAGAACATTTTCAAGTGTATTGGATAAAATAGTGTCGAAGTCTGAAGATGGGATTAGATTTCCACGCACTATTGAAGATATGGATCAGGCCAAGGCAGATTAGGCTTCAAAATTTTGCATTCCGACTGTCATTGGTGCTATAGATTGCACTCACGTGCATATTATGAAACCTTCGGAATTCGGCGACGAGTATGTGAACAGAAAAGGAAAAATAACAATAAACATTCAGATGACTTGTGACGCTAATGAAAAAAGTACAAGTGTGGACGCTCAATGGCCAGGGAGTGTACATGATGGCAGGATTTGGCGAGTGAGTGGAATTCAGGACGTGGTGCGCCGATATGATGGTTATGTTTGTCTCCTTGGTGATAGCGGATATGGAATTACTCCTTGGTTACTGACTCCTTTTGACGAACCAAGAAATGCTCTTGAGCGGAATTACAATTCGACCCATGCTCAGGAAAGAGTAATAATTGAACGAGTTTTTGGCCAAATGAAACGTCGTTTTTCCATACTCTCGAGCCAAGTTAGAATAGCAGTAAAAAATGTTCCCAATTTAGTAATAAGTTGTGCAGTGCTTTACAATGTAGCAAAACATTTGAATGATCCTTGGGAAGTGGAAGACGGAATCGAAAATGGTGTGGCTGAAGAAAATGTACCTCTATATAATTTAGATCGGAATGAAGTTATAAATAGACGACGTGGTCAGAAAAAACGATTAGAAATTAGTAATAATCTGATGATGTAAATACACATTTTTGACATGGAAATAAATTCAATCCTATTTCCTTTACTCCAATTGCAATCGCATATGTGAAAAAATAAAATAAAAAAGTAATAAAAAATATATAAAAAACAAAAATATATCTTTTTAAATAAGTATGTCACATGTGCGCATGTGTGTGCATAGGCCTACAGTATGTCAGGTTTAACATGGCCTGCTGGAAAAGCAAATGGGCATATACCACCAGCCTATGAGCCCTCCACCGGTCATGCCATACCCGACAAACTGTGTACAGCTGTGTACGTGACGTACGTCTCGTGACTGTGTACGTGACGTATATTATATACTTATTTCATTTTTTATTTTTGTTTTTTATTTATTTCATTATTATTTTTATTTTTTATTCTATTTTTTTAGAGAAAAGGAATATTTCAGGAAAGGAAACAGGATACAATTTATCTCAACAACAAAAATTCTTTTAAGACATCGTCTTCTTCAACCACAACGCGTTGTTCAACGGACTCCGTTCGTCTGTGTTGTGCAGCTCTTAGGTTCAACTCCGTTATCATCAGTTGTTCACGTTCAGCCTGAAGTCTTGTTAGCTTAATTTGTTCAAGTAATAATAAGCGCTGCAGCTCACCAGTTGTCAACTTTGACGTCTCTTCAGTTTCAGCTGAGAGTTTCAATTTCTTATCTTTTTTCAACTTCGTCGCATCGCTCTTACGTGTGCAAGTCACTGGTGTGATGGGCTGGTTTGATGCTAACATGTCAACGGGGTCATCTTCATTTTCCCTATTCTCATTCTCCTCATTGAGTTCAGATGTAGAACTTGCTTCCAATCCAACGCATGAAGCCCCAGGTATTTTGCAATAAACTGGGTTCTCGTTTGAATCGCAAATTGAATCTGCCTCCCATGACAACAATGTTATTGGTTTATTTCCAGTTGCGTTGACATCAGTTTTTTTGCTTGACTGCGGTTTTCATATTGTTCAATAGCTTTTTTTAACTGTCCAACACTAGTTTGCTTCCCAACGTTTTTCGAAAACTGGTCGGCTAAACATCCCCATGCCTTCTCTTTAGCAGATGCAACTTTAGGCAACATGGATTTATTTAGCACAACACTAAAGTCTTTCAATAACGCTACAAAAATAGCTCTATTGTCACAACCGGAAGTCACACTACTTTCATCCATAGCTGCAAGAGGACAAAAACAAACGGGAACGACAACTGGCTTGTGAGTAATGTCAAGTTAGTTTAGCGGCGAAAACAGAACAAGTCACAACAGGAAATGATGCGTAGTCTGTATGGCGCTACAAGTATTTACTTGTCTTTTTTGTGAATTCAGTTGTCTCGCGAGTAAATACTTGCTAGTATACCCTCGGGTTGACGAGTACACGGTCACAAGTAAACTCGACGCTTTATTCACATCGGTTTACTTGGAGTTTAAATACTCGTTACACTTTACTTGTAAGTAAATACTCGTCGTACTCGTTTTCATTCACACCGCTCATTATGTTATATCTATTCCCTCCACCAACTATGGGATGGAAGGTATTGACCACTTGCCGATTTTCATATATAGCCCATGGTATGACAATTTATGCGACATGAAAGTGAGTATTAACTTTTGTTGAGGCATTACGTCTGAGTCTAAATCTAAGTATTTGGTCTAGCGGTAACCAAAACTCCAAAATATCCGATAAAGACAAAAAATAAAAAAAAATAATCATAATCATAATAATAGTTAAAAACCAAAAAAATCAAAAATTCCTAAAAAAATGGAAAAATCCAAAAAAAGGAATGAAATAATAATCAAAAAAATTTAAACACAAACATTTTTTAATATTTTGTTGGCTTAGTACAAAAACATGTGTAAACTTATTATTTCAATAGTAAACGCATTTTGTTTCCTTTTGTTGATATAAATTTTCAAACATATTTGTGTTTACTTATTTATTGTTGTTATTTTATGTGTTTACTTGTACAACCTCAACCAGAAACGAGAAAGGACTTTCACGAGACGGTGGGATTTTTAAGAGCCCTTAAGAAACATTTTAACAATCATAGGCTCCCAGGAGCTGCAGAGTAACTTAAACTGCCTTATGCGATGGTTTCATTTTTACGGAAAGCTTTTAAATATAGAAATATACAAATATGCAATAAACTGGGTTTAAGCTTGTGATATAAACTTATTTAATACTCCCAGTAAAGAAATTAAGATGTGTTTTAAGTGGAAATGAAATGTTAGATACATTATTTTAAATTTAAAATGAGAACAAGCAGCGAGAGGAGCTCACAACCCAAAATAGACATAACGACGGAGAGATATCACCACTATCAAGAGAAGAAATCTCAGAAATAATACATGGACAAAAGAACGGCTAATCTCGTGGAGAAGATGAAATAGAGCCAGGGCTGATAAAATACGGCGGAGACGCACTAAAGACTAATATCTACCATTTGATATCAAATAGGTATATGAGAACAAGAGACATTGCCACAAGCGTGGGAAACCTCAATAACGGTACCAATTCACAAGAAAGGCAAAAAGGAAGAATGTAGAAACTATAGACAGATCAGGCTACTGGACACAGCGTATAAAATCATGGCCAAAACCATAGAAAAAAGGTTAAAAGAATATGGAGAAAACTTGTTTGGAGACAATCAGTGCGGATTCAGATCTGGAAGATCAGTCATGGACCATATTTTCACCCTGAAGCAAACGCAAAGAATGGGGTACGAATACGATCTACCAACCTATGCCATTTTTATAGACTTCCAAAGGGCGCATGACAGAGTAAATAGAAAATCTTTATACAGTATTATGAATGATCTAAGCATCCCAAAAAAACTGTATGTAAGTATATGTGTGTATTACCAAAATGACACTCGAGCGTACAATAACTAAGATCAAGGTGAACCAAAAAACGTCAGAAAGCTTCGAGACCAATACAGGATTAAAACAAGGAGATTCATTGACCGCCACCTTGTTTAACATTGTATTAGAATGGGTGATACGCAAAACCAGCATGAACAGGGCAGGGACACCGAAACCTAAGACAACACAATTACTGGCATACGCGGACGATGTAGTACTGCTATCAACATAAGAAAACGAACTGAGAAGAATGTGCAGGGCGTTCATAGAAACAGCAGAGACAATGAACCTGCGAGTCAATGAAGACAAATCGAAGTTTATGAAAATGAAAACACCTCAAAGAAAAGGAGCAATGAGGAATTTTTCAATACAACTGAATAGACAGAAAATAATGAACTTCGGACAAGTTCAAAGCTTTGTACTTATATCTAGGTGTGGTTATCAAGGACGACGGCGACGAAGGAGGGAATTTAGAAACTAGGTTGATGAAAGGAAGTGAACAGACAGGAACATTAAACAAGATAATAAGTTCAAAGAAGACCTCTCCAGAAAGCCACAGCTACATCTGTACAAATCAGTAGTCTACGGAAGTGAAACGTGGATACTTAACAAAGCAAAGGAAGACAAATTAGATAGATGGGAACGGAAAATACTCAGGAGAATATTAGGGGGGAAAGAGGGAGATATGTGGCTAAGAAGAACGAATAACGGAATACAGAATTTATTTGGGGAAGCAGGATTAAGTAAAATAATAAGATCCAGAAGAATAGTTTGGCTGGGGCACGTACAGAGAATGCGAGATAGCATAAGGACTAAAAGAATAATTGATATGGAACAAGCCGGAATAAAAAAGAGTGGCAGACCAAAGAAAAGATGATATGCAGAAGCGATAGAAGACCTAAGAGAGAGTGGAATCCAGGACAGGAAAACGAAGGCAAAGGATAGGAAGGAATGGAAGGAATGGAAGGAAATCACTTCCAAGCAATGGGCCTAAAAGGCCTGCGTAAAGCACTATATATATATACACACATATATATATATATATATATATATATATATATATATATATATATATATATATATATATATTAATATGAATTGGCTATGGTGTAATAAGAATGTTATACTTATTTTATTTTAGTTTAAATTTACTTTAAGTTTATTGTTTGCCCGTTATATTGATGATTTTATATATATGATAAACAGTTTATATTACTAACATGAAAACTTCTCATCTCAGGGTAGAGTTCAAGTATTTAGGATAAAATGATTTTAGAATTCTATATATATTAGCGCCAAAGTTAATAAATGCTTTATATTTCAAAAATAAATTTGTTAATCAGAATATGTTACTTGTTCAATGATTCCAAACTAAATACGGTCCTGTCCTGCTTAAAACAAATCTGCATAATTCAATAGATGTCATTCAGAGCTTCTGCCTATGGTAAGTAGATGGTGCGCAAGTCACCAGATGAAATGAATAACTGAATAACTCAAAAATAGTTTAAAAACGTTCTTCAAAGGAAAAAACGATATTTAATTTAATGAAAATAAATACATTACACTTTTACAAGTGTTCTTGAAGAAATTCAACTATCTAAAAGGATGACTCTTTCATACAACATACACGCACTCTGGTGAGATATTATTATAAGAGTGAAATACAATTATACAACTTCATAAACATATGATTTCATAGAAAATGGCGAAATACACTCCTAAAAGCGTCTATGCGTCACAAAATTTTAGTTCTTTGCATAAATTGGTAAGTACGCTTGACTTTTTTAATATATTAATAAATTAACTTGTACTACCTTATTCACTTCACTGTTTTGTTTGTTCATCTCAATGATCCGTTTCTTTTATTTGTTTCAGATTCTCCTCCTGGAAAAACTCCATGCTGGCATTCCGTTTCTACCAGAACAGGAATCGATGCTGTATTTCATTCAAAGTCCAAGCAGTTTATATAAATTCCATTATTCAGTGTTTTCCAAAAGCTATTGTGGCTATTTTACTTCCACAAGACACAAGACACCATATTAAAAAAAAATCATGGTTAGTACTGTACAACATTCGACAATTCCTTTTTTAATTATTAATATAAACTTAACTACTTACACTGATGTATATCTTGTAAGTATAATGTATTTGTACTTGAATTCTATAGTCAAATTTTTATCTTCCAAATAATTTCAAATGATTTTCTTTACCAAAGAGTTTTGCTGCTTACAAATTTTTCTTCCCAAAAAAAAACCTCTAGTCAATAGCCCCCATAATCAACAATTTTTAACATTCCGATTTTTTTTTCGTTAGCAACATAATTGTCGCCGATATGATCTTTTTTTAAATGTTTATTTACCAATCAAATTTGACTATTTATTTTATCACTCAAATTCTTCATTTCAACCAGTGAAATGTTCATCCATTATATCAGGATATTGTATTCTAAGGTTTCTAATTGCTTAGACTTCCTATATTATTTTCATTCAATTATAATTCCTAGTATTGTTAAAATGACATTTCCTAACCTCCAAGTATGTATGTCAAATGAATATTCTTAATGTTTTAATAGATGACAGCTGTTACCTTTAAATATATATGCAAAATGAATATTCGTTTTTTTTTATGAGTCATGTTCTCTGAAATTCACATTATTATATACTTTTCTGCTCTGTTATGTCTAAACAGCTACACTAACTTACTTTAATGTTTTAATCAACAAATATTATGAGATTAGCTTGACTTTACAAAATGAAGCATTATTAGTTTCTTATCATGAACAACTTCTGATACTTGATCTTTTTAATAAAAGTTTGGTTAATTTATTTCACATAAATTGTTTATCACACCTATTCGCGATTATCCCTACATTATACAGTCTGTCCTTTCTGTATGCCTTCTCTATCGAATAGTGGATCGTACAGATTGTCTCCATTCAAATGTTAAAAAAAAATTTTTTACTTGAAAAAAAATTCTTCTAGATTACAATGCACAATCTTAATTCTTTATTGTTTGATATACAGGGTGTTTCACTCTATAATAATATATATATATATATATATATATATATATATATATATATATATATAATGTATCAAGAAGGTAGTCTCGACGGCTAATTAGAAAACAAAACTTATGATTCTTGGGGATTCCGTCTATAGGTGATAATTAAAACTCTTTTTTACTATCCAACGTTTCGAAAATGTTTATTTTCTTTATCAAGAGCTAAAATATAATTTTGGATAATTCACTGTTATAGTTGAACAAAATTAGTACTTACTGCAAGGTGAGTTATGTCTTTAAAACTTTATGAACCATGAGTTAACATTAGGTATGTTATAATACATTATATTTTGATTTTGAAAATCTAGCAGAAATTTCAACGTATTTTTTTCTTGTACGTTGAAATTTCTGCTAGATTATCAAAATTAAAATATAATGTAATATAACATACCTAATGTTAACTCATGGTTTATAAAGTTTTAAAGACATAACTCACCTTGCAGTAAGTACTAATTTTGTTTAACTATAACAGTGAATTATCCAAAATTATATTTTAGCTCTTGATAAAGAAAATAAACATTTTCGAAACGTTGGATAGTAGAAAAGAGTTTTAATTATCACCTATAGACGGAATCCCCAAGAATCATAAGTTTTGTGTTATATGTATATATATATATATATATATATATATATATATATATATATATATATAATACGCAACGAATATATATATATATATATATATATATATATTATTGTAGTTTATTTTGTATGAATTTAATTTGCCCGGTATATTTAAGAAAATTATCTAGGTTCAACAATGCCACACAATGCACTTACCTTCACCTCTTCTTACTATTGAATTTTTTTTAATAAGCACTCCGCTTCTCAGAGTCTTGGGTTCATAAGGTCAAATATTCATATGATTTTTCTTTTAGTAATAAGCGCCAAATCAAAAAAAAATTTTTATTAGTTAAAAAGTTTCAAACAAAAAATGAAACTCTTGCTTTTCTTTTCTCTAAAAATTTTTACAGAACGGTCCTGCACATTCTGTTTCGGGATCCCTCTGCAGTTGTGATCTGTCTGATCAATGATACCAACTGCCAAAATGATAAAAGAAACAATCGTCTAGAAATGAAATTCTCCAACAATGTAGTTAAATCTTTCAAATGAACAACATTTAATACGAAATCAAAAAGACAAATACATTATTCAAATACAAAATTTTTATAAAAAGAATAACTTATCTATGATGATCTTTCACACGAAACACATTCGCAACAAATGAATTTAGTCTAAATACTTGCAAGTATGCAACTTATTATACGTTATTTACAAAAGAACACAACTTAATATTATACAAAAGAACAGAACTTCATATTCATAAGAGAAAATAAAATGGTGGAAAGTCATACAACACAACACACATTGTCATCACAGTTTCAATATCTAATATTCAATGTACACACGGTAAGTTATATTTAAAATGAAACAGCTTTTAAATACCTTCTATCATCCGCTGATTATCAATGAATTTGTCAATTTATTCTACTCTCACTTTGTAGGCTGCTTCGAAAATGTCGGTATTGATTCAAGAATCCATTCGAATCAATTTAATTTCGAAGGCTTTCCATGCATAGATTCTCTTCAAAGATCGTGGAAATTATTGTTCCCACGATACGGGATATATCTAGACTTTTCAGGATGGTTAAAGCCAATATTCTCTGCATATAGTATTACCTCTCTTCAGGAATGCTTTTTGGAGGTTAGTATCACTGTTTTCAAACTTATTTTACCTTAATTTTAACAATTCTTATATTATTTCTAAAGAAGAATGTATTTTTTTCTGATTTTTCAATACTACTCGTCAACAACCTTCTTTATCTCCCTAAGCAACCACTTTTTTCTAAACAAGAAACCTTATTTTTCATTAGCCCTCTGTTTATTGAAATCATAAAAATAATTGTAACCAATCAAAATAACTCATAGTAGTTCAGTCAAAAGATTTCATTTAATTATTTAAAATATTAACTTTTTTAATTATAAAACATACTTTTTAACAATTCTAAACTAACAATTCATCTATTTATCTTTTGCATTTTATTAATTCTTAAAATTTTTTAGCTGTCATGGATTTTTCTCTACCCAGCTGACACATACTTCCAGAAGTCAAAGATTTTATAACCCTAATGTTTTTATATGGAATTTCAACTTTGGGTATATTACAAGAAATATTTCTAGGGCTTCTAAATAGTTTAATGGCATCTAATGGGAATTTAAGATAATGCATAAACATTTAACGATTTCAATTGAAAAGTGGACTCATTCATTTCATAACAGGTGATGTTTTTTTAAATTTTTCTCTTAAATAGTTTGAATCCTTATTATTTTTGTGTCATGTATGTGTATACAAGGTACATTATAAAGTTTAAAGAAATTTCATTAGTTTAATTTAGTTTAAATTTGACTCTCGAATAGTTTTTTCTTCAATAATTTTATACTCGATAATATCTTAAATTATAATTAACTCGTGTTAGATGTATACAGTGTGTAGCATCATTTTTTCACAATAATATATATATATATATATATATATATATAAATATATATATATATATATATATATATTAATATTTCTAATCCTTTAAATATTTAATATTCTTTAATTATAATTGCCCCGCGATGTGAACCAAATTATAATATGTTGTCACAGCGACAATTATTGTACATGCCACTTAAGTACGTATTCTATTTCAATTTTGACAGTAGTTGTCAAAATAAATATGCCCGGCGCCAATAAATATCAATCTAAAGATGAATTTATATACAACCGACCTATTACTCCTATCTCAGGGTGAGATCAAATTTGTTCAAAATTAATTCTTCAAATTTATTTGTTTTTTTAAAACGTATTTCCAAATTAAATGTATCACTATTATCAAACTCTCGAATAACAGTTAATTCAACATAATAAAAGGCCCTTTAATTATTTTATGACATTTACTATTTTACTGTCACTAAAAAATCAACCAAATGTCACTGATTAAATTAAAAATTCTATGAATTAAAAATTCTATGAATGTAAAATGATAAGTTCAATGAGATTGGATACTAAATGAATACTACCGTGAGTTAGAATCAAAATTTTATATTATACTATCAGATACGCAAATTCAACAAAATTATTATTCCCAAAAGATACCATAAAAGAACAACAGTCATAATCTCTACAAAAATTAGAGTACAGTATGCTAGAATTTAACCTAATTAATTATTATTATCAAGACGTTCAACTTGTGTAATTTACACTTAACGTGTGTTATATTTGGTAACCCCGTATATGGTTCAACACTGTAGATGCTGACAGCGGACTTTATTATTTGTTTATTGTTGAATTATTATTGTACATATTTTTATTGCTGATATAGATAGTTTTGCTAGTTAATAAATTCATTTTACATATTCAGTCTGATGTTAACTGTTAAATAATAAAGATCGTAATAATAAAATAATATTGTTTATTTGAATTTTTGAAAGTAGTTGTAATAAAGTAATAAAATTGTTTTTTAAAAATAAGTTCTCGATACGGAGACATATAAGTGGCGCAGTCAGTAGGATTTTCGTAGGAAATCCATCGTGGACAATCCGTGAGTGTCAACTCTTTGACGAAAATCGAAACCAAACCAGTTCCAGTGGAATCCATCGTGGAAGCCAGGGACACATCTTGAAGAAACCGTTGCTAGATACAGATAACGGATGTGGTAAGAATTTAGTTCATGTCAGACTCCTCTTCACCTATAGAATCCTTAAGTGAAATCGATAGCTCTGAAGAGTTCGATAACTTCGATAATTATTTTTCAAATTCAAACTTTATAGATAATAGTATAATTAATAGTTTAAGCAATTTAACAATCGATATGCCGGTGCCAACTTTAGATATTAAAACTTTGTCAATTATTCCAAATTTTGATGGAAATGCAACTAAGTTACATAGATTTATAAGTGTTACCGAATCAATTCTAACTCATTATTTTGATAGAGAAAATTTACATAATTTCCAAAATATTCTTCTACTAAATGGTATTCTTAATAAATTAGAAGGTAGAGCGGAAGAAGTGGTAGCTATAAGTGGTTCAAATAGTAATTGGACAGATATAAAAAACACATTAATTTCAAACTTTGGGGATCAAAGAGATGAAAATTGTTTAAATCAGGACTTAGTAAATATGAGACAAAAAACCAATGAAACTACTTATCAATTTCACGAGAGAATTTTGCAGTTACTTAACACTATATGTAATTATATTGATTTACATAGTCAAGGACTTGAAAGGGACTCAAAAAGATCATTCTTCACTAAACAAAGTTTAAAAACATTTCTCGCAGGTTTAAAGGAACCGCTAGGTCCAATAATTCGAGCTATGAGACCTAATAGTCTAGAACAAGCTATACAATTTATAAGAGAGGAAGATAATATTAATTATATTCAGAAAGGCCAACATTTTTCTAATAACATAAATTCTAATAATAGTGTGAGGAAATCTAATAATAATTCATGGTATCATAATTCAATGCCTCAAAATTATAGACAAAATTATTGGCAGTATCCTAGCCAACCTCCTATAAGAAACCCATCATATCAACAACCATTTCCCAGAGGACCCATTCAAATACAACAGCATACAAATCCTCCTCATTCTCCTAAATATCCAAATAATAATCAAGCTTTTAGAAACCCCCAGAATGTATGGAAACCAAACCCGCAATATAAACCAAATCTCCCTACCCCTATGAGTACTTCGACTAGACAAACTTCAAATCATTTCAGATATCAAAACCATAATCATAACCGTAACCAAAAACCAAACTATATTGCCGAAGAAATATTTAATAGTAATACTTCAGATAATACTAGGGATGAAAGCGAAATAGCTCATTCTTCTAATCAAAATTACGAATACTATAGTGACGAAGTAGATGAAAATTATTCAGAAAATGGAAATTTTCAATTGGTTCACGAAATGGACGAAATGACATAATTGAATTGAATATTTCTACAAATAAACCAGAATTACCTTTTCTTAAAATTTCAAATCCTCCTCTAAAATTATTATTAGATACTGGTGCTACAAAATCATTTTTACGACCAGAAATTGCGGAAAAATATTATAAAGAAAAAATTTTCTTGGAACCTTTTACTGTTACAGCAGTGTATCAGTCGTCAACTCATCAACACTGTGCTAAAATACCTTTATTTTCAGAGTTTAAACAAAGTGGTAATATAAAATTTCATTTATTTGATTTTCATGAATATTTTGATGGTTTAATAGGGTCAGATGATTTAAAATTACTTAACGCCAAAGTTGATTTTGAAAAATCAAGTGTAGACACTCCATTTGCTTCTATACCTATAAATTATTTTTCAAGTAACCGTAAATGTAGCTTTAAGACAAAAATAGAACCATATAGTAGAATTCTAATTAATATTCCTGTATCGACATATAATGGTGATATTTTGATACCAAAGCAAAATATAAAAAATTGTGAAATTCCTTCTATTCTCACAACTGCAAAAAACGGATATGCAATTGTAGAAATTTTTAATAAAACGAGCGAAGACATTATTTTTAATTTAACAGAACCTATAAAATCAGCTGCTTTTGATGAAAATTGTTATGAGTTATTTCACGCAGATGTTAGAGACAGTGGTTACACTGAGAAATCTGACATCGAAGCACTTTTAAGAACCGATCATTTGAATTCGGAAGAAAGAAATCATATTTTGAAACTTTGCCGTAAATATAATGATATATTTTATAGAGAAGGAGAACCTTTAACTTTCACTAATCAAATTAAACATAGTATAAAAACTAAAGACGAACTTCCAATTTATTCAAAATCTTATAGATACCCTTTTGCACATAAACAAGAAATTCAACGTCAAATTAAATCTATGTTAGATCAAGGTATTATAAGGCCAAGTACAAGTGCCTGGTCTTCGAATATTTGGGTTGTCCCAAAAAAACCAGATGCGTCAGGGAAGAAAAAATATAGAATTGTAGTAGATTTTCGTAAGTTAAATGAAAAAACTGTAGATGATAGATACCCTATTCCTTTAATAAGTGACGTAATGGATAAACTAGGTAAATGTAATTATTTCAGTACTTTAGATTTAGCTAGCGGATTTCATCAAATAGAGATGAGTCCCGAAGATATACCAAAAACAGCTTTTAGAGTTGAAAACGGTCATTACGAATATTGTCGCATGCCAATGGGTTTAAAAAATTCACCCGCAACTTTCCAAAGGGTTATGGATAATATTCTCAGAGAATTACAGAACGAAATTTGTTTAGTGTATCTCGATGACATAATAATATTTTCGACTTCATTACAGGAGCACGTAACTAATCTTGATAAAGTTTTTAAACGATTAAGAGAAACAAATTTTAAATTACAATTAGATAAGTGTGAATTTTTGAAAAAAGAAGTTGCTTATTTAGGTCATATAGTAACACCGGAAGGAGTTAAACCCAACCCGGATAAAATTTCAGCTATAAAAAATTATCCAATTCCAAAGACTACCAGAGAAATAAAATCATTTTTAGGTTTGATTGGATATTATAGAAAATTTATTAAAGATTTCGCAAAAATTACTAAACCTCTTACTAAATGTTTAAAAAAGGATGCAAAAATTATACATGATGCTGAGTTTAAATGTTGCTTTGAAACTTGTAAAAATCTTTTAGAAAACGAACCAATTTTACAGTATCCGGATTTTAATAAAGATTTCATTTTAACTACAGATGCTAGTAATATTGCTCTGGGTGCAATATTATCGCAGGGCACAGTTGGGAGAGATAGGCCCGTATCTTATGCTTCTAGGACTCTTAATGAGTCAGAACAAAATTATAGTACAATAGAAAAAGAATTGTTAGCTATTGTGTGGGCTACAAAGTATTTTAGACCCTACTTATACGGTAGAAAGTTTAAAATTATTACTGATCATAAACCATTGAAGTGGCTTATGAATTTGAAGGAGCCAAACTCTAGGTTAGTGAGGTGGCGCCTCAAGCTGGAGGAATTCGATTATGAGATTGAATATAAACGTGGAGTAGCAAACAGCAATGCTGATGCTCTTTCAAGGGTAGAAATCAATTCCAAAGAAATATTCGAATATATGGAAAATTTTAATAAAGCTCTTTCAGAGGATCCACGAGATAATGATGAAAATGAGTCTTTAATAGTAAACTTGGATGATAATAATGACGACAGGGAAGGAACAGACGATCTCACTGTTCATACCAGTAGAGAAGAGCCAATTTTAGGAATGACAATTACGGAAAAATGTGTAAATTTTTATGACCACCAAATCATAATAGATTTTGTTTTACATTCGGCAGCTAAACCTAAAATAGAACAAATTTTCAAATCAAAAAAACGATTACATGTTCAAATTGCATTAAATAATTTACAACAAGACATTATAAGTTTATTTAAAAACTATGTAGATCCAAAATACACTTATGGTATATATTTCTTGAAAGAAGGACCCATATCACGTATGTTAGAGATATTAATAGAAACGTTCAAAAATTCGGCTTATAAGTTAATACATTGTAAGTTAAAATTGACAGATATAGATGAAAAAGACGAACAGCATGAGATTATTCGACACACTCATGAAGGTGAAACTAATCACCGTGGCATAATTGAGACAGAGACAAGAATAAAAAGAACTTATTATTGGCCTAGTATGAAAAATGATGTAACAGATTTTATTAACAAATGTGAAATATGCCAAACTAATAAATATGATCGTAATCCTCCTAGACAAAAATTAATGATCACTCCGACGGCATCCAAACCGTTTGAAATTATTTATATTGATTGTTTTTCAGCACAAAATCAAAAATTTTTAACATTAATTGACAGTTTTTCTAAATATGGGCAAGCTTATCCAATTATGTCTTTAACAGGAGTAGAAATTATTAAAGCATTATTAATTTTTATGACTCATCATGGTAAACCGACATTAGTAATTATGGATAATGGTAAAGAACTCAAAAATTCATTGTTACAAGAATTTTTTGATGTGCATAAAATTAAAAGTCATTATGTTTCTTCTCAATCGAAAGGTGCTATAGAACGTTTTCATTCCACAATAATCGAACATTTAAGAGTTATTAGAGCAAAAAATAAAGATAAAATTAATATATTAATGGATATGCCTTATGCAATTTTAGGTTACAATAATTCAATTCACTCTGTAACTAAACAGAAACCTATAGATATTATAAATGGACATTTCGATTCGGAAGAAATTTTCGATATAGATATTGACAAAAAATTAATTAATAATTATATACACGAACATCGCGAGACAACCGTAGAACTTTATAAAAAACTGAATGAACGACTTATAACAGAAAAAGAAAAAACAATAAATTACCATAATAAAGACAGGCACGAACCTTTAGAATACGAAGCGGATACAGACGTTTATCGAAAAAATACAACACTTATTAGAAATAAATTGAATCCAAAATTTAATAAAGATAAAATCAAAGAAAATAAAAACACTACGGTAACAACAACGAGAAATGCAATTTTACACAAACAAAATTTAAGACGACCAAAAACTAACACGACAAAACTTTTACAGGATGCCACTAATCCTTATGATCCTGGTCCTACAACCAGTAAAACCCCAGGAAATTCAAATGATGAACCTGAACAATAATCCTGGAATACTTCCTTATTTATGTACCGCTAAAGTTAAATCTAGTATTCATACATTTCTTCATTATTATGATCTTTTACCAATTAGAAATGAAATTCAAGTTTTAAAATTAGCTTTCAAAAATGTAACAGAGGCTATTCAAATTGGCCTTAGTTATCCATATCATAAAGAATTAGAAAATTTTATTAAAGGTGTTTCTTATCAATTAAATAGTGCAGAAAATGAATTAAATTCTTTAATGCCTTCTATTAGGGTCAAACGAGGTCTTTTCAACGGACTTGGCAATGTAATAAAAGTTATTTCCGGGAACTTAGACGCTGATGATGCATTACGATATGATGAAGCGATTTCAACACTACAAAATTCTCAACAGGAAATTGTAAACAATCTAAATCAGCAAATCTCACTTACAAGTGATATAATTCAAAACTTTAATGAAACAATGAACTTAATAAAACATAATCAGGATATAATTTTTTCAGGAATAGAAAAAATCAGAAATTCGCTTAATACGTTTATTTTTGAATTTGAAGATGATTTACAAACGCGAAATATTTTAGATCAGTTAAATCTGAATATAAATATAATTTTACAAATATTAGGGGAAATAGAAAATGCTATAGCATTTGCACGCCTTGGTATACTTCATACAAGTATAATTAAAATTGAAGAAATGGAATCAATGGTATATACAGTTTTAAAATTTCATACAGTAGATGAAATACTTTTTCAAAATTTAGAAAATGACACTTATAAATATTATGGAGTATTAGATGTAGAATCATATTACTCAGGCACAAAGATTATTTTTGTTATTCACTTTCCTATAGTATTACCTGATATATATTCTTATTATCACCTTTATTCCATACCTACCCCAAATTCTACTACGATTATCCCTCGTAATACCTATCTGATAATGAATGACGATTTCTACCAATACATCCAACAACCCTGCATCAAGCTAGAAACCAGCCACTACTGTCCAGATGGAAGAATGTCCAGGGGAGTGGAGAGCGAAGATTGCGTATTCGAATTACTACAGTTACAGCATCTCAAACCCAAGAGTTGCCAAAGAACCCCAATCAAAATTTCAAGAAATCTAGTTCAACAAATTGATGACGCTCACTACATTGCTATTTTTATTAATCGAACCAAAATAGAAACACGATGTGGAAGAAATGACTTCACATTCCTAAAAGGAAATTTTCTCATCAATGTACCTTATAAATGTGAATTTATTTTAGAAAACGAAAATTTTATAAATGAAAAATTTATAACGAAAGGTCAACCTCTATTGCTGCCTGAAGTTACCATAGATTATTCAAGAAAAGAAGAGGAACTACCCGAAATACATTTAGAAAATATACCACTAGATGACATCCATTCACTTCAAGAAAAACAAAAACAAATTAAACCAATGGTCTTGAAACATCTCAACGTAAACCCAGTTTCACCCTGGAATATAATGGCGTATATTATAATAGCCATTTTAATATGTATCTACGTCGCAACAAAAATTAGAAAACTTTATGAATTAACCACAGAAGCTTCCATAGAAGAGGTAGAAGATGAAACAGTCCATCCTAAGCCACAACCAAGGGCATTTTTCACTCCTTGAAATATGCCAAACTCTAAGGGCGGAGGTGTTATATTTGGTAACCCCGTATATGGTTCAACACTGTAGATGCTGACAGCGGACTTTATTATTTGTTCATTGTTGAATTATTATTGTACATATTTTTATTGCTGATATAGATAGTTTTGCTAGTTAATAAATTCATTTTACATATTCAGTCTGATGTTAACTGTTAAATAATAAAGATCGTAATAATAAAATAATATTGTTTATTTGAATTTTTGAAAGTAGTTGTAATAAAGTAATAAAATTGTTTTTTAAAAATAAGTTCTCGATACGGAGACATATAAGTCGTGTATCAATGTCAAATAATAAAATTTCTGCTCAAATTGTCTATTCACTTGATGTTGAAAGTAATATATGTATCGATAATTTTGGTATATTTCAAAATTTCTTATATAGATGCATCTAAATTTTCAACTGTATTTAAAAAGACCAGATATTTCTCGAGAAATAAATTTAAAAAACTGGAAAGGACTCACCAAATGGATCAGGAAAACTCGTACTTATTCTAAACGTATTTAGAATTCTGCTAACTTTCTAAATATATACAATTTAGAAAACTGGAACCACATACACTTTTTACGATGCAATTCTTATCCGAATTATACACGAACTTGCTTTATCATATAGGTTATTTATCTGATTGTATGATATACAATTTATACAATCTACCAAAAAATTGAGACAACTCTAATTCTGATGTTGTCTCTTCAAAGGATAAAAAACTACTGACTAAATTTTAATAAAATTAATAATTCTCCTTTCCGTTGGTTACCGATTTTTCTTGTTTTTTTAAAAAATTACTAATCTAGGATTCTCGATAACCAAGTGATATTTTGAAATTCTTTTATTACATTTTTAATGTTGCTAGCGGAGACCTCTATATTTTGCAATTTCAAATATTTTCTCCAAATCCTATTATGTTCTATCTATCATTAGATATATTCTACACAAATGTCATCGAAATTATGAAATGTTATGTATGATATTTCTACTGAATCTTTCAAAATTTGATAATTTACATATAGTACAGTGTGTATCGAAAGTATGGCAGCCAAAATTAAATAAATTTCCTTATGCTTTACTTATTCTTTAAATTTCAAATAGAGGATCTGTATTAATATATATATATATATATATATATATATATATATATATATATATATATATATATACATATATATTTCAACCGTTGATAACTCGTTAATTCTGTAACAGTCATATATAGTGGTTTTTAATAATTTTATTACATCTAAATGTTTGATCAATTCCTTATCACATCGCTCCTTGCGTTCGTAAGGCCCATTCTTGGCTATTTTACGTATAGTTGAAAGGGGAAATTCTGTTAAATCAGATACTGCTTGCATTAATTCTGTTTCCTCATTGAAACCAAACTTCTCCCGTAGATTCTTATACACATTGAAACATATTCTCTATGTTTCCAAATTTAAATGGCGTCGAATCCTGTTTTCACTTTGATCACAATTATTTAAATTTTCGTTGTTGTTACACACAATATTTTGGACCGAACTCGATATTTCTCAAGTACTCCACATTGTAAATACCTAATTTTTAACTGAAAATATAACTGCTATATAATAAATATGTAAACTCACACAAATTCCTCAGAAAAACACTACACTCTTTCTTGATGTCAGCCTGCCAACTAAAGAGTGACTGTGGGTTATCTCTGGTGAACACCTGTTGTGTTCGAAAAAATTACCATCTCAAAATATAGTTATAATTCAGTAGAAGATGGGAGCAATAATAAGTTGTTTGAAATTTATATTCCTAATTATTCTTAATAAAACGAGATATAAGGTAGTGTCAATTGTCTGATGTAATATTTACGATGTTTTTAAATATAAATAGGTTAATATTGTTTATAGACATGCATTTTGCTCTATACATTAACGCTAAGTATCTTAAAGAGTAAAATGTCGCTCCACAATTGCAAGTTAAAAATAATCGTTAGACAGTCAATAAATGTATTTAATAATTATAAAAGTATTGAATACATTTTAACGGTAATTAGTTGAAAAATTATAATATTAAATGAATATATCATCAAATAATTATTTTAAATTATAATATTGACTGGACTATGATGGTATTAAAGTCAAACGATAAGCCGAAACCTTAAAGTTCGTACTATATCTTTTACTCCTACTATACCTAAATATGTATTTGAGAAGAATGGTATTGGACGAGTGCATCCTCACAATATTGACATAAAGTGCGCAAATATGGACAATAACAAAAAAAAACATCAACATAATGACCATAAACACGAAGAACTGTGGAGAGCAACACTGGGTCTAGGGCCAACAGATAGGAAGGCAAATGAATGAGTGAGAGCTGGATCGGAAGACAATGATGTCAGACAAGCAGGCGACAGATAGGAACAGCAGTATGTGAAGTACTTCAGTCAACAGAAGCATGTAAGCGATTAAGCGGCGAGGTCTGGAGTCAATTTCTGAAAATATGTTGAAGCATTATTTTGATAAATGGATAATTTGCATGGCATAATGGTATTATTTCGAAAGGGCCAATACAAACGAAGAATTTGGATAAGAAATACATATTTACTTTCATTGACTCCACAATACAACGGTATTAAAAAGTGAGAACTATAATTCAAAATGAGGAATAGTTGAAAGACCATCGTAAGACGTGGTTAATACTATATTCATACGCGTGTACCTATTGTCTTGAGGATATAATATGTCGGTGAGGTTAGCATTTATGTGTATACTCTCTCTAATAATAGGTACTTTTGTGAGTTAACTCGACCAGTGCATTAGAGTAGTGTATTTATCCATTATTTCTAATGAGTAAATTATCATTATTTTATACCGGTGAGCTAAACATGCTCAGTCTCGCCATATATCAACTCAGAAAGTAGGTTCCTCATTTAAATCGGAGATAAGCAAAAAAAATATTGGTGTAATATGAAGCCCAGCTTTGAGGGGGTTGAAATATTATTAGATACCATGAATTCCATTGATCAGTCATTTCTTCTGAAACTTCAAATGTGAATATTACTAATAATATATCATGTTTCTAAAATTGACTTCAGCTTTGACATCAAAAATTTTTTCTTCGTCTAATTATCATAAACTGATTTTGCGAAACTGTACTCGTAATGCTCAAACATATCACCCTGTACTTAAACACCTTGCGATACATAAATATAACAGATAAACATTCTGATCTAGTTAATTGGAGTTTTTTTCGTACGTTTATATTTTAACAACTTTACGATCAGAAAGCTAATTTAAAACATCCTCGAATCAGAAAACATATTTAATTGTAGTCGTTACGTGCTTAGGGAGGATTTTTTTTTATTCTGACATGTCATATATTAAAGTAACATTGCCCTGGGGATTTTTGCTACAAAACGTTTTCACGTTACTGTATTGTGTGTAGGCAGGCAGTAAATGTTTATTATGCTTTATAACATATTTATTTAGGTAATCCCTTTAATTTTACACAGGACAATATCAAACGTAACAATTTAGTTTAGCACACACATTTTGGAATAAATTTGTGTTTTGTCACATATACTGTTTATTTCCAACGATTCTTCTCTATACATTTAGGATTTATTGATTGTATTGTTGAGTGTTTTTGTGGTAAGAAGCACTGAAAAACATTGAATTTTTGATCATGAATTCGGTATTCAATATGAAATTTTTAGATGTAGCAATTTTATCTTCGATGTAAACTTTCTCAAAATGATAACGTTTCTGATGGATTATTTACAAAAGGATGTAGTTTATTCTCTAACAATAACCATGATTCTCCTGATGCGGCCAAGAGTTTTTATGGTCATTGTGCGGGAGCAATATATTTAACATTGAAAATATAGTCAACAACTGATTCCGAGAATATTCAGAGTAGATTCACTAGCAGCTACAAGCAACAATATTACCAACAACAACAACTATTCCATGACCATTTCAGTAACAAAAGTAAGAATGACCTCTAAAAAACTATCTACTAAATCTGGAATCTTCTAATTATGACTGATTCTGGTAAGCAGTGGTACTGTACAGTATAATCAAGGAGCAATGCATAGACAACATCATAGCGATTTGATTCAGTAACAATTGAAACAGAAGTGTTAGATAAATGGTTCTACTATGGGATATTTTTGCCAGAAATGAAAGGATTCACTTTAGCTATCCAGGATCAGATAGTTAACACTGAAAATTACAAACAGTGTCTGTTAGGATGTTGACCTAAATATTATCTGCTGAACGTATTTGGAAATAGGACACCATAAAGCATATTAAGTGGATCTTTCGATCCACATATTATTATAAATACTATTCCTCAGGTAGCTCTAAAATACTATTAGAAATGTGACCTGTAACCAGCCCAAAAATATAACTAATAAACTTTTGGATAAAGATAAGGCACTGATGGCTGTGACCGCCCATTTCAGTCGATGCAGCATGTATGGAAAATAAAGATGGAGGCTATCATTGTATTATATACTGGTCTTAAGGGACTCATATACGGTACAATTCGTCTATACGATCGATCTGATGAAAATCGTGACGATTGATCGCATCAAAAATATCGCTAATACACGAAACGACTGGTCGTAACGATCGATTATTTACTGGTTTGAAGCTGAAGAATAAAGACGTGTTGAAATATTTAAATACATGCCCCATAAAATGGAAAATGAACTTCTTTTCCTTGCCTATGGGGCGGTAGCGTTGATTTGGATTCAAAAGAAAGCCCAGAAGAATGTGGGTTAAGAAATGGCTATTAAAGAGAAATCAGTATTAGCATGTAAATGTTTTAAAGGAATTAAGGTTCCATCCAGAAGATTGGCACAATTATATGAGAATGACGGAACCCACGTACCTAAAATTATTGAAACTAGTATCGCCTGAAATACAAAAGAACAATACAACCATGAGAACAAGCTGTCAATAATTACGAGCGTCTAAGTGCAACTTTGCGTTTTCTAGCCACTGGACGATATTATGAGGATGTAAAGTACTCATCGATAATTTCACCACAGTTATTGGGAAAAATCATTCCAGAAACCTGCGCCGCCATTTACACAGTATGTCATGACTATTGCAAGGTATGTACTGCCATAAAAGATATATCATTCATATAATTAGAATCATTTATTTTCTTTCAAATATGTAAGACATTAGGATTGAAAGTTTTCAAAAAAAGTCATTAAATTTTGTTCTTTTTCACTTGATAACTGTTCTCGCGATGGCATATGTCTGGCAAGGAGTAAAGGTTGAGTTTGAGGTTGAGAGGACTGATTATCAGGTACATTCAATTGTACAATCTGCTCTTGTGGTAGTTTCTGTATTTGGTGTTGAGATGGAGGAGTTTTCTGAGATGAATAAGTCTGTTAGTATGTAGAGGCCTGAGCTTGTGAGTGTTGAGACGTCTGTGGCTGAGAATATGGAGATGTCTGCGGTTGCGAGTATGGAGAAGTGTTAGGTTGAGAGCAAGGAGAAATGAGAGGTTGAGAGTATGGAGAAGTTTGAGGTTGACAATTTGGGGAAGTGTTATTGAAAATATTGTTAATTCCAGTTACGAACTGTCTACTGAGGTTTCCAAGTTCTGCTCCATTGATAATTTTTTCTGCCCAGATACGTTGATCTTTAGGTAATGATTTTAATTTTGAAGCTACAGTTTTTCCGAATATGTCACATGTATCATCAGGTTTAATGCACATAATTTCGTTGTTAATATTCTGAAGAGTTAAATCTATTGTTGAATTTGACCCCTGCGTGCGATGCGTGCGGCGACTGGCGCCAGAGTGAAACAAAATCGAATCGTTGATCGTAAAGAGCCATACACTATCGATTCATCGTTACAATATTCATGATTGCATGGGTTTTAGTTGCGATTTCCGACGTCGTCTTCGATTAAGTAAATCGTTAACGATCTTGACATACACCATCGATTCGATCGGTTTGACGCGACGGATCGTACAGATAATTCTTACCGTGTATGGGGCCCTTTACGCTGCGACATACAATGATTTCATAAGCCTGATGCTATTTGCACTTGCGCTGAATTAGCATATGACTCTTCTGGTAAATAGTAATGAGTACGAATCTTTTTCTGGAGTATAGAAACTCATAGAGGATACGAACGTTATGGACAACACTTCTTTGACTATAGAAACATCCTTACGCTAAAGTTAAAGACAAAATCGAATCGATTATTTAGATACATCAACTAAAAGACACTGATAAATTTATTTTTCTCAGGAACGATTTGCTTATTCAGCATACAGCAACATGTGTATCTCAAACTCTCAAATAAGAATGTGGAAATGGATTACTGGTTTTCGGGATGGTACCGCCCCCAAAATGCTCAATGAGTTAGATCTAAAAAGCAGTAATTATTGATGCATTGTTCTTATTAAGCAGGACGCTTCAACAGTTGATTTCATCAAAACCATTTTCTACAAGGAGGCGGACTGCATGACGCAGTGGTACTTGAATTAACACACACCCAATGGTGTATATACGTCATTATTTACTATGGTTTCAACCCATATGTTTCCTAAAACGTCTCGTATTTATTCTCCTTCAAAGTAAACGCGAATTGATTTTCTGCCAGCCTCGAACAGAATATTCAAAACCTGTTCACGAACCTATAGAATGTAGGTACAAGAAATAGAAGAACGTCCTGTAGACGACAAAAGTGGAGCAGATAAAATCATCAACGATGAAAATGACTCATTACTATCAATCTCATTACTAATCTTTACACTACAGACTATATTGTATCGATGCAATATCAATTAACAGTTAGGTACGATCAAGTATATAAAATCATGCATGAAAAGTTAGCAAATGGATTTGGATTGGTTGACACCCACATTCCTCACTGTAACTACCATTCTAAAAGTATATATATATATATATATATATATATATATATATATATATATATATATATATATATATATATATATATATATATATGTATATATATTATACAGGGTGTCCCGGGACTAATGAGAAAAAAGTCAGGAGAGTATAATATGAGCCAAAATAATGTTAGTACTTCATATAAACTTTTACTATGCAGGCCCTCGTTTTCGAGTTATAGGCCTCCAAAGTTTTAATTTTGATTTTGGTTTTTATTTCTATTTTTTGTACTAGTTATTTGATCTTCATAAAATTTACGGCAAAGCTATAATGTGAGTGTATGTTTATTTTGGTAAGGTGAACAGATTTACAGTAGTGCATTGAAGCCAGGGACGGACTACTCGCAATGGTTAGTGATCCAAAAATTTTGCAGGTATGGCACACCCTGTATGAAATTATCGAAATTCACTTCCCCACACATAAAGCTAACGAAAAGGTACTCTTGTTGGAATTCGATAAAATAAGCCGTTTGGCTAATATTTACAGTTTTATTAATGCACTACGTACAAATGTACCTAACTAACTTATTAATACGATGTCCAGAATTTACTTGCTTTTAATCAAAATTACGAACATAACATTATCAAACCATTAAGAAAACCTCAAAAAACACAAGTTATAAAACATTAGACTAAAACTAATTCCTAAACAACAACAAAAACTAACGTTATTCTAATAAATGTTCAATATGAGCTCCTCCCACTTCCACGCACATTCTAAGTCTACGAAGGTTGTTTCTTTGCACTTGAAAGAGCAATTTCACACTATTTCTAATAACATTGCAGTGTAACACAATTCTGTCTATTAAATCTTGCCTTGTTTCCACAGGTGTTGCGTATACCTTACTTTTGAGATAACCCTAGAGAAAGAAATCCATAGGATTAACGTCTCCTGATCGCGGTGGCCATTGAAAAGGGCCTTCACGACCAATCCATCTATTAGGAAGCCTTGTGTATAAATGCAGTCGTACATCTAAACTGAAATGAGGAGGGGCCCCATCATGCATGGACCATACACTCCTACGAGTTTGTAGTAGCACATCATCAAACAGGTTCCATAACTCATTTTGCAAAAAACTCCAAATATCTCTGACCGGTCAAAGTACCGTCAATAAAGTATGGCTGTATCAAATTATTGCCAACTATTCCTGCCAAACATTAACCATGAATCTATGCTGGATCCTAGTTTGTATAATGCCATGTGGATTCACATCATCCCATAAATGCATATTATGAGAATTTATGATTCCATCTCTGGTGAAACCCGGTTCGTTCGTAAAGAGAACGTTACTAATAAATGTGTTGTCTGCTTGTTGTTGTCGCAGAAACCACTGGCTATACTCAAGTCGAGCAGGATAATCAGCCACTGTCATACGGTGTACTTTTTTTATGTGAAAAGGATATAACAGCTGTTCTTTTAGGACGCGATGAACAACTGATTTCGAGACGTTATGTTCTCTTGATAATTTTCTAAAACTCGATGGTTCATTATCAACTGCATTTAACAAGTCTTGTTCAACTGCCACAGTACGTATGCTTTGTACTGGACCTTCTCCAGCTTTTTCTGGCGAAAATCTTCCTAAAATTTAAAATTTTGTTTTGTATACATGGAAAATTACATTTACTTATTCATACCTGTTTCTCGTAACCTGAGATCAATACGCCCAAACATTCGTCTGTCTGGAAATGCTCTGTTTGCAAAATGTTCTTCATAAAGCCTTTTGGCCTCTAAACAGTTTCGAGAAGCCAGTCCATACATTAGATGTTTATCTGCGTACTCAATAAAAGCGAATTCTGCTATTGTAACTGTTAAATTAAGGATTTATGAATTATTGACAAGTACTGACTACGAACTATTCTACACTAGTTAGTATTCGGCAACTAGCAAGTAACATCTGTTCGTCTAATTAAGTTGGCTTCAAGTTCAAGTTTTTCTCCAATTCCTATTCAACGAGTTAGCAAAAGTGCATATTCTTTGCGGGAAAAACATTAATCCTTAACGTTCAAGATGCTCTTGTGCACCGAAACCCCACAAATTCTGTTCGCGACATAATTACGCACTGTGCCAATATGATAGGTGTAGGAGAATCAACGATTTATAGATTTTACGGAACCTCTTGGAACCTTTTCCTCATCCGGGGAAGAAACCATTAGGAATTGACGACGATGTCAAAAACAGTGTACGTATTGGACAATATTGTGCAAGCCACCCAGAATGACCTGCCACAACTATCAAGAACTAGAGTATGGAAAATTCTTCATGGAATGAACTTTTGGTGGGAAAAACAGAACAGGAAATCTTTTCTTATTGATAAGCCGGATATTGTCTGCTGGAGATGAGAATACTTAAGGTCAATCCGAAAATATCGCAACGAAGGTAAGAATATTTTCTATTTGGATGAAACCTGGCTAAATGAAGGTAGAGACAAACTGGCAAGATAGAAATATACTGAATTCACGACAAGCTGTCATGGAGGGTTGGTCAACAGGATTAAGACTTCCGTCTGGAAAGGGACGCAGGCTTATTATAACCCCATGTAGGCAGTGAAAACGGATTTTTGGATCAAGGATTATTGGAATTTCAATCTAATTCAACCAAAGACTACCACGAAAGAATGATGGTTGACGTTTTTGAGGACTATTTCCAACAAATGATCGAATACATGCCCCAGAATTCAGTTATTGTAATGGGTAACGCCAGCTATCATTCTCGCTAAGTAGAGAAGCTTCCCACAAATTCATGAAAAAAAGCGGTGATAATTGAGTGGTTGCAGTGTAAAGCCTTAAATTTCGATAATACAATGGTGAGAAAAGAACTTTTGCAAATTGTTAGACAACCTAAGGCAGACTTTAAAAAATTTGTAATCGATGAGATGGCAAAAAGTAGAGGTATTATTGTACATCGCTTACGCCCTTACCATTGTGAGCTGAACCCAATAGCTTATATGGGCACAAGTCAAAGGTTATGTTGCCAGGAACAACAAAACTTTTGAACTTCAAGAAGTATGGCAACTTTTGATGGATTCCATTGGCGAATGTGACTGCCGAAAACTGGCAAAGCGCCATAAAACATGTTATAGCTGAGGAGGGGAAAATGTGCGATCTTGACGACTTAATCGACAAAACTACAGAGATCGAACCGAAGAATTTAGTTAATAATGCTGTATATATTATATTTAAAGTTATGTTCACCTGCAATTATTTGTTATATTTTTTCTATTTTTCACAAGAATATGTGTGTATATAAATCTTAGTGCACAATTACCTTGTATTTTCAGTATAATATTAATTATAATAAGTGTTAAGCAAAATCATAAATAACCCTGTTCTACGACTTTGGACCGTTTGGTTACCTGCGTATGCTTTCATTTTCATTTTATTACCTATTGTTATTTGACCGATTACCGGGTGGCTTGGTCACAATTTCTTTCTTCCTAATCTAGATATATTGTAAAACATAAACAAGAGATACAAATTTTGAGACACCCGACCTCCGTTTTCCGTTTATGATAGGTGATTTGTGCTATCAACTACTTTGAAATGAAGTATAGTAGGTAGTTTGAAAATGGATGAACTACTTGTTGATTATCCATGGTAACGAGAGGTCAACTTTGACAGTAACGCTCAAATAAACGTCAGACAAAAGTTTTTATTACAAAATATTGGTTATTATTACTTTTTATATTTTTTCCATGAACAATTAATCGCTTTAGCAATGCTACTGAAGAAAATATTAAAGTAGCGGCATCGAGTACTGTACCTAGGAATGCAATAAAAACGAAAGCATCAATATGGAATCAGTTTCTGCAATTTTACCCCGAGAAAAAGTATAATTTGGAAGACAATACGCGAGTTGTTGAGATTGCTAGGATAATGGAAAACGGTCACAATATGATAGAAAAAGATGGAACCGGCTACAAAGAATATGTTATCAAAACTAACTGGAACACTACTGCAAAATTTATACAATATAAATATTTCAATGGGTTTGGCACAATTTTTGATCCGTTTTTAGTCAGCTCGCAGTGCTAAAAACGCATAAAGAAAGGAATTGCAAAGCAAAGTAGATAAAACAAAAATGAGTGCTACTGCTTTAACTATGGACGAAATTATAAAAATGATGAACTTTTGGGGCGAGAACTCTCCAAAAGGATTGCAGAAGAGATGTTTCCATGTTCCTGCCTTCGGATTAGCGTGGAGAGGAGGAGAAGATGCACAGTGTGAAATTTGTTATTTTAGAACTGAAAAAAAGAATGTTGTTATTTCCACAGGTAGACCCTAATACTATCCGATATTCTCGAATACATCCCTGGGTGGAGACAAGAAACGATAATAAGTGGTTCAAGGGAAATAAAGAAAATCCTGATTTATGTCCTGTTAGATTGTTTCATAAAGTTTTAAGTAAAATAGTTCCAAACATTCGAATTGATCAAATATTTTTGACAGTGAATCAATATTATGAGAATAAGAGCACCAAGGAATGGTTAAAAAATATGCATATTGGTCCAAGGGAACTCAATAAATGGACCACAAATTCAGCTATCAAAATTGGCTTCAAGCCCAAGAATAACAATAATAATTATTCAAACAGAGCAAGTACTGTTTGCACATCAGCGAAAGCTGGGGTAAGTGATCTGCAAATCAATAAAATAACAGGCCATTCAAACGCAAAATCATTAAAATGTTATCTCCAGATTTTCATTTCATGATATTTTAAGGAATTTCCCATATACTAATAAGTAGAAATTGGGCCACCGGAAACCCGCCAATGTGATATGTATCATACTATATCTGATTTTTTACTTCTTAACATTTTCCACTTTTCATCTCAATTGAGCGACTCAATTGATTCATCTGGTAGTCAGCAGTCGTATGAAAGTATATAAATTGCCTCTGTTTATTTTTGTGTCCACTTCCATTGTATACTTCAGTCAAAAATGGTTTACAGTATTCTGCTGGAATAGCATGTTTATCAAAAACGTTTGAAAGATATCTAAAAGATATTTTCCAATTTGTTCCTCTTTTTTGCTTGCAATCAGTTATTATTCGATTGAAAATGTTATTTAACAGTAAAAATGCCTGCTTCAATATGGAAATACATATTTTTCCATGATAGCTGTTGTGAATGATAGCTTTGATATTTTCATATTTTTTCAATGGAGTTAACTGGAACAAACAGTCATTAAAATAAATAGGCTATTAAGTCTAGATTCCAAATTTCATTTTCATATCATAATCAATGGGAGTCAAAATTGACCGATGATAATACACAATTAATACAATATCTACTATTCAATAACAGCCGAAAACGAAACTCAATAGTTCTCATTTCTCTAAGAGTATGAAATGAACTGGATTTTACTTTGTATTGGAAAAGTAACAAATCAATTCAGACGACGCGACGGCCATACACAATAATTTTCATATTACCCGTAATAATGCTGACAGTTCAAATTTGATCTATCTAAATCAATTAGCAGAACTCGCAGTTTTTTACTTTTATTGTGAAACAATATTTGTTCCTTACTTCTGATATTGAATGTAACAGTTTAAGTTACATTTTCCGCAGTAAAACAATCCAATAACTAATCTGATCCTTAAATCCTTTTCCGACTCAATATATTCTTCGCGCTTGAATCAAATTTCAAACTCTTCTGTAATATCTACAAGATGCACCGACAATACGGTGAAAAATTAAAACTGACCATGTACTATTTGATAAACATAAAGCAGATTTGTCTCAGAGAGATTATAAAATAAAATGCTATCGCATCCATTCACCTAATGTTTTCTGTAAATAATCAATCAATTTATTCGTTCAAATATTTGTCAGAATTAATTTATCCGATTCAGTTTGCTAAACATTCCTTGCGATGTAGTGTTTGTTAATAAATGTAGTATTTGATCATCATCCCTTCATTCTTCAATACTAATCACTCATCGTTTCCAACCAATACCATATTTGTAAGGAATGTAAGGAAGGAAGAACATTAAATAACATTTTTCACAAAAGTGCAATATTATTGAAATTAGCATAACTGAAATATAATATATTGTAATCTCAATAGTAAACTTCTAGTTTCTACTTAACATGTATCAAATTAGAAACACAACTTGTCCCATACATTTTTGTTTACAAATATGGTAGTGGCTCGAAGCGTATATATTGCGGTAGGTCATTGAAAAGTGAGTATGGCTGCACAAACAAGTTGCAAAGCAAGTTCTCTACAAAATTCTCAACTCACCAGCCACGGTGACGAGAAAAGATCTTCCCGTAGATACTTTTGAAAGTTATTTTTATTATAAACAATCACAGTCACACAAAAATATTTTTAAAAGGCTAATTCATGAATGAGAATCAAACCCTAACCACTCGATTTTAATTATTCAGAAAGTCAACATTTCACACTAATATCGTGCATGCCAATTTTGTTATAATAATAAAATTTTGTTGGAGCAAAGAGACATTTGCTTCAAAACCGTTTCCGGAGATGCCTCAAAACATACTGCCAGAAATTTAAATAGAGAAAACTTGCTGAGGACGGTGTCCATAGAATCAATGCGCGGAGTTGAATCCTGCGCCGTGGTTGTCCCTCTGGCGTGAAAATTGGAAAATTTACTGTAACGGTAAGGGCGCAGGATTTGCAAGGACGAAATTCTTGCTGTGACATATTTAATGCAAGACAAGGAAGTCCTCATTTGAATGATTAAAAAGTATATGTACATACGGCAAACTTAAAAAGATTGACTTGGTCAGATGGAGATGGGCTTTAATAAAAAGCAGACACGTACTGAAAAATATTGGGTCGTGTAAAACTAGTTAAAAGAAAGAATTGAATTGCGTCTAATTACTCCTGCAAGCATTTATTTATTTAGATTGTGACGAGAAATTGAAAACAAATAGTAAAGTAGTAAATTCCGACATCTTCTCGATGTTTACGTATCTTCTGTAATTTTTAGGCATTCAGTATTGTCTTATTAAATTGGAGCGTCTCGGAGAAACTATTTCAAAAGTAATGAACAATTATCGATGTACTTCTTTTCCTATCCCACCTGCATTGTCTGGTATTTTTTCTGCTACCAGAATTTATGCTAAAAAGTCTTATATGCTAGTTTGATAAAAATATTTATTTTCAAAATATGGGAAGATAACGATTGAAAGAACACTAAAGTTAAGCGAATAATTCAATGGAATACAAGTTCACAGAAATAATGGATAATTCACATAGCAAGCATGGACATACATTGAAAAGTATAACGTATGTAATGTAAAAAATTAGTATGTCCAATTATTGACCATCCACGTCTAGATCCATGAGGCATGAATAAAATGTAAATGTATTAAAAATTTATATTTTCATTACGTTATGTGCATTTCAGTTGGTTGAAAAATATATTTGATCACATTGTAATTTATTTATTAATTATTCATACAAACCTTATGGTTTTATTACATGAATAAATATGTAATAAGATACATTGTGCAAAATAATACATTCTTACGTAATAAAATAAATTTACAGAATTTATAGAATTCACAAAAATGAAGACAAACATGTAATTGTATTCGTATAATTTATCCTAGATTAATCGACTTGTATGAGGCTTGACACAACCTTTAAAGTTCTTCATAGGAATATAAAGATTAACTGCTTCAAGATTGTTTTGCAAAAAATTATGGTAGAAACTGTCCATCAATGTATTGAATCGATTCGCAAGTCGAAATATGTTTACCGTAGGTGATCTCGAGATGTTGAACGATGAAGGAATATTATATATCGTAACCTGGCGCATTCGTCTAGGTGGCACGTTGAATCGAATCAAAGACAAAAGCTCAGGGGAGTTAACTCTATAATTTATAATATTATATAAGAATATCAATACTGCAAGTTGTCGCCTATTTTCTAGGGATAATATCTTGAATTCATTTCTGAGAGTTGTACTTCTAATTATCTGGTAGTCGGGGTACACGTGGTGCTTTTTAAAATAGAGTAACCTTAAAAATTCATTATCAATTTTTTCTGATTTATTCAAATTACTTTGAGGTTCCGTGAACCAAATTAATGAGCTAAACTCCAACTTGCTCCTAACCAAACTATAGTATTAAAGTTTAAGTTTATTAAAATTAGTAAAAATATGAGATTTTCTTATTATAAAACATTTTATTAGCTAACTTTACCATATTTTCAATGTGTCTGGTAAATGAGATTGTATTGTTGTAAGTTGTTCCTAAATCTTTGATTTCAGTGCAGCGTTGCAAGCTTTGTCCCCCCATTAAATAAATAAAGAGACACGGTTGCCTCATACGCGTTATAGTTGAGACAGAAAATTTGCGTAGGTTGAAATTCACTTTATTTTTATAACTCCATTCAAACACCCTATTAATGTCCTTCTGTAACATAACGCAATCTCTCACTGTTTATATCTTTTTGAATACTTTGAAGTTATCTGCTAATATAAGGCCATTCGAAGATACTAGTAAATCATTAATAAAAAGTACAAAAAGAAGCGGCCCAAAGTTGGAACCTTGAGGCACTCCAGAATTTGCCTCAAATTTCCACGATGCATTTCCGTTGTATTTAGTATCTGTTTTCTAGATAACTTTTAAAAAGACTGAGTAGGTTATATGATAATCCGAAACCACCCAATTTCTCTAGCAATATGTCGTGGTCAACTTTATCGAATGCCTTGCTGAAATCCGTATATATCATCAAGCTGAGATTTACATTCCAATGACTCAAAGACATGATAACTAAAAAGGAACAGGTTTGTATTACATGATTTTTTTTACACAAATCCATGTTGATGAGGTACTATATACTTTTCAACATGTGTATAGAGTTCACAATATAATATACGAGTATGTTCAAAAAGCTTGGCAGGGGTACACGTAATGGAAACATGTCGATAGTTTTCGATGTTGATTGTATCACCGGACTTTAAATCCTGTTTTCCAGACTGAGGGAAATATACTAGTTTTTAAAACCAGGTTATAAATATGTATCAGAGGCTGACTTACCCACTCACCACAGGCCTTTAGTATATATGATGGTATTCAATCAGTTCCCTCCGACTTTTTGGGTTTCAGCTTTTTTAGTGTCACATCGAATTTTAATTCACTAACCGAATTCAATATGAATGTATTTTGTCAGCATACACTGACGCGAAAAATGTTGCAAATGTTTCTGCAGTTTTCTCCTCCGTTACCTCTACCCCGTTATATATAAATTTACCACTATTAGAATTTTTCCTATTACTCTTTATATAATTCCAAAAATTATTTATATCAGAAGTTACTTTCTGCTCTAATTTATCAATATATTTCTTTGTTTCAATTATTATAAGCTTACTTACTTCTCGTCTCACTTCTATGTATTTATCATTAAAATAACTGGAAATATTTTTTAGATTTCGATACCTCTCTTTTTCTTTTAAATTACTTTTTATATCGCTGGTGAAGCAAATGGGATACATTTCAGATTTTTTGTAATGAAAATATCTTAGGACACATTCCGCTATAATGTTATTCCAAATTGTATAAAAATTATTTAATTCTCGGTTCACATCTAGATTTTCGTTCAGTACCATATCCCAACTCGCGTTCCTGATACGCTCGGTTAATGTAAGAAAGTCAGCTTTTTTATAGTTGTATCTTATACAATCTTCAGCACTATTATTCATGGTTTTACCTGTCCCCCCAATTGTTATACGTTTAATATAAATTTCAAGAGCAGGATGATATTCATCTTCTTCAACAAATGGCACAAAATCTCTATTAACTGTACAATTATGTAAATTATTCACCAAAGAGATTACTAAAGCTAATATTCTTCCATGAGTGTTCTCTATGTTATTATACAGGGTGTCCCGGGACTAATGGGAAAAAAGTCGGGAGCGTATAATATGAGCTAAAATAATGTTAGTACTTCATATAAACTTTTTCTATGCAGGCCCTCGTTTTCGAGTTATAGGCCTCCAAAGTTTTAATTTTGAATTTGGTTTTTATTTTTATTTTTGTACTAGTTATTTGATCTTTATAAAATTTACGGCAAAGATATAATGTATGTGTATGTTTATTTTGGTAAGGTAAACAGATTTACAGTAGTGCATTGAAGCCAGGGACGAACTACTTGCAATGGTTAGTGATCCAAAAATTTTGCAGGGATGGCACACCCTGTATGAAATTATCGAATTTCACTTCCCCATACATTATGCTAACGAAAACATACTCTTGTTGGAATTCGATCAAATAAGCCGTTTGGCTAATATTTACAGTTTTATTCATGCACTACGTACCAATTTACGCATTCACCATTTTTATAAGTACACAACGAGGTAAAACGTAACTTATTAATAGATGTCCAAGATTTACCTACAGTACTACAAAAAATAATAGCAGAAGATGAAAAACATTAACGACTTATTAATTCGAAAGTTGGTAAAAACATTTTATAAGTGTTTTTACCGTTTATCAAGTTACCATAGGATTAGTTGTCAAACGTTGTGTAGAATAGTTCGTAGTCAGTACTTGTCAATAATTCATAAGTCCTTAATTTAACAGTTACAATGGCAAAATTCGCTTTCATCGAGTACGCAGATATGCATCTAATGTATGGACTGGCTTCTCGAAACTGTTTAGAGGCCAGAAGGCTTTATGAAGAACATTTTGCAAACAGAGCATTGCCAGACAGACGAATGTTTGAGTGAATTGATCTCAGGTTACGAGAAACAGGTATGAATAAGTAAATGTGATTTTCTATGTATACAAAACAAAATTTCTAATTTTAGGAATATTTTTGCCAAAAAAAAGTGGAGAAGGTCCTGTACGAAGCATACGTACTGTGGCAGTTGAACAAGACTTGTTAAATGCAGTTGATGATGAACCATCAACGAGTTTTCTACAAGTATCAAGAGAACATAACGTCTGGAAATTAGTTGTTCATCGCGTCCTAAAAGAACAGCTGTTATATCCTTTTCACATGAAAAAAGTACACAGTATGACAGTGGCTGATTATCCTGCACGGCTTGAGTATAGCCGGTGGTTTCTGCGACAACAACGAGCAGACAATACATTTATTAGTAACGTTCTGTTTACGAACTAATCCAGTTTCACCAGAGATGGAATCATAAATTCTCATAATATGCATTTATGGGATGATGTGAATCCACATGGCATTATCCAAACTAGGAGCCAGCATAGATTCATGGTCAATATTTGGCCTGGAATAGTTGGCAATCATTTGATAGAGCCATATACTTTATTGACGGTACTTTGACTGGTCAGAGATATTTGGAGTTTTTGCAAAATTAGTTATGGAACCTCTTTGATGATGTGCTACTACAAACTCGTAGGAATTTATGGTTCATGCATGATGGGGCCCCTCCTCATTTCAGTTTAGATGTACGACAGCATTTACACACAAGGTTTCCTAATAGATGGATTGGTAGTGGAGGCCCTTTTCAATGGCCACCGCGATCAGGAGACGTTAATCCTATGGATTTCTTTCTCTAGGGTTATCTCAAAAGTAAGGTATACGCAACACCTGTGCAAACAAGACAAGATTTAATAGACAGAATTGTGTTACACTGCAATGTTATTAGAAATAATGTGGGATTGCTCATTCAAGTGCAAAGAAACAACCTTCGTAGACTTAGAATGTGCGTGGAAGTGGGAGGAGCTCATATTGAACATTTATTAGAATAACGTTAGTTTTTGTTGTTGTTTAGGAATTAGTATTAGTCTAATGTTTTATAACTTGTGTTTTTTGAGGTTTTCTCAATGGTTTAATAATGTTATGTTCGTAATTTTGATTAAAAGGAAGTAAATCCTGGACATCGTATTAATAAGTTAGTCAGGTAGATTTGTACGTAGTGCATTAATAAAACTGTAAATATTATCCAAACGGCTTATTTTATCGAATTCTAACAAGAGTACCTTTTCGTTAGCTTAATAAGTGGGGAAGTCAATTTCGATGATTTCATACAGGGTGTGCCATCCCTGCAAATTTTTTGGATCACTAACCATTGCGAGTAGTCCGTCCCTGGCTTCAAGGCAGTACTGTAAATCTGTTCACCTTTCCAAAATAAACATACACGTACATTATAGCTTTGCCGTAAATTTGATAAAGATCAAATAACTAGTACAAAAAATAAAAATAAAAACCAAATTCAAAATTGATACTTTGGAGGCCTATAACTCGAAAACGAGGGCCTCCATAGAAAAAGTTTATATGAAGTACTAACATTATTTTGGCTCAGATTATACGCTCCTGACTTTTTTCCCATTAGTCCCGGGACACCCTGTATAGTGTGAAGCCATTAAAATCACGAATATTTCGTTTACGTTTGATATGATTGATTCTATGTAAACGTTATCGGATATTTTATATTATTCTTCAAAAATTCCAGAGCTGATTCATACACGTTAATTAAATTCCTAGAAGGTATATATACCACACAAAAAACGTACCTGCAACCTTTTGCTTTAACTTCAACTATAACATCCTCAAAAAGTGTATGTTTTTTAATCCCTTTTAATATTTTATATTGTTTTTTAACTGCTAGAAAAACAACTCCGCCGGTTTTTTTATTTGCAGTTTCTAAATCTCTATTGCATCTTACCTAATTGTACCTTCCTAAATCTATTACCTCTCCATCATACACTCCATCCTGTAAATATGTTTCCACTGCTATTATTATATCTAAATCACCAATCATAGAGTTCATAAGAAATTTGGAACATTGAGTGTTCAATCCTCAACAGTTTTGGAAATAAATGTTAATAAGTTTCGACATGTTGAGTCTTATGTGAACTCGCACTCTACCCTGAAATAATTTAATTTAAAAATCAAAATTACTGCCGTAAAGCGAAATTTTGATCAAGATATTTCATATCAAAAACCAAATAACAATCCATTACGAAATAATTCAATAACAAATATTTTTAATGAACAAGTCAGTTAGTTATGTTAGATAACATGTTAAAATAGTAATTTTTCATCATCTAAGCTCTTTACCCGGGTGCAAAAAAACATACTTTGTTTCTGAATAAAGAAGTGCACCCTACTTGGAAGAAATCCAATTCCAATTCCAATCATTACTTCCAAATCTTAAAAATGAATTATGAATGAAAAAATAAACGTATTAATACTATCTGAAATACGAAATATGTGAAAGCTATTTTCAAAAACTTTAATTTACAATAAGCTTTTCCGATCGTGTAATGGGGCCTTTAGCCGAAAGCAATTTATTTTATAAACTGAAAAAGAGAAAACAAAACAAAGCAAAAATAGTTCTGCAAAAAAGAAGAATAATTCGTATTATATCTAAAGTATACTACTATGGCAATGAAATTACCGAATACCGGTGTATTTTTCAATCAAATTCATTGTGACCGATCCAGTAGATGCCTTTCGCAGCAATAAACTTCAGAGAACAAATCATCTGTTCATCAACACATTTTTGGATGCAGTAAGCGAAGTGCTCGCCGCGAATTCTCTTTTATGTCCTCTACCCATTGAAAGACAGGTGACTGAAAGTGGTTTTATACATTTTGAAGAACGAAAAATATCAGTCAGAGTCATGTCAAGGGAATATGATCGTTATTCTATAGATTTTATAGAGTTTCGGCCAGAAATAGGTAAGTTCAATTTGATAGATTTGCGAGATGATGCGTTATCGTGGTCCCTGGACAATCGTTTGAGATTGTACGTAAAGAAAAAAGGTCACTGGATATTTCTTCTGGGCTCTTTTTATATTTTCTATTATTTGAAGGAATATATGGCCGACTAAAGTCAGGCGGCCTCTGCGAGCGAAACGAAACACAACCTATGCTAGACGGAACTAACGGTTACTGAACTGAACTAAGTTTCAGCGGACACTGGGAACGATTTTCGTTTAGTTGTCAGCTATCTTTTCATGAGTGAGAATGTATGAATATATTTAGAATGAGTTTTATCAGAGCGAAAACTTCGTCCGAATCTGACACAAGCTAAATGAACGAAACGAAACTAAGGTTTTAATCTTCGATTGCAAATCTTAGCTTACTTTAACTGAAATGGCCGAAGGTATATTTAAAAGTATGGTAACTAATTTACTCAAATATTATCTTCGCTTAGCTAGGTTTCGTTACTTAAAGACATCACGTCTCGATCGACTTTAAAAGTACTGTACTACTAATACGCATTTGACAAAAACGATTCATTTATATCTTATCAGTACTTCCGTACATAAATGATAGAATACAAACAATAATACGAATTATTTGTTCGATATATTGTGGAAACCGTAAATAGTCCAGTCGGCAGAGGCCTAAAAGTCAGTGTAAGTGGTATTTTCTTGATAACTCAGAAATAACTATGCAGACCTACTTCAAATGGCAAGTACAATAACACCTTAAAATACTGACAAAAAAATTTATAGGGAAAATAGTTATTAACAATTTAATTGAAAAGTTCGCGTTTTTAGCGTATTCCCTTAAATGAGTTAGCAGGATGACTTTGTACATATATGATTTATTTGTAATAAAAATAGCTACAAAATTCCGGTGGTCCGATTTTGAAATTTTCAATAACAAAGCCGTGAGATGGAAAAGACAGTAAAAAACGTCAATTTTTTAATGTTGCTGTAAACATCACAATTATAAACCAAAATTTATTAAACTTTCGAAAATTATAGTTCAATTTATATACAATAATGACGCTAAAGCTGAAAATCCGGAAAGCAAAACTTTTTGTTCTATGAGATTTTATAAATCTACTGCATCGAAAACTCAAGGCTTTGCCAAATTGGTTTGAAGCATCGATGATACTTGAAATTTTTTCGTACAAAGTCATCCTGCTGACTTATTCAAGGAAATACGCTAAAAAACGCGAACTTTTCAATTAAATTGTTAATAACTTTTTTCCTGATAAATTTTTTTGTCAGCATTCAAAGGTTTTATTGTACTTGCCATTTAAAGTAGGTCTGCATAGTTATTTCTGAGCTTTCACGTTTTGACACAGTCCGAACCTCTACCGACTGGACTAAAAAGAGACTTGAGGTAAACTACGGAAATGATACACTGTTAACAAACTCAACGACCGGCAATGCTCAAAGTTTTAAGTGATATAGAGTGGATTGACAACCCAGTTATAAAAATAATGTCAAAAAAACATTTCACAATTTGGTGTCTTAAGATCGAGCGCGAATTCTGAAGAAGAAGCACAACTACTTCGACTAAGTTTCTTTATTTTACTTGTCCTTAACCTTTCATAAGAGTATGGGCCAAAAAATGTGCTGAAGATATTTTGAAATTTCATATGAATGATTTAGAATATTGACTAAAAATAAACGGTTTTAAAGATTCAACCGTATATGGGCGATGCCCTGAACAATATTCTATCATAAAATTGTCACTTGTATATACTCTAGAGGCTGTATCGTGCTAACAAACCGAAATTTCCCCCAAAATAACCAAAAATGTAGTATATCTGGATTTATAAGACACGCTGTACTCGCTCTAGTCAGCTTAGAATCAATAGGGTACATCTGCGAAACACCTTGCAAAATATCCAATATTAAAATTGGTCACTTGTATACACTCCGGAGGCTGTGTCGTGCTAGCAACCCGAAATTTGTCCAAGAAGGAGCAAAACTGTGGCACTTCAGGTACCATAGTACCCCTTGTACTAGCTCTGGTGAGCTAAAAATTAATAAGGTTCACCGCCCTGAACAATATTCAATCATAAAATTGATCACTTGTATACGCTCTGGAAGCTGTATAGTGCTAACAAACTGAAAGTTCTCCAAAAATTTGGTACTTCCAGTAACATAGCACTCGTTGTACTGACTTTAGTGAGCTAAATATCAATAGGTTTAATCTTTGATACTCCCTGAATAATATCCAATCATAAAATTGGTCACTTGTATGTACTCCGAAGGCTGTATCGTGCTAACAAACTGAAATTTCTCCAAAATTGACAAAACTGTCGTACTTGAAGTACTATAACACCTGTTGTACGGGCTCTGGTGAGTTCATCTGTGAGATATCCTGAGCAATACTCTTGATGAAAAACGTAAAAATAATAATAAGTTTTTTTTTCAAAATTCCAACTCTTTTTGGGGTAAACCAATACTTTTCTCGTATATTAGATAGATTGGGCGGAAAAGTAATATTTAATAAGCTAAATATTGAAGAAAAAAGAAATAACTGTGAGAATAGTTTGGAGAATTTAGATTTATTTGAAAATTTAAAAATTGTTACAGCAGCTACAAAATCACTTGCTATCTTTAACTGGGAACTTTTCAAATCAAAATTATAAAATGGGAAGTTGTTATAAATACTTTAAATAAATTCATTACTCGTTGTGAACAATCAATAGAAACGTATGCAATCTATAATGATGTAGAGGTAAAAAATAATCATATATTAGAATGCATACAAGAATTATTAGTAGGAAAAGCAGAAGCTATGGTTAGAAAAAGGATGAAACTAAATAAATGACCTGAAATTGAAGATGCATTGAGGTGATGTTTTTATGATAGAAGAGATCTATAGTGAATTTTGCAATAGTTAACGAGAACAAGACCATTTAAAAATGAAAATTAAATAGATTTTGGAGCTAGGATTCAATTATTGAAAAGCAAAGTCATCCAGAGAGTTAGTAATGACTTTATTTATAAGAGTTGTAATGATGCTTCGTATCCGAATGAAAATTTGATAAAGGGTTTTGTCGAAGCGGATAAAAAATTAACTACTAGTTTGACTCTTTCATTTTTTTGCTACCGCTTCGGCTCAACTCATCACCTTCTTCAGGGCTACGTTGGCAAAAAATAAACGAGTTAAGCTTTATTTTTTATCCACTTCCACGAAAACCCTTTACATGATAAAATATGCCATCTAAATCACTGTGATAAAACGACGCGAAACACATTTATAGTACGATGTACTGGCGCCCTCGAAAACAACATACATCTTGAAAAACCTAATACTTTGGAAGACGCAATAGCTTATGTAGACGAATTTGAAAATTTCTAGGTATTGTACGGACAATTTAATGAAACGACACCAATCTTTCAAAAATAATAATAATTTCAAAGCATTAAATAACAATTTCAATAATAATTTTAGCTCCCCCAGAAATAATCATTATAATCAATATCAATATAATAATGATGATAATAATTATCAAATGGCAATTTTCCCAAGGCAACCTATACACTTCTCACCACAACATCAGCAAGGATGTAATTACACCACTAATTCCCAAGTATTTGCTCCAAAACTTTATGTGTTTAGACCTCATCAGTAAATAAACTACCTAGACCAGAATCGATGTCGACAACACCGAGTAATTTTATGGATTATACATGAAATAATAATATCATTCCGAGAAATAATACTAATAATAATGGTAATAGATTCCAAAATAATTATCAATATTTCCGAAACGATGCTCAAAAACCAAATTTTGTACTCGAAGAATTGTATAACGATTACGAAAATTAATAGGAAGAAATAATAAACAATTTTAAAAATTTTGTACGTTCTGAAAAAAATTACGAAATTAAAAATTTTCTGAAAACCCCTCAAACGGAAAATGGGGGGAGGTAGTAGTTATTAATATAGAATCAAATAACCCATTACCATATAACGAAATAAAACATCTCAAATTAAAACTTCTAATTTACACTGGTAGCACAAAATATCTTTACTTCGACCTTCAGTCCCATTCAATTTCTACCCACATTATATTTATTATCGGAACATTAAATTAAAATATCACTTGTAAACAAAAGATAAGATTCCATGTAGAAATATCTGCACTTAAAGAAGTGAATTTTTTTATTTTATATTATTCGATTTTCATGACTTTTTGTATGGACTCATAGGTGTCGTAGGCGTGATAATAATGAACTTAAATATTTTCGTTTCACGCAATTGATTGGCGATCATGCTTATTTCTATAAAATTCAGACTACCCACAGACATAAAATTTGAATTTTCTGTCAAACTAACAGGAAAATTGTTAAAGTCTCTACCTGTCAATAAAACAAATGAAGAAAATTTTTTAATAAAACACATTTAGGCAAATCTAATCTTGCAGCTGATTCCTTATCAAGAGTAAAACCAAATTGTGATCTCAATGCTTTTGAAACCAACTCATTAGACGTTAATACTGATGATCTTGACTCGATAATTCAAAAAGAAACTAATAGAAATAGATGTATTACCTGATTTATCATATTATTTAGATGATTTTGAAAATATTCTAGGAAATAATCATTGGGAAAAAATGAACATAATAATAAAAATATTGATATAATATGTGATAATCAAATAAAATCACCAAAATCAATGAATTCTGGAAGTAAAAGTAAGTCAACAAAATGAAAATGACATGAGAAATGAGAACTTTAACAAGGGGATAGAAGAAAATAATCAAATTATGAATAATAAAATTAACAATTGAAACAAGAACACGAATGAAAACTTAAAGAAGAGTATAAATAACAAAATTGATGAGAGAAATAAATAAATACAACAACTTTGTGGTTAAATCAACAAAAACTTATATTTCATATATCGATTGAGAATAAAATAATAACTTTGAACAATTTTATATCCTTTAATAGCACAACTTCACAGATCCATCTGGATTGTTGTAGCGTAATCACCTTAACCCATTAGCGCTTAACGGTACCATATGGAACCGATAGTAAGCGGGGATGTTCGCTATTATCTATCGCCACTTACTGTCTCTACACAGTTTGTTTTTGTTCCAGTCCGGTTCTGTTGGTTCAGGTACCCGTAAGAAGAGCTTATCCAGTTTATTTTTAAAGTTGTTTATGTTTCTATTAGTGCTTGTAAAACGTGACTGAAAGAATACTTAAAAAACATGGACATCACCTTTGTGTAAGTATTACTGTTAATGTATTTCGAATTTTGCTCAAATAACAATCTGTATTTTAAAATATACATACATAATAGTATTTATCTGGATTGATAGATCTACAAAAAAAAAATATTTTTTTGTATAAACATTGATGTTCCCATATGGGCGCTTTAGGCGGTTACTCACATATGGGAGTGTTAATATACCAAATATGTTATTTTAGTGGTATAACCCTACAAGAAGCTCTGGACATTGCCTACGATGAAGGAGATGTTGCGGATATATATATATATATATATATATAAATATATATATATATATAAATATATATATATATATATATATATATATATATATATAAATATATATATATATATAAAAATATATATATATATATATATAAATATATATATATATATATATATATATATCGAGCCTTTCGAAAGTAACGTTCTAACTGATGAAGATTCAGGTGATGAAGATGAGGGGGGCTTGGCTGACAATTTATCTGCCAGGCAACTTTCTGCTCCAGCAGAAGTTGTATTTAACAATAACGAGAGACTTTGTGTGGAAAATAATAATATGGATGAGGTAGAAATAGAACCACCAGTTACTAATTCTGTTCTAAAAACTAAACCAAGAAACTTCGAATTTGTTCAGGGTAATCTACAAAACTTAGGTCACGAGTTCCCAAAACCGAATTACTCTAAATACAGCGCAATGAGCTGTGTTTATTTATTTGAACTCTTTTTCTCCGACGATTTATTGCAGAAAATAATAACAGAAACTACTAATTATGCTTTATTCAAAAATGTTGCAGATCCCCAAATCACCATAGAAAAAATGAAAGTTTTCATTGGAATTCTTACTTTGAGTGGCTATAACATTTTACCATTGAAGAGAAACTACTGGGAAGACTCGAAAGATTTCAAAAATCTGATGGTAGCAGAAGCTATGAGACGCGACAGGTTTCTACAAATATGTAGATATATACACTTTGCAAATAATAATGCTCATGATATCTCAGACAAAATGTATAAACTGCGTCCTATAACAGATCAACTGAAAGTAAAGTTTCTTAAACGTTTTATCCCGGAAGAAAACCTATCATATGACGAGTCAATGATTCGCTACTTTGGTTGCCATGGATGTAAGCAATTCATCCGTGGTAAGCCTGTTAGGTTTGGTTACAAAGTTTGGTGTCTTAACGTTCCAAGTGGCTACCTAGTAAATTTTGAGATTTATCAAGGGAAAAACCCAAGATCAAACACAAACTATGAATCACTTTTCGGTAAATGCGCAGCTCCACTGGTAACAATGATCGAGGGAATGGGAGATAGAAGATTGCTTAGATACAACTTTTTCTTCGATAATCTTTTTACTGGTGTCAACTTATTATGTACCCTGAAAGTAAATGGATCTACAGGAACAGGAATTCTACGGGACGATAGACTCCCAAAAAATTGCCCGCTCAAGCAGAAAAAACAGATGCAAAAGGAAGTAAGAGGAGAGTTGTGTTCGGCGGTAGGTAGAGCAAGCGGAATTACTTTTGACAGCTGGAATGACAACAATGTAGTGACCATGGGTAGTACTTCTTATGTCGTAGAACCAATTAGAACAGTTGACAGATTCAGTGAAAAAGAGAAAAGGATAGTTCCTGTACCAAGACCAGATATAGTAATGCGTTACAACAAAAATATGGGTGGAACCGATCAAATGGATAACAACATTTCCTGGTTAGTTATTTCTCAATTTTATGATAGTACTTACTATATTTTCATATACAACTTTTGTAGCTACCGCATAGGAAATTGATCCAAAAAATGGTACTGGCCCATTTTTACTTATTTAATAGATGCGGCATGAATGAATGTATGTTTCAACCATATAGATGATGGGTTTCTTCTGTTCTCTGCACTTTTTTATGATTCTTACATATACGGCGCAAATGTCCAACGAAACTCCAAAAAATGTATTTGTTTCCGCAGAAATTCGCGACTTCCTGCGAAGCCATAACTCTATGCAAAGGTTTGGTGTACATTTCTAAACGTGGTTTTTTTTCGGATATGCGATAATTTATTACGCACCTTCTAAGCACAGTTTTGTCGAATTGATCCATACGGATACTGGACGTTCTTTGTTATTTAGTAGGCACATCAGTGTCAATATTACTTCCTGCCAAAGCTTCTTTTTTGATACGGGAAAGCGTTCTTTGGCTAGCTTTCGTAGCAGCAGAAACTCATTCAATGACCTGACAATAAAATAAGTCGATATAAATGTTGTATTAAAAGTTTTACTCATGTGTATTTTAATACAAATGAAATGAGGAAGTAGTTAAATTTGTTCTCAGTGACCATTATTTGAAATAAAAATATGAGATTGTAGTGGTGTATATATCGGTAAACCAAATAATATCTACAAAAAAGAATGCAAGCCCCTTGTATGGGAATAAACTAACGATTATTCCTTAAACACACATAAAGCTTCAATAGCTCTTATTTCACTTGGAAGGATTGGATATCATTCAAATTATCTTGAATCGTTGATAAAAATCAAATATATTTTATGAAGTAGAAATTTTTTATTTTTGACAGTGACAATTTTTTGTAACTGACAGAAAAACTTCCAAGGTTGAATTGAAAATAAATATTTAAGCTATCATGTTAGCAGTTAGACAAGTTAGAAATTAAACATAACTCCCGCCTTGGACGTTTTCCGGGAGAAAACTCCAACTTAAACAAAACACTTCACTTCAGATAACTTCCGCACACAACACAGTACATAAAACATAAAAAATAGCTAACCTAATGACAAAGTTTAAGATTTAACAATACACAAATCTAGGTATCATCAGGAAGGGGACATACCTTCGCTATAGACCTAAGAAACGTTCCATCTGATGTTTTGACTCTAATTAAACGAACTTTGCCGTCTGAACCCTGAATAATTTCAATGATTCGCGCGAGAGCCCACCTGAAAGGAGGCAAGTTATCCTCCTTTAAAAGGACTAATTGATTAATTTCCAAATTTCGGGTTTGATTGGTCCATTTTGGCCTTTGCTGAAGCCTATTAAGATATTCAATGGACCATCGCTTCCAAAATATTTGTTTGAATTTAATACACTTCTGATACATTGACAATCGATTTTCTGGAATATTACTCAAGTCTTTGTCTGGGAATGCTGAAAGATTGTCGCCTATTAAAAAATGTCCCGGTGTTAAAGAGTTTAAATCAGTCGGATCATTTGATAAAATGCTAAGAGGCCGCGAGTTCATGATGCTCTCAATGCAAACCAAGACTGTCGAAAATTCCTCAAAATTTAGAACTGTTTTACCAATAGCTTTAATCAGATGATGCTTAGCACCCTTAATTGCGGCCTCCCAAAGACCGCCCCAATGTGGTGAACGAGGTGGGATAAATTTCCACTGAGTCTCATTTTTCGATAAAAAATTTTCAATAGACTCAATATTACTTTTGGATTTAAAAAATTCATATAAGGTTTTCAAATGGTTACTGGAGCCAAAAAAATTAGTGGCATTGTCAGAGTATATTACCGAAGGATTACCCCGTCGGCTTATGAAACGTTGTAATGTGAGCAAAAATTGTTCTGTCGACAAGCCCGACACCAATTCTAAATGGACGCACTTAGTAGTCATACATACAAATATAGCAATATATGCTTTAACTTTAGAGGCTTTGCGTAAATTCGAGGTTTTAATTAAAAATGGACCCCCAAAGTCCACACCGACCTTTAAAAATGGACGACAAACTGAAATTCGATCTTCAGGCAGATCTGCCATCATTTGCTCAGCACACCTAGCTTTAAATTTAAAACAAGGGATGCACTTGTGGATTATGCGTTTAACAGCTCTAAGGCCATCTAAAGGCCAATAACGTAATCTAAAGTTACTTAACACGGTTTGAGCACCGGCATGATATAATTTAAGGTGCTCTCTCCGTAGCATCAAATCAACAATGTGGCATCTAGCGGGCAATAATATTGGATGCTTTTGTGCAAATGGCAGATCAGCATTTGACAATCTCCCGCCAACGCGGATTAAGCCTTCCAAGTCAATAAAGGGATTCAAAGAATTAAACTGTTTATTTCGAAGGACCTTTTTTTTTTTAATAAATCTTTTTCTTGAGAAAAATAATGTTGTTGCAAAACTTGCAATGTTGCCATTAAAGCATGTTGTAATTCATCTACTTTTAAAGGACCAAACCTTTTATCATCTTTATGTTGTAAATTATGTCTAAACCGAAGACAGAATGCAACTATACGTTGTATTTTCAGAAAATCTGAAAACCTATTGAAAATACTTATCATATAATTTTCAGTAGAGGTTGTACTCATAACAACTTTTCGTTCTTCCGGAATTTTCTGAATATTAACACTTGACTGAAATGAATTTAAATTAAAATCAACATTTTTCAAATGTGAGGGCCCTTGCCACCACATATTATTAGAAATAAGTTCTTGCGCCATCATACCTCTAGATACATAATCAGCTGGATTTTGTTTGGTAGGAATGTACCTCCAGGTGTACAAGGATGTTAGTTCTTGAATTAAAGAAACTCTATTAGAGACAAATATATTCCATCTACTTGGATGTGATTGTAGCCATGCTAACGAAATTTGCGAATCAGTCCAAAGATTAACACTGGTTATTTGGAAGTTATTTTTGAATGTTTCTAAAATACGATGGGTGACCTTTGCTGACAACACGCATGCGCATAATTCCAATTTTGGAAGAGAAATTGTTCGCAAAGGACAAACTCTAGATTTGGCACAAATTAGATGACAAGAAACACTGTTATTTTCATAAACAGTTCTTAAATATATACAACACCCATATGCCTTTAAGCTTGCGTCTGAATAAGAATGAATCTCAATTCGCTTGATATTGCGATTATTAATTAAACATCGCGGAATTTTTAACTCTGATAATTCAAGAATGTTTGTAGAAAATTGAATCCATTCGTTACTTAACTCTAAATTTAAACAGTCGTCCCAATTTAAATTCAATAACCAAAGCTTCTGCATGAAGATTTTGGCTGTTATGACAATTGGAGCAACAAGCCCCAACGGATCATAGATTTGAGCTATAATAGCTAAGACGTTTCTTTTCGTAATTGGATTTACATTTATGTTCTTGGGCAGAGAAATAGAAAAGTGATCTGATTTCGGCTCCCAAAAAACACCCAGCACTTTATTGGAATTACTCTCAGAATTTATAGAGTAGTTTTTGGATTCAGTTTCTGAGGTAAAATTGTTCATAAACTCAATGGAATTTGAACACCATTTATGAAGTGTAAATTGGCCTAAATTAAGTAATTTTATTAATTGGGTTTTCAGTTCACAGAGCTCCTCGAAAGAGTCAGCTCCAGCCAACACATCGTCAACGTATGTTTGAGTTTGGATTGCCATAGCTGCCAACGGAAATTCTTTTTTATACATGTCTGCCAATTCAACGAGACAACGAGTGGCTACATAAGGTGCAAAATTTGTTCCGTAGCTAACAGTTAACAATTCAATGCATTTAATATCATCTGTTATATTTTCTCGCCATAAGATGTTTTGTGGGTAAATGTGATCAGAATTAATCAAGATTTGCCGGTACATCTTTTCGATGTCTGCAACAACAGCCAACATATAAGCTCTAAAGCGACACCAAATGTCAAATAGCTCTGGCTGAACAACAAGCCCTTTTAGACATATGTCGTTTAATGAATATCCCGAGGTGGTTTTTAGGGACGCGTCGAAGACCACTCTGAGACGCGTTGTAACTTTATCATTGCGAATCACACAATGGTGAGGTATAAAATATTTGTGGTTATTGTGAATATTTTTAAGATCAAGAGGAATGTACCGTGCATGACCTAAGTTGATGTATTCTTTAATAAACTCTGAATATTGGTCAAACAATGACTTATTTTGATGCAATCTTTTCTCTAATGAAAGAAAACGTTTTTTGGCATATGAAAAAGATTCGCCTAGTTTAGAACTCTCAACGGGCGATTTAAATGGCATATCCACTTGAAATCTACCATTATCCAAAATTTTTGTGGTATCCTTAAATATTTGTTCAGAAAGTTCATCTTCACTTGATAAAATACGTCCTTGTGGCACATCTTCAACTGCCCAGAATTTTTGCAGCAAATTGTCGATTTGATTGAAATTAATAAATAAAGAATGTGAGGGAACTTGATCACATGTTATAAAATTTGACAAGATTGTTGGGGATAGGACACCTCCTACCACCCAACCAAGATGAGTATTTTGTAATATGGGTAGGTTGTCCCCAAGGTTAATCAGACCAGGTAAAAGTAATGAATAATAAACATCTGCTCCTAATAACAAATCTACGTGATCTGGAACATCATAATTTGAGTCGGCCAAGACGATACTACAAGGGATTTCTAATCGATCTGTTTGTAGAGGAAATTGAGGCAACTTAGAAGAAATAAAATTTGTTACGGAACAATTTACTTCAAATGTTTTTGTGGGATCAACCTTTGAGAACAATTTAATATCTATTCCTTCACTTACTTGCATGTGACCTGATACACCACAAATTGACAAGTTTTTATTATAGGTAGGGTATTGTAGTCTTTTCGCTAATTTATGTGTGATTAGTGATACTTGAGACCCACTATCAAGCACGGCTCTGGCAGATATTAAATGGCCATTGTTATTTGAAACATGTACGGATGCAGTTGCCAATAAAATATGAGATTTTTGGTTTATAAAAAGGCTTGACATAGTGATGGATTGTGCCCCAAGCTTGTCACTGGTGGAAGCTTGAGTAACCTCCGAATTTTGTATTTGTTCTATGTTAGAAGCTTGATCTGAGTTACTACTCGATTTGTTCATGGAATAACCTTTTTGTTTGTGATTGGTAGGCCCACGATTGGAATCAAAACTCGAATTTTGTCGAGCATTTATTGTATTATTGTGAGAATTATTAGATTTTCACGAATAATCGACAGAATTTCCCGCATGTAATAGGGAATTATGAGCTTCGCCGCAAATAGGGCAATTCTTCCACTCACATTGACTTACATGATGTGGAGCAAAACATTTTAAACATAACCGATTTGAAAATATAAACTGTTTTCTTTTATTCAATGGCAATTCTTTGAATTTAAAGCATTTAAACATGTTATGATTTGACATTTTGCAAAACAAACAACTTAACTTTTTATCTACATTAGCAAAATTAGAGTTTTTACGAGGCAACTCTGGCGAAACCAAATTTTCAGCAGCCTGACATCTTTTCTCAACGAACTTGAGGAACCCGTCTAAAGTAGGTAAAAGAGTAGGACCTCTTTCCAATTCATACCCACGTCTAGTGTTAATGTCTAGTTTTTGGGACAAAATATACACCAAAATCAAATCCCACTCTGCTATAGGAACATTCAAATTTTTTAAGCACTCAGTGTGCTGTTTAACTGTGACAACAAAGTTACGCAAATTCATTGAATTACTTTTATTTATTGATGGAACGTCTAATAGGCCCTTGATGTGAACGTAAATATTCGCTAACTTATTTTCATATCTTTCCTTAAGTATGTCAATTGCTACTGACAAATTAGAGGCGACCAATGGTAAATTTGAAATTAATTTTTGAGGTTCACCCAGTAAATTTGATTTTAAATAAATAAGTTTTTGTATTTCTGCCAAATCATCATTGTCTAAAACAAGGGCTTTAAAAATATCATAGAAACCATTCCAACTTTGGTGCCCACCTGCAAATTTGTCAATTACAATTTCAGGCATCTTAGATTTTACCTCTGTTTTAACATTAACATTTTGTATGGAATTTGCGTGATGACCTTGTTGGTTTGTACCTTGAACGGTAGCATTATCTTTAGGAGAAGAATGATCAATCAAAATTTTTAATTGAGTTTTTAAAGTACAATATTTTTCTTCATAGTCACTAGGGTCACCAATCTTATCAAGATCTGTCTCGGAGCCCTCAATGACGTCCTGAGACTCACAAAATTTTTTGAAAGAAGTTTCAAGTAGCTCTAACCTGGTATCATATTCAAGTTTATGCAATAAATTACCTGCATTTGCATTGATAAAATTCTCTATTCTAGTGATACTACCTTTAGCAGTTCTTCGAGCGGCGTGCGCTTTTAATAACAACGCATCCGGATCCATGTTTGATTACAGGTTTATATACGTAAAAAAAGTTTGCAAACTGTGTTCGAAAACTCGCACGTCAAATGTTGAACAGTTCAAAAAATAAAAAATATATTGGAAACGTCTGACCTGAATGAGTCCTTGACAAAGTCCAATTCACAATCGGTCCAGTCCAATTACCAGATACCAGACACACATTCCATTTTCCAATTTTAATAATTAGGATTTATCGCTGGTTTTATGCTCTGTCCGGCTCGAGGGATCAAATTTATGTATGGGAATAAACGAACGATTATTCCTTAAACACACATAAAGCTTCAATAGCTCTTATTTCACTTGGAAGGATTGGATATCATTCAAATTATCTTGAATCGTTGATAAAAATCAAATATATTTTATGAAGTAGAAATTTTTTATTTTTGACAGTGACAATTTTTTGTAACTGACAGAAAAACTTCCAAGGTTGAATTGAAAATAAATATTTAAGCTATCATGTTAGCAGTTAGACAAGTTAGAAATTAAACACCCCTCACAACTCAAAAACTGATGTTACCGCGTTGACAAAGCACCAACAGGAATTAAATCATAAATTTAATTATGATGATATAGAAATCTTAGAAAAAGAAGCAACCCAAAGAAACGTACATATATGGAAATGATCAGGATAAACAAAATAAAAACGCGTTTAATTTTAGAAGTGACATTGAAAACCTAAGTCACATATATAACGGTTTAATTTAGAATTAAAAATAACAAATAGTATAATGAAAATAGACATCGAAATAACTGTTGCATCTTGACAAATAAGTCCAATCTGTATAATACCTATGATGAATTGATATATCTGCATACAGAATAAATCATTAAAACTTGGTAAAATAAAAAAAACAGTCAGAAAACAACGTCGATTCAGCTGATACTAGATCATTTATTTTAGATACAAATTTTAAAATAATTTTTAAAATGTTTTGAGTTGTATAAAGTCCCAGATTTTATGTAAGTATTTTATCACCTGTTAAATAATGTAATGTAAATATTTGTGTAATTCTAGCAACATTATTCAGAAGATGACACATATGATCTCGGGACGTAAATAAAATTCTAATTAAACTAAAGGAGACCTTCCATTTCAAGAATAGTTAATACAACAAAACTGAAGACTTTTGATCAAGAATTGTCTTCCAAATTGAGCATATTTCAGATATTGTACGAAAATCTTAACAATGTTATAGTTATTATCATGTCCTTACCTCAGTATTCCAAGTAAGATATGAATTTTAATTGCGTATGTGATGACATTTTTGTTAAGTATGTCATAGTAAGGTAAACCTGGGTAAGTGTGAATCGGGGGTAACTGTGAACATATCATTTTAAAATAACAGGAGTACACCGATAGAAGTGCGTTTTTTTGTTCGTAGTAGAATATCATCCTAGAACACTTGCCCGCTAAAAAGAACGCCAGTGCGATAATTGGCGAGCGCGAGATAACCGATTTAATTCATGCCATAAAGTGATCACAGTTGATGAGTGCACCGTGTTATTTTTAAAATACAAGGAAAAACTCATTTACCAACGTTAGTTATTTTTAATTATTGCTATTGTATTTGTAATATGTTATAGTTTAACACAGTATATATACATTTTCGGTTTTTTTTTCGTACTGTTGATAAATAACGTGTTCACACACCCCTTAGTAGTTCTTTTTCTCATGCTCCCTATGAAACAAAAATTGTTGGTGCAAGGTGAAAAGCTTCTTATAGAACCGTGTCAGGTCCAGGCCAGGAAAATACAACTGTTTTAGCTACTGTATCTGCTTCCGGATTAAAAGCCCCTCCACTCATTGTGTATAATGGAAAGAATATTTGGGATACCTGGGTTCCAAATGAAGAGAACTCATATTCGGGAATGTCATTTGCTGCCAGCAAAAAAGGCTGGATGGAGACAGACATTTTTTTAAATTACTTTGAAAAACTCTACTGCCTGCTCTGGGACCACACAGACCTGTTCTGATAATTTATGAGGATCATAGCAGCCATGTTAACATTCCTCAAACAGAATTGGCAACTGCCAATAATGTAACAATTTTCAAACTTCCCCCACACACGAGCCAACTTCTTCAGCCACTAGATATATCAGTGTTCAGATCACTGAAGGGTACAAGGAATGAAAGATTCGTGGCTTGGCAAAGGAGAAATGTGGGAATTAAAATACCGAAGAAACAATTTTCGGCAATGATCGGTGAAGCCTGGAAGGACCTCAAGCCTATCACTATTAGTAATGGTTTTGTAAAAGCTGGTATATAGCCATTTGATCGGCAGGTCATATCTGAAGACAAATATGACCCTGAATGTTTAAGAAGGTGGAGAAAACACACCTCAGGTAATGCTGTTGGGAGACGAGAAGAAAACCAAAATGTTGGAGGAAACGAAAATGTCGAAGAAAATCAAAATATCTAAGAAAACCAAAATGTCGAAGACAACCAAAATGTCAAAGGAAACCAAAATGTCAAAGAAAACCAAAATGTCGAACAAATTCCAAATAATAGAAGCTACAACTAGTCGATCCACATCAAAATTATCATTTGAAGAGCTTCTTTTGAAAACAATAAGACACTCTGATTAGTGGCCAGGTACAAAAAATTGAAAAAAAAGTGGCATGTGGAGCAGAAGTCATCACTGCACCACAGGTATTAGCTATACTAGAAGAAGAAAAAGCGACTAAGACTAAGAAAGTTTTCCGACAAAAAGTTATTAAAAGGCGTACAATCCAGAAAGAAAGTGACATCGATTCTACAAATGAATAGGTCGACGATTTCTCTTTAATAATTGATTCAGCAGATGACTTGGACCCAGAGAGTTCTGATACAGAAGAAGAGCTAGATACAGATAAAACTCTGGACAAAAAATCGAAGAAGAGCAAACTAATATCGAAAACGGCAAATGGGTGGTAGTACAATATGAAACCAAGAAGAGTTTAAGGCATTTTGTTGGCATCATTTTGAACGAAACTGATGAAAGATGTGAAGTGAAATTTTTAAAATTCGGCAGAAAAACCTTTTCTTGGCCCGATATAGACGATATTGATACGATTTATAAAGAAATGATCATAAGAATCCTGCCAGACCCCAAGAGGAGTTCATAATTTTTTGACTATCATAGATAATAAAGTGTTACAAAAACGAAATTGTAGCAGTATTTCATACTTGCCCCAAATTTTATGAAAACGCCTTATATTGTAGACAGCATTAACCGCATTCACACTTACCCCACTTTGTGGGGCAAGTGTGAACACCGGACAAAAAACAAAGAAAAAAAGGTGAGTAAACGTGTTTTGCTTTTAACCAGCAAAACTCAAAGTCATGTAGATAGATACTCATACTAGCTATGTTTGAAATATAAAATTGAAAATACATATATCTAAGAAGCTATAATGCTGTTATAAACACGAATACCAAATAGAAAAATTAAAATAAGTAACTTTCAGAACACACGGTAAAACATATTTTATTTCAAATTTAATTAAAAACTGGGACGCGACCCACTTTTTGTTTAGAAAAATGATACAGAACCATAACAGCTTTGGAAGGAATAAAACATTCTACTAGGTCAAAATTAAATAATTGTTTTGTATACAACTAGTTAATGACGAAAAATTGAGGCCGCTTCAAAACAAAAAATGGATTTTTGCAATTCAACAAAAAAAAACCCAAATCTAATTCGGGGGGATAGTAAAAACCAGGTACAGAGCAGTCAGAGAGATAGACGTGTCGGGCAAAAAACGCGAAGGGAAAAATCCTTTTCCTGTCACGGTAACGGGAATCAGTTTTCTTGGTGTTAGCGGCTTCAGAGGAAGAAGTTTTTCTCCGTTGTGTCAGGGTGTAAAAGGGATACTTAGATATCCTTGACGGTGAACACTGTCCCCCGTCGGTGACACAAAACGGGAAAACTTGCCCTCTACTCGGAGTTTCCAACGCGGTAAGTTTTTAAACAAGTTGAGATTTAAGTTTTTTTTTCTTGAGGAGAAATTTATTCGTTTTTATTATTGTACGCTGGTTCTAAACTTGGTATTTATAACATAACTATAGACATTGGTAGAAGCTATAACAGTATATTCATTTTATTATCTATTCTTTCACGGGGATTTGACAAGTTGGCAGGTTTCAATTAGGTACTGCAGGTCCAGACTCACAATTGGGACACCGCTCGTCATATAAGATATGAGTTTATCGTGTGTGATGACAGAGTAAGGTTTTCTCAAAAAATTGTAGGAACATTTCGCTTTCTTTAGGGAGCATATAACCGACAGGAGTTAGGCACTATTCATTTGATTCTTGTTTTACGCCACATAATTCGCTTCCACCTCGTAGATAGAAAATAAACAAGGGTCAAACCGAGATTTATTTGTACCTAGTAACACGGGCCCGGAGCGTATGATTTTGTCTTCTTGACGTACCATTTCCAGTGAAATTTCGCTACGATAAATAAAAGCTAATTATTTTATATTAATTAAAATAGATAAACAGTTTAGGTTAATCAGAGACCTGAAAATTGCGACTCGGCACTTACGCACTGAACGGGATTGTCGATAAACATTTGTTACTCATATATCATCAGAATTCCTTTTAACGACTCTGTTGATACAAAGTGCAATGACTCGAAACCACAGTCGTTTTTTATAGTATTGTTTTAAGAGCAAAATAAGTATTTCTCACAACGAGGAAGGGGAACTTCGAAATAAGGGATTAAATCATACCCCCCTCGCACACGTTAAACAAATGATAAGTGGGTAACAATTTCGTTCTATTTCATGGTGAGGGATATTATATTTGTTTTGTTGTTAGTTATATCTTATACAGCGAAAAATTTAGTATGTACAATTTATAGATAAGTGCATAGTTACTTTTATAGTGGGGAAATTTAATAATTTGTTCTGATGTTGGGATTTTATTTATATATATATATATATATATATATATATATATATATATATATAGAAGGTTTTATTATATTTTTTCATACAACTTTGTGGCTTCCCCATACTTTATAATCTTACCTCAAATTTCCCCTAGAGTGTGTATACATAGTGGATACGAAGACGAACTGAGAGAACAATCCTGTCCTGGCGAAGGAAATCAAACCGTTTTAAGTCCAGGCGTTCCCAGCCTAAATTGGACTGGATTTGCCTTACACGCTCGGCTGCATATTTAAGAAATCAGTTGGTGACAGCAGTTATTAGAATGCTTTAAATTGGCACTAATCAAAAAAGCGTTCACTCTTACCCAGGTTTACCTTATGTTAAGTGTTACGACGTACATTTTCTTTAATTTTTTTTGCATGTCAAAGTCTTCTTTTGATAACCTGTTGAGTTACATAAAGAAAAATCTCACCAACAAGAACACTGTCATGAAACAAAATATATCTGCAGAAGAAAAATTTGTCATTTGTTAGAGGCGCGCAGTTTCAGTTTCATGAAACTGAGTTGCAGCGTAAAATAAGTGCCATAAACCCAAATCCCCGCTAGTTTCAGAAACATGAAATTTGTTGCTCTACGATTTGAAGCATTGCAACTGTACTGAAACAGTTCCAAGTAATAGGCTACGTAAGATTACATTGGCGAAGCCGGACTGAATTCTAGTTGGAAGCACAAAGTTTGATCTAACTGCAGGTATACTTTCTATAATGACCGTGTTCTTGTTGGTCAGACCTTTCTATAGGTAACTTAACAGTTCATCAAAAGAAGACTCTGATATGCGAAAATAGTTGAAAAACTTTTATTCGTCGGTACATAGTATATCACCGAACAAAGTGTAGTAGAACTCTGTTTCTTTGTCTGAACACTGAGTCGATGTTTTATTCTACTCCGTCGCCTTTTTTTTATTAACAATGCCAATGAAAAAAACGCACTACTAGAAGGCATGTCGATGATGCGAATACCTTCACTAGTGATTGGAACTGACGCAGGGCCTCGACATTGTAATTACAAAACTAAGATATGGGTTAAAGTTTATTATCATCAATCATAGATGGCGCAACATTAGTTAGACATGATTGTTAGGCAAGAAAGCAAATAGCAAGCATGTCGGATTGTTCTGTGGTATTGTCATTATCGACAATTTTTTACGAGATAGATAATCTTTCATTTTATTTTGGCTTGTTGTTTTGATTCGTATGTTTAATTTCAATTATCGCAATAATTTTATTTTTATATAATAATATACATTTTGTTCTGACTTTAACATAAGAGGTAAGTGGAAATTAAACGATAATACTAATGTTTTGCTTTGTTTACAGAATTTATCATCATCATGAGAAAAGTGTGTGCTCTATTATCTTGTAAAAATAGTATTTATGTTAATACAGACACAGGATATTATATGTTTCCATGCCAAGAGTCCTTGAGAAATCAGTGGTTACTGAAAATACGGAATCCGGCATTGAATGACTTACCCTACGAGAAACTGAGATATAAATTTGTAGTATGTGGAGATCACTTTGAAACATCTCAGTCTCAAACCCCTGAAAGAAAAAAACTGAATAGACTAGCTGTACCAGTAATATTTTGTTTGAAAAACATTCAATGTTTGGATACTAATGACATACCTGAATGTGAAATTCCTACACAAGATATAGAACCGCAAACCAAATATTTGTTGAATAAAAGGCTGTGTCTCAAAATACTCTTTGCAGGTAAATAAATTTTAAATGACAATATGTTTAAATTGTTAGATAATTAATCACCATTTGCTAAGGTCATAATATTATCCCAATTAAGAAATAACAAAGTTAAAAATATTAAGTGGAATAAGGAAGAAAAAGCACTCTTTTTAGCTTTGTATAAATCCGCCCCAGAAGGATATAGGTTCCTTGGAAAAATTTGGCAAGTCCCTAGTGCACGGACTTTACAGAGGAGTTTATCAAATTTAAATATAAATACTGGTGTGAACGAACAATTTTTTCATTATTTATCAAATATTTCAAAAAGTATGAAAGAAATGGAAAACTTTTGTGTAATTTTGTTTGACGGAATTTATCTAATGCCTAATATAAATTATAATTTAAAACATAGCATAATTGAGGGGCTAGAAGATGTGGGTAGTGGTCGAACTCAACATATCGCTGACCATGCACTTGTATTCATGCTTAGGGGAATAAATTGCAGGTGGAAGCAACCCCTGGCATTTTATTTTGTTAGATCTGGGATAAAAACTCAAAAATTAAAATCCATTTTAGTGGAGCTAATAAAAAATGTCCATGAAAGGACTTCATTCCGCATACTGGCTTCAATTTTTGACCAAGTTTCAGCAAATGTAGCTGCTGTATCTGCACTCAGTGATGAATGTGGTTTCCATGGAATTTTATATTCAAAGTGGATGGATCCACAATCTACCATATTTTTGATCCTCCACATTTAGTAACATATTTTAGGAATAATTTTCCAACAAAAAATATCCACTTTGGAGATAAAATTGCAACATGGAGTGATTTGCTAATTTTGTATAATTTGGATGGTAATCATCCAGATAGCAAAATTTGCAGAAAACTGACAGAAAATCATATTCATCCCGAGGGTAGAACAAAAATGAAAGTTAAATTTGCCACAGAAATATTTAGTAGGGATGTGTACGCAGCACTTACTTTTGCAGAAAAATGTGGTCAGAAATTTGAAAAAGGCACTGCTGAATTGATTTCTTTCATGGACAAATTATTTGACTCCCTAAATTCGGTCAAAAATTCTTCTAAAGTATTAAGTCGACCACTAACCGCCACATCTTCGCATAAATAATTCTGGGGGGAAGCTATTACTTGTTTAAATAATTTAAAATTTGAAAATAATGGAAAGTTTGTTCGTCCTCCTCCCTCTCTAAGGAATTTTGTAATCACAATCCGCAACATACAAAATGTATGGAGACCTATGGAAGGATTTGGATTTAAATATCTAGCTACTAGATGTTTAAATGAAGATCCTTTAGAAAACTATTTTGGAATAATTCGGGGTTTGTGTGGACAAAATTCGAGACCAACATGTTCTCAATTTGTAGCAGCTTACAAAACTTGTTTGGTCAATAACTTGATGTCAAATTCAAGCTCTACATATTGTGAACAAGATGGTACCACATTTTTAATAAATTTTTCAAATCCACTGCCAGACGTTTCAGAAGAAGTTGATACTGCTTATTCAGAAACCCATGCATTATTACAAAAAATTTTCACGAGATGCGTCTCCATACATCTTCATATATTGCGGGGTTCATTTGTAGAAAACTCTTGACTAGCAATCATTGTAAAAAATGTAAAGAATATTTTTTAACGCTGGATATTACGGATTCCCATACTTTTGTTAAATTGAAAGAGTATGGGAATTTGTTTTATTCTGCACAACATTTTATCTTGTTGGTCGACAGATTAAAAGAAGAAATTTTCAATTTATTTTTCAATTATATTAATTCGTGTAACATTATGGAGGCACTTAGTGATAAATTAATAATCAATTTAAACAATTGTCAGGACCGTGACCTACCAAATGGCATTATTATAAAAACATGTGTTTTTTTTTATCATGACAAAGTATATGATTACCATTGTTAACAGAAAAATTTATAATAAAGACCAAATAGGCATGTCGACAATTTTTTGAAAAATTTTTGAACCTTTCCATTCATAAAAAATAAAGTATAAAATATTGCTACTGTTTTCATTTATTACCTAAACTTCATACATCATAAAGATTTATGCTGGTCAAAAACATTTTATGTTCAAATCTAATTCAAGGAGATTTATTATATTTCAAGGTATAAATTATTAAATATAATTAAGTTTAATATTATAATATACATTTTAATACAATAAATCTCCGCTCGTGAATTGGATTTAAACATAAAAAAATCATTGCATGCATCAATCTTAATAATGTATGAAATATATTTCACTAATTTAAAGGGTTATTACCACAGAACAGCATGTTCTGTGGTATTAATCAAAGGAGGTGTTCTGTGAAAGGAAGTATTTAACGAAATTGTAATTTATGTAACCATTATAACATTTAGTTCTAGTCACCAATATCAGATGGCGCTGAAACTCATTACAATTTTATGATCATGTAATGTCACTTCTTCCTTGGGGGTGTTCTGTGAACTGACGTTCGAGAGCGTGGTAGCTGGCGGGGCGTGCAACTCGATTGCATGCGTTGAAACCAAATTTAACACTATGAAACTGCGAAACCCAATTTCATGCAATCTAGTTTCAGGCACAAAATTGCAACATATAATAGAGGCAAAAGTTATAGATTTAAGTTCGACATTCATTGTAATAAACTTTTTTTAAACGTACTATCTTCAATAAGAAACGAAATTCCAGTTCGTGAGAGGAGTAATGAATGATTCATCGTTTACAACATTTACATCAAAGTTTTAATACACTGTAGAATCACATCATTTTTGCAATACGTTTATTTTCATAATACAATCTGTTCGCCAGAAGGTTTACTTAAAATAACGTCTACCACGGAATTTACTATGAAGTCTGCTAGTGTATTGTTTATGGGCAAGTAGAAATTTATGGAATATATAAAAGCTAACAAATAATTAAAAAAATATTTCTAATGATTATCAACAAACTATTCATTTGTGTTAGTACTTAGGTAACGAAATGATGCCAGTATTATGTAAATAAAAAGTACAAGTTTGAGTGAGAAATTAAAATGTCAACCCAAAATATATAAAAAAGCTTTGTTTTAACTAAAAAAGTAAATGAAATGAAGAATATTATAAGGTTACTATTGTCATTCATCTGTCCAATCCTGGACTGTTTAAGAGAGGACGAAGTTAGAAAGTTTTTAGAAGTTTGTATGTAAATTAATGCCTCAAACTCCTAGTTATGTGCTACCGGTTGAAATATGAAATTAGGAGGAACTTAAACAAAAACATTTAGAATATTACGTAAATTTTGCGGCTGGTGTTCTCAAATTGCAAATGAGTCGGGCGATTGTTTCGAACAGATCTCGGAGTTTTTCTTTCGAAGGGAAAACTTTGGACAAATATTAGATAATTTAAGGTAAACTGTAGGTTGCGGTGAGTGTTTTTAAATTGTGTCGTTATAACACGTCAAGCTATAGCTTATTTACATTTTTTTAATGTAGCTACTCATCAGCAATATGAGTTACAATTATCGATTCAAATATTATCAAACTTGAAATTTTATAAATCAGAAACAGAAAATTTAAGGTATGAAAGTTATTTTGGACATGAAATCACTGTTTATTCATAACGATAACTATTTTTGTAAATCTTATTCGATGGAAAATATCATCTTCATTTTATTCACATAAAAAAACTTATTCCCATAATCCAATAATCGGCGCTGCAGATATCTTAACAGTGAATGATAGAATGTATGTATATAAATTTTCGTCTCAAAGCGACTCAACCGTCTCTATCTCTCCACTTCAACCAGAATTTGTAGTTGCCGAAAATTTATTTTCCATCCGCTTTCCTCGAAAAGGGACAATTTGATTTCATGTAGAGTTTGTTGGCAAATCAAGTTTAATTTTACTGATTGCTCTATGCAGAACGTACAACTTGTAGAATACGTAAGCGAAGTTGAATGTTTTTGTAAGAAAATAAAAAAATCAGATAAACAGATACAGGATATTTGTAGTTACATTTCAACGTCTGAAGGGAAATCCAAATATTATGCAATACAATTGATACAGATACATTTTTGAAATTCCAAATATTCCCTCTATAGAGATATATGAGAGGAGTAGGGTACATGAACTGCTAGGTCATTAACAATTCAAAATATGCCTTTCTGAATCTTCTCATCTGTATATAAGAAATTACCAACTCGATGTTTATAGATGTTGGTTGTAAACTATGGTGAAGTGATCCGAAAGACATGCTTGTTCCGGTTATATTGGAAGTGGATAGAAGTTGTATATACCTTGGTCTTGAGGTAACTCCATAAGAATAAAATCAAACGGTGTGAGGTCTACTGATCTAGCTGACCACTTAATAGTACTCTTCCTCCAATCCATTTATTTGGAATCTTTTTGTTTCCCTATATCCTTTAGAGTATTGCCAAAATAGCGATAGTTCAATATTGACCTATGTACATTGATAATTCTAGGTTACACTTGAAGTTGTTGGTAGTTTGAATAAATATCTATTTTTAGTGTAGTATATAAATGAATGCATGAGTATTCAAATAAATTTTTTCTACTTTTGTTACTTAAACCGCATTTGAAACACGGGTTTGACATACGCAAAACAACTCTATAAACAATAGTGTTCAATATGCGAAAACTCACATCTCGTTTATCTTTTATTAATTTATTTATTTATGACATGGAATACAAACGGGACGAACCCAAATACAGTATTCACAAGTATATAATTATTAAAATGTAGACTGATATTGTAAATAATAAATCATTATCACTATGAAATTAAAACGCAGCTTTATCACTTGAGTACAGCTTTATTAGCTTACTACAAAAAGTGAAAAATTTATCATGAAATATATCAATATCAGCGTGGTTACAAACCGATTTAAATGATTCACAACACCTATGGAGAGGAGAGTTTAGATTATAATTGTTAGCACTGAAATTAATATAAATAAGTTTAAAATCTCTTGTATCATAGGCCGGAACATTGAATCTAATGAGGCCGGTAATCTCGTTTTAGTCAATAAGATTATTAATAATTTTATATAAAAATTTAACATCGTTCATTTGACGTCTATTTTCCAGGGGAATTAAACTCAAGTTCCGCCTAACTGAAACAATATTATTCTCAGGAAACAACTTCTTCCTGCAGTACTTTATAAATTTATTCTGGATATGGTCAAGTCTATCGATGTAAACAATATACTGTGGATTCCAAATTATTGATCCGAAGCTCAAGACACTATTTACATAGGCCATAAATAGAGTTCGTAATGAATGTGAGGTCTTAAAGTCATGGCAAGTCCTGATAATAAACCCCAACGCCCGATTAGCTTTTTTTGATATATAATTGATATACTAGTCGAAAATAAGTTTTGAATCAAAATAAATTCCTAGATCTTTTATCTGTTATACCTTTTCTATCTGGTGGTTTTCAATTAAATATTGTTAATTAACATTACCAGCTTTGAGATACATTTTTAAATCATCCGCATATTTTTTGTACTTAGAAAATTTGACACATTGAGATATGTCGTTGGTGTAGATATTAAATAATAACGGTCCCAAGTGGGATCCTTGAGATACCCCTGAAGTTATATCACTGAAGGGTGATACATATTTACCTATGACTACTGCCTGTGACCTGTTACTTATGTAAGATTTGAACCATCTGAGTAGATTACCATGTATACCGACTGCACCAAGTTTATCCAAAAAAGTAGAATGATCAATTTTGTCAAAGGCCCTGCTGAAGTCGGTATACACAGCATACACCTGAAATCCTTCATGCATGTACTCTAATAAATATTCACTATAACTGAAGAGGTACGTTTCAACAGAACGTTTTCTCATAAAACCATGTTGTTCCTCATCAATAATGTATTTAACTTCTCTAAACAAATAATAAAAATAATTTATTCGAATAATTTGGCAATAATATAAAGTTTAGATTCAGGACGATAAGTTTGTACTAAATATCTACCGGATTTAAAAATAGGAACTATTAAGGCTGTTTTCCATATACTAGGGAAATAGCCCTCTGTTATAGATTTATCAAATAATATACACAATGGAGGGGCTATTTCGTTAACGCAATTTTTAATGAATAGGGTTGGTATTTTATCCGCACCAGCAGGTTTATCCGGGAGGTTGCCAATTTTTTTGACAATTTTGTGTAAGGGGATGTGATACGAAGATATGTAATTAATATTTATATCATTATTTGAAATTGTTTTGCTGGAGTTAGGGTTAGGAGGGTTAAAGACAGAACTAAAGTAATTTGAGAAGGTATTGGAGATTAATTGGCCATCAGTAATCAGACTCTTATTACTATCCCTAATGGCATCGATAGTACCAGAATTGCCTTTTTTGGACTTTATAAACTGCCAAATGTGCTTCGGGTTTGTAGTTATTTGAGATTCAATATTATTCATATAATTAACAAAATCTAGGTTAATTAAATACTTTGCCCCACCTCTCAAAAGCTTGAATATTAAATAATCTAAGTTATTAGAGTACTTTTTCCATTTAACATGAAATATTTTCTTGTCTTTAGCAATTTTGATGGTGCATAGGCTAAACCAATGCGGGAAATTTGACTTATATTTAGGATATTTTGGAACATGTTTGTTAATATAATTCTCCAAATGGCAGTAAAACGTATTTAAATTAAGAAATGCACTGTTCCAGTCAATAGAAGATAAATTATTTCTAATTGAGTAAAAATTTGCCTTCTTATAATTAAATTCGATATCCGAATTGATCTTCTGATTGTCGCGTGTGAAATTCAAAAATTTCATGTTCATGTCAAGTGTGTTTTTTGATTTATTGGTAAAATTATTAAATATATGAAAACTTCAATAAGAAATTGTATCAATGAACAGATTAGAATTATTATCTGAAAAATGTGAGGGTTTACAGTAATTGTTTATAGGGTCTAGCGACCATTTTATGCAGGGCAAGTTAAAATCACCGCATATTAAAAATGTATCTTCAGGATTATCCTCAATAATAGCATGAAGCTTGGTACAAAACAAGTTCAAAGCAATTGAGTTGCCTGGAGGAATATATATACAGCAAATATTAAATTTGAAACATTGAGAAGTGACAGTTACCCACAGATCTTCAGCGTCAGACATCCACTCACCACGCACTACACTATGGAAGCTATTTCTCACTACAATTAGGACTCCTCCTCCTTCTTTATGGGTAGATCCAGAATCTTCCCGGTCGCGTCTTAAGATTGCGAAAGAATCATTCAATACATCGGAAGAAGCAATTGTGTTATTAAGCCAAGTCTCTGTTAAGCATATAAAATTTTGGTCACAATTTAAAGAGTTTTTAAAAATAGTCGTTAGTTTAGATTTTAAAACTGGAACGTTTTGGTGAAAAACCGAGATAGCCATTGCAAAAACAGTTTATTAAGATTAACAGGTAAAAAGAAATAAAAAGTTGATTACAGATTGTTCAAGTCGCGTTCAGAAAAAATTCTATTTACATGACTCTTATTATCCTTCCGCATAAACAGGCCACCATTTCTAATCCAGACATGTTTGAAATGTTTCAGCTGTACTATTTCTTTCGCCTTTTTCAGTAACATTTTTAAAGAATCTGTGAGGTGTTCGTTTACGAACAACTGGTTTGAAATCTGATCCACTTTTAGTCCAGGGGCCGAGCTGCCAGATTGACGACGCTTTATTTTTGCTGCGGCTATGAAGTCATCTCTTTTCTTTTCATGCAGTAATTGAATAATAATTGGTTAATGTTTGTTGGGAACTCGAGAGTTTGCTCTAAAAATAGTATCTATACCATCAGCAGTAATAGGGCATTCAATATGGTTCACCTACCTTCTGAATAACATGTAGTAAATTTTCATTACATTTCTCTTCAATTCCTTGTATTTGAACATTTTTAGAACGTAGGTTCCGTTCGAGTGTTTCTACACGAGAAGAGAGGGATTGCACTTCTTTTTTCAGTAGGGCGTTTTCTTTTGATAACTCTTCGATTGAATCCAGCCTCTCGTTCATTTTATTAATTAGAGCTTCAAAATCAGATACTTTGTCGCTGCAGTAATTGACTGACTTCAGCGCTTCATTGTGTTGTTTGTTTAGGTCGTTTATAGCTAACTGAATACTCTTAACAATCTTTAAAGTACATTTTGATGTAGATTCTTCCCCAGATACATCACTATCACCATTATCCATATCGTTGTTAAGCGCCAGTAACGATGCTCGTTTGCTTTCGCCAGTGGATCTGCATACAGAACAATACCATGCAGCACTATCAACTTGGAAGCCCGAAACCTCCTGCCTGCTCAAACCCACGCACTTGCGGTGAGAGGATTTCGAACACCGACCAGCACATTTCAGACCGGGCGTTTTATTATTAATCGAGGTTGAACATTTGTTACAAACCACCATTCTGGCTCACAGACTAATGGTATAATGCAGGCAACGAGTTTTTTAACTGGAACTATTTTATGAGAATAAACCGATTGAAAATTGAATAAATCAAATTTCACATAAAGCTTGCATTGATATCATTTCACAAAGTAGTTGAAAAGTAACAATCAGATTGTAGCCAACGGCACGCGAAAAAAACGAAATTCTTCGACAAAAAATTACAACAAAACTAAGCAAGTAACTCGGAGCGATAAACACACGTCTAGTCAAGACTAGCCTTGTACGTTAAATTTCATATTCCGTGATAATTCTGTTGTTCTGTGTCATTTGATATGTCAGTCAGCCGTCAGCCATCGTCCATGAAGTTATGAATATAATTAAAATATAATATAAGTAAGGTAAGTGTTGCTATTTTCGTCAGGTTAAGGACATACTATCACTACCTTCAACTTTGGAGAGGTAGCGTTCTACATCCATGAAATATTTTGGACATTAAAAATGTTTTTCATATTCTTTACTAATTGAAAATTGAAATAATCGGGAAAAAACTGGTGTTTTTCTGTAATTTTTTCATTAAATAAATGAAAAGCTGATGGAAATACACCTGTTTCTAAGTTCGTCATATTTTGTATCCTATTTTCGTCATAGCTTCGGTGCTTTTTTTGTCATACCTTGAAATATTATTAGATGAGAATAATGTCTGTTTGAAATTTGTTTTTTTTTGAAAAAAGAAATTTAAAAATAGAATAAGAATCAACTCTATCGCATTTAATAAAGAAAATAAGATTATTTGATATAAAAAAAATCAGATCAAATAAAAAAATAAAAAACAATATTCTTTAGTTCTATTCTTTTAATAAAAAACAAGTATTTTTACACATACAAATACAAATTTTTATAGGCATATACATATTACTATTACAGTAACAGTATGTTTGGCATCGTTAGAATAAAAGGACACTCTCAGGTAATTCAGCCTGCCGCTATTTGAGTACATTGGTGAATTTCTTCGGGAAATCTAGAATTTCGTATAGCTCTTTTTCTACATTGGTCACTTTAGGTTTTTTGATAGCACACACTACGTGATTTTTGACCACTTCCAATAAGAACCATGTTTTTCCATGCAAATAGCTCTGAATCGCTTTTTTATTTCATCTACTTCCGAGACTATTCCTGGGTGTATTTTATCTTGGTAGTTTACAACTATATAATCTCCAACTTCAGAATTTATACTATTCTTGGTTTCCTTTATCTACTTTGGCTATGCTTCTTTCTACCTCTGCTTTTCTAATCTCTTCTGTTTTCGCATTTCCTTCTCTTCCAATTCCTTCAACTTTTTGTCTTCCTTTTTTTGCTGGTAGGCCTCTGCCAATCATCTGACGAAACAACTGCTGGAATTTTTTCTTTACGTTTTCTTAAAACCTGTTTCTTTTTTGAAAGGGGTTGGTACATTTTGAATTTTGGAATGTTCTGGTTGGTTCGGAGTGGTATTGCGAATATCATTCTCTTGATTTGCTTCCGGGTTCTTGTTCTCCTTATCTTCCAAATCAATTTCTTTACTTTCTTTGTAGTTTACTTCACTCGCGGCATCATGAATATCGTTCTCTTGCTTTGCTTCTGGGTTCTTTCCGTATCTTCCTTTCTTTCAGTTTTCTTTTCTTCATTTTTATCTAGACCCTCAACTTTTTCTCCATTTTGTTCGTCACAACTAGTAAATATTTGTGAATTCATTATGACGGACAAATCAATATAATTCTCAGTTATATTCAGATCATCATCAGCAAGATTAAAGTCAGATGAAGGAAAATTTTCTGAATTCTCAACTAGGATAACATCGTCTATATCTTCTTGAGTAGTTTTATGCCTATCAAGATTTATTTTTATGACAATAGGCTCATTGACGTGATCTAGTTGTTATTGGTCTATGTTTTCTTCTGGAACGCTTTCAATCTCTTCTCCTTTCAATTCCTTCCAGTACAAAAACAGTCCCTTATCTGCCAAATCTCCTAACCATCTTTGGCCCGACTTCTTGAAGGCATCTATTTTGCTAATATTTTCTTTCTCAAAGTATATCAGAAATTTTCTCCTATCATCTGCTGTAAACAGCAATTCTTCTTCATTAGTTAATCGGCTCAGCAGATGTATGCAAAAAATGATCATCATGTTTTTTGAAAAAAATCCCAGATTTAATATGATCGGGAAGTTTGAAAACCATGTTTTATACTTTTGGAAAAGGTATTGTTCATACTCAGTGCTTCCTTCAGGTTTGGTGCGAAGTCTTCTTTCCGAAATTGATGTGGTTAACTCGCTAGTTTTGGATGACTTTCTTGTAGTCTGACTTGGGAGAATGGAAAATCGCAACATCTAAAGGTTGCAGAATATGCGTAGAATTTGGAAAGAGGCTTATCAAGATGATTCCATTTTCAGAACAGAAACGACTAAGCTGGAGGGTCAAGTGGGAGGTGTGCCCATCAACAAATTGAATAATCGGCCTTGTGATATTGTTTCTATCTAGCCACTTATTAAATGGATTAGCGATATACTCAAAAAAACTCTCCTGGGTCATCCATCCATTTTCTGATTTACCAATAGACCAATCTTCAGGAGATTTAGTAGTTATTAATTTTCGGATCCTTTGGAATGGATAAACCACTAAAGGCGGCGGCAACTGTCCCAAAGCATTACACATGATTAAAACAGTTAGGCACTCTTTTTCTCCAGTGGTTATGTAAAAATAGACAGTTTTATCACCCTTTTTGGCAAGAACTTTGTCTCCTTTGGGGACAAAAAAGAATGCTGTTTCATCGCAGTTGTTGACTCTTCCATGTTCCGATGAAATATCAAGATATCCGTTTTGCTCAAGGAATTGTCCAATCTCTGCAAACCATGCTCTTATTTGTGCTTCGGATACTTTTGACCTCTACTTGCTAAGATTTTGAGTGGTGCGTAGACTTAATTCCGGATGACGTCTCATAAATTGTTCGTACCAGTTTCTTCCGGGTCGATTGTTGATAAATGAGTTGGGCCTTCCTAATTCGAAGAGAATCTGCTGCACACTATCACAAAGTTGATCCTTGATAATCGGGAATCCCTGAGTTGCCATCTTCAATACCCAGTTCACCAAGATTTTCCCCTCTTCGGATGATAGAATGGTGGATATTCCGATCTTAGAACAGTGTTTTCAATTGTACTTGTCAGATAAAGTCATACGGAGTATTTTAAAAGTTTAACTTGCAGCCGAAATGCTCATACCATTCCTAATGGCAGCGACAGCGTTATTTATATCTTCTTCTGTGTATGACTTAGATTTTGTTGGTCTCATTTCTGAAGATTTTTTCAAATTCTTAAGTAGTTGTTTTTCTTTCGAAAAAGAGCCTCTTCCTTCTGAAACAAAATTTGTTCTTAGTTTGGGTTAGGTATGTAAGTTGATAAAATCTATCCTTTTCTTTTATATCTATAGGGTATTCCGGATGTAATATTATAATGTTGAGAAACATTTTCCTGTAAGTCAGTGCCTGAAAAGAGAAATTTTGCAGCTGAAGATGGTAATTACTTAGTAAAGATCTTCGATACCGGTTTATATAAGAGGATTAAATATTGAACATCTTCAAGTCATTAAGCTTAATTTTTTTTAATTATTGAAGGCAAATTGTAGATGAGCAAAGTTTCAATAATTTTTTGTTACAAAGAGTTTCGAAAATATTAACCAGAAACTCTCTTTATGGACTAAACTTAACCGCTAAGCCCAAGTTTTTGTACGTGCCTTACTTCGTAAAGTTACATTCGTAGCACCCTGTATAAGCAGTAATTCAAAAACCGTGTGAAAAGGTACGACAAAATATAAGCACACAATAAAGTTCAGAATATTCTAGAATTATTCATTTTCGAGATATTATAATTTTTCAAAAATAAAATTTGATATTAGTATAGTGCCAACTTACACACCCTTGACGAAAATGGCAACATACCCTCTTTAGTGTATTTAATTTCGTCATGAACTTTCGAGAAAAAAATAAGCAACATTTTTTTTTTGTTGGGACTAATGTTAAACCTTCAAGAAAAAGGAAATAATTCACTCTAAAAACAAAATTTCATTGTATTTTTAGTAACATGTTCCTCATGAAAAGTAGTGTGTCTAACTTCGTCACCTCTAATGATTCGAATTTCGTCTCATTATTTTATGAGCAATAATGCAAAAACCATATGAAAAAGGTATGACGGAATCAGCACACAATAAAATTTAGACTTGTTAATATCAATTTCTGCAATGACACGATCATACTTCTGCTAAATCAAGGAAAAAAATAGCTATGAAAGTTCAGTGTCATAGGTGCTAACTTCGTCAACACTGACGAGAATGGCAACAGACTCACTTTAATGTTTCTAATTTCGTCACGTAATTTTTAATTAAAAAAGGTGAAAAAACAATATTTATTTGCACTAAAACTAAATTTCGAACCTTCTAGATCATTCCAAAACCAAAGAAAACAGATAATCAACTAAGAAATAAGCAAATTTTATCACATTGATAGCAGCATGCATGGCACTTACCTTCGAAGGACACGCGTCTACGCTGTGCGGGCTCTGACACACGACTAAATAATTTGTTTTTATGATTTTGTGTTTCGAAATTCTGCAACCAAAAATGCTTAACATTGTTGCCAGATGTATGAAGATTTATTTGGAATGGATTAATTTCTAATATGTTGTTTGAAAGTGTTAATAAATACATATAATTGTAATAACTGACGAAAATAGCAACACTAGCGAAAATAGCAGCATTTACCTTAGGGTACAAATGAGAGTTCTGTGACACTTTTCCGCATACCTCCCACCCTTTTCATACCCCCCATCCTTTTCATACAACCCACAATACCACCACCATACCCCCCATCCTTTTCATACAACCCACCATACCACCACCATACCCCCACACCACCCACCACACCCCACCATACCCCACCCAACCCAACCATAACCCCCCATACCCCACCACCACACAGATTTAGAGGTCACAAAACTGGATAAGAGATTGGATAGTTTAGAGGTTGCAAAACTGGTTTAAAGGTCAATAACAAATTAAGAATCGTTTTTAAATGATCCGGAAGCAGCGTTACAAAATCGGTTTAATTTTGTGGTATGAGAAAGGTTATATAGATCAATAAAATGTAAAAGTAGGCTGGCGCTGTTACTATTATTGGAAGATTGTGAGTAAAAAAAATAATATATTCTGTATCTGTATCCGTGAAGATTTGAAGGGTGGGTGGCCCCACAGCACTTAGGCCACAATTGGCCCATTGTGCATCCTTCTGAGGTTCAAAACTTCTTTCTAGCTCGTCATCCAGCCTACTTCCTTGAAGTAGGCGATAACGTCGCCTGAATTAAGTTCCCTCATATTGGCGTATGTTAGCCTGTACTCGCCGAATACTTGAAACCTAAATTGAGAGAGTGTCTGACATTCGCAAAGAATGTGTTCGACAGTCTCATCTTCATGTTCACATCCTCTACAAAGTGGGGTGTTAGATAAACCCAGTCTGTGAAGGTGTTTTTGTAGGTGGCAGTGACCAGTCAGAATTCCCGTGATTGTTCGTAGGTTCCGCCTATTCATAGTCACGTATTTTTTGGCTACTTTGCTGTCCGGGTACTGTAGCAGTTCCTTGGCAAGCCTGCAGCCTTCTGCGCCGTCCCATCTACCCTTAAACTTATCAAGGGAGTGTTCCTTTAATAGGTCGGCCGTTGCTGACGCCGATAGACCAATGAAAGTGCCAGGTCCCAAGAGTTTTTGGGAGGCTGCCTTCTTGGCTAGCGAGTCTGCAATACGGTTTCTCATGGCCCTTGATCCAGCCTAAGGTGACCGTGTGGTTGTTACAGGCTTCGATTAAGGCCATGTGACATTCTAGTACTAGGCCTGATGTAATACGTGGTCTGTTCAGGGCTAGTAGTGTTTGTCTACTGTCCGTAAGGATGTATATATTATTACCTGCGGTTTTCCTTTTGGTAATCTCTTTAGCAGCGATGCAGATAGCAGTGAGCTCTGTTTGAGCAACACCTGCATTGCAGCCCATTGCCCATTTTATGTTTAGATTCAGGGATCTGGAAAAAATACCACATCCTGAGCCTACATTGGATTTAGACCCATCTATGAAGATGCGGATTGCGTCTTCTTCCAATAGGTCTTGTGAGTTGTTTTTAAAGATTACCTTGCCTGTTGAAGGCATATCGCGGTGGAATCGAGTCCGTATTGGCCTGCAGCAGTGGGATCTCCCTGAGGGCCTCATGCCACAAGTTACGTCTCAGTTTACCGGATCCTACATCAGGTTGTATACCAGTAGAGCGCAGACGTGCTATGGTCATCAAAACAACCTCCTTGATGTATATGTCAAGGGGAGTGAGACCGAGGATTACCTCCATAGCTCTTGTTGGTGTGGTTCTCATGCCTCCTGTTGTGTTGAGGCATGCTGTTCTTTGGATTTGGTCCAGTTTACGGACGACTGTCAGCTGGTTTGCCTTAGCTCCCCAGGCAATCGCACCGTACGTTAGCATAGGTCTGATGATGGCAGTGTAGATCCAGGCAGCAACCTTAGGTGACATTTCCCAGGTGCGGCCGATGGTTCTACGACACTGCTCATAAGAAATATATGCTTTTTTAACTCTGTTTTCTAAGTGGGAGTTCCATGTTAACTTATTGTCAAAGGTGACCCCTAAATATTTCACCTCTGAAGAGAAATTAAGTTTGGTATCTAGGAGCTTTGGGGCTTGATGTTTTGCAAGCTTCCTTTTTTTCGCGAAGAGGACCATCTCAGTCTTTTTTGGATTTATTGACAGCGAATGGTCTCTGCACCTTTGTTCTATGATATTGAGGGCCTCCTGCATTAAAGCGCAGAGTGTCTCCTCGAATCTTCCTGTTAGCAGAATCACTAAGTCATCTGCGTATGCTATGTAGTAGTTGTTATCATTGAGGTGGCTGACCAAGGAGTCTAAGACCATGTTCCATAGTAGTGGTGAGAGCACCCCTCCCTGTGGACAACCTTTTACAACCAAGCCTCTGATGGTTACATCATCTACACTGATTTTGATTGCTCTTTTTGAGAGCATGTTATATATCCAGCTATTTATGGTTTGGGGGATATTCTTATTGGAAAGTGCATTTGTTATTTTAGGAAAAGTGGTTCTATCAAATGCGCCTTCTATGTCTATGAATACACCCAGGGTGGACTCCTTATTTTCCAACGATTTCTCGATGCGGCCCGCCACGAGATGAAGAGCCGAATCTGTGGATCTCCCTGGAGTGTATGCATGTTGATTTGGATGCAGTGGATTTCGTGTTATCACCACATCTGTTATGTATCGTTCGCACAGCCTCTCTAAAATCTTCATTGTAAACGATGTGAGGCTAATGGGTCGATATGCTTTTGGGATGGAATAGTCCATTCTTCCTGGTTTTGGTATGAACACAACTTTGACTTCTCTCCAACCTTTTGGAATATACCTCAGTGCCAGTGAGGATCTGAGGATTCCTACCAGGTGCGGCATTAGTTCATCCAGGCCCCACTGAAGTAGGGCTGGATAAATGCCGTCCGTTCCCGGGGATTTAAAGGGGGAGAAGCCCAAGATGGCCCACCTCAGTCTGTCCGCGTCGACGATCTGTCGTGCTAAACGCCAGTCATCGTCCGTCGGGTAGTGATTCTCCTCATCCTCCCAGGCCGCCGTATTTGTGGTTCTGGAGTCAGGGAAGTGAGTTGACATCAATAATTGTAGACTTTCCTTTAGGTTGGCAGTTTTAGTGCCATCCTCTCTGGTTAGTATACCGATATGACGGTGGGGATCTTTTGAGAGGGCTTTTTGGAGTCTAGCTGCTTGGGGGAAATCCTCGATTTCCTCGCAGTAGATTCTCCATGCCTCTCTTTGCTTTTGTCTGATGACTTTTTTATACTCTTTGAGGTGAGACTTGTATGAGTTCCAATCCTCTTTGAGTTTTGTTCTTTTTGCCTTATTGAAAGATTTCCTCGCCGTCCCCCTGAGCTGGCCAATCTCATGGCACCACCACGAAGTGGTGGCTCCATCGAGATCGATCCGCCTGAGTGGGCAAGACATCTTGTAGGCATTAATAATGGAATTTCGAATTGTTTCATGATAACTTTCCAAATCTCCTTTATTGTTGGGCAACACATCCTCGACTCCTCGCAGATCCCCTTTCAAGCAGTGGACATATTTTGTCCTATCCGTTTTCCTGGGGTCGCGAGTCATTGTGGAGGTTGTGAGCGCAAGTTTTATTTCGAATTTTATCCAGCGGTGGTCACCAATTACATTTTTCACGTTCATATTTATATGTTAAAGCGTCCTCAACGTGTTCAAAGCAAGGTAATTTCCACTGAATCTCATCATTCAGACGAATGTGTGCGGGAAGTCATTCAATTTTTCTAACAAACCAAATCCATCAACATGTTCGAGAAGGTACCACAGTGGAAACAGTTGTGAGTCTTCTTTAGTAAAGAGTTGGAAGTTCTTCTCCTTCAGATAATGGTCTGTAACTACTCTTTCAGCATCAGATCCGAGAAGATTCAGTATACACATAAAACAATCGTTTATTGATGGTGGGTAATATTCACCATAGTTAGTGAGTGACCAATGTCTGCAACATCTAGTTAGCTTTCTATTAATGACACTATCGTTTGTACAGATAATACAGTTTCTAGTTTATGTAATTGGGATGGTTTCATGTAGCGTAAACTTTGTAAATGAAACATGTTTTGAGAACGACGACTCTAATGGAATTATGGATACTTCAGTGATATTATATAGAACCTCTCACCACAGAGAAAATGTAATATCCTCACCATCAGTCAATCAGTATTTAACGCAGTTGAGAACTCGGTTTAGTAAAGTATGCAACATGAATTTCTATGCACCTCAACAAACTGAAGAAGAATGTACAAAAAAAGATATGTATCTTAGCCGAACGAATTTTTAACTTAAACAAATCTAAGACTAAATCAGTTTCTGTTGGAATTGACTATGTATCAGATTGTGCACCCATTGTGAAATTATGCGGTAATAATTGGCAACAAATTATATTTGATGAGGGTGAAAGGGATAATTTATTATACTATCAAGGTGTGTTCACAAATTTTTTCCATTCAAATGAAAATATATCAACAATAGGAAAGGGTAATTTTCGATATAGTTCGAGAAGATCGACGATAACAAAGTAATTAAAATTTCTCAAAAAACATTATATCTATATTTGGGGTATAATTCCTTATGCCAATTATGGGAAATTCTTCCATTAGTTAAACATCATATTAACCATATCAAAGGTGGAAGTTTTGGAGAGTACTTTGGATGGGCAACCCTGGATAATAATGAAATTAACTGTCTCGACCATTACTTGGTGAAATCTACTCATATTAGTGTTTTAAATGAAACTCACGGTTTCTAGTTAATTCCACAATATAATGAAAATTGTTTTGAATTCTAAAAAATTGACAATTGTTTTGATAAATCTGACGATGATATTGATTTATCGGAACAATTGTTATTTTTTAGAATTTTCAACAATTTTTATTATATTGTGGAATTAACTAGAAACCGTGAGTTTCATTTAAAACACTAACTGGATAATAATCCCTATGAATAGCCTTTGATCCCTTTATGATGTCAACATAATGATTTATATCACGTGAGGGTTGTAATGCCGGATTCTTCAAAAATAGTAAATCATAGAGACCGACCGTACCTGGGTATGTGATACCATGAACCTTAATATTAGGGCCTACAAAGTCTACTTCAGAGTCCCCAACATAAAATTTTTCTTCTGTTGTATTATGAACTCAAAAATGATCGTACTTGGATTCAACATCACTAACCATTCCTTCTGTGTACTCTCTGGACAGAGGTGTGGAGAATTCGTCAAAATATTCTCGAAACACTGCAGGATCCTGAATGGTTTTATAACATTGTGAAAAAGTGTCATCAATATATTCATCTTCTCGAGTTGGGTCAGGTGTCTCCTGAGATCCAACTCTACTAGTTTCAAAAATCTTCTCACGAGGCTCCTCTGGCAATACAGTTCATGAAATGTCTTCTGCTGCACTAGTTTCGATTTCAGGTGAAATAGTCCGTGCTCACGGACTAATAAACTTGGGTCAACGAATAGGGGTTAGATATGTTATAGGAGGATAACTAGGTTTATAGTAACTTCGAGATGGACCAATCTCTTCTGTTTTAACCGCTCCTAGTGTAATGTTTGAAGGACCCAAAGCTAAAACTAATTCCTTAAGTGGCTCGGTAATAGGTCGATATGCTTTCTCCAGTTTAGATTATGATAAGGAAATGTGTTGTATTAAACTTTTGAATTTTTTTCTTAGCGACTTCCTTGCTTTAACCAGTTGTTTGGTTAATTGATGATTAATTTTAACTAACTCTATGTTCAATCCGCTTTTCTTTATACATGTGTATAAGCATCAAACCCCTTTCGGTACCTACTACGAGACATGTTGGAATCTCTATCGATTGTGAGAAATTCATACTTATTTTTCCATCAGTAGAAGTCTTTAGATGCTTAAAAGGACATGTCAATGTTAACGTGATCATCATAAATAAGTTTTTAATTTATCATATATTGTTGAAACATTATTATCAGATTAGCATTATCTCTAATTAGTTGTTTGGGGATTGCAGAGTATGTTTGACATAAATAGAAACAGTCTGTGGATTTGTGCCGACCGAAACAAAAATAACTTTGAATGACTTTTTGGTCAGATGTGACCACATCGTCGAATATAATCAAAAAAATATCTTTTATCCCCGTAGGTGTAATGATGGTGTCATAGGTACTATACTCTTCATATCCAATTTATTTCATAGGCTGAATTGAGTGACGTAGATGGACATATTTCGGCTGATGTAAATTTTTTGAATGAATAACAGTATTACATTAGTTTTTCCAGAACCGCTGGGGCCAATAATTAACCCTCTCTTGGAATCACCTCCAAAAAATATGTCTTCTAACCCTATTATCAATATCAATATTAATGATTTTAAACAGGCAAACGAAGTAATTGTTGTTCCACCTTCATTTTGAGAATGGTGAAAGCTGAGTGAGGGTATATAAAGGTTGGTTCAAGTATATAAAGAGCACAATGGTAAAAAGTAAACAAATAGTTCACATCGAACAATCTCATTCGAGCGACATCCACCAGATTTTCAGTTCTGTGGGCACGGCACGAAACTAGAGAAGCGTTTACAGCGAGGAGATTCTGCGTTACCAATAAAAATCCCACAACCCGTACTAATGTTTTACTCAATTTTTTTGTTGTATAATTTACACCAGCAAATTACATTGTGATTATTTTCACTTCTAAATAAGTATCCGTTTTTCCACACATATATAAAAAAACAAACCTGCATTCACCACATATATTATTCCAACAACTTCCTTGATACAGTTTACACTGTTTACATTTTTGTATTATTCCATCTCCGAGACAGTCTCTATTTTTAGTTTTATCAGCATATAAATAATAATTTAAGAAGCAATTATTGTTAAAAATACATGAACAAACATAACAAAGAATCACTGAAGCGCCAAAGACGCTTGTACGTGATATTTACACATAATTAAAAATAACTTACAAAACCCCAAAAATGTATAAAAACGACATACAGCCACCTTATTATACAATACATACATGTTTATTTAAAATTATAGCAGATTGTGATAACAACACATGGTGGTAACAGATTATCATGAAATGGTTAGTGAGACATGTAAACAAACAATTAGAGTAAGCCCATTAGAACTGTTGAATAATGATTTTGTTGTTAGTTAAGTGAACTGTAATTTCAATTCTTTATTTTACTCACAATAATTTATAAAAATGACAATTTTAATACAATGAACATGAAAGTGCATCTTCTTGCCACGATGCTCGAAAACCGACGACGCCGTCTTCTCGTCTGCGCATGGTCCGTTGTGTCGTCTGCGCATCCCGCGTTGGCTCGTCTGCGCATCGCTTCACGCAGTTAGTTGGTAGGGATTGCAGTGGCCCAGCTTATAGTCGGTCAAGTGAATTTGCACTTTAACATCCCGCCGCCGTTGAAATGACAAAGTCTTTCAAATAAAAACGCAACACTTATTGTTGACATGGCAGCATACAAAGTTTTTGAATTGCTCGAGTGGTAGTGCCTGTTGGAGTTCGGACAGTTACGACTCGGATCTGTCCATCCTGACCTGGATGCAATTCTTCTACTCGTCCCAGTTTCCATTTTAGAGGAGGAAGATCCTTGTCCACTAGCAGCACCATAGATCCAGGGGTTAATGACATCTGTACAGAATTCGTCCATTTGTTACGATTCTGTAGTAGAGAAAGATATTCTCTTGACCAGCGGGACCAGAAATGTTGACTAGCTTGCTCAAGAGCTTTGTACTGAGTTAGCCTGTTTGTAGGTAGTTTGGAATGATCATGCTGGGGAATTGAGAGCAAGGAGCGGCCAATTAGGAAATGCCCGGGTGTTAAGGCACTAAAATCGTTTGGATCGTTGGATAGAGGAGTGATAGGTCTCGAATTCAATATTGCCTCCACCTGTGAAAATATGGTAGCAAGTTCCTCAAATGTGGGATGAATGTTTTTCAATACCTTTAATATGTGAATTTTTGCCTGTTTAATTCCAGCTTCCCATAAGCCACCATGATGTGGAGAGTAAGCTGGTATAAACTTCCAACAAATTTGATTTTCCATGAAAAATTCTGAGAAGGCCTTATTTGTTACAAAATTTTTTAATGTCTCAACAATATCTCTCAATTCATTATTTGCGCCAACAAAATTTAAGCCGTTGTCGGAATAGATTGTTTTACATAATCCTCGTCGAGATGTGAATCGCTTAAGTGCGTTAAGAAAAGTAGCACTAGTCATATCGCTGATAGGTTCTAAATGTACTGCGCGCGTGGTAAAGCAGATGAACAGGCATAAATATGCTTTAATAATTTTTCTATTTCTTAATTTGCCATCCTTTATAAAAAACGGTCCAGCTACATCAACTCCAGTAATGAAGAATGGTTGGTTTGGTGTTATTCTGTCAATAGGTAAATCGGACATTTTTTGAATTAATGTAGTTGGTTTTAATCTAAAACAGGTTACACACTTGCGAACAATGTTTTTAACGGTTATCTGCCCATTAAGAGGCCAATATTGTTGTCGTAACGAAGCTAAAATGGTTTGAGTACCTGCATGTAATTTCTTATGATGCTCATCTAGAATTATTAATTTAGTAAGGGGGTGTTTCGGATGAATGACAATTGGGAATTTTTTGTCATATACAATATTAGCTCTAAGAAGCCTACCACCGACACGGATTAATCCGTCAGAGTCAACAAATGGATTTAAAGTTAATAATCTAGATTCCCTGGGAAGAGATTTTGCCTTTTGAAAAGAATGAATTTCCAGTGGAAATGACTCTAATTGCGCAATTTTTAATAATGCCTTCATTGCATTATTTAATTCTTCAAGTGTTAATTCACCGTATGTTATTTGCGTACCCTTACGACTATTGTTTAAAAATCTGAAACACAGAGCTACAACACGCTTAAGCTTGTAGAGTGTTGAATAGCGAAAAAATATTGAATTATTAGTTTGAGAAGTGTGTGCAACTAGATTTGATCGCCGCTTCTCGGGAACTTCATTAGCAATGATCGGTTGATTTGGCCAAAATTTATTGTCGGATGATAGCCAAGGCGGTCCGTTCCACCATAAAGTGTTTGTTTTTAATTCGGTTGCAGTTGTACCCCTTGAAAGTATATCCGCAGGGTTATTTTTACTGGGTACATGCCTCCATTGTTGTCTGGTAGATATTCTCAATATTTCAGCGACGCGATTTGATACAAATATTTTCCAAGTATTTGGAGGAGACGACAACCAAGCTAATACAATTGTACTGTCAGTCCAAAAGTGGACTGAATCTATGTTAATTTTTAAGGAATTTGAAACTCGTTGGTATAATTGCGCTGATAAGACAGCTCCACATAACTCAAGTCTTGGTAATGTTACAGTTTTGATAGGAGCAACGCGCGTTTTTGCACAAAGTAGTCTTATAAGAACTGCACCGTTAGAATGAATTGATTTCACATAAATACATGCACCAAAGGAACTAAGCGAAGCATCGCAAAAACAATGTAATTCGGTGTAAGACATGGCTTTTAGTACTACTTGACGAGGTATTCTGATATGATTGATTTCGGATAGTTGCTCCCTGAAGTTAAGCCAACTTGTCTTAATTTCTGGAGGTAAGGGATCGTCCCACGCTAATTTTGATAACCAAAGCTGCTGAATTAAAATTTTAGCTCTTATGATAATTGGCGATACAAGTCCTAACGGATCAAATAGTTTAGAAATAGATGATAATATAGTACGTTTTGAAATATTAGAGTTGATTAAATCTTGTGTGTTAACTGTATATTTTAATATATCTCTTCCAGCTTGCCAACAAAGACCGAGAGTCTTACTAGTTTCCTGACATAAAACCTCGTATTTATCATGAACATCTAGATTTGTTTTTTGAATAATTCGAGGGTCGTTCGAAACCCATTTCCGAAGCTCAAATCCGCTTTGCTTTAGAATGTTGAATATTTCCGATTTAATTTCAATCGCACCCTCTATAGATTCGGAACCCGTGATGAGGTCGTCTACATAAAAATCTTCCATAATGATTTGACACACGTTTGGATGTAAATGTTTATTTTCGATAGCAACTTGTTGTAAACACCGAACCGCTAAAAAGGATGCCGCTGATGTTCCGTACGTTACAGTATTTAATCGGTAATGTTTTATGGGTTGAGAGGAATCCGCTCGCCACACTATTCGCTGAAGATCTCTCTGGCTTTCGGTTATATTGACTTGTCGGTACATTTTCGCTATGTCACCCGTAAGAACATAGTTATGTTTACGAAATCTGATTAATATATCAAATAAATCTGCCTGTAATGTAGGACCTACCATTAAAATATCATTCAATGACACGCCATTAGTGCTTTTGCATGATCCATCGAAAACTACTCTTAACTTTGTTGTAAGGCTCGACTGCTTTATAACTCCATGATGGGGTAAGTAAATAATGTTTTTTGTTAAATCTGTACTGAATGGATTGCTAATACAGGACATGTGCCCTAATTCTTCATATTCAGACATGAATTTGACATCTTGATCCTTGAATTCAGAATTTTTTGTGAATTTACGTTCCATCGCGTACAAACGTTTGACTGCATTTTGCAACGAATCACCTAGGTTAACGATATTTTTTTTTATTGGTAAGTTTACTATGAAATGATTATTTGTATCCTTAGACACAGTTGTATTAAATATTTCCTCGCAATTCGATTCCTCATCTGATAAATGTTTTTTACCGGTGTAATCTTCAATTGCCCAAAATTTTTCTAATTGATTTTCTAACCTTTGATCATCATTGATTAAAGATAAATGACAAGTAGACCTAGCTTGATTTTTATTATCAAATATGGGACCTGCGATTACCCAACCTAGTACTGTTTTTTGCAATACTGGAAGATTTTTGCCTAGTTTGATCAGACCTGATGATAACAAAGTGTAGAATGTTTCTGCTCCTAGCAAAACATCGACTGATGATGAGATATTAAAACTCTCATCGGCTAAAATTATGTCTTTAGGTAATTGTAATTATGTTTTATTGAATGTGTAGGTTGGCAAAAACTCTGTGATTTTTGGTAACACAAGAAGATGTAACCTTGATGAGAAATCGGAATTACAAGATTTAATGGTTGTGATAATTCGTTTGTTTGTAAAAGTATTAGTGCCGCCTATACCTGTAAGAGGGACATTTAGGTCTGATAATGGTAACCCCAAATTTTCCGCTAAATTTTTCGTGATAAAATTCGATTGAGAACCGCTATCTAATAGGGCTTGACATGTTTGCCAACCACCGCTACTATTTTTTATGAGAATGATTGCTGTAGATAGTATGATTTGTTGACTGCTATTTATTGCATAATTCGATACTGAGTATGCATTGGACGAATGAGCTGCCTCGTTATACTCCTGCGCGGAAACGTTATTTTCATTATTTACACTGATATTTGCTGATGAGTTACTGTTTGCCGCATTTTCAAAATGAAGTATTGTATTATGCTTTTTGTTGCATAGTTTACAGCCTTGAGAAATACATTCATTAGTTGCATGATTAGATCTTAAACAATTGTGGCATAACCTTAGTTTGTTGACGATGGGAATGCGCGACGCCACTGGTAAATTGAGAAATTGTTTACAGCTGTATAATTTATGTTGCTTTTTACAATGAGGACATGTTTGAAGAAATGTTGAGACGTGTGAGCTTGACTTTAGATAATTTGATTGTTTTTTAGGATATGTATGCTTATTAAAGTTAGTTTGATTCTTGTAGCTTGAATAATCCGTTTTAGTATGATAGTCACTTTGCTTTGTTTTTGAATGATAATTTTCATCACTTAATACTTTAGTATGATTGTACCGATTTTCTCTTTTTTCAAATAACACACACCTATCTGATAAAAATGCTATTAGACCGTTTAATGTTGGAGACATGCTTTTCTGTGTAATAAGATATTCCTCCCAAGCATTTTCTGTATTATGGTCGAGTTTACGTACTAAAATTTGTATTAAAATTGAATTCCACTGATCTACGGACTCGCCAAGTACTTTCAACGCGCGAACTCTTGTTTGAAAGTCGTCACATAGATTTCGAAGCGTATAACCTGTTTTATTCATAACCGGCAAGTCTAAAATTGCATTTACATGATTTTTTATTGTGAGATTTTTGTTATCGTATCTTGATATCAGTAAATCCCAAGCAACTGGGTGGTTATCGTTGGTTACCTCTATTGACGCGATTACCTTTTTAGCTTCGCCAACCAAACAGCTTGTTAAATAATAAAACTTCCTTACATTGTCAATTGTATTATCATTATGTACTAAGGTTATGAATAAATCCCTGAATTGACTCCATTTATCGATATTTCCCTGGAATTTAGGTAGTTCTAATGTTGGAAGTTTTATTGAGTTTTGAAGTGAAGAAGTAGACTGATTTTGTTGAGGCAATCTAGGTTGAGAGACATTTTGAGACGTACTTTGTTCATTTCTATGAGTACTTATTAGATTTTTAACTTTTGTTATGACTGCGTAATATTTATTTTCGAAATTGTCACGCTCTTCATCAGATTCGTCATTATCATTCAAATATTCTAACTGGGACTGAATAAAATCAAATTTATTTATGATATCTAAAATAGTTACAAGACGATTTTCTAATTCATTTATTTTATCTGTGTTTACAGAGGATATTTTGTCATAGAACGTGATAAATTTTGTTAATTTTGATTTTAATTGGCCTCGTTCAAATGTTAACCGGCGAATTTGCTCTTCCCTATTTGCCTCAATTTGGTTGTTTGGTTGGTGTTCAGTATCAGGCATTATTATTAAATAAATCTACCACAAATTCTCTACTGAATGCAATCAAAAATTCGCGAGCTATTTTTTAAACAAAGGAATTAATGAAAAAATGGAACAGACTTACAGGTTTTTTCCATTCACTCTTGCTAATGGCTGGCTTGATTTCTGCTGTGTTATTACACTTCACACTTTGATTATTTGATGATATTATACCGTTCGGCTGAAGGACCATGTGTTGAATAATGATTTTGTTGTTAGTTAAGTGAACTGTAATTTCAATTCTTTATTTTACTCACAATAATTTATAAAAATGACAATTTTAATACAATGAAAATGAAAGTGCATCTTCTTGCCACGATGCTCGAAAACCGACGACGCCGTCTTCTCGTCTGCGCATGGTCCGTTGTGTCGTCTGCGCATCCCGCGATGGCTCGTCTGCGCATCGCTTCACGCAGTTAGTTGGTAGGGATTGCAGTGGCCCAGCTTATAGTCGGTCAAGTGAATTTGCACTTTAACAAGAACCAATGGTCGTACATGGGTCTCCTTCACTTTATTATTTACAACTATCCATGTTCAGGTGCGGAATACATTGTTATAGACTTTCAGCTCAATAGCATCACTATAATATATAGGAACAGTTACATGGAACATAATCCACTAACTTGAAGCCACGTTTCCAAATATCTTCTACAATTGTAACACATTACAAATCGTTTGAATCTAAAAAGTTTTACTCCTGGCACAATTTTCTCAGACCAATCGCTCCACATATTGAAGTAACCGTTTTACCAATACTGGAGTGTGCAATTCTATGAATAACAAATTTAATACGCGGTTTCCTTACCATCGATTATATAGTACAGATATAATAACCGGTTTCCCTACCATTATTCTCTTTAACCAAACCTGAGCCTTGAAAGTGGTTTGACCACATTCTTATCCGTTCACTAATTTTTCAAGTCTAAAACTGGTTGTGGTGAATTTACTGAACTGCATTTTTGACCGGTGTTTTAACTTAGACATTGGTAACCAGTTTGGTGTCCTTTACACCTAGTTTAGTAACAATCCACCGTTTATTTTAACCGTTTTCTTATCACTGAAACTCACTTTGATACAAACCGCGATGCAGTGCACATATTGGTTACAAGTTCTATCGAGTTCTTCTGCTGTTACTCGCCACATTTGTTTTCCCGAAAATACCAAAGTATTTTGCGTCATAATACACGACTGTGTAATGGAGTATTTCTCTCTCACCAAAAGTGTCAAGAATTTAAATTAGAACGTGTTGCTGAACAGCATGTCAGTATTCTAGCAGTCATCATCATGCGAGTAGCATTCACAAACATCCAAGGATTCGTCGTAGATGAACGCTTTGTTCCCAAAGAACTTACCATCGAGATTGGTTTTAAGCAAAGTCAAAACATGGTTTGGCCACCTCAATCGATTGATAGATTTAGTCAAGGTGTCTTATACCTGGAAAATAACGTGCATGGCATTCGATACTTTTCAGGTGACATCGAGTATACTAATATAAATGATATATTGGAAACTAAGCTATTGTATGCTGCAGACTTTATTTACGTACGCGGACAGCAAAGAGCCGAATTTCTACTAAAAAAATGTCACATTTTTAGTGTGTTTCCCAGTATTATTGATGCCTGCAAGTTTGATGGTACATCATGGGCAACTGAAACTTTGAACGTGATTCAAATCCCTGCCACACCACTGGAGGAGGACGACCATACTCCTGCACCCAAAGAAATGTACAGCGTATCCGACAATGGTTTTTAAATACTGCAAAACATTTGTAATCATTATATCAATAATAAATTATTTTTAAGTGAATGGATTTTTTTAATCCTAATAACCCCCTCGTTCTCCCCATTTTTACATTAAACTTAAAACAGAGGTGTCGCGAATTTTATCCAACATCCCAATAAGCCCTCACCACCCACTCTCCCCGCCCCCCCATCCCCCACTTTGACAATTTTTATATATACTCTGTATAAATTAGCTGGACGACGGTATATGATAATTACCCCCAAGCCAACCATTTTGTTATTGAACATTACTGCCAATAATAACCCTCGCCATTTTATACCCCGTATAAACTATCCTTCGGGCGACTGCGAGAGAGTCGGATATAATTTCAACGCAAATATCTCCTTTAAAGTGGAACCTACCACGAAAGTTAACCCCAATTTGTACAGAAATATCAAACGATGGCCTATCGGTTAGGGCGTCTGGAGAGCGATGTCGATCCCTCGTCGGAACATTTTAGTTGTGCACACACGTGGTAGGTGGACGGATGAGATCACGCCAATTCGAATCACCCGCCAATGATACTACCAAGATGGCTGTCTCTTCCGCGCTGCGCCGACGGAATCCAATATAGCCGACGAAATCTATCATAGCCGACTTCCGTCCCAGAACCGGCCTTGCTCATCTACCAGAGACCATTTAGAAGATTTGCGAATTTACTGGGTATCATAGTGTTACGAAACAGCACACTGGTGTAATCCCTGAATCCGACTCCGTCTAAGTCATGTATGAACATTAAAATTTTGGCGGATGCGAAGGGGTTTCTTAGAACTGTTTACGATTTTTTTGTGACTATCTTATCTAGACATTGTTTTTGTAACCAGTCTTATTTAGAAAATTCCACGGTGGCCATTGTTTTTGTGTCAGTCGTAATCTACAATTATCTAGTAAAGAAGGCAATTATAAAAAGAATAACGACCAGCGGGAAGAGTCAGTTTATTAAGTGATCTCGTGATATAAACAAGTAGATAAACAGTAGTGAAGTAAATTAACCGTCTCGACCCTTACTTCGTGGAATCTACTAATGTAGGGATTTTAAATGAAACTCAACGTTTCTAGCTAAATCCACAATATAATGAAAAATGTTGAAAATTCTTGATGATCGATGATATTTAGTTATCGAAACAATTGTCAATTTTTTAGAATTTTCAGCATTTTTCATTATATTGTGGAATTAGCTAGAAACGTTGAGTTTCATTTAAAACACTAACAGTAGTGAAGTGTTTATATAAATTAGTTTAAGTGCATTTACTGTATATAATATAAATTGAAGAATAATTTAGTGAATAAATGAATTAGGTAAGTGAACCTACCGTTGAATGAATTGATGAATTTATCCCACCGGTCAGGATAAACTGTTTTAAATCAATAAGAAAAACATTACATTGATGTCAGGTGTTAGGTAATATAAATAAACAGCTACGTAAAATTGGCCAAGAGTCTAAGTGACCTGAAAGTGACAGAGCTAAAGGCCAAATTGTAAAATCGTGAGATTGAAACGTCCGGTGAGAATAGTAAATTAGTAGAAAGACTTAAAGTGGCACTGGAAAATGACGGCTTTGATCCAGAAACATTTTTATTCAATGATGAGGCTTCCACTATAATCTCGTCAATTTCTACAAACATGGACGAGAAGATGTCAACTATAGAGAGAAACGATATTTCTACTAATATGGACGAGAAGATTTCCATAATGAATATGGACGAAAAGATTTCCACTATGAAGAATGACATTTCCGCCGATATCTTATCGTTGAAAAACGACATTGCTGCTGACGTCGAAAATAAAATTTCATCCCTAAAATTAGATATCGAGAAACATATGACAACGATGAAAGAGAAAATCAAGAAATTAGAAAGAAAGATGATAGACAAGAGCCCAAGACACGCCAGCGGAGGAAAGAAACACCGAGCAACCAAAACCTTGCAAGTCAGAAACACACCCTAAGTTAGAAGACATTTGCAGTTTTGCCCGAGTCAAGGTCCCAACGATTGACGGAGAGACGTCATGGACCAATTACGTTAAACAGTTTGAAGCAGCCGCTAGAGTGAACAATTGGCCCGACAGGGCGAAGGCAGTAAACTTAACCAACGCGCTTCGGGGAGATGCCTTAGATGTGCTTCAGACGATACCTCTGGAAAAAAATTTGGGCAGCTGAAGAAGAGGTTGGACATGGGATACGGTCACGAACATTTAGAACGTTTGTATCAATCCCAGCTGAAGAACCGAAGGCAGAAATGTGATGAAACCCTTCAAGAATACGAAGTAGATGTTGCCCGACTAGTTCGATTTGCGTATCCATCAGCACTGGAGAACATGATGGAATGTCTTGGCATCCAGGCCTTCATTGATGGCTTACGTGACCCCTATATGTGGAGGACGCTTCGTTTAGCCCATCACAAAACATTGGTAGATGCATTAACTGCTGCGCTTCAATATGAAGCAGCCACGAAGGCTTCGAGATATAATAAAGTCAGGACCATCCAAGAACAAAGTGACGAGGACAGACTTGACCAGATCGTCAGTTTGATGAAGAGTATGATGGACAAGAAGCTGAGAAAGATGAGATGCTGGAACTGTGGCGAGCTAGGGCATGTACGCAGTTCGTGTAAGCGCCCCAGGACTCCTGCAAACCCAGATTCCCAGTCACAGTAAAACTAGAACGGATCGGCTACGAGGGCCAGCACCAACCCATTATCATTCTAAAGATACTCTCATACTGATAGCTTCTCTCAGATGTCGCAACGACAGTTTATATGTATGCGGAGAAGTGGATGGCAAGATATATACTCTGTTCGTTGACAGTGGAGCAACTAGTACTATTATACGACCAGAGATAATAAACATCAAGAAGAATCTTCTACCAACGAGACTGCGACTGCGGACCGCCACAGGTGAGAGTGCAAACGTTCACGGGGAAACACACATCCAATTGGGAATTGGCGCAGAAAATTTCAAGCATACCGTAATCGTGACTGACATTGAAGAAGACGTGATTCTCGGAACGGACGTGATAAATCTACATGGTTTCCAATTGGACTTCTGAAACAGAACAATTGAAGTGGATTCTCAGGAGGTATTCCTTCATGCACATGAAGGCAGTACGGTGTTGGCAGCTGTACTGGGAGATACCGTTCTACTTGAACGAAGCGAAACCATCATAGTAGCGCGTCTACAAGGAATCGTTGAGGAAAGTACACCGGTTATGATGGAGCCAAAGAACCACGCCGAAGAGGTTGGCGGAGGAGTAATAATTGGACAAATATTGATTACGTCAGCGAAGAAGATCCCAGTAGGGGTGATAAACGTGAACGATTACCCGGTTGCCATCAAGAAAGAAACCAGGATTGAATCCTGCTTACCAGTGACGTCCATAGTTCCTCAAACAACGGCAACTGACAATTCCAATGCCAGATTAGAACAGATGTTTTCAGTAGGTGGTCAATCCTTGAATCGAACTGAAAAAAAGAGAATGAGAGAATTTCTCTTGCAGTATCGAGACCTATTCGTACTAAAAAGACGAAAGACTGGTAGAACATCAGCCGTCAAAAACAAAATCGATAGTGCTGATGCCAAGCCAATCGGGCAATCATCTCGAAGACTACCACGAGCATAGAGTGAGGAAGCTGAAAGAATAATTTGAGAGATGGTAGAAAAACATGTAATAGATCCATCTACTAGTCCATGGATCTGTCCAGTAGTGCTCGTTAAGAAAAAGGATGGAATCACGAGATTCTGTGTGGACTACCGCCAGCTAGATGATGTGACGAAAAAAGACAGCTATCCTCTGCCTCGAATCGACGATACGCTAGATACTTTAGCCGGCAGCAAACTGTTTTACAACTTGGACCTGGAATCTGGCTATTTGCAAGTACAAGTGGACGCAGAAGACAATGAGAAGACTGTTTTTAGACATGTCTGGTCTATTTGGACGACATCATAGTACTGGGAACGACATTTGACGAACACATGGAGAATTTGGAAGACGTATTCAAACGACTCCAAGCTGTCCAGCTCATGCTAAACCTGAAAAAATGTCAGCTATTCCAAAACTGAGTCAACTATCTAGGTCAAATAGTCAGCAATGAAGGAGTAGCGGTGGATCCAGAGAAAATTGCTTCCATTCAGCAATGGCAACAACCAACCGACAAATATCAAATTGGGAGTTTCCTTGGACTTTCCACATATAGAAGATTCATTAGGAAGTTTGGAGAGATGGCCAAGCTCTTAACTCGACTCAGAGAAGAAACAAGAGCTTTCCAATGGGACGAAGACTGTCAAACGGCTTTTGAAACGTTGAAGAGGCATTTAACCTTGGCGCCGATATTAGGATATCCATTACCAGAGGGAGACTTTATTCTTGACATTGACGCAAGCAACGTAGGAATTGGAGTAATTCTCACAGATCCAAGGAGGATAAGAAAGAGTGCTGGGATATTTTAGTGAAGTTCCTTCCAACCCAGAACGAAACTGCTGCATCACAAGAAGAGAAATTTTGGCGGTAGGAGGTCCGTGGAACACTTGTACCTAAATTTTTATGGTAGGGCCAGATCGCTAGATGGATTGAACGACTTCAACAGTACGAATTCAGCATCGAACATCGAGCTGGTGTGAGTCACCGAAATGCCGACACCCTGTTCAGACGGCCGTGCCCAACAGACTGCAACAAGGCGGAATCCAGGCAGCTGCAGTTGCAAGAACTACTGTAGTCAACGAAGAATGGTCACCCACCAGGATCAGAGAATATTAGGAGAATGATTCTCACCTAAAGAAGATTCGGCAATGAAAGGAAGGAAAGCGGCGACATATATGGCAAGAAGTGTCAAAATTTTCACCTACACTCAAGGCATATTGGGCTCAGTGAGACTCCCTTGTCCTGGAAGAAGGGCTGCTGAAAAGAGTCCTTGAAGACAATGATGGTTCCGAGATTAGGAGACAGCTAGTTATCCCGAGAATGAGAGTAGCCGAAGTACTGAGAAATTTACACTACTGTCCATCGGGAAGTCATCTGGGAGTGAAGAAAACCCTTGAGCGAGTCCGTGAAAGGTTTTTTTGGATAAACAGCTTCGACGAGTAATGGACCAAATCGTAAGAGAAAGGCACCTATGAAACAATATAATGTTGGGAGCCCTTTCGAAAGGATTACTTCGGACATCGCAGGACCATTTCCGACGACAAAAAATGGAGGTAAATACATCCTGGTAGTAATGGATTATTTCACAAAGTAAGGCCACAACTATCGCGGATGTACTGGTGAAAGAATTTATCAGTCGATATGGAGTGCCCTTGGAAGTCCACATCGATCAAGGAAGAAATTTCCAGAGCCAGGTATTCCAACAAATTTGTGACAAGCTGGGAATGAAGAAGACTAGGACAACAGCCGTTGCATCGACAGTCAGATGGAATGTTCAAAATAATGAACAGGACCATTGGAAAATACCTGTCCAAAGTTGTTTCCAGCCATCAGAGAGATTGGGATCAGTATCTTTCCCTATTTGCTCTTGCTTATCGATCTGCCATGAATGAGTCCACGGGTGAAATTCCTGCGAAAATCTTATTTGGACTTAAAATGAGGCTTCCTTGTGACCTGGAGTTTACCTGTCGGCCTGGCGAAGATTCAGCAGAAGAAGATTACGAGACCCAATTGAGAAGAAGGATGGACGATGTGCACGAATTGGTTCCAAGGAATCTTCAAGTTGCCAGCGACAGAATGGAAAAATGATATGATACGCAGGCCACAGAAGGCAGTTTCAAAGAAGGGGACAAAGTATGGTTACATAACCCAATAAGGAGGAAAGAATTTTCTCCAAACTTAATCAAGAAGAGGATCAACGACATCATCTATCGTATAAGCAATTTCCCTAATGGAAAACCGAGAGTAGTCCACCAAAACCTAGCTAGCACCATTCGAAAGAGACCATGACAAAGAGGAAGTGGTTAACCATCTGACCGAGTCTTCGAAGAATTTATGGGCGCACACGGAGGTACCGGGAAAGCTAAGTACAGGGTGACTACAGAACAAAGACAAGGATTTGTTCACGCTCCCGGAAGAGCACTCAGTCGCACATAACATCTCCGCCAGTAACAAACACGCACGAGGGCTGGCGACCGTCGTTCGAAAGAAGTTAGGACAATTAGATAAACTCGAAGATCAGATGCCAGCACCTGTCAAGACAATGAGACTCAAACGCAATTAGCGGTACGTCTTCTACCTGGTAACTAGAAATGAATTTACAGATCGATCCACCTACCGGAATGTTTGGCAAGCTCTAAGTAGCCTTCGAGATCATGTGTTGGAATTCCACGTGGAGATACTAGCAATGCCCATGATAGAGAGCAACCAGTTGAATTTGGAAGTCATCGGGAACATGATAGAGGTGATCTTCCAAGAAACCGGTGTCCAAATATTAATTTGCAGCTATATTCCTCGTTATCGGTACCCATTGAAGACGGTGCCCTGTTATTTCCATACGATTGGGAAATGCAGACATAGGTCCAGTTGCCAATTTAAACATCCAGTTCCGACTACACAGAAGTTCCAGGAGGAACTTCCTTTCAAGGAGGGGGTAATGTCACTAAACAGCACACAGGTGTAGTCCCCGAGTCGGACTCTGCCATGTATGAAAATTAAAATTTTGGCGGATGCGCAGGGATTTCTTAGAACTGTTTACGATTTTTTGTGACTATCTTATCTAAACATTGTTTCTGTAACCTGCCTCATATAGAGAATTCCAGGGAGACGATTATTGTTGTGTAAGCCGCAATCTAGAATTATATAGTAAAAAAGGCACTTATAAAAGGAATAACGACCTGCGGTAATAGTCAGTTTATAAAGTGATCTCGTGAGATAAACAAGTGAACAAGTGATTAAACAGTAGTGAAATGTTCACTTAAATTAGTTTGAATGCATATACTGTGTATATAATATAAATTAGAGAATAGTTTAGTGAATAAATAAATTAAGTAAGTGAACCTACCGTGTGCATGAGTTTATCCCACTCGTCAGGATAAACTGTTTTAAATAAATAAGAAAAACAAAACGATAGTTAAAAAAATAGTTATTTATTATACAAGGGAAAAAAGTATTAGATTTTAGCTGGAGGTTATGTTGTCTCCCTCCGCTTCGCGTCGGGAGACAACAAACCGAGAGCTAAAATCTAATATTTTTCCCGTGTATAATACACTATTTTTTTCTGTGACAGGAAAAACGACGATTCAATAGTGAAAGAACATATTATTACAATATATTGAAGTCAGAATGTTATCGACATAAAATTTGAATTTTTAAACTAATAAGCTGTTGTAGTTATAGCGACAATCAGACCTGCGTTGCTAAGGAAAACTTCAAAGTAATCAAATATATGTCAATTTAATTCTGTCATTTGATTCAAAAATTGCGAACTCAGTGATTGTTTAGTAGTTATTTTGGAAAATACAAAGTTAAAAAATGTATGATTCCGAGTTTTCTCTGACGCTTGATATAAAGGAAATGTAACTTATGTTCAATAAAATATTCTAAAATCAAATATCTTCCTTTATCTATATGTATATATCTCCGGGAAAAAAGTACTCACTTTTTTCCCTATGGAAAAAAAGTAATTTCGTGAAAAGTTGTATTTTGTTACCTGTCAACAGACATGAAATGTCAAATTTTTTTCCTGTCACAGGAAAAACAATTTCTTTATTGTTTTCCCTATAATTTGCAAACTACTTTCAAGATGATTTTAACTAAATTCAGTCGAAACCACACAACTTGAATTTGAAACCGTTTTTATATAGGCAATAATAGCGATGATAAGGGGTGTGTAATGAATACATATATTTTACATGAGTCACTTCACAGGTCGTAATGATTTTGTAATGTTTGTTACATGAATTAAATTTTTACGCCTTTAATTCACTGCTGTCAGCATCATCTAATAATTATTTTTTTCGTGATAATACCACATATTCTCTCTTCCAGTTATTAGCACCTTTCTCAAATATGGTCGTTATCCTCCAAAGCTTCGAAACTGAAGATGACAACAACTCATTATACACGCTACTTTATTGCTTCAAAAAGCGAAGCTGAGTTGAAAATATGTCTTTCCAAGTAATTCCGCTGTCGTCGAAAATAATTTGACCAAAAAGGAAGCTATTAGTGCGCTAATACGCCTCCGTGCCTTTTTCTGTTGGGGAGAAGAGCTACACAACAATTAAATCTCAATAATATCTTTCTTCCCCTTGGTTTTTCTTATATCAGATTAGAATCAAAACGAATTGCTATATCGATTTATTGAAGAGTTAGGCCAGTTTCGGGAAAAAGTCATTTCCACCTGAAAAATTGACTGATTTTCAACCAAAATATATTATTATAAAACTGGTTTTCTAAATTCTCAAACGAAGTAGATGAAATGTATGGAAAAACAATTACATAACAGTCAGTTGGTTGGAATATATTATCCAAATATAGGTACCTAGTAAAAAAGGTATTGTGGCAATATGAAGGGAAGGGAAGGAATTGACTCACCATTTTTATGAGTACACAACGAGGTAAAACTAACTTATTAATACGATGTCCAAGATTTACCTACAGTACTACAAAAAAATAATTTAACATAGCAGAAAATGAAAAACATTAACGACTTATTAATTGGAAAGTTGGTAAAAACTTTCTAAAAGTGTTTTTACCGTTTATCAAGTAACAATAGGATTAGTTGTCAAACATTGTGTAGAATTGTTCGTAGTCAGTACTTGTCAATAATTCATAAGTCCTTAATTTAACAGTTACAATGGCAGAATTCACTTTTATTGAGTACGCAGATATGCATTTAATGTATGGATAGGTTTCTCAAAACTGTTTAGAGGCCAGAAGGCTTTATGTAGAACATTTTGCAAACAGAGCATTGTCAGACAGACGAATGTTTGAGCGTATTGATCTCAGGTTACGAGAAGCAGGTATGAATAAGTAAATGTAATTTTCCATGTATACAAAACAAAAGTTTTGAATTTTAGGAAGCTTTTTGCCAAAAAAAAGGTGGAGAAAGTCCAGTACGAAGCGTAGGTACTGTGGCAGCTGAACAAGACTTATTGAATTCAGTTGATAATGAACCATCAACGAGTTTACGAAAATTATCAAGAGAACGTAACGTCTCGAAATCAGTTGTTCATCGCATCCTAAAAGAACAGCTGTTATATCTTTTTCACATGAAAAAAGTGCACAGTATGACAGTGGCTGATTAACCTGCACGACTTGAGTACAGCCAGTGGTTTCTGCGACAAGCAGACAATACATTCATTAGTAACGTTCTCTTTACGAACGAATCCGGTTTCACCAGATATATATATATATATATATATATATATATATATATATAATGGCTCGATACCCCTTCTGGGGTTTCGCCGCTTCACGCTTTCTAGATCCATTTTTTTGGGGTGGATCAATCCCTGTTTTTCCTTTTAGAGTTTTTCTGTCAATGCTCTCCATAGTTTCCTATCCTTAACTTTGTCCTTCCATCCTCCAATTCCGGCTCTCGTCATATCTTCTTTCACCTGTTCCAGCCATTTTATTCTAGGTCTACCCCTACGTTTTCTTCCCCCAGGATCCCATTGTGTCATTTGCAGTGTTATTTCTTGCTCTTCTGCTCTATATATGTGTCCCAGCCATTTCATTCTTTGCCATTTTATTTTCCTTACTATGTCCTCTCCTTCCAGTTCTTGCTCAATTTCATAGTTCATTCTTTGTCTGTACTCGTTATCTCTCAATTTGATTGGTCCCAATATTGTTCTCATTATCTTTCTTTCTATTATTCTCAAGTCTTCTTCGTCCTTTTTAGTCAGTGTCATTGTTTCAGCAGCATACAACAGGACGGGTCTTATTAGCACTTTATAAATATTGATTTGTCTTGAGAGTAATTTGCTTTTTAAAAGTTTTTTATTGGCATGGTAAGCCCTATTTGCATTATTGATTTTTTCTTCTATTTCATTTTTCCTGTTTCCAGTGTTTGTTACTGTGACCCCTAAGTATTTGAATTTCTCCACTTTTTCAAATTCGAAATCTCCGATCTTTATTGCTTTGGTTTGATGTGTTTTACCAAAAATCATTATTTTTGCTTTATCTGCATTTATTTCTAATCCCATCCTACTTCCTTCACTTGTGATTTCCCTTATTGTGTTTTCCAGAATCCCTCTTGTCTTTGATATGATTACTATATCGTCCGCATAGGCAATTATCTGTCTTCCGCTCGTCCTGAGATTGCTTTTTTGTATTCGCCTCATTGCATATTCAAGTGTTAGGTTAAATAAAGTTGCAGATAGCGAATCACCTTGTCTTACACCCTTATTTATGTATATTTCATCAGTTTCTCCTCCTTGTGTTTTCATCGTAGCCCTTGAGTTTTCCATAGTCATCTTGATTAACCTTCTTAATTTATCATTAATGCCTAGCTCTTTCAAAGCAGACAAAAGTTTGCCTCTGTGTATTGAATCGAAAGCTTGCCGAAACTCTACAAATAACATTTCCAGTTCTATTTGATGCTCATATGCTTTTTCCATTATCTGCTTCAGTGTATATATGGCATCCACCGCTGATCTTCCTTCTACGAATCCACACTGATATCGTCCTATAGTATTTCCTGTAGTGTCTCTAAGCCTTCTGTTTATTGCAGCTGATAGTATTTTCTAGGCAGTGTTCAGTAATGTAATATCTCTATAGTTTTGGCATTCATGCTGGTCACCTTTTTTGTGGATTGTAATTATCTGGCCTATTTCCCATTCTATAGGCATTTTTTCTTCTCTCCATATTTTTATTATAAGTTGGTATACTATATCATGAAGCTTCTCACCTCCGTACTTTATCAGTTCCATATTAATATTATCTTTTTCAGGAGCTTTTCCGTTTCGGCTGTTGTTAATAATCTTCATTATCTCTGCTCTTGTAGGTTCTTCCAGAATGTTTTCTTGTGATATTTCTTCAATGTCTTCTTCAATATCTGAGTCTTCTACTAGTAAAGTCCTAAAGTGATCTATCCATATTTGTTTGTATTCATTTTCTTCTTCAATGACTTTGCCATATTGGTTTTTAATACCTTTCGTTTTGCCCTTATAAGTTCGGCTTTGTACATTTATATTTTTATAAAATTTCTTGGTATTACAATTCTTCTTTTCTTGTTCTATTTCTTTTATATTGTTATCCATCCATTCTCGCTTTGATTTTCTTACATTCATTTCTGCTTTTTATATATTCTTGCTTGTGCTTCATTTCGTTTGTCCTTATCCATTTTTGTCTTTTTTCCTTTTTTTTCTACTGCTACACGGCAACTATCATTGTACCACTCTTTTCTTTTATCTCTATCCATTTTGCCTATGTGTTTTTCCGTTGTTATTTGAATGGATTTTTTTATAGCTTCCCAATGTGCGTTAACGTTGTCTTCCTCTTTCACTATTTTGCTTAGCAATTCTTCTATCTGTGTTTCATATTCTTTCCTTACTTTCTCTTCACTTAGCTTTGTTATGTTCCATCTAATGCATTTCTTTCCCCTTGTGTTTTTTTTAATCTTTTGTTTTATTTTGGCAATAACAAGAGAGTGATCGAAGTCTGCACATGCTCCTCTGTATGTTCTCACGTCCTTTATTGATGTTTGTTTTCTCCTATTAATTAATATCTATCTGGTCTATTTGAGATGTTGCTTTGTTATCAGGCGATACCCATGTTATTTTATGTTTTTTTTGGATGTGGAAATTTTGTGCTACTTATGTACATATTCGTGCTTGCTGCGAGGTTACACAGTCGCTGCCCATTGTTATTTGTTTTTTCGTGTATAGTTTCCTTTCCTGCTACGCATTTTATGTAGTCTTCTTTACCTATTTGGGCATTAAATTCTCCTAATATTATTATAGTATCCTCCTTTGGTATTATTTCTATTTCTTCTTCTACCTTTTCGTAAAATTTATACTTTTCTTCATTGCTGTCCTTCTCTGTTGGAGCGTAAATATTTAATAGGGATATGTTGCATGGTTTTGCTTGCACTCTAAGGTATGCCATCCTGTCATCTATTGGTTTGAATTCAATAATTTTTTGATTCATTGACTGGAATACCATAAATCCTACTCACCGTATTCCTTGCTTTTTGTCTCCAGAATATCTAAAACTATACGTGCTCTTATCAATTGCCCGTTGATCCTTCCATCTTATTTCTTGCAAAGCCGCTATGTCTATATTGTATCTTATCAATTCATTTCCTACTTCTTGCATTTTCCCAGGTATCAACATTGTTCTTATATTCCAAGTTCCAATTTTTATTTCGTTTTTTCTCCTATTTTTTGGCTTCCTTATTTCTTTATCGTTGTTTCTTTGTGTAATCGTATGTCCTTTTTCATTCCGAGTCATTATCCTGTCCATTATTATCTCCTGTGAATCTATTAGTTTTTTGTTTGCCGTTCTTCCAGTGTTTCATTATTTTTGTTCCATCTCCATTCTTCTCCTTCAGTTTCACGAGAGATGGAGTCATAAATTCTCATAATACGCATTTATGGGATGATGTGAATCCACATGGCATTATCCAAACTAGGAGCCAGCATAGATTCATGGTTAAAGTGTGGGCAGGAATAGTTGGCACTCATTTGATGGGCCCATACTTTATTGACGGTACTTTGACCGGTCAGGGATATTTGGAGTTTTTCCAAAATGAGTTATGGAACCTGTTTGATGATGTGCTACTGCAAACTCAAAAGAATTTATGGTTCATGCATGTTAGGGCCCCTCCTCATTTCAGTGTAGATGTACGACAGTATTTACACACAAGGTTTCCTAATAGATGGATTGGTCGTGGAGGCCCTTTTCAATGGCCACCGCGATCAGGAGACGTTAATCCTATGGTTTTCTTTCTCTAGGGTTATCTCAAAAGTAAGGTATACGCAACAACTGTGCAAACAAGGCAAGATTTAATAGACAGAATTGTGTTACACTGCAATGTTATTAGGAATAATGTGGGATTGCTCTTTCAAGTGCAAAGAAACAACCTTCGTAGACTGACTTGAACATTTATTAGTATAACGTTAGTTTTTGTTGTTGTTTAGGAATTAGTTTTAGTCCAATGTTTAATAACTTGTGTTTTTTGAGGTTTTCTTAATGGTTTAATGATGCTGAGTTCGTAATTTTGATTAAAAGCAACTAATTACGTTGTTTGCGTCCCTATTGAATTCCCATTAAATAAGTTCCAAATGTTTTTATCACCTGCTATCATCAAATTATTTTTTTGTAGTACTGTAGGTAAATATTCGACATCGTTTTAATAAGTTAGTTAAGTAAATTTGTGCGTAGTGCGTTAATAAAACAGTAAATATTAGCCAAACGGCTTATTTTATCGAATTCCAGCGAGAGTATCTTTTCGTTAGCTTAATGTGTGGGGAAGGGAATTTCGATAATTTCATACAGAGTGTGCCATCCCTGCAAAATTTTTGGACCACTAACCATTGCGAGTAGTCCGTCCCTGGCTTCAAGGCACTACTGTAAATCTGTTTACTTTTCCAAAATAAACATACACGTACATTATAGCTTTGCCGTAAATTTTATAAACATCAAATAACTCGTACAAAAAATAAAAATAAAAACTAAATTCAAAATTAAAACTTTAGAGGCCTATAACTCGAAAACGAGGGTCTGCATAGAAAAAGTTTATATGAAGTACTAACATTATTTTGGCTCAGATTATACGCTCCTGACTTTTTTCCCATTAGTCCCGGGACACCCTGTATATCAAATTATAGTTAGAATTAAGGAAATCCATCCAACATATAAATAGAAAGGTCTATGTATTGAAACATTTTACTGCTTGATTTTTGATTAATGTTATGTCCCAGTCTTTGTCATGTAGTCATCAAGCAGTGACTGTGAAGTGTAGAGAACAGCACTGCCCTTGTTATTGTAGAATTCAAGATATCTGGATCATTTCTCTCGCTATGTTGCAAAGTTTGCAATTAGTCCTTTCTTCTTGTTTTCAAGGATACTTCGGGTGTATAATTCAATTTAGACAACTTGGTTTGGAAATAGTATAGATCTCTGGGAAGAGTAAGAATCTAACGCTTTAATTTCCCCTTCAGCTTGATGTGAGCTAGCAAAGAGCCTTTGCCACCACAATCCGAATTAATTCTGTTGGTTAGTTCCCTCAGGTTTATCAGATAGATTCAATTTTAGGATCTATTTGTCCCAGCTCTTCATTATGTTATGCATTATATGATTTTTTTCTGAGGTATATTTTTTTGTCTCTTTTAAGCTGAATGACCTCACAATCTATATTTTTAAAGTCAAGTATGGAATAAACAACATTCGTTTGATATACAATTGATAAAAATACGTGCCTTAATTATCAATTTGTCATCACCTTACAAAAATCAACCCTCTTATTAGTCATTATTTTACCACGACAGTTGTTGTCAAAGGGTTTATTTCAGTCTCACTAAGAGATCTAAAAACGAGTTAGATTATTGGTGGGTTCAAACAAATATCTTAATTTGAAAAGTTTATTGTGTGAACTAATTTGGGGAGAGTTTACGCGACGATTGTACAGTCCAGGAAAAAAATAATAGAAATGTTAGATATACTCTTTCTAATGTCAATGTGGAAGAGATATTGTTAATCACATTGGTGGAAAACGTCGCACAGTCCTATGGAATACATATATTTTTTATAAATTCGAAAATTAATTTAAAATGCGCGTTCATACAAAGCTCGCAATATTTATAATATAATTTTCTGTAAATAAAGCTTCTTTAGCCAGTTAATCTAATAAAACTATTTCAGAAAAAAACGATGGAGGTGTTTCTTGCCAGGAAAAAGGAATGGGCTGGCCAAATTAGTAAAAATATGGAGTCAGTTTTTTGTTTTAATTTTATGCATATTATTATTAGTTTTTTCATTCGATTCTTGTTATTTGAATATATTATAAAAATTCCAAATATTCATAATTATATTCAGCAGCTTCCCACAATTGATCACAAATAAATTCTAAAGTAAAAGCCGTAAGCAATCCGATGAAGATCATTCGAGATAACATGATCAACCCCACTTAGTTTTTCATTTCTTCGTTTTCGCTTTAAAGAATGATCCGTAACAGTGCCAGATTTAATTACTTTATAAATCGACGTCAATCAGATTTTCGTTAATTCTTAAACTGTTGCGATAAGCGCATTACCTGCAATTTCAGATATTTTTGTCAAACACGCATACGTATTTAAAATAATGCGCTGATACTGAACATATCAGTATTTGTTCTTAAATCAGTATAATTTATTCTCGATTCATTTGACTGTGGCGCCAAATCAAAAGACAAAAAGAGGCAGGGGAGACCAAAGAAGAGATGGTATGACTGGGTTATGAGAGACCTAAAAATTAATAAATTAATTTTACTTGCAAAAAAAAAGCTGTAAACATGGAATAATGGAGCTATGTCAATATTGGAAACAAATAACTATTTCGATTTGAAATAGCAAACTATTTAGTACTCGGGGCTAGAAATTTTTTTGTAATATTTCCATTCACGTCCTAGGCCCAGACAACCTGTAGAGCATACTAATATAATACGGACAATAGCTAAGGGCGTGAGGCTCTCAGAGAGTTCCCACTGCTGCAGGCCAATTTGGACTCGATTTCATCGCGGTATGCTGTTCACAGCCCTACAAGGTAATCATTAAGAATAACGCACAAGACGCATTAAAGGAAGGCTAAGACCCCTGAATCTAAACATAAAATGGACAATCGGCTGCAATTTAAGTGTTGCTCAAACAGAAATCACTGCTATCTGCAACGCTGCAAATGAGATTACCAAAGGATAGTAGACAAACACTACTAGTCCAGTACAGACCACATATTACATTAGGCCTAGTATTGGAAAGTCACATGGCCCTAATCGAAGCCTGTAACAACAGCATGGTCACTTTAGGCTGGATCAGGGGCAATGGGAAATCGGAAATGAAACGTTTTCCTGACTCGCTAGCCAGGAAAGCAGCCTCTCAAATACTCTTGGGACCCGGCGTCAGCGACGGTTGACCTATCAAAGGATCACTTCTTTAATAAGTTTAGGGGTAGACGTAGGAGGCTACAAGCTTGCCAAAGAACCGTTATAGTATCCGGACAACAAAGCAGCCAAAAAATATGTGGCTATGAACAGGCAGAACCAACGGAAAGCCACAGGTATTCTGATTGGTCACTGACACTTACGAAAACACCTCTACATACTTCGTCTGTCTGACACTCCACTTTGTAGAAGATGTGAACAAGAAGATGAGACTGTCGAACACATTATTTGCGAATGTGCGACACTGTCTCAATTCAGATTTTCCGTATTAGGCTTGCACAGGCTAATATACACTAGTATGAGGGATCTTACTTCAGGCGACGTTATCACCTACTTCAAACAAGTAGGCTGGATGACGAGCTAGTAGAAAGTCTAAACCTCAGAAAGATGGAAACTGGGCCAATTGTGGCCTAAGTGCTGTGGGGTCACCACCCTTCAAATTCTTACAGATACAGATACTACTAACACTTCCATTGAAATTATGGTCCCCATATTATGTATTTCTCCTTGTTAGCAATAATGTTTGCGCCGGGTAAAGAGAGTTCAATTTTTTCAAGAAGAAGAGAACTAGCCAGTTGGCGCAAGAGAAATAGGAACGAATCACAATCACTTATACAGTTGACAGGCATATGCCAAGAATGATACACCAAATAGAAAGCATAAGAAGTCAAAATGTACACATTAAAAATAATTAAATATAACGAAAGAGAAAATGAGGTTTCACATCTTCTAAGAATGAAGTAGCTCATGATCACAGAGCCCCTAAGCTCACTAGAATATATTTAGACAATCATACCAACCATTCTATCGCGTTCTATCTGCGGTAATCTCAGATATTCTCATTTTTTCTGATCTAATAATCAGTTCTCAAGTCCACTTTGTCATGCTCGTAATCCGAAATGTACCTCAGTACAATGGCCAGTGGTATTACCGTCATGAATTGACGACATACTAGTGATTTGTTCCGAAATAGTTCCCACGTATGATGAGTCGTGTTCGTTTACAACGCTTATGCTTCCACAATTGGTTTAATATCGACCACTTGAACGTGAATTGTATATAATAAATACGTGACAATAAAACAAAAATGTATTTAAGTGGATGCATTATCTGATCTTTAAAGTAGGTGAGTAGGTACCTACAATTTAACTTCAAAAAACCATTTATGTCGAAAAAATTTAAAAATATAAAACTGTTACTAGGTCGATAATACCCGACCACTAATGAGAAATATCCACCAGGAGTGGGGAAATATCGAACGAAACATTAAATAATGGATAACTAAATAAAAATGATTTACTCGCAATTACTATATGATGTAAAGTCTTCTGCAAATTCAGCAGAGGTACAAAAAGCATGAAACCATGTGGCACATGATCTACATCGCCACCAATCTTCTTGTTGATTTGCCCCAAATTCACCACAAACATAACATGTTGATGGTGTTTCTTCCTCTATTATGTTAACAACCTCTTTCTTATTAATTTTAGTCTCCGGTTTTTGCTTTTTGGTCGGCTCCTTATTTTCTTTATCTTCACATAGTACACGTTTCTTCACAGCAGCAGCTGATTTCTGTTGCTTTTTTATTCATTTTTCTTTCAATTCTAACTTAATCGGTGTCGAGGTGAAAATTTTGGATTCATTTTTTTTCCCGCGCTTTGTTTCCGTTTAGGCTTAGGTGTTGGATTTATTTCATCGAAAGAATTGTTCCTGATTTGTATAGTTTTGTTTTAATTATCTGTAGGCTCATCGTCATATACTTCTTGCATCTCGTAAGATGCAAACCACTTGGACCAGCAACTAGACTTGGACCAGCAACGGGACATGGGCAAGATACGGGACTAAAGTTGGTATGTCCATAATATTTTGTTCTCTAGCAGTAGGCGAGTCAGGAATTGGAGTAAGGTCTTACTCTCTAAATACATTTCTACCCATCGGATATAGTTCTGTACTTTCGAAACCATTTATAACATTTCCAATCGTAGCTACTATGTTATGAGCTTGAGCAAATAACTCTGCAATATCTGTGATAGCGATTGATTAATAGTGATGTCTTCTTCTTCTTCCTGCTTCCTTGATAGGCTCGCGCCTGTTCCCTCTCCGGGTGCCTCCTCAATATATATCCAGGTTATCACTCCATCTGTTCCTTTGTCTTCCAATACTGATTCGGCCGTTTGGGGATCTGTATTGTGCAATCTTTACCAGTCTTTTTTCTCTCATTCTACTTATATAGCTATACGATTTTTTTTCTTTTTCAGTGTCCATTAATTTATGTTCTCTATATTACAGTTTTGCCTGAGGTCGGTGCTACGTTGTCTGTTCCATAGTGTTTTTCCTGTGATATCACGAACTATTTTCATTCCATATGTTTCCATTAGTCTTTTTGTCTTTGTTGTATCAGGTCTTGTTTCCGCAGTGTAGGTCATAACTGGCCTCACTACTGTCTTATAAATCCTGGCCTTTGTTTCTGTCCGTCATTGTTTGTTTCGCCAGATAGTGTGTTTAAGACATCCTGGTATTCTGTTGGCTTTGTTCATTTGTTGGGCTACTTCCGCTTCTGTATCTCCATAGCTGTGCATTAGTATTCCCAGGCATTTGATGTTTTTTTATTGCTGGATTATCTTTCTGTCCACTTCCATCTTGCACCTTATTGGATCTTTAGATGTTACCCTACTCTTTGTTCTATTCGGTGATATTATCATGCTAAACGTTCTTGCCGTTATATTAAATTGATGTAGAAGTCTCAGAAGCTTGTCTTCACTCTCCGATCATCTGCACACACTCATGAATGTGACCAATTTCTGAAATCACATCACTATTCATCTTCAAGAAGGTGGATAGTGATATGACTTCATGAATTGGTCACATTCATGATTGTGTACAGATTTCAAGCCAGAAAAAAAAGCCATGTCCAATGGCTGAACCGTATGCAATGTGTGCGGAGGAAGAGAAACCTTTATTATTCCATTTTCACGACAGTAATTGCAAACCATCGACATGGTTTGCTAATTTAATAACAAGTCAGACAGCATATTTTCATGTTCGTTAGAAAAAACTAACTTCCTAACACAATTTTTTTGGCTGGAAACCGGTTTCTAAGACAGTCCTGTAGGGTATCACATGGAACCGAGGGGAGTATTGCTGCTTTTCTAATTGAACAATGGTTTTGGTTAATCGCATTTGATGCTCGGTTCATCCCTTCTCATCCCAGGAAAAACGGGCTGTTTTTCTAGTATAATTTGTTGGCATCTATAGGAACAAAATTCACATTTAAAACAAAGCGTACAATATCGACCACCATGATCGATATTTATCATTATGGACATGAAAGTATATTTTTATCAACACGATAGATGAGAATTATACACAAATAACATTAGCTAGATCAAATTGTCGATACAAAAAAATTCAAACCATATTTATATGTACAAAATTTTGGAAACAATTTTATTTTCAGTTTCAATAATCACGCAACTGACGGGTATCATGTGTCTTCGTTGGTTTGGCAACTGCGTCACAATTTGGCAACACCTTTTAGAGTACCAAGATTATGCGCTACATTCGAAATAAGGGGGTCGATATTGCAATTTGGTAACACCTTTTAGAGTACTAAGATTACGCGCTACAATCGAAAAAATGTGGTGGTCGATATTGCCCCTATTATAAATGTTACAACATAAAATTTGAGTTATAATCTATTCCAAAATGAAAATATTTATAAGCTATTACAACAATAAGTCGTGTTATTATGGAAACACAGCCGGCGACTTCTATTTCCTCCATCGATGAAAATTAATTGTTTAGTTTCTTGAGATACCATTATTTTGAATCATTGATACACTAGTCCAAATAGTCACTACTCCACATTTTTCTCACCAGGATACTAATGTGTATTTCGGAATACAGGTCACATTGATAATGAATATCATTTAATTATACTGCGTTGTATATATGAAACTATATCATTCGTGCAATCTTAAAAACCAATTTGTAGTGGCTTCAACATATATTTTTTCTCTTCTGTGACACGTAATCTGTCATTTTCATTCTTCCGATTCAGTCAGCAATACAATTCGTCTCGGCTATTGAAACAGAGTGTACCCTAATTCTGTTTAGTGAAAACCCAACCCTATAGTCCTAAGGCTAGCCACATGTCGTGTATCTTTTTTAATGACCCGTGAGCCATTGTAAAGTTTCAATGTTATTTTTAAGTAATTGATGTTTATGGGAGGTGCTGCATACTGTTAGGGTTAGGAAGGGTTGTATATAATTTGACACGAATTAGAATTCGTCAGATGAGTTCTTAAAACCGTCAATGTTTTATGAGGGGTGCATATTAGTCGATTCTGAATTTTCTTAGATGAATATTGGTGTAGATGAACTAAATTACTGGAGGGAACTGTTATGTTGGTCGTTCACTGCTACGCAAAAGGGTTGTTGCTTTGTTTCACTTCGATTACGTTTTTGGAAAGAAGCACCAGTCGTAAATTTAAGTAACGTTTAATAAAACACAAAGAGCGTGATTCTTGGAATGTAAACCATGTGTTAATGTACAAGAATGACTCCATAATGATTATATTGTTAATTTGAATAATACTGATTATTGCCGTTACAGTCATAGTCTTAGACCTTGTATCACAGACCTTAACTCAGTTCCAAATGAGTACTACCCTTCCCATTAGTCTCCTCCCAAAGGTTATGATGAAGAGAATATTGCTAAAAGTAAAGTAGATGTATACGATAATACTCCACAAGGCGATTTATCTGTAAATAGTACTTCCTCATCCAAAACTTTATTTGTAACCACTAAAAGTGGCCGTATGTTTAAACCGCCACAAAGGTTAGATATTTTGAAAAAATGTTAATAATGAAAATGTAAAATTAGCATTTTATATTTTTTTTAATTTTCATTATTTTTTACGTATCATTTGCTAGTGTAGGTAGAGATAATATACATATATCTTCTTTGTTTGGTTTACCAATGTTTGTGTTACTTTATCTTTTGTTTAATTTCAATTCAAACTTAAGTTGAAACGTCAAAATGATATTTTTTGTTATCTTCTTGAGCAATGGAGAAACTACCGTCTTAAAAATGAAATGATTCTATCCAGTAGACATAAACAGTTATAATTACCTTCTTTTTCTATGGAAATTATCAAGGACTTTTTCACATCATAAGCATATCTACGAATAACCAACTCTCAAATTATCTGGAGATAATGACATTTTCTGTAATTCATTCTTAATATCATATTAAGATAATTTTTTTACGTTTAACATTTAAATATCTACCAGATTTCTACTAATGTCTCAAAAATTGCCTTTAAATGAGAAATCAAATTAAAAAGTCATTTGACAATGATAATCAGTAATCAAGTGATGACGTATGTCAAGAGCTTATGGCTTCAATTGAACAATTTGCTTGTTGCAAGAGAAAGCATCCAGTAATTAACATATACCATGATGAATAGGCTACGCCTACTTTCTTTCAAATTAAATAGGAAAAAAAATTGATGTTTTCATCAGTTAGTTTTTCTCTGTGATCCAAATTGGGTGGTAAAAGTTGAGTTAAAGTGAAGTGTTTTTGAAGTTATTCAAATTTTTCAAAATGAATCCAAGCAAACAGCAGAAATTTAATCACAAAATTAAAATAGTGAGTATTATCAATCAATTTTCACCCATTTTCTGAACATTTAAAAATGTTATTTAGTTGAATTCAATTGATGTCCCATTGAGAAAATTCAATATTTTGAGATATTTTCCATATAACGAATTCCATCATGGAACAATATTTTAGACGAATATCAATCACTTTAATTTCACAGCATTTCCAATTGTATTCTGGGAATTGGACAATTTCCTTACATTTCTCTAGTATTCTCCAAACTAGTGTTTGTTTTAAAGTATGGATATTTTTTACTAGTTAGTCTCTCTTTTCTTTGTTTTTTCTTCTAACTCATATCATTATCTGTATTTTCGTTTTCACTTGATTTAGATTTCAATTTACCTAACAATCAGAAATACATTTTACCTTCCGTTCTTATATTTAAGATTAATAATGTATCTTGATCTTATTCATTTTTTATTTTAAATTCCTTTCACCTGCACCACATCCTGACCAATTCTCATATTCTCTAATATACTTCTCTCATTTTTTTTAAATTTCGTTGGAATTCTGTTATTTTTCATCTATACCAAGGATTTCTATAGATTCCTCTTTTTCCTTCTGTTTAATAAACTCCCTCTCATAGCATATGCTTTTTTCTTTCCAATATATTTTGCTTTTTTGGCTTCACGTGATGGTGTTATCTTGCACATCTTCCATAATGACGTCAGTACTTACTCGGTAGTGTCCTTAAAGTTATATTTGAAATATTATCTATCCATTCACTTATCACGTTTTCTCTTATTAGTGTGGGGGTGATAATATTTCGCGTTGCATTTCTATCCTCCTATCTAGTATTTGCTTCTTTGCAGGTGAGTCTTTTTCTGCCAATATTTTTTGTTACGTTAGTATCCTCCTCTCATTTCCACCACGTGTCCGTAGTATTTAAGATTTTTTTATCTTTATTTTTGTATAAATGCTCGATCCAAAATGTTTTATAAACTTTGGCCACATTTTTTTACTCCCCATCTCCTTTGTTAACGTTCACAATTTGTAGCCATACATAAAAACGTGTGTCTGAACTGTTTCATTTATCTTAGTTTTTGTTGTTCTACTAATTTTCTATCATGGATTTCCGTTTGATGCTCTATTCATTTCGCTTCGATATTCCATTTGGTCAGTTACATATATTATTCAATTTTCGTACATCCTTATTTATTCCGAATATCTACCTACACCCGTTACCTCAGTATTTTTCAATTTGCTGGCTATGTCCCCCCAGTAAATATAACTATTCTCGTTTTTGTTTTCGATTCACCATCAGTATTCGCTTTAAAGCCTGTAAAAGTTTATTCAATATAGATTGTTAATAAAGTATGTATTCTATGAATGTGTTCCCTTCAAAAAAGTTATGTTATTTCTTCATAATCGAATCTCATTCAATATTTTAGATATTCAATTCTATAATTCTTATCTATTTTCTTTTTCTATTTTTCAGATAAACAATTTACAAGAACGCATTCGTTATGAGGACGATCATAAACAAGAATTCAGTATTCTTCCTAGGTGTTCCTCTCCTATACATTCCGATGATCCGACAAGCTCGTTTTTTGCCATAGACGACATCGACTACCTAGAATTTAGTGTTGATGTGTTGTCCACTAAACTGCCCAATTTTAATGTGAGAGGAATAGATAAACCTACAAATTTGATAGGTGGTAATATTATCATGCCATCAATTTAGTAGAACAATGTATGGAAATATTTAATAACTGAGAACGTTATTTTGTTGTACCTTGAATTTTTCTATAATATGGATATTATATCGCTGTTAATCAATAAATGAGAAAACATAAAATACGAACATTTTTCTTGTATTTCACCTTCCAAGTCGTCCCCTTTGTTGTCCCACAAATTACTAGGAATTAGCAGAGTTTAATCAATCCTACAAAATCCCAACAAATTTGAAAGTGATATAAGTGAGAAAAAAGAACTTCTGAAGGTCCAAACAAAATTGTTATCGTCCTGGAACATCCCAGTAAGAGCAGCAGGTATAACTAAAATTTATATATGGCAAATAGCTAAAGCTCAAGCAATCCTCCTAACAAACGCGAGGTTTTAGAATAAGGGTGCTTATATTGGGACACTAGGTATATTAAACTGTGTAGGTAATCAACATTGTATGAAAAGTTAAAATATTTTATTTCTTGGAATAACGGAAATATGGAGATTTATTTCTGAGTTTACACTCTATGTAAACCACTATATTCCTTGAAATTGATATAGAAAACCAAAACAGATAAATACGGGAACATTTCTCTCAATGGATGTTGACTTTTCATATACTCAACTAAATATAAATCGCTAAGAACGTGTTTTGTAACTTAGTAACATCATAGTTCAACACAGGTAATTTTTCTAATTATAATTCGTAAAATCCACATGTCCTTACAATGTTTTTTGAGTTTGCATGAATACATAATATCTTTGTTACTTATCAGTACTACAGTATGATCTTCATAATGAGTTAGAGTGTAATTGATATTAATTCAGGGAGTCTATTTTTATTCGCCACTCAGTTTTTAAGGATTGTGAAACATAATTTACAAATATATAAAAAATTGGTGGGAATTACATATTTTTCGGAATAAAATAATTTAAAAAATTTCATTTACAAAAATCGTCAGCTTCTTTTTTAATTATTGAGTTTGTTTCAAATGCATTAACATCATAATCAGGTTTTATTCTTGATAAGGAATCAGCCGTAAGCTTATATTTGCCTAAATGTATTTTAATAATTAAAATTTTGCTTCATTGTCAGGTATAGATTGTAATAATTCAACAGTTGCTCCTACAAAAATTTCTATTTATTGTCTGAGGATAGTCTGAATTTTATAGGAATAGAAACATTATGACCAATTAATTGTTTATTAAACAAATTTATATTTAATTTCATTTTAATTATATCTTCCAAACCTGTAATTACATAAAAAAGGGTATGAAAATCGAATAGTATGAAGCCAATATAATTGAATTTTTACTTATGAGTAATGTTTTATTATCAACGTTTGAATAATAAATGTCATTCTCGTAATATTTCTCGGTAACCGAAAGTCGAAGTAAAGATTTTGTACTGTCAGTATCAACTTAAAGTTTCGACTTAAAAATTTTCAATTCAATATACGGCAATATTCGACACTGTATTGATTTCTTTTCTGTTCGGAATCATTCTCTTCAGAACGAGCAACATTCTCAAAACCTTTCCTTATAACTTCTTCCTCGATTCAATTTTCATAATTATTATTATATAATTCCTCACATGCAAAATTGAGTTTTTGGTCGTTATTACGGAAATATTGATTACTATTTTGGAATCTATTATTATTCTTTTTACTATTATTTTGTGTGATAAAGTTATTATTTCTTTGATAGTCTGCGGAAATTCTGTAATTGTAATTGTTACTGCCCATGTAAGTGAAAATCTCGACACTGGACTGCTAGGAATTAAACTGTGTAAATTAAAAATATCTATTGCAGATCTAATATTAGAGAATTAACCTTATGTGTACATTCAGTCGTTTTTCTCGCATAAACTATAAACTATATGCGAGCGTTGCAGTATTAGTACTAATTTGTAATCATAGTTGCATAGAATAAGGGAAACATGTTTGCTTCTGTGAATAAATAAATAAATAAATAAATAAATAAATAAATAAATAAGAAAATAAATAAATAAATAAATAAATAAATAAATAAATAAATAAATAAATAAATAAATAAATAAATAAATAAATAAATAAATAAATAAATGAATAAATAAATAAATAAATAAATAAATAAATAAATAAATAAATAAATATATTTATTATAACTTTTTTTATAGCTATACCTAATAATTGCTGCTTCAGATATAGCAATTTTTGGAACAAATAATACCTATGAGATTTTGATAAAGATGAATTGTAGAGAGAGGAGGAGGAACCGGATGAACAGAGTACCTCCCACTTTCATCTAAAGTTGCTCATGGCGGTTCTTCAGTAGATTTAGCTATTTTCAAATTATATTTAGCTGGAATTTCATCAATTTTAGGAGCATTTAATTTTAGTACTACTGTCATTAATATACGACCTAAAGGTATAACATTAAGTGGCATAGCTTCATTTCTTTCAGCAGTATCTATAACAGCAATTCAACTTTTATTATCATCACCTGTTTTATCAGGAGCTAGGTATTACTAACAAATCGAAATTTGATTATTTTATTTTTTGATCCTGCTGGTGGAGGAGATTCAATTTTATATAGTAGGAGAGCTGGCTACGAAAAAGTGAACTGATAATGTGCATTCACGAATTTTGTATAAAATGTCTCCTTGGTACCCGATAAATACGTAGCGTTGCCGTCAGAACGCTCTCCCGGGGCGGGAGGCGTGGGTGGACGGTCAAAGTCGTAAATTTATATTTGGAAAAAAATGATTAGGTGCAGTCCTGAAATTCAGTAGAGTTATAGTTTTTCACAGTAGGAATTGAGGAAAATTTTTGTCAGAAGTCTAGGTCGGGGCTTAAAGACTGTCAGAATTCGACAAAGTTGTAAAAAAATTGTTAAAATTTAAACCACAAGGTGCCGTTCTGACAATTGCATTTTTATATTGTTTATGGCTTACTGAACCTGTATATAAATTGTCAGATGTCGAAATAATGGCTAAGTACATGAAAATCGATAACATGGCCGGAAGTCGCTGAAGCGGCTATCGCAACGGAGAGCAATCTTTCAAAGCTTTTGTTTCAAATTTAAATAACAAGGTGCAGATCTGGCTATTTCTTATTTTTAATTTTTACGTAGTTATTTAACTAAGTATGCAATGACAGAAGGCTAAGGAAGAGAATATTTGAAAAAACATAAAAATCGTGATGTAAAATGCCGAGTAAGCGCTAATTTATTTCTGTACTTTTGGTAATTTGTTATTTCTGATATTTTTGTAATAATGTTATTATAACAAAGTTAATAGTAGAGAAAGTGAAATGTGAGTAAAAAATAATTACATGAATATTGTTTTATAATTTATAAAAAATATATTTAAAAAAGAATTAACACTCGCAATCTGACTGCTCATGTTCATCCCCGTCACTAACATACTCAATGTCTGATTCATCATCTGAAACATAAATGATTAACATTAAAATTGAATATTTTTTTCAATTTACGAATTAAATCATGTAGTAGAATATTTAACCTTCAGCTCCAGATTCTTCATTTTCGTCTTTTCGGATAACATCGTTGACTGTTAAAGGTAACTGAGGTCCTTCAAACCGTTCAAATTCATATGTTGATTCTTGTTGTATCCAGCCGCAATCTATAGGTTCGAGTTCCGTTGGAACTTTTAGGTGAGCATTTCTCCATACATTTGAGATGTATCTCGCCCTTTCAAATTGCTGACGTAATTCCGACTGACAAGGAGGCAAACTTGATGCATCGAAATTTTTTACTGTTTTTTTTTATGAAATGGTTCGTTCACATCTGTTATTTCATAATTTCTTAAAATATCTCGAATCGAGTATTATTTACTAGTTGCAGTTATTTCTTGAAATGATTCCATACAAGTGGCTCGTGTATACTTTTAAAACAGGAAAAACTTCATCTTTGTTACACAATATATCTCCGAGATCTGAAAAAACCTTCGTGTACTTCTGTGATTGTGACATGATTTTGAAGGGGCGACGTTTCCCTTTACGAAAAAATGCAGGGTTGTAATCACAACCTGTAAATGCGTGGAAGCCAGGTAACGCTTTACATAAATCGTCTCCCAGAAAATCAAATAATTTATTAACATCAATTATCCGCCTCTTATTCGATAGACCACAGTTAATACAGATGTTACTTTGGATTTGTCGATGGTGCATGTTTCCCCACAAAATGATAAAAATATCGGTGTCCGAACATCTAACAGTTATGTTGGCAGTATAATTAATGTTCATGGCATGAAATGCAATTTTGCTTGTTCGTGCCAGGGACATGAAAATGCATTGCTTTCCGTTTTAATCACTTTTTTGTTACTATCGACTTCATACGCTTGCCTCCTATTTGAACCGCAACGGTCAATGCTCCTCGAGAAGGGGTCTTATATATATATATATATATATATATATATATATATATATATATATATATATATAAATTATTTGTTTTTCTTTAACCTTGTATCTCCATCACCATTGTTCTCCAAATTAAAAAGTCAAATAAATGATTCAAAAAAATCTAACGTCATATATTCTATACCATGTTTAGATTGTCCCAAAAAATATATAGGTATGACAACCCAACATCTTGAAAATAGACTTAATGGCCATAAATATACAAAAAACGCCTCCACTGCGCTTCATAAACATGTGAAAAATGAAAAACATAAATTTGACTTTAATAATAAACCAAGATTCTAATTACAAAAAAATAACAATAAAAGAAATGATACATATAAAAAAGTAGAACAATGCATTAAACGATAAACAAGATATAAAAAATCTAAGCCAGATATATTATAATAATAACATCAACTTGTTGAATGTCCCTGGTATTTTGTAAACTGTTGTTTCTAAGGCAGGTACTTTCGATTTTATTATTTTTGAAATAGTTTTGTTAGTAACCAGTTTTTGTCGTCTCTGTGTGTACATTTAATTTTAATAGTTCAATCGTTTACAATTTATTGTTTTAACAACATCAATGTAAACATTTTTGAAAATGCTCCGAACTATGGAGCGAAACGTCAAATAAAAAATAGAATTTGATACATTATTTATAATTAACCTGATGCCCAAGAACAATGGAAGGAATTATATATATATATATATATATATATATATATATATATATATATATATAAACAATATATCGGACAGACTTTAAGATCTCTATCTAGCCGTATAGTTTCACATAAGAGTGATGCTAGATTACACCCAGAGAGGTGCGCGTTAGCTTTTCATGTAAATTCTCTTGATCATCAGATGAATTATGAGGCTGTGAAGGTGTTAGCGACTGAGTCTAACAAAACGAAAAGATCATTCTTGGAAATGGCTTTTATTTCGCAAAACAATAATGTAATTAACAGGAAAACTGATATTGATCACTTAAGTGAGATCTACTCATTTTTGTTGTCCTTAGATACTAATTTTGCACATCAAGTGGTGGGAAATAACTATGTTGCTCCTGACAACACCACCCTTATTACTTTAATTCAATAATAATAATAATAAACTTACCTTGAATGTATTGGTGTTGGTAGATACATTCAAGTGAACAAATAATTAATTAAACCTAATTTTGAGTGTATTGGTGTTGGTAGATACATTCAGATTGGAGAACTATTATATTACTTGATTACTATATTTATTATTACATATTAATATTCTTTTCTGTTGTCTTCTCTTTTCTTCCCTTGTGTTAGTCCAAACGAAGTGATGTTCTCTACGCACTCAAAACATAATAAAAATGAGAGCGTTCTCCTAGCTCTGTCTCACATTTTCTTTCTCTCTTCCTCTTTTCAACAATATTACATCTTCTCGTTACACCATTTGTTTGCCCTACAGCTGCCATTACGAAAATAGTGGCATTGTCCCACAGCTCATTGTTGACGTTGGTAACACTGTTTGTCTCTTGCCACTTCCCTTTTGAAGGCAAAATATATCATTTCCTCGCCGGCGTTTAGTATGGTGACACATGAAGATGAAATCAATGGTTTTATTTTATAAAATGCTGCGACATTCACAATTGTTGCTATGACACGATTGATTAGGCCGTTGGTTCAATTCCTACTTAAATATTCCACAATTTACGACTTGTAGTTTACGATTTTACATCTTTATGGAATCTAACCTCACTTCGGAGGTAAGTACACACGTGGTTGTGAATTTCATTTTTAATTATTCTCTTTGACCACAGTATTTAACTGTTGTTTTTTCATTCTAGTTTCCCTGATGATGAGGACAAACATCCTCGAAAGCTTGGACATTTTCCGCTAAGAGTATATCTTTTCCAATTTTTTGCTGCAATCCCCAATATTCACTAGTTTTATATATATATATATATATATATATATATATATATATATATATATCTATAATATAAAAATGAATCGCAAAATGTGTTGGTAAGCGCATAACTCAACAACGCCTCGACCAATTTGGCCAAATCTTTTTTTAAAATGTTCGTTGAAGTTCAAGGATGGTTTTTACGGCGAGAAAAATTAGAATTATTGCTGGAAAAACCCTAAAAATAGCCCTTTTCTTTTTCCCATACAAATGATTTGTAACTAAAACGTAGTCAATTTGAGCTTCATTGCTATGGTATAAAGTTCATATTAAATTACAAGCACTCACTGTTGTCTAAGCAATGTAGGTGTGTTCCTAACGTCAAAGATCATATCTATCAAAATAATGTGCGTGTGTGCGTTGGAGCACAGAATACATAGTTGGAGGAGTTTAATTGTCAACTGATACACGAAACAAATTCGTATATCGTGTTTTGTGCAGAGTGTTTACTTAGTTAGTGTTTGTTTAGTTCGTGATTAGTGAAAAAATAATTTATATTTGATATGCCTCCTATAAGACGAAGCAATTTAGGTAGAAGAACCAGAAATGCTACAAACCAAGCTATTTACCGATCTAATCGTACTGCACAAGAACGTGACGACGAAAATGAACGTGAAAGAATTCGGATATCACAAACGCGTGAAGCGAGAGGGCGACATTCAACTAATAATCGCGCAAGTTTGAATCGAGCTGCTTTCAGTTACGATGTGTCAATTGACTACAGTAACTACCAATGTGTTGTTATTGGTTCTATGAACTCGGTTTGCTCACACTGTAAGGCATTAAAATACAAAAACGAAGCCAATGGATTGTGTTGCGCAAATGGTAAAGTAAAATTGATACCATTGGATCCACCACCAGAACCATTGTACTCATTGGTTTCAGGAATAGGAACAGATTCTATACACTTTTTGACACATATCCAACAATATAACAATTGCTTTCAAATGACTTCATTTGGGGCAACAAATGTAGTTCGGGAAAATTTTATGCCAACTTTCAAGGTATGTATTATAGCAGTTACTCATAATTATTTTAGCGAACAAAATTTTCTGTCAGCAAAGTTAAGATGTGTCACTAATCTTCAATTTCTTAATCACTAATATATCACTTAGTCATCATATTATATGGTGATTCAGTTTCAGTGACACTTTTATTATATTTTATATTTGATAGATATTAGTTAAAACTAAATATATACTTTTTAAGATCAAATATTATTTAAGTTTGATCACTGACAATCCATTAATTTATACCACACCATAATATTTTTTTTTATTTACAGATACAAGGGCAAATATATCACAGAGCAGGTTCACTGTTACCAGTGTCAGATAGCGACAACAAATTCCTGCAAATTTATTTTATGGGCAATTCACCACAAGAAATTGATCTGCGTTGTGCACATAACAAGATTGCCACCTCACAATCTCCAATTAAAGGTTGGATCGGTGGTTATAATGTTGCGAAATATCAACCAACCGCGTCTTTGCAACGGTACACGGTTAGCGATAAAAAAATTACTAAACAATGTGATAGAAGCAACTATACTCAAAGGAAAGTATAAAGGAGAAGATGTTCTCATACCGCGCATCCCAATGATTCCGACTGATGTGCCATTTGAGTTTAAACGACTACAGTTTCCAGTGCGGCTTGCTTTTGCTATGACTATAAACAAGTCCCAGGGGCAATCATTAAGTGTTTGTGGTATTAATTTAGAAAACCCATGTTTCTCACATGGTCAATTGTATGTTGCCTGTTCCCGTGTTGGAAAACCATCAGATTTGTTTATCTATGCGCCAGGTAATCAAACAAAAAACATCGTATACCACAAAGCACTACAATGATAATAATAATAATTATGATTCACATGATTAACAATAAAGCGATTACTTACTTTTAAATCCTTATATATGTTTTATTTAATTATTTTTTATTCACAACGCCCTATCACCAGGGTGACGGTTCTGTTCAGGAGAATTTTTTTAAATACGTAGGCAAAAAAACTGCCACATTACAAATCTTTTTGACAGGACGAAGTCTGTCGGGTCAGCTAGTATATATATATATATATATATATATATATATATATATATATATATATATATATATATATATATATATATACAGGGTGTCCCAGGACTAATGGGAAAAAAGTTAGGAGCGTATAATCTGAGCCAAAATAATGTTAGTACTTCATATAAACTTTTTCTATTCAGGCCCTCGTTTTCGAGTTATAGGCCTCCAAAGTTTTAATTTTGAATTTGGTTTTTATTTTTATTTTTTGTACTAGTTATTTGATCTTTATAAAATTTACGGCAAAGCTATAATATACGTGTTTGTTTATTTTGGCAAGGTAAACAGATTTACAGTAGTGCCTTGAAGCCAGGAACGGACTACTCGCAATGGTTAGTGCTCCAAAAAATTTGCAGGGACGGCACACCCTGTATGAAATTATCGAAATTCACTTTCCCACACATTAAGCTAGCGAAAAGGTACTCTTGTTGGAATTCGATAAAATAAGCCGTTTGGCTAATATTTACAGTTTTATTAATGCACTACGTACCAATTAACGCATTCACCATTTTTATAAGTACACAACGACTAAAACTAACTTATTAATACGATGTCAAAGATTTACCTACAGTACTACAAAAAAATAATTTAACGATAGCAGAAGATAAAAAACATTAACGACTTATTAATTGGAAAGTTGGTAAAAACTTATTAAAAGTATTTTTACCGTTTATCAAGTAACCATAGGATTAGTTGTCAAATACTGTGTAGAATAGTTCGTAGTCAGTACTTGCCAATAATTCATAAGTCCTTAATTTAACAGTTACAATGGCAGAATTCACTTTTATTGAGTGCGTTGATATGCATTTAATGTATGGACTGGTTTCTCGAAACTGTTTAGAGGCCTGAAGGCTTTATGCAGAACGTTTTGCAAACAGAGCATTGCCAGACAGACGAATGTTTGAGCGTATTGATCCCAGGTTACGAGAAACAGGTATGAATGAGTAAATGTAATTTTCCATGTATACAAAACAAAGTTTTACGTTTTATGAAATTTTTTGCCAAAAAAAGTTGGAGAAGGTCCAGTACGAAGCGTGCGTACTGTGGCAGTTGAACAAGACTTGTTAAATGCAGTTGATAATGAACCATCAACAAGTTTACGAAAATTATCAAGAGAAAATAACTTCTCCAAATCAGTTGTTCATCGCGTCCTAAAAGAACAGCTGTTATATCCTTTTCACATGAAAAAAGTACACAGTATGACAGTGGCTGACTATCCTTCACGACTTGAGTATAGCCAGTGGTTTCTGCGACAACAACAAGCAGACAATACATTTATTAGTAACGTTCTCTTTACGAACGAATCCGGTTTCACCAGAGATGGAGTCACAAATTCTCATAATATGCATTTATGGGATGATGTGAATCCACATGGCATTATCCAAACCAAGAGTCAGCATAGATTCATGGTTAATGTTTGGGCAGGAATAGTGGGCAATCATTTGATAGGGCCATACTTTATTGACCGGTCAGAGATATTTGGAGTTTTTGCAAAATGAGTTATGGAACCTGTTTGATGATGTGCTACTACAAACTCGTAGGAATTTATGGTTCATGCATGATGGGGCCCCTCCTCATTTTAGTTAAGATGTATGACAGCATTTACACACAAGGTTCCCTAATAGATGGATTGGTCGTGGAGGCCCCTTTCAATGTCCACCGCGATCAGGAGACGTTAATCCTATGGATTTCTTTCTCTAGGGTTATGTCAAAAGTAAGGTATACGCAACACCTGTGCAAACAAGGCAAGATTTATTAGACAGAATTGTGTTACACTGCAATGTTATTAGAAATAATGTGGAATTGCTTTTTCAAGTGCAAAGAAACAACCTTCCTAGACTTAGAATGTGCGTGGAAGTGGGAGGAGCTCATATTGAACATTTATTAGAGTAACGTTAGTTTTTGTTGTTGTTCAGAAATTAGTTTTAGTTCAATGTTTTATAACTTGTGTTTTTTGAGGTTTTCTTAATGGTTTAATAATGTTGTGTTCGTAATTTTGATTAAAAGCAACTAATTACGTTGTTTGCGTACCTATTTAATTCCCATTAAATGAGTTCTCAATGTTTTTATCATCTGATTTCATCAAATTATTTTTTTGTAGTACTGTAGGTAAATCTTGGACATCCTATTAATAAGTTAGTTAGGTAAATGGGTACGTAGCGCATTAATAAAACTGTAAATATTAGCCAAACGGCTTATTTTATCGAATTCCAGCAAGAGTACCTTTTCGTTAGCTTAATGTGTGGGGAAGTCAATTTCGATAATTTCATACATGGTGTGCCATCCCTGCAAAATTTTTGGATCACTAACCTTTGCGAGTAGTCCGTCCCTGGCTTCAAGGCACTACTGTAAATCTGTTTACCTTTCCAGAATAAACATACCTGTACATTATAGCTTTGCCGTAAATTTTATAGAGATCAAATAACTAGTATAAAAAATAAAAAATAAAATTAAATTCAAAATTAAAAGTTTGGAGGCCTATAACTCGAAAACGAGAGCCTGCATAGAAAAAATTTATATGAAATACTAACATTATTTTGGCTCATATTATACGCTCCTGACTTTTTTCCCATTAGTCCCGGGACACCCTGTATATATATATATATAAAAATGAATATAATTTCATAAAATACGAGGTGCTATATGAAATATAAATTTCGATTTTCTACTACACCTGTTTTAGTCGAAATTTCAATAATTTCCACTTATTGGCCTGACCGTTCTTCGAAGGGCAAAACAACTACATTCCTGGCTAATACCACGCAGAATATTGAATTACATCCCCTTCGAAAACCGTGACGTCGATCGGCCATTTTGCCGATACGGACATCTGTGGTGATTCGCAACTGATAGCGGAAGAGCATAGTACACTTACGCGTTTCGACCTTCTTGGGTCTCTTCAAGAGTGCCGTAATGCCTTCCAGTTCAGAATCTCTAATCCGAACTGAAGATTACACCCTCCGACAACCTCTCTTGGTTCGTGTAGTTACACAAGCGAGAAGTAGTCAGTTGGCGCCATCTTCACTTTCAGTTGCGAACCAACACCTCAGATAAATGCGACCGTATTAGTCGTATTAAATAAAAATGAATATAATTTCATAAAATACGAGGTGCTATATGAAATATAAATTTCGATTTTCTACTACACCTGTTTTAGTCGAAATTTCAATAATTTCCACTTATTGGCCTGACCGTTCTTCGAAGGGCAAAACAACTACATTCCTGGCTAATACCACGCAGAATATTGAATTACATCCCCTTCGAAAACCGTGACGTCGATCGGCCATTTTGCCGATACGGACATCTGTGGTGATTCGCAACTGATAGCGGAAGAGCATAGTACACTTACGCGTTTCGACCTTCTTGGGTCTCTTCAAGAGTGTCGTAATGCCTTCCAGTTCAGAATCTCTAATCCGAACTGAAGATTACACCCTCCGACAACCTCTCTTGGTTCGTGTAGTTACACAAGCGAGAAGTAGTCAGTTGGCGCCATCTTCACTTTCAGTTGCGAACCAACACTTCAGATAAATGCGACCGTATTAGTCGTATTAAATAAAAATGAATATAATTTCATAAAATACGAGGTGCTATATGAAATATAAATTTCGATTTTCTACTACACCTGTTTTAGTCGAAATTTCAATAATTTCCACTTATTGGCCTGACCGTTCTTCGAAGGGCAAAACAACTACATTCCTGGCTAATACCACGCAGAATATTGAATTACATCCCCTTCGAAAACCGTGACGTCGATCGGCCATTTTGCCGATACGGACATCTGTGGTGATTCGCAACTGATAGCGGAAGAGCATAGTACACTTACGCGTTTCGACCTTCTTGGGTCTCTTCAAGAGTGCCGTAATGCCTTCCAGTTCAGAATCTCTAATCCGAACTGAAGATTACACCCTCCGACAACCTCTCTTGGTTCGTGTAGTTACACAAGCGAGAAGTAGTCAGTTGGCGCCATCTTCACTTTCAGTTGCGAACCAACACCTCAGATAAATGCGACCGTATTAGTCGTATTAAATAAAAATGAATATAATTTCATAAAATACGAGGTGCTATATGAAATATAAATTTCGATTTTCTACTACACCTGTTTTAGTCGAAATTTCAATAATTTCCACTTATTGGCCTGACCGTTCTTCGAAGGGCAAAACAACTACATTCCTGGCTAATACCACGCAGAATATTGAATTACATCCCCTTCGAAAACCGTGACGTCGATCGGCCATTTTGCCGATACGGACATCTGTGGTGATTCGCAACTGATAGCGGAAGAGCATAGTACACTTACGCGTTTCGACCTTCTTGGGTCTCTTCAAGAGTGCCGTAATGCCTTCCAGTTCAGAATCTCTAATCCGAACTGAAGATTACACCCTCCGACAACCTCTCTTGGTTCGTGTAGTTACACAAGCGAGAAGTAGTCAGTTGGCGCCATTTCCGCTATCAGTTGCGAATCACCACAGATGTCCGTATCGGCAAAATGGCCGATCGACGTCACGGTTTTCGAAGGGGATGTAATTCAATATTCTGCGTGGTATTAGCCAGGAATGTAGTTGTTTTGCCCTTCGAAGAACGGTCAGGCCAATAAGTGGAAATTATTGAAATTTCGACTAAAACAGGTGTAGTAGAAAATCGAAATTTATATTTCATATAGCACCTCGTATTTTATGAAATTATATTCATTTTTATTTAATACGACTAATACGGTCGCATTTATCTGAGGTGTTGGTTCGCAACTGAAAGTGAAGATGGCGCCAACTGACTACTTCTCGCTTGTGTAACTACACGAACCAAGAGAGGTTGTCGGAGGGTGTAATCTTCAGTTCGGATTAGAGATTCTGAACTGGAAGGCATTACGGCACTCTTGAAGAGACCCAAGAAGGTCGAAACGCGTAAGTGTACTATGCTCTTCCGCTATCAGTTGCGAATCACCACAGATGTCCGTATCGGCAAAATGGCCGATCGACGTCACGGTTTTCGAAGGGGATGTAATTCAATAGTCTGCGTGGTATTAGCCAGGAATGTAGTTGTTTTGCCCTTCGAAGAACGGTCAGGCCAATAAGTGGAAATTATTGAAATTTCGACTAAAACAGGTGTAGTAGAAAATCGAAATTTATATTTCATATAGCACCTCGTATTTTATGAAATTATATTCATTTTTATTTAATACGACTAATACGGTCGCATTTATCTGAGGTGTTGGTTCGCAACTGAAAGTGAAGATGGCGCCAACTGACTACTTCTCGCTTGTGTAACTACACGAACCAAGAGAGGTTGTCGGAGGGTGTAATCTTCAGTTCGGATTAGAGATTCTGAACTGGAAGGCATTACGGCACTCTTGAAGAGACCCAAGAAGGTCGAAACGCGTAAGTGTACTATGCTCTTCCGCTATCAGTTGCGAATCACCACAGATGTCCGTATCGGCAAAATGGCCGATCGACGTCACGGTTTTCGAAGGGGATGTAATTCAATATTCTGCGTGGTATTAGCCAGGAATGTAGTTGTTTTGCCCTTCGAAGAACGGTCAGGCCAATAAGTGGAAATTATTGAAATTTCGACTAAAACAGGTGTAGTAGAAAATCGAAATTTATATTTCATATAGCACCTCGTATTTTATGAAATTATATTCATTTTTATTTAATACGACTAATACGGTCGCATTTATCTGAGGTGTTGGTTCGCAACTGAAAGTGAAGATGGCGCCAACTGACTACTTCTCGCTTGTGTAACTACACGAACCAAGAGAGGTTGTCGGAGGGTGTAATCTTCAGTTCGGATTAGAGATTCTGAACTGGAAGGCATTACGGCACTCTTGAAGAGACCCAAGAAGGTCGAAACGCGTAAGTGTACTATGCTCTTCCGCTATCAGTTGCGAATCACCACAGATGTCCGTATCGGCAAAATGGCCGATCGACGTCACGGTTTTCGAAGGGGATGTAATTCAATATTCTGCGTGGTATTAGCCAGGAATGTAGTTGTTTTGCCCTTCGAAGAACGGTCAGGCCAATAAGTGGAAATTATTGAAATTTCGACTAAAACAGGTGTAGTAGAAAATCGAAATTTATATTTCATATAGCACCTCGTATTTTATGAAATTATATTCATTTTTATTTAATACGACTAATACGGTCGCATTTATCTGAGGTGTTGGTTCGCAACTGAAAGTGAAGATGGCGCCAACTGACTACTTCTCGCTTGTGTAACTACACGAACCAAGAGAGGTTGTCGGAGGGTGTAATCTTCAGTTCGGATTAGAGATTCTGAACTGGAAGGCATTACGGCACTCTTGAAGAGACCCAAGAAGGTCGAAACGCGTAAGTGTACTATGCTCTTCCGCTATCAGTTGCGAATCACCACAGATGTCCGTATCGGCAAAATGGCCGATCGACGTCACGGTTTTCGAAGGGGATGTAATTCAATATTCTGCGTGGTATTAGCCAGGAATGTAGTTGTTTTGCCCTTCGAAGAACGGTCAGGCCAATAAGTGGAAATTATTGAAATTTCGACTAAAACAGGTGTAGTAGAAAATCGAAATTTATATATATATATATGTATATATATATATATATATATATATATATATATGTATATATATATATATATATATATATATATATATATATATATATATATATATATATGAATCGGTTTATAACGTTCTCCGACGTCTTCCGACTCCTAACCGCCATCCTTCTCTATCTTGCCATAGATCCTCTGGTAGCTCCCTTTCGCGTATTTCGGTATCTATGCCCACTCTCCAGCTTTTTCTTGGTCTTTCTCTTCTTCTTTCTCCGTGTGGTGACCATTTTAGGACTTGCTTTGGTAGTCTTTCATCTGGCATCCTTTGAACGTGACCGTACCAGACCAACTGCTTGGTCCTGATATCATCTATTATTGTGTGCCCGACACCCATATTTTGTCTGACTCTGTCGTTACGTACTCTATCTCTTCTCGATTTACCCGCTGATCTTCTCCAGAAGTCCATTTCCGTTGCTAGTAGGATTCTCTCTGTAGTCTGCTTCATTTGCCACACTTCGCACCCATATGTTACAATACTTTTAACGATTGTGTTGTATATTCGTTGTTTATTGGCCTTTGATATTGTTTGGTCCCACAGTATTCCGTTCATCATAGATATAGCTTTTCTACCTTGTATGTTTCGGTCCTTGATAGCCGCGTCTAGTGTTCCGTTTTATGTTATTTTCATTCCTAAGTATTTGTATTCCTCGCAGTGTCTAATTTTTTTTCCGTCCTCCAAATCGATGTCTTGTGCCGTTGTTCCGATGGACATACATTCAGTTTTTCCTACATTCACTTCAAGGCCCCACTTCTTATATTCGTCTACGAGCTTTCGAGTCATGTAGTTTAAGTCGTCATGGTCCTGTGCTATAACTACTTGGTCGTCTGCGAAGCATAGCGTGTAGAGTGTAGTATTGTCGTTGAGAGGTATTCCCATTCCATTACATTTCCTTTTCCATACCTTATGTGCCTGTTCCAAGTATATCTTAAAAAGCGTCGGCGATAAGCAGCATCCCTGTTTTAGGCCTTTTGTGACTGTGAACCCTTTGGATATGTTACGTCCTACTTTAATTTGTGTTTTATTATTTTCATAGATTCTTTGAACTGCTTTTATTAACTCGTTTGTGATATTTGTTTTTTCCAGCGTTTCCCATAATTTATTAAGGGGTATGCTATCATACGTCTTCTATAGGTCTACGTATAATAGATGAATTTCTTGGTTCACTGCTGTTTTCTTTTCGATTATCTGTGTAACACAGTATAGGTGATCTACTGTGGATCTGCCAGCTCTAAAACCAGCTTGCTCTTCCGCCTCCAGATCTTTATATTCTTTCTCGATTTTATGTTTTATGTTTTATTACTTCACCGTATATTCTACTAAAAGTGCTGGTCACTGCAATACCTCTATAGTTCTCACATTGGTCTCTATTACCTTTCTTGTGGATTGTTACCATAACGGATGTTCGCCATTCCCTAGGTATTCCTTCCCCATTTATGCAGTCCTGGCATAGTTTTCGCATTTGTTCGTATAACCTGTCGGTTCCTACTTTAACTAATTCGGCTGGAATGTCGCCTGGTCCGGCGGATTTTCCGTTCTTGAGGGATTTGCATGCTTCTTCGACTTCTTTACAACTGACCCTTAATGAAGAAGATGTGATATTTATTCCATTGTTTTCCTCTATGTTAAATTCTTGCCTGTTTTAATTAGTAGACCCTTAAAGTATTGTTCCCATTTTTGTATTCCTATTGGTGATATCATTTCTTTTGTCTTGTTTGCTCTCATGTTCTTTAAAAATTTCCAGCTTTCTGAACTCTTTCTTCCCTCTATGTATGTATTTAATTTTTGACAGTTTTTTTCCCACGTTTCATTTTTCTTCTTGATAAATCTTTTTCTTACTTTGGCTTGGGCTTGTTTGTATATTATTTTGTCATTCTCGGTGTTTGTTGCTAAGTATCTATGGTATTTCTGTCGTTTTTCTAAGATTTCAGCCTCTATTTCGTCATCCTACCAGTATGGTTTTGAATTATATCTAGATCCATTGTATCTTCCCAGTGCCTCTTCTGCTGCCTCATGTATGCACTTTTTAATATATTCGTAGTGTTCTTCTGTGTTATTCCGATTATACTCGTTTTTTCCTGGTTTTTCGTCCAGACGTTTTCTGTATAGTTCTCTTACACTGTCATATTCCAGGCTACCCAAATTGTATCTTATTGGTTCACTTATTGGTTGACTTTCTTCGATTGTTTCTATGTTTCCTAGTTCTTGTTGTTCTTTGCTGGGGAATACGATTTTCGTTTTAAGCATATAATGGTCGGTACCACATGATGGTCCCCTACATTCTTTTACATCGTGGATTCTCACTTTTGTAGTTTGTCTTACAATGGTATAGTGTAGTATAGATTTCAGATTGCGAGTTTTTTGTATCCAGGTATACTTGTGGATGTCTCGGTGTTGGTAGAAGCCGTTTAGGATTTTCAGTTTATTCTGTTCGCACAGTGTTATTAAACGTTCTCCGTTATTATTACGAGTTTTCTCACCATATGTTCCCACGGTATCGTTATTAGTTTTTCGTCCTACTCGACAGTTTAAGTCTCCTAATATAATACTTTCTCTGGGGTTTCCTATTTTGACAATTTCGTCATTTAGTTTCTCGAAGAACTCGTCTTTAACGTTCACTGACGCGTCCTAGTTCACTCCGTATATCCCTAGTATGGTGACTCTATATTATATCCTTTTATCGTGAGATTCATTTTTATAATACGTTGATCGATTGCTTCCCACGAAGTAATATGTTTCCTTAGAGTCCTTCGAATTAAAATAGATACCCCTTGTTGAGCTCGCTGATCTTTGGCAACTCCACTATAAAAGTGATCATAGTAACCCCAGTTTTCGGATCCACTTCCTTTCCTTTTCGTTTCTGTGAGTACCGCAATATCTACTTTGGTGTTCCTGAGTTCAGACACTACTTCATTTGTCTTTCGAGAGAGCCCTTGTACGTTCCATGTGCTGTATATCATTGTCCTTTTCCGTAGCGTTTTTCGTCGTCTGTGATTTCAATCTTTTGTTCCGAGGCTTTGGTTAGGTTTTTTAACATTTTATGTTTTTTCTGAGTATCGAGGAGTTGGCCCGATGCCTCAACCCCCAACCTGGAGGACCAGGGTTTATTTTCAGAGTGTCCTTCTCCTAGATGAATTGCTGTCTCCATAGCTAAAAGCTTCATCTGCCCTGTTTTGCCTGATTATACTACCCCTAAAAAGCGAGGGTTGCCACATGCGCCAGGTCCGCCGCACCGAAGTTCATCTTCTCCGCCTTTCCTGCCGGTGTGGACTTCACCCGTATCTTGGGTAAGGGTATTGCGTTATTACCCGCAATACTGGGTCCCCAGCAGAACTTATCCACCGAGGAGTCGGGCTTACCCCCGCGACATGGACGCGCCTGCTGAGAGTTGCCTATGTGGATTCAGAGAAGGAGTCTCGGGTTTCCCATAGGTCGGGTTAATGCTCGTGTATGGTGCCACGCGCAATTATATATATATATATATATATATATATATATATATATATATAGATATATATATATTGTATAGGATTCAATAATTATTTATTATTTATTATTTGAAAAATAATTAAACATGTATACCAACTCTTTCAAAGGGTAGGGTTCAAGTGCGCCATTCAAATTTACTCTAATTATTGGTTTGTGAAATTAAAATGAACAAAATTATGATTTCAGGAATTTTTTTAAAACATAGAAATTTACAAACAGAAAATGTGTACAGATATACTACAAAAAAATAAAACTACTATTACTATTGAACAATTGAAATGTTTTTTAAATAAAGGCCTTCTTTTTAATTTAGAGATCTCTAATATAATATTTTAAAATGGTACCTTTTATTTACTAGGATTGTATCCACTTCAAACTAATCTTCATTTGGACATTTGATAAGCTGAGGACAAAGTTCTGAACAGTTTATTTCGTCTTCGCCTTTTGGACAATTAATGATTCCGTCACATCTGTCTTTATACGGGTCGAAATATCTATCTATAGAAATATTACTGCAAGGGGTAGTTGATGAATTACAAATAGCACACCCCGTGAAATCAGAATGGTCTGTACAAACGAAATCTGCTGTTCTACAAATATTTGTGGAATTGTAACAACCAGATCAATCCAAACACATAAAAACACTGGGTTATTATATTTTAAAGTTACGGAGAGTTTGTTTCTTGAAGATAGAACAACAGGTTTTGGTAGTATGTCGTTACTGCACACGTTCAATTGAATATTGTCGAAGTTTCTAATTGACAAGCACGTGGAATTTCTTGAGAAGTTCAATTTTAATATTCTTAATGTAGTTATTGTATTTTCTGGTGAAGGTATTACCCAATTACATAAACTATTACTGTTTCTGTCAGATGATATATACTGTATGCTTCCTTGTAATTCGAACGAGGTCGTTTCTCCACAATAATCCGAGAAGTTTGCGTAAATTAGCACGTTCTTCTTGACGAGATCAATTATAATACCACTTTTCACTTTGACATTTTAAAAACCAACTGACTTTTTTGATTTCCATCATAATCTATCACGTTGCGGGTTGCTATCGAAACTTCTCTATATCGTATCAATTGTATAGATATAGTGTGATTAACAACGATTCACTGTTTATATTACCATGAATTTTTAAGCCGTATATGAAACATGAAAATGACATTTTTGTATTAGAAATTAGCATATAGAGAGAAAGATTTTTATACATATAAATATTAACATAACTTATTTACTATTTATTAAAATTCCTGAAATCCCTTGCATAAAATAACCTAATTACTAACTATATGAAAATTTAACGCGTTTCTTTTAAATTATTTTGAATTTCATTCTAATTTCAACGGATGCTTTTGAAATTACATCATGTACTGCATTATTAATTTTAATCTCTATTGTATCTGAATCAGATTTCAATATTTTCGATTCTGATGGTTCAAAGAGTATATCGTCTGTTTCAATATATTAGGTCAGATTTTCTTCAGTATTATAGTGAGGATTTTGTTCACTGTTTTTACTATCAGCATCTATAATTAATTTAGACATGTTTTTTTTTACAATTCATAAATATTCGTTAAAATGATGGCTAATAAAGTACAAGATTGAAAAAATCAATATGACTTATTTCAGTAATACTGTTAATCCTTATTAAATTGAATAGAACCAAATGAAAGTGCTTCAATATATATATATATATACTGGTACACATTTGTCGCGAAATCCGTATACCTGGCTCTGTGTTTACAAAAGAGGGTCCATCAAGCTACTCTCCCATCTTCTTCTTCAATGCTGCGTGTATATCTTAGATGGTTTCGAGCGTTTCAAAACTCTCGTCAAAACTTGTCGATTATATTTTATTTTTCGTATTATTCATTCACTTTCTTCAATTGTTTGAATACGAATTATTATTAAAAAGTCCGTTGTCTGTATAGCCAGTGAGTGGTTTTAAAAAATTAGCGCTTAGTCGGCATCACGATTTTTATGTCTCTTTAAATATCTCTCTTCCTTAGCCTACTGTCATTGCATACTTACTTGAATAACTATGTAAAAATTTAAAACAAGAAATAGCCAGATCTGCGCCTTGTTATTTAAATTTGAAACAAAAGCTACGAAATATTGCTTTCCGTTGCGATAGCCGCTTCAGCGACTTCCGGCCATGTTATGGATTTCCATGTACTTAGCCATTATTTAGACTTCTGACAATTTATATACAAGTTCAGCAAGCCAGCTAGAATATAAAAATGCAATTGTCAGAACTGCACCTTGTGGTAGACATTTGAAACAAGCTACGGAAGATTGCTTTCCGTCGTGATAGCCGCTTCAACGACTTCCGGCCATATTATCAATTTCCATGTACTAAGCCATTATTCAGACTTCTGACATTCATATACAAGTTCAGTAAGCCATAAACAATATGAAAATGCAATTGTCAGAACTGCACCTTGTGGTTTAAATTTCAACAATTTTTTTACAACTTTGCCGACTTCTGACAGTCTTTAAGCCCCGACCTAGACTTCTGACAATAATTTTCGTCGATTCCTACAGTAAAAAGCTATTACTTTACTAAATTTCAGGACTGCACCTTATCATTTTTTTCTAAATATAAATTTACGACTTTGACCGTCCACCCGCGCCTCCCGCCCCGGGAGAGCGTCCTGACGGCAACGCTACGTACTTATCAGGTACCAAGGGGACATTTTATACAAATTCGTGAATGCACCTATCAGTTCACTTTTTCGTAGCCAGCTCTTAGACTAATACCACCATATATTCTGATTTTTTGGTAATGCTGAAGTTTATATTTCAATTTTTCCAGTATTCCATCGTGATTGGTAAACGCGTTCCTATTTATTCGATCATTTGAAAATTGACATTTTGTATGCAAAATTAATTACTGTATATATTGAGTGACTTTTTATGGTTTCATTTACATGCCGTAGACAGTTTGTGTTGGGCTTTTTCGGAATGGTGGTTTTTGTGGGAGTGTACTTGTGTCACTCGGAAATTATGGTTGCCTGTGACCAAGAAACAATTTTTCCCAAAATAAAACAGAATGAATCTAGAGCATACATACCTAAGTTATAGATACAGAAAATTAGCTACATAATAAACTGAAGTATATGTGGAATTCAAGTTCTAAGTAGTACATTTCATATTAATCAGAAATATAATTGTATAGTGAAGTTCAAATCATCGACTCCACTGTTTTGAAGGCGAATCCAATATTCTTTTCCAATACCAATTAATTCGAAATTGCACGCGTAATAGCAAAATTATTCATTGAATTTTATTCGAGGAAGGTGTCGGGTTGTGCGAGTTCAAGTATAGCGTGGATACAACGGTAACTTCTAATGAAATTTGCTGTGTTGGGAACAAAGTCAAGGCTATACTGATTAATGTGCATCGTTTTGCGTCACCCGTTGGATTTGAGCTCATCAAGCTGGGGCTATTCATTACTGTCTACTGAAGTTAACCCCCGTATGTAGGGTACGTGCTCTGTTGCCAAATTTGCCAATTATACTAGTCGACAAAGGACCAGACACTCCTATTTGAAAGGAAAAATGACATCAGAATTAATTTTGTGCACTAGGGACTTTTATCACTTCGCTTGATTGGAATCTATTTGATAGAATTTATGGTATTCATTCGAAATTCGAGATTTTTAGAAGCGAAAATCAAACTAAGATAATTGAAATTATATATCTATCATATTCTTGAAACGGGTGCCAACCCTGACAAAAATCGAACTAGTTCAGTGTGATATCAGCTCTGAATAATTCGACAATTATAGTGTTCTAATAGTAAACAAAATATTTCAATTCCTCAATCGCGTAGTGCAAATCAAATCTAGTAATTTCGAAGTAAATTGTAAGTTGATAAAGTTCCTTTGATACGTAAACCAGCATTTATTGTAAATCGGTACACATCCATTATTCCGTATACACTGATAATAGCGATAAGCAGAACAAGTCCAGCAGGCGAACAGGTCCGTACCTACCCAGAAATTAAAATCATAAATGTGGCGACCGAATAATGGATGACAACGAGCACGGAGATCATGCCTCCAATTCACCTTCGAACTCAAATAATTTACCCCGAAACAACCGTCAATCATATGCAGCGGCAACAAACAAAAATCCGACAACATTCCAATTTCCTGATAAACAGCAAGCCATCCTATTCAACTCTGTTGAACATGCAAAAATCGAGGATTATCTATTAGCTTTAGGATGCTCCGTAAACCCCAAGGACATTACCTTCGCAAGAACTTCACAAAACTGAATATGCGTTTACTTAAGCTCCAAAGAAGTAGTAGACTCTTTTTTAGAAAATACTGGGTCAATCAAAATCCACAACGAAATTTTACCCGCCCCCAGACTCATAACTCCAAGCCAATGAATTGTACTATGCAACATCTGCCCTAGCATTCCACACTCAATTCTGGAAACAGAACTCCTAAAGCTAGGTCTCACCCTACTGTCACCAATCAACTTTCTTAAAATAAATGTATCTCGCCAAGAATTTAGCCACATTCTTAGCTTCCGACGACAAACATATATCACTCCCCTCGAAAAAAATTCAACAATACCAACATCATTTATCGTAAACTTTGAGAACACATCATATAGAATTTTCATTGCTATCGACAACCTGGAATGTTTCACTTGCAAACAAGTAGGACACTTAGCCGCATCAAGCCCAACTCTAACATTCAACAACACAGCATCACCATCGAACTCCTCACAAACTAACCAACCGACAGACGTGGCCAGCATCTCATCTAATAGTTTACATAATCAAAAAATATGCACACCTTCACTAACTGAGAACAACCAAATCCTTGAAAAAAACAATACTGTAGAAAACGAGACAATCGACACATCCCAAAATACAGTCCAAGAACCCTCAACGAACTCTGTTAAACGACAAGTATCGGATTTAACCCTACCCATAGAAGACCACAAACAAAATCCAATATTCGAAAGACCCACTCCAAAGAAAAGAAAATCAGAAAAATCTATACAAGAAGAAATGCATCCGGTACAACAAATTTTCGAAGACAACAAAGACAATTTTACGCTGAATTTTAACCAAACTCTAAATTTTTTTGAATCATCCCTCTACACCGCAGACATTTTGTTTCTTCTTAACCCTAGAACACTTACCATCGTAAATTTTACGACGGCCATCTAGTTTGACTTGAGTTCGACCTGCCACGTATTTAGTATAGTGCAAAGTGCCAAGGAAGTGGGTTATTTCAACGGTAGTGTCGTATTTTTTACGAAGGTAAGTAGTAACGTTATTATTAAACATTTGGCATCGGGACCGATTTTTCATATTTTTTTTACAGTAAATAAATGTGGATAAAAAGAAATTAGATATGTAAAGGCCACTAAACCCACAAGAATTGGAATTTGAAATGGAGAAGTGTTTACAAGATCTTTTTCCTGGTGAAAGTGATGAAAATGCCTGCGAATCGGATAGCGGCTCCGAATTGGATGACGACGTTGAAGTATTTGTTCCATCGAAGTCAGAATATAGCCCCTCAAGTGATTCCGGGTCTGATTGTGATAAACCATCAACTAGCAAGAATGAAAAAATAAAAATAAAACATAAGGAAAAGGGAAAAAACAAATTCCTAAAGAGCGGGGATCAGTATAACGTTGGAACAAATATTACTGAAAGTGAACATATGCAAGAGTGTTCAGTTATAGATGACGAGAACCATAAAACAGTTTCTACAAATCCAAATAGAGCGGAATACCAGCTGCCTGTAGGTCTTACTGAAAGCGATAATATCATGCAAGAGTCTCCATTTACAGATGAAGAGAAAAATACTACAGTTTCTAAAAATCTTAAGGTCAAGGAATGCCCAGCTACCTGTAAGTCTTAAGGGAAAAACCGGCCATAGGTGGTCCTCGGTGGCAAAGGCGGTAACTAAAATACCATCGCATAATATTTTGCATATCATACAAGGTCCTACAAATGATGTTAAAGCGGCAGAAACCCCTCTGGATGTTTTCCTTTGTCTGCTAGATCCAAGTATCCTAGAAAAAATAGTGGAGTACATAAATCACGAAATTTCAATCCGTTCGCAGAAATACACTACCCAAAAATTGACTACCTCACAAGTGAATTTGGAGGAACTTCATGCTTTACTTGGACTATTGATATTTTCTGGTTGTCAAAAAGATAATTATTTGTCTACAAGAGAGATGTTTGATGACAAAATTTCCGGGTCCATATACAAAGCTACCATGAGTCGCGAAAGATTCGAGTTTCTAGTAGACTGCTTACGTTTTGACAACAAGGAACTAGACCTGAAAGAAAAATAGACGATCCATTAGCACCAATTCGAGAAATATGGGACCAACTAATAAGCAACTGTCGAAGATCATGTAAACCAGGGTCATACGTTACAATAGACGAGCAGCTCCTAGCTTTCAGGGGTAGATGTCCCTTTAGGATATACATACCCAATAAACCTTCAAAGTATGGCTTGAAAATTGTTGTGGTGTGTGATGTTGGCACAAAGTATATGTTCGATGCTGAAGTATATTTGGGAGAAGGAACCAAAACCGATGGACAACCATTAGGACAATATTACGTAAAAAAGTTAACCCAAGCAATTTATGGAAGCAACAAAAACGTGACGATGGATAATTAGTTCTCGAGTATACCAGTGGCTAAGAAATTATTAAAGCCTCCATATAACTTGACCCTGGTAGGCACTCTAAGAATCAACATAAAAGAGATACCGCCACAAATGTTGGATAGTGAAAATCGACCTATTGGAAGCTCACTACATTGCTCTGATAACGAGACAACAATGGTATCCTATAAAACTAAGGTGTCACAAGTAGTTATTTAACTATGCATGATAGTTCGGAGGTACGAAACATGACATCAGGAAAACCAGATTTAGTTAAGTTTTATAACAAAACTAAATACGGCGTCGATACGTTTGATCAAATGTGTGGGAGCAGAAGTACTTCACGAAAAACAAGAAGATGCCCGCTCTGCCTTTTTTATGCTATGATCAATATTTCCTGCATAAACGCCTGGATAATTTATAATGAGAATCAAAGAAGAAAGGGATGTAAAATTGTTTCATGAAAAGAGTTTACGGCTATTCTCTCAGAACAGCTCACGAAACAGTGGTTGGAGCAGCGCGTAAAATGGCCAACTTCAAACCGTCCAGTAAGGCTGTTGATAGAAAATATTTTAAATCTGGAAGCACCAATAGAAAATGTAAAGAAACGAGCAATGTGTCAATTTTGTTCAGCCAAAAAACGCCGTATGACAACCCTCCATTGCCAACACTGCCATCGGCCTTTTTGCGGGGAATATCGCGCCCTTCTTTGTGCGTCCTGCAGTCGAAATTTATGAAATATATCCTTTTTTTATTAGATTCAGTGCGTTAATACACTGTTCTATGTTACAAAATTTTTACGAATTTATTAAAGCTTAGGAACATTTTCTTTAGAGTTGTTTCTTTTTATCGTCGTAAATCTTACGATGGTTAGTATTAAAAGGTGACTTAGTATGGTAAGTATTCTAGGGTTAAAACGTACACAAACGACAAACCAGGGTTCCTAAACGTTATGAATACAATATATGTTAAATTCTCAAAGAGCATGAAAACAAGAGTTTCAAAGGTAAAACGGAAAATTAACTACTAACTCCGAAAATCCGCAATACTAGACAGCGATATTTTCTGCTCCCAATAAAATCCTTAGTTCTTGTCATTCAAGTCCATATTGCAATGGAATCTTAACGGATACCATACCCGTTATGAAATGTTAAAAATTCTGATCTCTCAAAACACACCATCGATAATCTGTCTCCATGAAACCAACTTTAGAGGTTCCTATCTTGCCGAATTAAAAAATTTCAAATATTTTTACAGAAACGGAACCAATAAAGATAAGACAAGCGGCGGAGTAGCCATCTACGTCAATGAGACCTTTGAAACAAAGCCTATAACTTTAAATACATCCCTAGAGGCAGTCGCTCTCACCATCAACAGCGACAAAAAAATCTCAATATGCAACCTCTATATCCCACCCAATGAAATTCTCACAATCCACGCTATCGAGGAACTACTTCAACAGATCTCGTCCTCTCGTATCGTATTAAGAGATTTCAACAGCCAGAGCCCATACTGGGGATCTAAACACAGCTCATCGAAAGGATGAGTTATCGAAGAACTGCTGGAAAATAACAATATAATTATCCTAAACATAGGAGAACCTACAAGATTTAACATACAATCCGGAGATGCCTCAGCCATCGACTGCCCTACAAACTTCTTTAAACTGGGATGTCTACCCCTACTCATATGGCAGCGACCACTTTCCCATTCTTATAAACCGAACTTTTTCCACTGCCAATAGCACTCCTTTCTCGACATGGAAATTAAACCTAGCTAACTGGACACTTTTCTCAGACCAAGTAGACCAATATCTTCGAGACCTTCCTAACGCCACCACTTCAAATATAGCCTCAACCTTCCCACGATTCACACAAGCATTATTACAAGCAGCTCATATGGCAGTTGGCAAAACCAAATCACTCAAAACTCACACCCCAGCCCCATGGTGGAATAATAAATGCAGCGAAGCCATAAAAAAATACAAGCAAGCCTTCAATAAATATCGACGACACCCCACAGCAGACAACAAAATAGAATATAAAAAATGCAGAGCTGATGCACGTTATCAAACCAAAAAAAGCAAAAAAGAAAGCTGGAAAACTTTTGTATCATCCATCAACCATTGCACTTCCGTCTCTACCGTGTGAGAAAAAATTTGTCAGCTATCCGGACAATGGCATAACAGTGAAATCAAAATTTTAAAACATGAAGACCAAACAATATCTACGGCAGAAGATATAGCAGAACTAGTCGCAGACCATTTTGAACAAAATTCCAGTAACGATAATTACACTCCACAATTTCTACAATACAAAATTAGAAATGAAAAAGAGGAAATACAAGTGACATATAACGACAATGACAGCTAAAAGCTACTATTTGATTAGAAGAACTAGACGACGCCTTATTCAACACGAAAAGTTCAGCTCCTGGTCCAGACGACATACCTTTAATCTCTATCCAAAAATTATGTTCTAGTGCGAGAAATATCTCCTTGGCATCCTAAATGCTGTTTGGATACAACATCACTTCCCAAAATCTTGGCCAGACTCGTATATAATCCCCATCCTTAAACCTCAAAAACCAAAATCAGACCCCCACTCCTACAGACCGATTTCTCGAACTTCGTCAACTTGTAAATTATTCGAAAATATTATAAACCGAAGACCAAGATGGTTCTTGGAAAACAAACAGCTCCTGATCCCCGAACAAAACGGTTTTAGCCAAAACAGATCTATCACCGATAATCTAGTGGACATGGAATCCGAAATTCATGGAGCGCTAATAAACAAGCAGCATTGTTTGGCTGTTTTTTGTGACATAACAAAAGCTTATGAATGCTCATGGAGATTCGGTATCATTAGAAAGCTACAATCCTGGGGCATAAACGGACATTTATTAAAGTTCATTCAAAATTTGATTCAATTTAGAACGTTTAGAGTACGATCAAATGGAAAAATATCAACTCATAGAATTCAAGTAAACAGAGTACCTCAAGGATATGTTTTGAGCACGGCTTTATTTTTAGTAGCAATCAATAACATCATGAAATACTGCCACTTACCAGTGAAAGGCAGGCTTTATGCGGATGACCTTGTCCTTCTGCTAAGAGGAACTAACCTAAAATCCACCCAACGGATTCTCCAAGCCACACTAGACGACCTTCAGAAATGGTCACACACAACCGGACTCGATTTCTCGACCGTAAAAACAAAATGCCTTATCTTCTCAAAAAAAGAAACAGGAAGTAACCCAGTATGAGCATTAACTAGCAAGGACCTAACTTTTGTTACGGAAACAAAATTTCTCGGTCTAACTTTTGACAGCCAACTATCCTTGAAAAGCCACGTTACTAACCTTAAGGGCGCCTGTCACGAAGCCATAAACATACTAAAAGCTCTGTCAAATATTTCCTGGGGAAGCGATACATCAACTCTATTAAGCAAATACACATCTTTAATAAGGTAAAAAATCGATTACGGTTCAGTGGTATACAACTCAGCTAAGAAATCCGTCCTAAAACCACTAGACGTCATTCAAAACACTGGACTACGTATTGCACTAGGAGCTTTTCGTACAAGCCCCATTCTTAGCATGTGTTGTGAAGCAGGCCAAATCCCCTTAGACTTCAGGAGATATCATCTAAGTTTGTCCTATGCTAGCAAAGTTTTAGCCACACCTGAAAACCCAACATATCATAATGTCCATAGCAACCGTATCAACTTGTACTTCTCAACTCACCCCCGATGCCATCTGCCGTCCTTTTACGAGCGACTCAACTGCTTACTTCACAAATACTCCCTAAAATTTTCCACAATTTACTATCCCAGCAAAATCTCACCCAACCGCAAATAATCACAGAACTATCAAAATTTAATAAACACGAAATCTCAGCAGCCATTATACAAAACCACTTCAGTGACATAATAAACAAATTCAAGGAATATCACCATATTTACACTGATGCTTCTAAAACAGCCGACGGAGTTGGAGCAGCAATCTTCTCCAAAACTCACAACGCCAATTTCAAGCTACACAATAACTACAGCATTTTCAACGCAGAGCTCTACGCAATCCTAGAAGCCCTGAAACACATTAATAAATCCGACCATAACAAATTTACAATTATAACGGACTCAATTAGTGCCCTGTGAGAGATCAAACGCATGTATCCCAATAACCCTATACACAAAGAAATTAACAGCGAACTCCAGTACGCCAGAAAAAGAGGAAAAGAGGCAGTATTTATCTGGGTACCCTCACATATCGAAGTCAGTGGAAACGAGTCAACGGAACATCTGGCACGCGAAGCAGCAACAAAAGACATTTGCGTTCAAATAAACAAGATAGTGCTCAGTGATCTAAAATCGTGTATTAAAAATATAGTTCGCAGTGTGTGGCAAATCAAGTGGTCGCAGTGTCCGAGAAGCTGAGTGAAATCAAAGAAAACGCGCTACAATGACCAGTCTTTCTACCATCTAGGAGTAAGCAAGTGACACTCTCACGACTTCGAATACTGAATCATGAAGGATCGAACACTATATATATATATATATATATATATATATATATATATATATATATATATATATATATATATACAGCTGACTGTAAATAAGATGTACCTACTTATATATTGTCTGAGACATGTCCGGGACATAATCAGAACCATATACTTGTATCTTCTTTATAGCCTTAGCGATCATAAAGAAGAGGATCAAAGGGATCGTTACCCAAATATTAACATTTTCGTTTCAAGCGGACAGTTTTTTTGTATATGTGAAGAAGACTTTGGTATCCCAACTAGCATTTATTATTACGATTACATAGTTTCGTACACAGTTTCTACAAATTGGTAACGAGTACTGAATAATAACCAACTTCAGAGTAAAGCTTACAAAAACGTTTTAAGTAATTGTAACAAATGAGTAATTTCATTACTACAGGTGAAAGCCAATGAGAGAAATTATCGTTGACAATACGGTAAAGGTTTCTGCATATTAAATCAAAATGAACAATATTGTGGTTTTCGAACAAATAATAGTGTGTTTTTAAATGAAACTCACGGTCTCTAGTTAATTCCACAATATAATAAAAGTTATTGAAAATTCTAAAAAATTGACAATTGTTTCGATAAATCAATATCATCGTCAGAATGACAGAAGTTACATTTCATTTTATGCCTACCTGATGTTTAGTAGTTATTTTTGACTAGACCAAGAAGTAACCTAACTTGTGATTGGCTTAATATATGTTTATAGAAGAAAGAAGAAGATGTGATATTACAAATATTGAAGCTTAGATATTATTAGCCCTATGGTGATATCCTGGATATCATTTTTCCAATTAAGATCAGTATAACTGTGCAATGATATAGAAAACCAAGAAAACTATATCTGCTGATCTCCACAATTATCACTTAAGAAGACAGTTTATTAGTGGAGAACTCCCTAGATTTAACTGTTCATTGACAACTTCATATTGTGGGTTTCTTGAATGTCTTCTAATTTCCAGTTCTTCAAGGAAATCCAGTTGTTGTTTCTTCTCACAAATATGTAGCACTTCTAGATCTGTGTTAGGTGTCAATAAATGATTGGTGTCAAGTAGATGTTTTGCGTAGTGACATTTATCTGGTTGTTTTAATCTGTATGCTCGTAAGTGCCCACTGTATCGTATTTCAAAATTCCTAAGGGTCTGACCCAAATAGATATCACCATAGGGCAAATGATATCTAAGCTTCAATATTTGTAATATCACATCTTCTTCTTTTTTCTATAAACATATATTAGGCCAATCACAAGTTAGGTTACTTCTTGGTCTAGCCAAAAATAACTACTAAACATCAGGTAGGCATAAAATGAAATGTAACTTCTGTCATTCTGACGATGATATTAATTTATCGAAACATCTGTCATTTTTTTAGAATTTTCAATCACTTTTATTATATTGTGGAATTAACTAGAGACCGTGAGTTTCATTTAAAAACACTAATATGAGCATATTCAACGAAGTAAGGGTCGAGACAGTTAATTTCATTAAATAATAGTGTCATAAGTACAGAATTTGGTGTGTTTAAGATTATTTTTAAACTAACTATTGTCGGTCCAGAGTGATAGTCCCCGACAATGTTTGCACACCCCTCGTCTATCCTTCACTACGCCATCCTCGGCCCGACGAAGTTGACTCAGTCGATGAGTCGAGTGCGTGCTCTAACAAAAGACAACATAATGAACTCCTTTGCTAGAGTTTCTACCCCACAAAACATGTTGAAATTATGCGCCATGTTACATAATGTCGCCGCTGTTATTGACATGATTATTATTTCAACAGGACGACAAACTTTGCGTGAAATGTCGATTGTCGTCTAGACAACCTTGAAACTATTGTTGGTACATTCACATTTTTTGAGAAATCAATTTTCCATATGAAATCGAGAAAATTGTATCATTTTAGTGGAAGCGAAATATACAGAGAGTCTATCAAGCGTTTTCAAAAGAGATAATCTACTCCGAAGTCAGAGGTCTACTTTTATTAATCAATATGGGATAATTCAAGAATGTCTGTTGAATATAACAAGAAATCATAAATTCAAGTTGGAGTTCCAGGTTTTGATTAATATCTAATGAACATATTTAAGTAATATTTTTTATTCATATTCGCATTATTTGTTATTACAAGAGCTTGGAAGACAGACAAGATAAAAAACTTGACGTGACCAAGGAGAGTATGCTTCAATGTCATGCAAAATCGAATTTTGTGGATAAATATGACAAGAGTATGAAAATTATATGAACTCCTCAAGAGTTTAACAACAAACATTAGAAAATGTTAAGTACAATCACTCATGAGAAATGTTTATTATTCAGACAACATGAAAAATAGAGGGTGCACAATAACAAGGATGAACATTGAAATAGATGAAATATAGGTGGAAGTTAAGTATTTGGAGTTATATGTTACAAATATTTTATTTCACAACAAAACTTCAAATACCACTGGGTGAAACAATTTTACATTGGTGAAAATGCTGTTGTTTTGTATGTTGGGAGATTAATAAAAGTATAGGTTAGTTTTAGATGATTCTATTCCAGTCAGATAACTTAAACCCTTGCTTTCTCTTTTTTTATTAAGTGACTTTTCATCTAAGGCAGTATTAAACATTTCTAGGGAGGATCTTTTGTGATAGTTGGATTCCGAATGTATAACCATGATGTTATTAAAAATTGGATGATGCCCATTTTCTGTACTATGTTCAGCCAATGCGCATGATTGTTTATTAAGTTTAATATCACTTTTATGTTGGGTCACCCTGTCTTTTAGTACTCTAGATGTGTGTCCATAATACACTTTGTCACAATTGTTGCAAGAGATCTTATATACCTTATTAGATTTTTTCAAGACCTCATCCCTATATTTTGTTTTCGTTAAAATATTATTAATTGTGAATCTATATGTATAAGTTAGTTTGATTTGATTTTCATGATTAAAAACATTTAGAATATTCGTTGAGATATCCTGTATATATGGAATCGCGATATATTTTTTAGATTCAGTTCCTTGGTTATCATCATTATTATTATTTGTGATTATTTCTTCTTGTATTCTGGTGTTAAAAATCAATTTTTTTAATAGATATGGTGGATAGGAATTATTTATGAAAACTTCATACAATTTTTGTAAGTTTTTTTGTTGTAATGTTGGATGGCAGATTTTTTGAAATATATTTTTCATAGTCAGTACTAAATTGATCTTAATCTTTTCTGTGTGGTTTGAACAATAATTGATGTACCTCTCAGAACTCATTGGTTTTCTATACCAGTCTAACTGTATTATATTATATTCATTTCTCATCAATGTGGTGTCTAAAGAAGGAATGCTATTTTCTGCCTCATGTTCAATAGTAAATTGTATGGATCTATTGTATGTATGAAAAATGTTTAAAATATGTTCATGTTTGTTATCAGGTATTGCACAGATAATGTCATCAATAAATTTTTTTAAAAAAGGAAGTTGGAAGTTGAGTTTCGCTATGCAATAATCAAGTAGATCATCCAAAACATACTGTGCAGCTATTGGTGAGAGTAATATACCTCACAACTTTCGCTCGTTGACAAGGGCGAATATATGATATATAGGACTAATAATGAACACTGTCTCTTAAGTCATAAAGTTGAACACATGAACTGCGTTATGTCTCAACCAAAAAACTGTCACTCAAACTGTGACACTCTGACAAACATATAATGTTCCTTCACATCGAAAAGATCCTTTAGAATTAGTTAAACTTAAAAGAGTATCTATACATAGAATATGTTTTTTTGTTGTTCCGAGTATGTACTTTTCAATAATTATTAACTCACTTAGCACGTAAGTATAAAAATTAGTTAATAAAATGTACCAACATGACCATATCTCAGCAATGAAAAAGAAATAAAATTTTTAGAAACGTTGGGTAGTAAATAAGACTTTAATTCAGCCCTACTTACGACGGAATCCCTAAGATATTGGAAGATTTTTGATTTATCTACCGTCTACCCTTTTGGTTTATATATATAATATATATATATATATATATATATATATATATATATATATATATATATATATATATAAAACCACGAATATTGGGGTAACGGCAAGTTAAATAAAGAAAGCTCTTGTTAGTGTTTTGCATCCGAGCTAACTGCTCGTCAACATGATTAACTGATTGAAATTTCAAGTGATCAGTCAGCAAAACTCACTTTTAACAGTGCTTGTATCGACAAATTTTGGATAGGTATTAAAAATGAATACCCAGAACTGTCCACAAAAGCATTACAGACTTTGATGCCATTTTCTACGTCTTATAACTGTGAACAAGGTTTCTCCATAATGGTGAATATCAAAACAAAATCAAGAAATCGTTTGAACCTAGAAAATGACATTGTTTTGTGTATCACAAAACTCAATCCGGACATAAAAAATTGGTTAATTCCAAACAAGCTCATGTTTCCCATTAAATAGTATTAGGCCTTTTTCAACTTGTATGTGTATTACAAATTTGTGTAGCCTATAAATTTTGTTATTAATAAAAACTACAGTTATGACTGATTTGATTTTTTCCTCCTTATCCCGCGACCCCCCTGGACACATTACGCGACCCCCCTGGGGGTCGCGACCCACAGTTTGAGAACCCCAGTCTTAAGGAATAGCTTTACTCACTTTCTTGGTAACTTTGTTCGTATTTGTGACACCAGAATGAAAAAAAACAATCTGATTACTTGAACATTCAATTTATTTATCTTAAGAACTAAAAACAATACAGGAAAATATATTTTTTCTTAAAAAATGAAATATAAAAGTATAAACCATGATCCTAATTCCGACACAAATATCCAACTAAAGTGCTAAAAAATGACACCCCCAGGTACAAGAAACGGACATTGTCGGTATTTCGGACACAAACTTAACCTAATTGTGACATGGGTGTAAAAATTGTTATAAAAAGCTGAAGTTATTGTATCTTTATGAACTTTTCAATTGCAGGTACCCTGAATAGACCTCTTTTATTATTGTTTAATTCAATTTTTTCTTCAATATAGTTAAATTTGTACCAAATAACATCTTTTTTAGAAGGCTACTTCCAGCTGCTTCCACTTATTTCAAGTATTATGCCTGGAAATTTTTGGTCAATGTAATTAACAATAATATAATCTCCTTTCTTGAAATTTTTCTCTAGGTCTACAATAATTTTGTCTTCATGAGCATTCATATTTTCGTTGGCACTCTTTTCTTGTGAATCTTTTTCATTGAAATTCGTCTCTTTTAGTTTGGATACGTTATTCATTTTCTGTTTTCTTGGGTGTTTTGGTTTTGCTGACTTTTCTTTTAGCTTTGCCAGGCGCAATTTCTTCCTATTTTCTTTCTCCTATTCTATCTGCTCATTTGCCCATTTCTTACCATTACAAAATGCCTGCCACTGCTCTGAACTAGCAACAGCAGATATTTTAACTAATGTTTTTTCTTCGCTCCCTCTTTTGATTTTTCAGGCCTATATAATATACCTTTAAACGATGAGGGTACTAGAACTAACTTCTATTGGGCTTTGGTTATCACTTCCTTCTATTAAATAAACTTTTACCCCGACTTCTTTCGAGCCATGGTTGTTACTTTCTTCTACTGAATTAGCTTTCACTTTATTTGTGTCTTGTCAAATTCCCTGTTCTACTTGAATCATTGTTTCTGTAGTTTGCAACCTTTCCGTTTGTATTACTGATTTCTTTCTTATTTCTGTTTCTTTTGGTTCTTTATTGCTTGACTTTATTATCGCTCTATTACCGGTTCTTGTTTTGTTTCTTTTGGTTCATTATTGCTTGACTATAATATTTCTGTTCCTTGTAGCGTATCATCCTCTATTACTGATTTTAATATAATTTCTTTTGGTTCTTCATCATTTAATTTCATTTCTTTCTCTTGTAGCATATCTTCCTCCATTAATAATTCCGGTCATATTTCTTTTTCGCTCGTACCTGTATTGATTAACTTTTCTATTCCTTGCTCTTTATCTACTACCCATTCCATCAATATTACTGCAGTAGATTCAATACTTTTCCCTCCGGTGTCGTTTGCTAATGATCCAATAATTTCAATGTTCTCGTTGGTTGTATTGAACAAATACTCATCGAGCCACTCGGCTTCTAAAACAAAAGAATATTTTGGTACATTGTCTGCAACTTGCAAGTTCTCATTAGTGTTCTTTCTATTTTTTATATTATCTGCTGAAGGTTTTTCTTCGACATGATGTTTTAGTTTTTTCCATAAATTATATAGAGAGTCGTTTTGTATTGGACCTGACCATTCACTCACATTGGAAAGAGAAAGTTTAAATTTCTAAAGTGTACCGTTCTCAAAGAATTTCTCAATGAAATTCAAATGGTGTGTATTGAATTCAACATTCTCCAGAGTTTGGAGCTTCACTGCATTGTCTGTAATTATAGTATTTGTTGTAACGTCTGCAGTTACCAGCTTACTCTAATCTATTGTATATCCATCAAATGTAAATAATCCACAAGTTTTAAAGGCATTCTGCACCATTGTAGGTGTAATGACGTCTTTAATTACAGTATCCAATAACGGAGCAAAATTGTCATTTCGAATTTTTTGTTTATTAGTGTCTATTCTAAATTAAGCAATCGCTTTCTTCCAGCCAGTTTTGAGAGGTTTAAAAACCCTTACATCCATAGGTTGCAGTATATGAGTAGAATTAGGGGCAGACTAATTAAAATGGCACCTTTTTCTGAACCAAAGTTCCTAAGATGCAATGTCAAGTGCGACTTATGCCCATCTACATAAAATGTTACAGGCAATAGAATGTCATTTTTAAGAATCCATGGGTACCAAATAATTAACGTATATTCAAGAAAACTTTCACCTGTCAACCAACCCGGCTCCGACTTTCCCAGCCCCAACCCTTTGGCATTAGTGTAACAACACTTTGTGGAATTCTTTCATAGGGGAACATCACCATTGGAGGCGCTAACTCTCCTGCCGCATTTGCTGTAAAATAAAAACAGTAGGTGAGTAACATAAGTATGTGGTAAAAATGGGAGAATAAGGGTTCTGGAATAAGACAATTACCCGTAACAAGGGTTGTTAAACATTCCTTCTCATTGTTAGCTGTACTGTTGTAAACGTTTCTACTTCCTTTAAGTGCAAGAGCATTTGATTCTTTTGGACATAAGAAAAAAGCAGTCTCATCTGCTTTAAATGTTCGTCTAGGATCTTGTGTAATCTCCATCAAATTTTCGGCAAGAAAATATGATTCAATTTCTACAAATCAGTTTCGAAGGCTTCGTTCAGTGATTTGAGCCCTAGCGTGAACTAAATTTTGAGTCATTACTGTAGAGATTTTCTTATGACGTCGCAGAAAGCCTTCATACCAGTGTCTGCCAGGTAGGCAAGTTTTTTCCTTGTTTTTAAAGGGATCTGTTTTACTTTTGTTTTAAAAGCACACATACACTTTCAAGTAGTTGTTTTTCGGTTACCGGAAATCCTACTTTAGCTAACGCTATTATCCACTTTGCTAGGATTCTTTCCATAAAATTTTGAATAAAGGATAGTTTTGGGAATATTATATTCTCTACTTGCAGCTTTAATTTACATAAACGAAGAGCGTGGAATACAATGCTCCTTTTATCAGAAAAAGATGTAAGATACATAACTTGAAATATTGGAATATGAACATAATTGGGACACACCGTGTCCGAATTCAGGAATAGCTATTTCGGTTGGCTGTAATACTGACACCCTAATAATTCGAGGTTATAATATAAAAAAGTAATTATTCCTTCAGAATCATATAAAATCATACTACAGTAATGAAATATGTTTTTGCAACAAAAATGTAACAATAATCTTACCTGAAAATATAACGAAAAGTCGTTAGGCTTATAACACAACATACCTGTCTACGCCCTGTCAGTTTCAACGAGCTGCTAGAAATGATTTGTTTGGTTGGCTAGCCTGACATTTGGAATATATTATGACCACATGATCATAGATGGATCGATATGTATCTATATCGTCGTTTTATAAACTGAAATCTTATTCTAGCAATTAACATGGAAAGTGTCCGAATTTGGTACAGGGTCTGAATTTGGTACAATTACCTTACCTATTTTTTGTTCAACTGAAATCATGTGTTTGTTAACTATTTACTCACTTGATATATTCAGAACTGAACTAAGAGAGTTCTGACAACTGAAAAAAATCTAAGAATATATGCAATCATTGATAGTATTACTAAAGGGACGCAATGGAATATTAGTAATTATTCATAATAAAGATATAAACAAAAGACGATTATTTATATTGAGCGGAGGAAGTCATCAAATATCAATTTGGAAAACCCCTAGTAATATTATTGGGACCTCCTTGTATTTAAACTGCATTCAATGCATCGTCTATTATATGCAATCTCCAAATTAACCCTTTGAAAAACTATTTTCCTAAAAAACCATCTCGTGAACGTCTCTAACAATAACGAGACAAAGGACCAAAGTAGGATTGTTACTGGGGAAAATAAATTTTTGGATAGATGAACGGTCGGTTGAGCAAAGGGACGGCCAAATGAATTTTAGCCATCGATATGAGTTGCACAGTGGTCTAACGGAAGCGGCAGGGTGTGAAATTGGGGTTGCACAACGTCAGTAAAGTGTATCCCTCAAGCCGCCAACCGTCGAGCTTTATATATAGGATAAAGTACTATTCTGCCAGCGCAGCATCATATAAAAATAAATACCGGCTTATAGTGGACTTTAGGACATCGAGTTATCTGAAAATACTCGATACAACAAAAATTTCCGATACTCCAGTGGCGCACTATCCACACTCTCATCTAAATTGATTTAATTTACGATAAGTTGATAATCCTTTAAACCGCTAACAATTTATCACTTTAGCCATATATTTTCGAATAAAAGGGCTAAATTTTATTCATGTAAACTCCGAATATAACCGAAGACAAAGGTTCTAGATTGGTTGAAAACCATATTTTAAAGTTTTTTAAGTGTGCCGCTGCTATGATTAATAAAAAATTGTATTCCTTTGTTTGTAATGTCTCTCTCTCTCTCTCCAACTTTTTCAGTTCTCTCTTTTTCCATATCTTATATCTCACTTAATATGCCAACCAGATTTGGTGAATTTTTCTTCTGTTATAACTTGAACAGCATTAAATAGCCAAAATATTTAGTGTATTCAGTTGTGCTAATTCTTGTATGAAACAAGAACTTGCGGCAATTACTTGAGAAAAAATGAATTGAATAGATATTTTGCAATATACACTGTGTCCGTAAAGTATGGAACAAATAAATTTTTAGCTAAACAGACCATTTTAAGAAATAATCTTGAAACACGTCGATTTCTGATTTTAATTTACCGTTTTTTAAAATAATGATCTAATATACAGGGTGAATTACTTTCGAGTAATGACGTCACCGTAATTTTTTTTAAATGGAACACCCCCATTTTGTCTCAATTTTCAGATTACTCTTGCTGAGCTGATTACAAAAATGTATCACATGTTGATTCCAATTGGTACAGGGTGGAAAAAAGTAACGCGTAACATTCTTTATTAGTTAAATTAACAATTTTATCAAAAATACTAATTGTCTAGCGGCAATTGGTTTAAATGTAACACGCTGTAGTTTGTTACATTTTTAGATTAATAAAAATCAGCTGTTTCCAAACATGTTTGGTACTTGTGGTCTAGCAGACAGAATATGAAAGAATTTATTTCTTATCAATTTTAAGAAAACATAGTCGTTTAGTTTTTTGTGGAATGTCATTATTTGTTTAGTAATTTATTGATGTTTAGTGACAGTTTATTACTACACTATTTTTGCTATTCGTGAATGTTTTAATTATTGCTTAGATTTAATTTGAATTAGAAATGATGTTAAGTGTAAAACAAAAAATTGAAATACTTAGGATGATTGGGTATGGAGACAGATCGCGAACTCAGATGGAAGTGTGCAATTTTTTTTTTAATTCCATTTTTATTGTCGCATCAACCATGTCGGTTATTAGCGACAAAGATTATTTTACAAGGTTTTGATTACATTAATTTCAGTAAGATATCGAACTAATACATTTATGTCACAGTTTTGTCCTAATACCGATTTCAACGTGTTTGGTATATTGTTTTTCACTCGGGCGTCCTCATATCTGGGACACTCAACCAGAATATGTTTTACTGTTATCTGCTTGGAACATGTAGTACACTGAGGCATTTCTGTCCTGGCAAGTAAATGTTGATGCGTCAGTTTAGTGTGCCCTATCCTTAGTCTTGTCAGTAGTACTTGGTTGGGCCGCCTGTTTGGTATTGTATTCCAGGGTTTCACACTGGGTTTCACCTCGCGTAATTTTGCTTTCGAATCAAGCCACTGATTTTGCCACGCACTTATCGCTTTTTCTTTCACGGTATGCTTCAAATCACTGATGGTCGTCGCGTTTACAACTACCGCACTATCACTTTCTGCTGCTTGTTTTGCCAGTTGGTCTGCTTCTTCATTACCCTGGATTCCTATGTGGGAGGGGATCCACATAAATTTTACATTTATTCGGGATTCTTGTAGTTGGAAGAGTTTCTTCTTTATTTCCATAGCAATGGGATGACTACTATAAACTTGCTGGATGGATTTTAATGAACTGAGGGAATCTGTGATTATGAGGATGTTGGGAGAATTCGCATTTCTGGACAGTTTAAGGGCTTGTAGCAATGCATATATTTCTCCAGTGAAGACTGTACTGCAAGTAGGTAATTTAAAAGATAAGTTCTGATTTGCCGTAACAACCGCGACTCCGACGCCAACTGTAGTTTTCGAGGCATCCGTATATATTTTGAAATGGTCATTATATTCAATGAGTTTTGTTTGGAAGATGTTTTTTATCAGCAAACTGGGTAGTTCATGTTTTTTAAAAGAGGTAAGAATGGTGTCAATTATTGGTTTGGAATTTTGCCAAGGAGGATATGTTTCTTCAAACTTGAATATAGGAACATGTTTGATTTGAAGATCTGCTTTGTATTGTCTAAAGCGATTACAGAAAGTTGGACTCGGTTGTTGTTGTGCGAAATTGTCAATTTCATCTGTATGACTTTTTGGGTACATTGGATGCTCAGTGTTATCTAATATAGAGGTAGCATATGACAATGTCAATATTTTTCTTCTCGTAGAAAAAGATGGTTCCCCTAATTCTGAATAAAGGCTTTCCACCGGTGATGTACGATATGCACCAGATATTATTCGTAAGGCATTATTGTGAACTGTATCAAGTTTCTTTAAAATATAGCTTTGGGTGGATGCATAGACAATAGATCCATAATCGAGTTTGGAACGTATAAGATTTTTATATATAATATGTAGTAATTTTTGATCTGATCCCCAGTTACGGTTAGAAAGTATTCTTAGAAGATTAATACCTTTCTGACAAGAAAATATCAACTTTTTTATATGATCATTCCAGCTCAGTTTCTGGTCAAATATCATACCTAAAAATGTCGTGGAAGTTACATATTGCAGTTTTTCTTCATAAAGTGTAAGCGGGGGTGTCTGTTCACAATGTTTTTTCGAAAATAATAAACATTTGGTTTTGAATGCAGAGAAGTTGAAGCCCGACTGTTTTGACCATTGCTGCAGTTTATTAAGTTGTCTCTGTAGTATATGTTGCATTGTATCGATGTTTTTACTTTTCATGTATATCACTAAGTCATCGGCATATAGCCTTATTTTAATTGGTTTGAGAACATTTTCAGTAATGTTATTAATAGCGATTAGAAACAATGTGGGACTAATAACAGAGCCTTGGGGAGTACAATTTTCTTGACATTGTTTGGTCGATAGATTACCATTTACTCTTACTCTAAAAGTCCTATAGCTTAGAAAATTTTTAATGAATGCCAACATATGTCCATCTATATTCCATTTCTTTAACAATTTCAGTATATTTATTCTACATGCAGTATCGAATGCTTTGTTGATATCAATAAATATGGCTAAGCATTTCTGTTTATTTGCGAAGGCTTCGTGTATGTCGCTTTCTAGATCAATAATATTGTCAATAGTACTTCTCTTCTTCCTAAATCCACTTTGTTCTGGTTTAATTAGTTTGCGACTTTCAAGTTCCCACCTAAGACGATTATTAATAATTTTTTCTAAGAGCTTACACATCGTGCTAGTCAGTGCAATAGGTCTGTATGATTCTATACTTGTTGCTTTCTTAGCAGTTTTTAGAATTGGTATGATTGTTGCTTCAGTCCAAGTGTGCAATTTGTTTAATGTTAAATATCCAGAAAAACCTATAACGCGTTCAACAGTCAGTAAGATTGAAAAGAAACTTCGAGAAACTGGTACGGTTGAAAATGTACGCAAATCAGGTCGTCCCTCTGCAAATGCTGATACAGCATTAGATGTTTTACTTAGTTTTGAAGAAGACGCGCACACTTCTGTGCGTAAAGTTAGTCGCGATATCGGTGTTAGCAAAACAACGGTACACAAATTATTAAAACTTGAAAAATGGCATCCTTATAAAATCAAACCTGTGCATGAATTATACGAAGATGATCCCGATAGAAGAATCCAATTTTGCGAAATAATGATGGATAAATGTCACCGAGACCCTCTCTTGATACAAAACATTATTTTTTCTGATAAGGCGACTTTCACGTTAAATGACGAGGTTAACCGTCAGAATTGTAGATACTGGGCAAAAGAAAACCCCCACTGGATGCGTGAGCATCATACATAATACCCGCAAAAGGTAAATGTATGGGCTGGAATTGTAAGAAATCGAATCATCGGACCCTACTTTATCAAAGGTAATTTAAACGGGGCAACGTACCTTGAGTTTTTGAGGGGGTATCTCGTACCTACTTTCCGTGATTTGTTTCCTAGCAGACGTAATCCTGGAGGTTGTGATGAAAGTTTATGGTTCCAACAGGATAGTGCACCTCCACATTATGCTGTAGATGTTAGAAGGCACCTAGATGAAATTTTTCCTACAAGCGGATTGGTAGACGTGGACCTATTGAATGGCCAGCGAGGTCACCAGATTTCAATCCTTCGGATTATTTTATGTGGAGTAATCTGAAGAATGTTGTGTATCAAACGAAACCAGCAAATATTGAAGAATTAAAAGAGAGAATTCGGACAATAATGAACAATGTTTCTCAAGACACAATAAACAAGCTTCAACAAGAATTTATACACCATTTGGGTTACTGTCAAATACAGCAAGGGTTGCAGTTCGAACATTTATAAAGTCATGTATTTCATCATATTCTGTCCGCTAGACAAAAAGTATTTTTGATAATATTGTTAATTTAACTAATAAACAATGTTACGCGTTACTTTATGAGCACACACAAAACTATTGTATTTTTGTCCACCCTGTACCAATTGAAATCAAGATGTGAAACATTTTTGGAATCAGCTCAGGTAGAGTAATCCGAAAATTGAGACAAAATGGGGGTGTTCCATTTAAAAAATAAATGGTTTCAAAGATTAAAACTAACTTTTCCGCATCTGTGCCCTGAACAATATTCTATCATAAAATTGTTACTTGTATACACTTCGGGGGATGTATCGTGCTAACAAACCGAAAATTATCCAAAAATAACCAAAAATGTAGTATATCTAGATGTATAGGACCCGCTGTACTCGCTCCAGTCAACTGAATATCAATAGGGTACATCTGTGATACACCTTGAACAATATTCAATCATAAAATTGTTCAATCGTATACTCTCTGGAGGCTGTATCGTGCTAACAAACTGAAAATTCCCCTAAAATGACAAAAATTTCGTACTCCAAGTACCATAGCACCCGTTGTACTGCTTTCAGTGAGCTGAATATCAATAGGGTTTATCTATGAGACGCTCTGAATAATATCCAATCATAAAATTGGTCACTTGTATATACTCCGGAGGCTGTATCGTGCTGACAAACTGAAACTTCTCCAAAAATGACAAAAATATCGTACTTAAAGTACTGTAGCACCTGTTGAATTGGCTCTGGTGAGCTGAATATCGATAGGGTTCATCTGTGTGATGTCCTGAATAATATTCAATCATAAAATTGGTGACTTGTTGAACTCCGGAGGCTGTATCGTGCTAACAAACTGAAATTTCTCAAAAAATTACGAAATGTCATACTTCAAGTACCATGGCACCCGTTGTACAGGCTCTGGTGAGCTGAAAATCAATAGTGTTTATCTGTGATATGTTCTCAACAATATTCATTCATGAAATTGGTGACTTATTGCACTCCGGAGGCTGTATCTTGCTAACAAGACATGTAAGAAAAAGTGGCCGACGACAACGACGACGACATACACACAGGATTTTTTTTTCTGAAAACCGTTTTTCGTGTTGTTACTTTTCCGCCCAACCTATCTATATGCGAGAAAATTATTGGTTTACCCCAAAAAAAGTTTTTGAAATGTTTTTTGAGTTATTTTCACGTTTTCCATCAACAACAACACGAAAAAACGGTTTTAAAAAAAATCCTGTGTGTATGTCGTCGTCGTCGTCGTCGTTGTCGTCGGCCACTTTTCCTTGCATGTCTTGTTAGCACGATACTGCCTCCGGAGTGAAATAAGTCAGCAATTTTATAATTAAATATTGTTAAGGACATGTCACAGATAATCCGTATTGATTTTCAGTTCACCAGAGCTAGTACAACGGGTGCTATGGTACTTGAAGTACGACATTTTGTAATTTTTTGAGAGATTTCAAATTGTTAGCACGATACAGCTTCCGGAGTTCAATGAGTCACCAATTTTATGATTGAATATTATTCAGGGCATCTCACTGATGAACCCTATTTATTTTAAGCTCACCGGAGCCAATACAACAGGTGCTACAGTACTTTAAGTACGATATTTTTGTCATTTTTGGAGAAAATTCAGTTTGTTAGCACGATACAGCCACCGGAGTATATACAAGTGACCAATTTTATAATTGGATATTAATCAGAGCGTCTCAATGATGAACCCTATTAATATTCAACTCATTAAAGCTAGTACAACGAGTGCTATGGTACTTGGAGTACCAAATTTTCGTCATTTTTGGAGAATTTTCAGATTGTTAGCACGATACAGCATCCAGCGAATATACGATTGATCAATTTAATGATTGAGTATTGTACAAGGTGTCTCACAGATGTACCCTATTGATTTTCAGTTGACTAGAGCGAGTACAGCGGGTCCTATAAATCCAGATATACTGAATTTTTCGTTATTTTTGAAGAAGTTTCGGTTTGTTAGCACGATACATCCCCCGAAGTGTATACAAGTAACAATTCTATGATAGAATATTGTTCAGGACCACAGATGCGGAAAAGTTAGTTTTAATCCTTAAATTCGTTTATTGTTGATGGAAAACGTAAAAATAACTCGAAAATTTTTTTGAAAATTCCAACTTTTTTTGGGGTAAACCAATACTTTTCTCGCATATTAGATAGGTTGGCGGAAAAGTAAAATGATGTTGACGTCATTACTCGAAAGTAATTCACCCTGTATGTTAGATTATTATTTCAAAATACGGTAAATTGGTATCAAAAATCGCCTCGTTTCAGGATTATTTCTTAAAATGGCCTGTTTAGCTAAAAATGAATTTGTTTCATACTTTACGGACACAGTGTATAAAAGCATCACAGTATTTTAGTAAAGCTGATATTTTGTTACGGAGTCTAGGTTTTCACACATTGTTTGTTAAGTTTCCGGACTTATGATGACATAATTTTTTCAGTCAAATTCGGTTTCTTTTTCATCGTATATGGATGCCAACACTGGGAAATAGAGTGTAATTTGATCACTTTTGTTATATGCAGTCGGTAATTAGAAAATTCCTCGTTAGAACGATTCAGTTGAGATATGTAGTGATCTTACCCTTTGGTAGGTGGTAGAGGTCTTTTATTTCTTAACATATCGTGGTTTCCAAATACTCCTTTTTCTTGAGCTTTTGATGTTTACTAAACTAAACAGACGTTTTTGCAGCATCTATGACACCTTACAATTAGAATTAATGTTTTTAGGGATTTTGAGTTCAAATATATGTCATCGGCAACAATTTAACCACGATCTCTGTGGTTCTGTTTAGGATTGTTCTTATTGAGCGGGTACACTTTTCAGTATATCATTCATCATCATTTCTGAGATACTTTTTTTTCTTGTTATATTATTGTTAATTTTTTCAAGTTGTCAAGGCATAAGGTAAATGGGAACGTACACAAGAAATACCAGTAACTAACATTTCATTTGATTTTTCTTTAGGAAGATTTTTAATCGTGCCACAATTTGATTTTGTAGACTTACACCCGTATTCAAAAATATCAAATAATGGTACCATTTTGTTAACGGTCCCGTCACGGTAACGGCTCCGTTTGTTATCAGTTGGTATTCACAACTTGACCAGGCAATACATAACAGCTCCGTTACAAAACGGACGGAGACACTTATGGCAACGTTGTGTCGGTAACTAAATCTGTAACGTAGGTGTCAATCATACTTCAACTTAAGTTATCTATGCTACAAACGACGTTTGTTTTGTTCAATTTCTTATTTGTTTGTTGTAAGTTTTTGGGGATTATAATATATACGTGTGTTCGCAGTAAGTTATATTAAACATGTTTTAGATCAAGTTATTTTATAGATATGGCTAGTAAACGATAAAAAGGTAGAAATTATACGCATCAATAAAAACAACTGTTTTTAAAAATCGTTGAATCGTAAGTATTTAAGCTGTTAAGGATATAGGAGATTAGGATATTAACAAAATTCTGGGTAACATCGAGATAGGGAATTATTAGTTAACCATACAGCATTTAAAATTTTTGATTTGAACTTTTTTGTCAACACATAACATATAACTAACTAATTAGAGTTAAAGAATACGAGCACTTCATCAATTTACTAAACTTTTACATATCAATATTTTAAATTGCTACTCAGACAAATTATTCTTAAGTGTAAATATTACAAACCTATGATAATATAGGTACCTACGTTAAAGCAAAGATGCCAAATGTAGATAAATATACCAAAAAATATGAATGTCTCTGGAAGGACATTTTCATTTTTCTCATAACCTAATCCTTCTTCCTAAATTCCTCAACTATACAGAAAAAAAGATATTGTGTAAAGCAAAATTACAAATGCTACCACAATAAAAAAGAAGCGAGAAGTTTGAGAGAGCATTACAAAGCAGTTCAACTCTTCTGCTGAAGAGCCCAGAGTAGAAAAACAGCTCAAAACATTATACGAATATTGTAAAAGAAGAGCTAGGAAGGATGTTGCAGAAGAAAATGTAAGTCCTACTTGATAATTATTTATTATTTCCATAAAAGTATGATTCAAATGAAAATATTCCAGAATACAATTTTTTTTTCTTCAATTTTAATGAATAATTGGATAATTTTATCCATATCTACATTATGTATCTATGGATTTCATTGATTTTGTTAAAAACTAAGGTGTGAATATTTGTAGAGACAGAATTAAATGAATATGTATGCCGTTGATTATTGTTATATTTAATAGATTTCAGGGCTTATAAATTTGATTAAAATATATGTCAATTCTTGATTTGCAACTAAATTAACTGTCCCAGTTGCCAGTAGGGCAAATTTTGTAGATTGTTCATTTATTACTACTTTTTTCACTGTCAGCAATTTTGATATTCAGCATATAGTTGTATACTCTAAACTGTTTACATAAACTTCTTTACAATAAATAAATATATTTGAAGTTTTTTGCAGAGAGCACAATATTGTTACGAAACAGCACACTGGTATAAAAGTTAAAATTATGGCGAATACGCAGTTATAAAAAACTGTTTACGAGTTTACGACTATCTTATGTAAACATTGTTTTGTGACCAGAGTTATCTAGAAAAGGCCAGAATCAATTGTCCGGAATTTACTAGTAAAAATGGCTTTAATATATAAGGAGACTGATCAGGAAGAGTTAGTTAGTTGATAAAGTGACCTCGTGAAATAAATACACCGAAATAGCAAACAGTAAATATAAATTAGTTAAGTGTTCATATAAATTAGTTTAAGTGAATATATTAAGTATATATAAATTAAGTGTTAGTGAGTTAGTGTTTAAATAAATTAGTAAGTAACCATACCGAGTGTTTGAAATTTATCCCACCCGTAATAAAAACTATTAATAAATAAGAAAAACATTACATTGGTGTCAGGTGTGGGGTAATATGAATAAATTGCTCCGTAAAAATGGCCAAGAGACTAAGGGATCTGAAAGTGGCGGAATTAAGAGCAGAATTAAAGTGGCACTGGAAAATGACGGCTTTGATCCAGAAACAGTTTTATTAATTCACGAGGCTTCCACCGTAATCTCGTCAATTTCTGCTAACATGGACGAAAAGATTTCTGCCATGGAAGAGAACATTTCTGCTAACATGGCCGAGAAGATTTCTGATATGAAGAACGATATTTCTACTATGAAGAATGATATTTCGGCTAACATGGACGAGAAGATTTTTGCCATGGAATAGAAAATTTCTACGAATGTGAAAAGTGATATTTCGGCTATAAAGAACGATATTTCTGTTATGAAGAATAACATTTCTGTTAATATGGACGAGAAAATTTTTACTTTGAAGAACGATATATCTGCCGATATCTTATTAATGAAAATCGACATTGCCGCTGACGTTGAAATTGAAATTTCATCTCTGAAATATAAAATCGAGAATAAGATTACAACGATAGACGAGGAAATCAAGGAGTTAGAGGAAAAGATTGCCGATTCAAGAACGCGACGCACGCCAGAGGAAGAAAAGAGCAAACGAAACCTTGCAAGCCAGAAACAGTATCTAAGTTTGAAGACATTGGCAGTTTTACCCGAGTCAAGGCCCCAACGTTCGATGGAAAAATATCGTGGACCAATTATGTGAAACAATTTGAAGCAGCAGCTAGAGTGAATGATTGGTCCGATAGAGAGTAGGCAGTGAACTTAACCATCGCGCTTCGCGGAGATGCCTTAGATGTACTCCAGACGACACCTTTGGAAGAAACGGATGACTTCGAGCAGCTGAAGAAGTTGTTGGACATGCGATATGGTCACGAACATTTGGAACAGTTGTACAGATTCCTGCTGAAGAACCGAAGGCGGAAACGTGACGAACCCCTTCAAGAGTATGGAATGGATATTGCCCGACTAGTTAGATTTGCTTATCCATCAGCACCAGAGAACATGATGGAATGTTTAGGCATCCAGGCCTTTATTGACGGCTTATGTGACCACGATATGGAGAAGACGCTTCGATTAGCCCATCCTAAAACATTGGTCGATGCATTGACTGCTGCTCTTGAATATGAAGCAGCCACGATGGCTTCGGGATACAGCAAAGGTAGGACCATACAGGAAAAAGGTGACGATGACAGACTTGACCAGATCGTCAACCTGTTGAAAGGTATGGTAGACGTGAAGCCGAAGAAAATCAGGTGCTGTAATTGTGGCGAGCTAGAGGACGCACGCAGTTCGTGTAAGCGTCCTACGACTCCTGCAAACCAAGAACATCTTAAATGCAAAACAGCCACGAAGGGCTCGCGCTACAACAAATGTAGGACCATGCAGGAAGAGGATGGCGATAACAAACTTGACCAGATCGTCAACTTGTTGAAAGGTATGGCAGACAAGAAGCCGAAGAAGATCAAATGCCGGAAGTGTGGCGAGCTACAGCACGTACGCAGTCCCTCTAAGCGCCCCAAGACTCCTGTAACCCAAGAACTTCAGTCACAGGAAAAATCAGACAGGGGTGAACATCCAGCTAATGTGAATCACCAAAAAGCCAACTCCTTGCCTATACGGCCAAGCCCTGTAGACTATTCACAATGCAACAAGTCGAAATTTAAGGAATTTGCAGTCTCAAGAATTACAGTAGTCAACGAGGAATGGTCACCCACCAGGATCAGAGAAGATCAGGAGAATGATCCTCACCTGAAGATGATCCGGCAATGGAAGGAAGAAAATCGGCGACCTACCTGGCAAGAAGTGTCAAAGTTTTCACCGAAACTCAAGGCGTATTGGGCTCAGTGGAACTCTCTTGTCCTGGAAGAAGGGCTGTTGAAAAGAGTCCTTGAAAACGATGATCGTTCTGAGATGAGAAGACAGATAGTTATCCCGAGAGCGAGAGTAGCTGAGGTACTGAAGAAGTTACACGACAGTCCATCGGGAGGTCATCTGGGAGTGAAGAAAACCCTTCAGCAAGTTCGTGAAGGACTGGTGTAAGAAATGTACGACTTGTGCTACGAGTAATGGACCACATCGCAAGAGAAAGGCACCCATGAAACAGTACAATGTTGGAAGCCCTTTCGAACGGATTGCTTCAGATATCGCTGGGCCATTTCCAATGACAGAAAATGGTGGCAAATACATACTGGTTGTAATGGATTATTTCACAAAATGGGTGGAAATTTACGCTGTCCCGAATCAAGAGGCTACAACTGTCGCAGATGTATTGGTGAAAGAATTTATCAGCCGATATGGAGTGCCCTTGGAAGTCCACAGCGACCAGGGAAGAAATTTCGAAAGTCATCTATCCCAGGAGATTCGCGAGAAGCTGGGAATGAAGAAGACCAGAACAACAGCATTACATCCACAGTCAGATGGAATGGTCGAGAGAATGAACAGGGCTATTGGAAAATACATGTCCAAAGTAGTATCCAGCCATCAGAGAGATTGGGACCAGTATCTCTCCCTATTCGCATTGGCTTATCGATTTGCCGTCAATGAGTTCACGGGTGAAACACCTGCGAAAATCCTGTTTGGACGTAAAATGAGGCTTCCGTGTGAAGATCTAGCAGGCGAAGACTACGTGATCCAATTGAGAAGAGGGCTGGACGATATTCATGAGTTAGTTCGAACCAATCTTCAAGTTGCCAGCGACAGAATGAAAAGTCGGTACGACACGCAGGCCACAGAAGGCGGTTTTAAAGAACGGGACAAAGTATGGTTACACAACCGGACGAGGAGAAAAGGAAGATCTGACTGATCAGGAAGAGTTAGTTAGTGGATAAAGTGATCTCGTGAAATAAATACACCGAAATAGCAAACAGTAAATATAAATTAGTTCAGTGTTCATATAAATTAGTTTAAGTAAATATAAATTAAGTGTTAGTGAGTTAGGGTTTGAATAAATTAGTAAGTAACCATACCGAGTGTTTGAAATTTATCCCACCCGTAATAAAAACTTTTAATAAATAAGAAAAACATTACAATATGAACAAATCCTCATGGAGACTGATGTCGAGGAGGATGCTGCACAAGCCATACAGCTTGCAAAAGAAGAAGCTAAGCTTCAAAAGGTAAAAAATAAAATGTGGCTAATACATTTCAAAAACTAATACTGTTTAGAATGGCAGCAAAACATTCTGCTCAATTTCTATGTGGTACAATTTTCATGTAAGATTATAATATTGTTTTTTTTTAAATGTAACAATTTCAAAGTATATAAACATTTTGCAACCGAAATAATTTGTAAATATGCACAATTGTGATATGTGTTTTGGCTCTCTAATATATTTCACCAAAAATGCCTGAAATTGCTGACAATTCACTAAGAAATATATAACTGATTTAATATAAATTTATAAAGTATCAATTCAATTATTTTTAACGAATTTTTTTCATTTACTTTATACATGGAAATTCAAAACGGGGGGAGGCGACTGTGTTCAGGTAATTAGCGGCACCAGTCAGCAGATACTAGGTATAGTGGGTGGCAATATTAGGCCCAATGCCAATATGTATGATTCAGCTGCTGACTATTACAATGGTGAAGTATTTAACGAATATTCATTATATGTTCAAATTATTATTGTTATCTAAAATTAGCTGGAAGTTTATTTTTAAACAAACATTACTAATTAATTACAAATTTAGGTTGCAGATGCACTTGTACAAACATATTTTGAATACTTACCAATATTTATAAAAAATTATAGTACATATATTATATCTTTAAGAGTAGAAGGCGACATTTACTGCCGAGAATACTTCGTAACCCCACGTGTAGATGGCGCACGAAGCGTACACTAAATAGAGATCTGACTGGATCCTATACCCTCCGGCGACAGTAGATGTAGGATCAACCACAGCAAACTGATTTGAACTGACGTGGACCCAACACCACGGCAAAATAGTTTAACGTTTCATAATGGAATACTCTTGCCATTTTATTCAATTGTAAAAGTAGTAATGAATATTGTTGGATATTTGTTTTAACAAATACATTAACCCGTTTTGAATACTATTTTTTTTCCAAACGTATATGCAATTCAAGTTATATGGAACAAAAAGACAGCATTAATGAATTTATTGACATCTCTATTCATTAATAAATTCGAGAGAATTAAACAAAAAAAACATTTGGAATAAGTGTTTCAAGTTTCAATACTGGAATTAGGTATTTTGAATTCCGACTAATTCCGGAAGAGAAACATGGCAATTCATAAGACATTTTTCCCATAAAATATTCAAAAATCCTAAACATCATATTAAATAAGTATTAAATCATAGTTTCATCCTACTCAATTACGACACATATAAATAAGGCGTGTTGCTAACATTTATCATTATTATTTTACTAGTAAAATAATAGAATATTTCTATGGTGTGTGTTATAGAGAGAGAATATAGTTAGTTTTATTATTATAGGCATGAAGAAAGAAATATTTGTCATCCAAGATTTTACTCAGGTATTAACGGATATTATACACTTTTTCACTTTTCAGACACGGAGTCGGTTTTAGTGACAGAGGTCACTTCTGTTGATCCTAACCCCATTCCACCTGAGCAACCAACCCCTTCGACCACACCAACCCCAAAGCCTATATTCCGTGTCCGGCCGAATAAAATAAAAAAAACAGGATAATATCAAATCGGAGGCATTGAAAAAAAATATTTTAAACAAAAATCAAAGATTGCCCAGTATTAGGCAATGACACAAAAAACATTGTATAAACTCCAATGACAAAGCCTTATGTGGGATATAAACATGAAAAAATATGAGTCATTATTAAAAAATGATAATTAAATGATAGTTGTATTTCGTTTATGCATAAAGTTTTTCAGTTAAAAATGCTAATATAAAAAAATTTATTTGCTAATTCAGTTTCAAATAAAACACAGTATAAAGAAATGCTTATTTTCAGGTAAAATAACCTTCAATAATGGCATTTCTAACTGGTATGTTCACATTGCGTTGGCAAATTGGTGCAACATCATTATTTTCAATAATTTGCAGATATTCATCAGGATCGTCTTTGAAAAAATCCCCAAGATCAATGGCAATATTGTGTAATATTGCACAAGCAACTATAACTGCTGCTGTGGTATGCACGTTCGTCCTTAAACCTACAGACAAACAGGCAAATATTCGTTTAAGAACTGCTAAACACCTCTCCACAGTATTTCTTGTGACAATTTGGGCTCTGTTGTACTCTTCTTCAGCTGGAGTTCTTGGGTTTAACACCAGTGTTAATAAATACGTTTTACATGAATATCCACTATCACCTAGGAGAAAATTGTTTCTGCCATATCTTCCACGAGTCGAATTAACAACATTCAATATAGTTGAATCGTGTACTGAGCCGGGCCAACGTGATATTATGTGCGTTATTTTTAAATGTGCGTCACACACTACCTGAACGTTTAAAGAAAAATATCCTTTTCGGTTGCGATACAGTTCTGCATCTCTTCCTCCAGGAGACAATATTTTTATATGCGTAGAATCCACAGCACCAATGACTCTGGGGAAATTTCTTATGGCGTAAAATTGGGTACACACTTCAAGAATTTCTTCCTGAGTCGATGGCATTTTAATTTATTCTTGCCCTAATAGTGCAATATAGTGCGTAACTGTTTTAATTAATCGTGACACTGAGGGCTGAGAAATATTGACATTGTCTCCAATACAATTTTGAAATGCACCAGTTGCATAAAATCGCAATGTTAGAAGTAGTTGGGACATTGGTTTTATAGAACGATTACCATAAACTTTTGCCTCCAGATGATTACCAATTCAATCTAAAATATTTACTACAATGTCTTTACGAAAACGAAATCTGGCCTTAAAATCAACGTCATCATATTTCTCAAAGACATTAATTCGAGGTCTTATGAATCGAATTCTTCGATATCTTGGTTGCTTCTCTCTATTACTTTCCTCCGATAAAGAAGATAGGTCTGTATCCATTATTGAAAAAGATGCGAAGAATCCAGTAACTTTTATTAAGCTGAAATAAAAGTTTTACTCTATTAATCGTATTTTATTTGATAATTTATTTCAATGTCGCCCTAAAAAACATTTGTAATTTTAAATGGAATGTCAACTTTGAATAAAAATTTATGAAAAATAAAGGTCTTATTTTATTAAAAAAGGATAGAAGTTATTAAAAATGTTTGTTTACCTTTTAATTATTTCCAACAGCAATTTTATAAAGATTTTATTAGCAAGAACTTTCAACAGTTTGACAATAATGACAATTTAACCAGTTGTTGAGCACAGATTATATTTTAGCTTGATTATGTCAAAATAAACAGTACCGAAAATAAAAATAAAGATTAATTTTTAATTTCTGTAATGTAAGTGTTCAAAATGTTCACCATTTCGACGCAAACAAGCTTCATATCGATTTTGTAAGTCAATAAACATATTTATAAAAAGTGGCTGATGTAACTGCCGAAAAATATTTTGTATTCTTTCCCGTAGTTCGGCAATATTCGCCGGCGGATTTTCCGAGTGAAATATTTTGTCCTTCATTATGCCCGAAATGTATGCGTCAGGTGGCGTCAGATCAGGTGAATGAGAAGGATATTCGAAGTCCGTTCCCCGAGAAATTATTCTATTATCGAAATGCTGACGGAGTAAGTCTAAGGTGCGCACAGCTGTATGGCTCATTGCACCATCTTGTTGGAACCATTGTGTGCGAAACTGTAGATTTCGTGCACGGCAAAAGTTATTTAGATTTCTCACAAAAGGTATAATAATTTTCTCTCTATAACGCTCTTGGTTGACAGTAAGTGGATTCTGATTATCATCTTCAACGAAATAAGGACCAATCATTCCATGAGCAGATACCGCGCACCAAACGGTAACTCGAAGACTGTGGAGTGGTTTCTCTACAATCACATCAGGACGTTCAAATCCAAGGAATCTGGTTGTTTGTCGATTAATATAGCCGCTAAGATGAACGTGACTCTCGTCTGAAAACCATATGTTTTTCAAAAATTCGGGATCTTCGTAAATTTAACTCAACAGGCGATCACAGTAAATTTCTCTTGCACGTTTGTCCGCAGCATTTAGTCGTTGTCCAACTTGAATACGGTATGGATAACTACCAATTGATTTGAACATGCGACGTAAAGACGTTTCACTAATGTTGAGTTTACATGCAGTTCTGACAAGACTTCTTTGAAGTGATTGCACAACTTGGTTAAAAACACATCCTTCATTTTCGTTAGTGCATAATGTTTTTAGACGACCTGAAGAACCTTCACGTTGACACAATACACTACCAGCGCGACGAAATTTTTCAACAACAGCTAACATCACACTTTTACTAGGAGCTGCTTTATTAAATTTTTGTTGATATTTTATTGACACCTGTTCTAAGCTTGGACCATCATTACGACCTTTTCCGTATGAACGAAAATAATGCTCTACCCAAAAAACGTTTTCTTCCGTTGTTAGAACCATTTTTAAATCAAATTTAACTGCAGCGTACTATTAATATATCAACTAATGACAATTAAGTCAAATATGACAAATCCATATTACATAAACAACTCCACAGCACTCTCTGTTTCGGTACTGTTTATTTTGGCGGATACCGTATAACGGAACCGTTAAACAAAAATTTGGTTTATGAATACCATTTAGTGTCAAGCGGGTCCGTTTTATCATATAACGGCTTGTTATAGTAACTGATCCGTTATAAACATTTAACAGAGAGAACTGTCAAAATTAATGCCTCCGTTAAAATATAACGATGCCGTTATATCTTAATCGAGTGTTCTGAATAAGGGTGTTACCAATTTCACTCCCAAATTAGTTTTTCAATGGAACATAATATTTATATAATTTTAGTTGCTATCCGAAGGAAATTTATCGATCTATAAATATAATGCATATTTATACCAAATATGAAAGAGAGAGAGAAGTAGAGTAGGTTATAAAATAGATAGAACACGTTTTTGTTAATAAATTTTTGTATCTAGAATTAATAAATATGAGAAGAAAAATATAAATATAGCGACGTTTCATTAATCCAGTAACAAGTAAAGCAAAACAATATATTATTTCTTAACAATCTGTACTAGTTGTTATGACCTTTCTGATTTTATACATTTCAAATGAAAAACATTCATTCATACAGTTGTACTGCAAATTCAATTAACGCAACTATAAATAGCAATTAACCGGCTTATATTCGTTGTGGCAATTACGGCGCCTGGAGGTGTTTGCTGTTAAAACGTGGGAGACACTAGCAGGAATGGTTTATGGGGCCTTGTTTTGATCAATGACTTTTAATTTTTTCTTTATACGCTTCCAGCAGACACGAGCTTACTCGTTATTTGCATTAATTTTTTTGAAATAAGTCACTTCAACTCGTTGCTTTTCATGTAGTAGTGATGTTTTGCAAGATAAAAAGATATACAGGACAAAATAACATGTGTGCGAAAGGAGATATTTCATTATGCAAGGTGACTACAATTATCAGTCACAGAGTTTTTTTCATTAACACTGGAATACTCTTAATCTAAATTATACACAGGATTTCCTTATCTAGAAAACATGAATTTTACCTTAAACTGAAAATAATTTATACACTTGAAGATCCGCCGATGTTTTGCCGCTTATCTCTGAGTGAATATGACTTGAGTATGCAACTGTCACAATCAACTTCACTAGACGTTGTATCAGAATTATTGGTTGTATTTATAAGCTTTATATTGAAGGAAAAGAAAGTTGCATTTCAAATTTTCCAGAAATATGACACACCAGCTTATTGAATCGAAGAACACCTAATTGATTTGCATTGCAATTCGAAGATTATGTCAGAGAAATAAGGAAATTTGGAAACGGTTATTAAATATGTTGTGGTATTAATCAAGCGTTATAGCAAAGCAAACACAGAGAAGAGCTTATTGACCAACCAATCTCTGAATGATTTTTCAATACATATGCCCAAAAATTCCTTTTAATGAAAATAATTTATTATCAAATCATCGAGGAAGAGATTCAGTAGAGACGAGTTGTAGAATAGTGCTACCGTTTTTCTCAAGTTCAAAATTACCGTTATATTGTGCCTTGATGGAAGCTATATCTTGACTGATCTAAGAATGCAGAGTTCCATTTTCTTGACTACTTCAGATAATCGGTAAAATAATTTTTCCAGAGACCTCCAGTTTGTAATATCAGATCTCAAGTTTTGTGTTTACAACTACTCGTTGGAGAGAATTTTTGTCCTGGCTGATGGATAACACAAGGCAGCTTAATTTATTGCCTGGGCTGGTTTGAAAACTTTTATTTCCATTGAAAATTACTAAAATTTCAACATTTCATATCTACAGTTCGGCTAAATATTTTGACAAGAATGCGCTCGGGCTATATGCTACGCGCAAAATTCCTGAAAACAAACTTTCTCGTCACAAAATTATAACTGTATATAATCAATATCAGACGTATTACTATAATACCGACTGCCTTTTTTCGACACAACAGAAATGGTCTCCCTCGCAGTTGCTACACTTTTTACCGTGACCACACATCCTGTCGGGTTTAGAATATTATGATCTGACGATTTTATTTAGTTTCGGCCGTATTGCTATGGTATATGGTTTTGGTTGTGGGCTCTCGTACGATTATTGTCTTTCAGCCCTGTGGTCTGATGCAAGAGGCTACACTGCAAAAAATGCTAGAAGTTTCAGACAACGAAGAGGAACAAGGAATTGCATACGACTGCCAGTTCCGTTACTCACTCTGAGATCCTTCAACCTATAACTCGGTGCATACTGTACGCTTTTGGACGTTGCCTCTAACACTTGCGAAAACGGAAGGTATCCTGCCTCCCGACAAATACCTACACAAGTTTTTCCCACCCTAAGACTACCGAATAGTGGAGAAATAGAAGTCAAATGTTGCTTACCCAAGTTTAAGTTAAATAACTTAGTATTCGTCAAGGCAACCTTTTGTTTACAAAATCCCTGTAGTACAACTACTACGTACAAAAATTTCTTACAATAGTAAAATTATATAAAATTGCCAAATGTCCTAAATTCCATAAAGTGTAACTACAGTTTGTCATAGGTAAGTGAAGTCCCAACTCAAATCAATGATAAAAAAACATATAAAACTGATATCCCAAACAACAATGTATCCCTTCCCATTATTAGCCAATGTTACCCACCACAGTAATAAGTATCCTCAAGTACCTGAATCTTCACTAAGGATTTATCAAAACGCTGTAGCCTCAAGTATGTCCCAAGTATATCCCGAAATTACACTAAGGTAATGTAATTTAAAATCCGATAAATTTCTTCATTTAAAATCTCAAGCTACAATTTAAATGAAATACTAAAACTACCCAATTTACCCCAGAATAGCTTCAATTAATGTGACCTGATTTACAGCTTGGATGGTTCGTTCTATATATATATATATATATATATATATATATATATATATATATATATATATATATATATATATATATATATTATTGTGAAAAAATAGTGCTACACACTGTATATATCTAACACAATTAATTACAACTTAAGATATTAACGAGTATAAAATTATTGAAGGAAAAACTATTCGAGAGTCAGATTTAAACTAAATTAAACAAATAAAATGTCTTTAAACTTTATAATGTACCTTGTATACACATACATGACACAAATATAATAGGATTCAAACTATTTGAGAGAAAAATTTTAGAAAACATCACCTGTTATGAAGTGAATGAGTCCACTCTTCAATTGAAATCGTTAAATGTTTATACATTATCTTAAATTCCATTAGATACCATTAAACTATTTAGAAGCCCTAGAAATATTTCTTGTATTATATCCAAAGGTGAAATTCCAAATAAAAACATTAGGGTTATAAAATTTTTGACTTCTGGAAGTATGTGTCAGCTGGGTAGAGAAAAATCCATGACAGCTAAAAAAATTTTAAGAATTAATAAAATGCAAAAGATAAATAGATGAATTGTTAGTTTAGAATTGTTAAAAAGTATGTTTTATAATTAAAAAAGTTAATATCTTAAATAATAAAATGAAATCTATTGACTGAACTTCTATGAGTTATTTTGATTGGTTACAAATATTTTTATGATTTCAATAAACAGAGGGCTAATGAAAAATGAGGTTTCTTGTTTAGAAAAAAGTGGTTGCTTAGGGAGATAAAAAAAGTTGTTGACGGGTAGTATAAAAAAATCAAAGAAAAGTACATTGTTCTTTAGAAATAAGATAAGAATCGTTAAAATTAAAGTAAAAATAAGTTTGCAAACAGTGACACTAACCTCAAAAAAAGCATTCCTTAAGAGAGGTAATACCATATGTAGAGAATATTGGCTTTAACTATCCTGGAAAGTCTATATATTCCGTATCGTGGGAACAATAATTTCCACGATCTTTGAAGAGAATCTATGCATGGAAAGCCTTCGAAATTAAATTGATTCGAATGGATTCTTGAATCAGTCCAGACATTTTCGAAGCAGCCTAAAAAGAGAGAGTAGAATAAATTGACAAATCTATTGATAATCAGCGGATGATAAAAGGTATTTAAAAACTGTTTCATTTTAAATAAAACTTACCGTGTGTATATTGAACATTAGATATTGAAACTGTACTGTCGTGTGTTTTATGACTGTCCTCCATTTTATAACGCACCCAATACCACTCTTATTCAGTGTCCTAACGAGAATTTATTTATGAATATAAAGCTGTGTTTTTTTGTCTATAACGTATAATAAGTTGCATACATTTAGAATAAATTCATTTGTACGAATGTGTATCGTGTGAAAGATCATTGTAGATAAGTTCATTTTTTTTTAATTGATGGTGAAAAAAGAATAATGTATTTTTAATATATAAATTAACAAGTCTTCCCATTTGGAAGAACAAATTATATTGTATGTAGACTGCATTTCTTAGTGTTTGATTTATCAGTTGGCAGGATTGATGGAGCGTATTATAACTCGAGAGGGGGTTTGGAACAGAATTTGCAGGGCCGGTTTGTAAAAATTCATACAATATAAATATTTAGATCACAAATTTTTTATCAAAATTCAATATTGAGATTTGGCGCTTATTACTAAAAGAAAAATCATATGAATATTTAACCTTATGAACCCAAGACTCTGAGAAGCTGAGTGCTCATTAAAAAAAAATTTAATAGTAAGAAGAGGTAAAGGTAAGTGCATTGTGTGGCATTATTGAACCTAGATAATTTTCTTAAATATACCGGGCAAATTAAATTCATACAAAATAAACTACAATAATATATATATATATATATATATATATATATTTGCGTGAATTACCCATGAATCTCTTTGTTGTTGTTGTTGTTGTTAACATATCACGCGATATTCTTATATCTTCTTATATATATATATATATATATATATATATATATATATGTATTTGTATGGGAGGAATTTTCTTGAATAAAGGTCCTTACTTCTTAATAATTAGTTTATTATTTGCCAAAAGACGCGTTTCGACTTGTTAAGTCATCTTCTGTTTCGGCTAAAATGTTATATTTTGATTGATACATAACACATAAGTTAAAAACAACGTTACAAAATTTTGTATAAAAAATAATAAAACATTTACCTGTATAACACTGTCAAAAACATGAAACCAAGGCAGGTTAAAAATTAAAATTAAAATTCTGTATTATTTAGTTTCAAGGTGTTTTTTGTTTTTCTTTTTCTAATGCGATGTGGGGTTAGTCTGAGCGCGTTTCCTTGATTTAACAGGTGTATATCATAGTATACATTATATATATATATATATATATATATATATATATATATATACATATATAATCTTTAGATGTTAAATCATTATATACGAGTATTCCTATAAACTTAGCAAAAAACATAATAATATAAAATGGGATCAGACTAAAACATACACTGATATACCTATGAGTGACTTAGAAGCTATAGAACTCACTCTGAATTCCACTAATTTTTTGTATGAAGAGGCATTTTATCAGCAAATAGAAGAGTGTGCTATGGGGACCTCTATTTCTAGCGCCATTGCCCAATTAGTTATGGAAGACCTTGAAGAAACAATATTGGTCAAAAACCCAATTCAAACGCTATTTTTTCACAGGTATATTGACGACTGAATATTAGCAATACCAAAAAATGCAGAGCATTTGGTTTACCATTGAACTAGAAAAAAATAACCAAATTAGCTTTTTGGACCTTACCCTCCATCAGATACAAAATACTATAAAATCAGAATGGCACACAAAGGATACCTGGTCTTTCCGATATTTAAACTTCAAATCACAACATCCTCTAACACAAAAAAAAATCTGTTAATATAGGACTTTGCAGATCGGTCAATAAATCTGTCCGAACGAAAATAAAATTTTGAAAACTATTAAGATATTATGCTTAATAAATTAATGAACGACAGACAAAATAAAATGGAGTAATTACATATGTGATATAGAATTATTCATGTTGTCAAAATTGTATAATTAGAAAATAAGTTACAACCAACGACAGGACTTTTAAAATTTGAAATAATTAAAAGGATAATGTTTAGCAATAATAATGAACTATTTTCAGATAATAAACTATATAAATGAAGTGATTTCCGACTCAGAAGAATAACAATGAAACGCTATAAAAATTTATAAATCTAGTAGTTTGTGAATTTCCGCTTAAAGGAAGCTTGTTGATTTTAAAAACAATAGAGAGTGGTTAGGAAGGCGAAGACAAGAACAGCTACATGTCGTACTCTTCAACAATTTTGTATAAAAAGTGATAAAATCAAGTATTTTCAATTATTCGACAAACTAATTTTCATCCAGAAACACGACCGACACTTATAAAGAAATATTCCCGAACCAGAACAAGTTTTTCCTCAGCATATCAATAATTCGATAATCATCGCCAGTGTGAAGTGACGCTAATAGTGTGAACTTTTTGAGAACATAAATTCTCAAATAAAGGTTAGTAAATGTATTTTCTTTGGATCCAAAGTTTAACAAGCAAAATAGGAATGATCATTTTAATAAATAATAAAAATAGTATAAAGGTCATCCATGAACAATGAAGAACAATTAAAAGAAATGTTTAATTAATATTGTATAGTTTTTGCATACTATAATTGGAATGACTGTTTTTCAATGTATTCTTGTATATAGTAGTTTGCAGGACATTTTAAAAACAGTTTCATAGTTGACAGATTATTGCTTGATATGTAATTCATCTATTTCATATTTATCACTATAGAATATGTTTATATACAGTTAAATGAAAATAACATTCCACGATATTTCACGAACAAATATATTTTAATATCTCTTAACGTGTAACGTGTTCCAATATAGAAAGCGTTCAACGGAAGTCTGCTCTGCGCAGGTGTTTATATGTATTCAATGTTGAATGTTAATGTAAGTATGCAAACGGCACATATCATAGACGTCTAGCAATTTATTTCCATTAATTGAATCATAAAGGTATGTTGAATAAATAATCAATTGTAAGTTTATTTTTTATTTGAACAATTATCAATATTTTCTAATAAAAACAAATTTCATCAAATCATTTATAAAGCAACGAAGATTTCTCAAGTTATTTGTTTTGCCCATGAACCCTACTGTGATTAGGTGCCATTATCTTTAAACACAATAGTTGAGAGCATCCGAGGTAAAATAAATAAAAAGTAAGTTAATAAATAGTAAGAGTAAGGTAAGAAATGAATAAGTAATAAATAAATATTTGCAATAATATAAATTTAACTACAATCAATATTATTTTATTCAATTGTCGGCTCCTACATGGGCTATCTATAATATTATATTCAATATACCTGAGTCCCTATATCCAAATATTACACTTACATTTCTATTGCATAGAATAAGACTTACATTTAAGTAATCAATAAGGTGATCTAAAAATAATTATATTTTGGCCCAATAACATATGAGCTCTTACGCATACTACCACCACTTTGAATAAATCAAAATATTGCAATTTGATAAGTCACAGTAACGTTTACAAAATTTTTATATGTAGGTGTAGTTATCTTACAAAATCTTCACAAGTAGGTGTCATAATCCACAAAAGCAAATATAAATGGTCACACAGATAATCCAATATCATGATGACACAGTATTGTGTCAATACTTGATAAACATAAGTAATGTTATATACTGACTACCACAAGTGGTTCACAGGAACCGTAAAATCAATCGATTATAAACTAGTCCGACTGCTATTGGAGGCAAAATTTCAATACTACCCAAAATAAGTATATTAAACAAATCAAAGTTTCTAAACTTGCGTGAAATCCTCAAACGTTGAGTTATGGCTAGTGATGGCTACCAACTTCTACTCCCGTAGAATCAACTTCATAAATGTTATTCAACCCCATATAGTATTTTCCAAATCCAAGGCAAAATCAAAAAGTTTATTCGCATAAGTTAATCCCCACTTAAACTTGACCCATAAAATGAACCATGGTGAAGAACAAAAATATCAACAAGATATGAAGATATCTAATTAAATAGCAAGGAGAAAAAAACGCTAAAACAAAGAAATATGCTAATAACATATAAATTTCCTATCAACCTCTACATTTTCTATCATTCTATGAAATGCTCAAAATGAAACAATTTCCTTTAACCAATTGAAACAATAAACCCAACTCTACTATCTGAATAATTACACCACTCACTCTAGCGTGTTGACTTTCGGCGACTGAAAGTCTTTTCAACAGAAGCGAATTTGTAGAGCCCCATGATCTTGAAGTAGACGTCGAGATCTGTCACATATGTAAACAATACATGGTAACAAGGATTCAAGTGTACTTATAGCAATGCACATCAAAAAAGGATGTTATGTCGCTTTTATTACCCACCAGCTTATTGCTTATATTTATACGATATGTTTTCCAAAGTTAAATAAGTGTAACTGGATTCCCTAGTATACAGGGTAAGTCGAAATAATGTTAAATTGAATGAAGAGAAATTTTTTAAAGTTCCTGTATCTAAATTTGCACAACGGCAGAATTGTAACGTATCACGACGAACATTCAGATATAGATCAATCACATAAAGAAAAGTTGGATCATGTAGAAGAGCAGCTCGACAACAATGACAGGAAGTCACAGCAATAAATTATCGTTTGTAGCTAAAGATAAAGTGACGCGTTGGAGGAAAGTCATTTCACAGCCTAGAACTGCTGAGATACGGAACCACCTCACAAATGATCATACAGTCAGATAAGTAATTTGAGTGTTTTATTAATCAATCAGGTAAAAAATATTCCTAAAGAATTTAGCCGTAAACCCCAAAGTTTGAGTGAAAGCCAAAGATAGAAGGCTTCAGAATTTCGACAATTTTAATTCTACACTGGTCCAGGTGTTCTTAGAAATGTTTTAACTCCAGATATGTATCGTAACTTCATTTGTTTACATGTAGCAATGCGGATTTTCTCCAATGATAAATATATCCCATTTATTGATTATGCTGAACAATTGCTAAAATACTTTGTTAGTACATTTAGTATTTTATATGAAGCAGAAAATATATCACATAATATTCACAACTTACTACATGTTACCCAAGATGTTGAAGAGTTTGGAATGTTGGATAAGTTTGGTACATTTGAATTTGAAAACTATATGCAAACTATGAAAAGGTTGGTACGAAAAGCCTCAAAACCACTGCAATAAGTAATTAATAGAAAACATGAGTTACAGAATTTAAGCAAAAATATACAGCTCGTAAAACATTTTCCTTGTACCCAAAAAATACATGTTTATGGACCTATTATTTCAAATTTACCAATAGCTTCTCAGTATGAACAATTATCATTTGAAAATTTTACTTTATACTTAGTTCCATCAGATGATTGTTGTTACTTGTTTAATGGCACCATTATAGATATTAAAAATTATGTAACAACTAGTACTGAAATTTTTATTATAGGAAGGGAATATTTATCAAAACCAAATTTTTTTATAGAACCATGTAATTCCTCAGATATTGATATTTATCGTCTTAGTGATGAAATGGGTGAACTGAAGTTTTGGAATGTTAATGAAATAGCTTTTAAATGTGTTAAAATTAGTTTTAATGAGAATATTGTTGTTTTTCCGCTGCTACATATTAATTTTTAAAACTTATTTTCTTTGAATTTCTAGTTCTAAGTTGTTTAAAAGCATTTAGCAAAACATATTCATCTTAATTGATTATTTATTACAAATTAAACTTTAATCTTTTTAATTTTCCATTAAATGTTCACACATGAACTATGTACATAGATTTATTATTGTTAATCATTTTTATCTGCTTGGCCTTTTATATTTTAAAGTAATGGAACCAAAAACTTGGACTGTAGTTGCTTTTGAAGCAGAGGGTTCTGTGGCAGTAGTACCATCAACATGGATCATAGGAACTAATGAATGTGTGTGACCTCCATTTACTGCTGATAAAACCACAACTGCAATTAAAAATCATGATCCCATTAACACCTGCTGGCCGTCCTTCCGAATAAGAACATTTAGAGCTGCTACTTATGGTACTGTTTTCAGTTTTGATTTTGAATATATATTTACACATAATTTTTGTAGATGATTATGTACTAGCTCGTGAGAAATGCAGAAAAGCTGAAGAGACAAGTGATCTAGGAACTGATGGAGAAGAAATGAACAAACGCACAAGGAGAGCTGATAAACGTATATTATCTTCCTCAGATGATGAAGGCAACATCAGTTGTTCTTTTATAAAAACACCACCAAAACCTAAACGGAATTTACAACATTCAAATACGAAAAAAGGTTTCATTATTTTACTCTGATTATTAGACATTATCACAAACTTTTTGTATTATGGGAGGTAAGGGAAATAATTAATACTTTATTCATTTTAGATGAACTACCTCCGTCGGACCTGCCTCACACACCCTCAATGACTTTCAGTCAAAAACTAAGAACTTCAAATACTCTGTGTGTCACACCCGTATCTACAGCTACATCAGAAAAAAATACTTGTAACCAGTGTACAAAAAATAGTAAGTGCACCTAAATAGTGTAAAATATGTGTAATATGGTCTGTTCAGTATCACATGTTTTTTAACACAATGCTATATATTTTTACTTCATATTTTTTCAATTAAATCATAATTTGCGAATATATTTAAATTGTTTTTAGATGACTATATAAAAGAAGTGCTGAGGCAGCAATATTTAATTAAAAATATGATTAGTGACTTATTGTTAGAAATCAGAGGCTTGAAAAAAACATCTGTACAGGAATTTACTAGTTCAGAAGATAGCATTTTTAAGAAACTGTCCCTACCCTGCAAAATTGTTACAGAGTTAACACAGTTAAATGAATATTTGCAAGATGCTGAAAATAAAAACGCTGTAAGTGTATTCACAAAGTAGTATAGCCATTAAAATTTTTTTAAGTACATTTAGTTTATAGTCAGTGTTGAAACTGCTTGTTAAATCTGATGTATTACTGATTATTTTTAACCTTCATATTACAATTTTAGCAGATGGCACAACGTTCCCTTCAGTAAACCATTAATTTGTATTCTTATATTCAAATAGCGATAAGTAACCAAATTATTTTAACTGCATTTCTTGCTATTGATTGAGTGTTTAATATCTGATCAGTGTTCTAGGTGCTGACATGATAATGTTTTATTGTAAAATTTTTATATACTTGGATTATTGGATCTTTACCCGTGCATCATTAATATCTGATAACGTAACCGACATAATTATTAAGTGGCATCTTATGTGGCATGTTATCAGATATTAATGACGCACGGGTAAAGATCCAATAATCCAGGTATAGTTAAATTCGATTTTTTATCAACGCAGGGAAAAATATAATGATTTTATTATATATTATATTTGTAGATCACTGAAATTTTCCAAATAGGAGGAAGAGATGGTTATGATTTTGTCAGAGTGATGAGTAGACTAATTACTAATGGTCTAGCTGCAAAATATAGTTGGTTAGGAAGAAGGGATAAATCTAGCTTTTATAGCCTGAGAGTGGCCAAACTTGTAATTGGTGAGAATGTTTTAGCTTATTTAATATATTTGACTTTATGTGACAGTATACAAGTTTGCAGTTTATGTAGAAAAAAGTATTTAAGCAGTGCTTAAGGGAATAAAAGAGTGAAGCTGTTTTTTGTAGCCTATTTTATTTGAACCTTTTACTAGTATTTTTTAGATCACTTTTCATATTTAATCATATATGCTTGTATCCGCTCACAAATTTTCTTAATGTTGTCTCACTAGTCTCAATGTGTTTTAATAATTACTATTTAATAAATTTTAGATGGAGCATTAATGCTAAAGAGATATTGAGTCACACATATCAGCGTGGTTAAGAAGGTCTGGTGAACGACTAAAGTCTCTAAAAAAGAAAAGCTGTGATGAAAATGAATGTTTATAATTGTTTACTGTAAGACTTTTTAATTTTAACTTTTTAGAATCATTTTACTTTGTTTGTTCATTGAAAGAAAAATGCTTATGTAGTGAAAAAGTATATTTCTTATTTCTATTTTTTCAAATATGAAGAAATGAACAAGTTTATGTTATTTTATAAAATTTACCAAAAATTATCAAATTTTGAAAATCTGGCGAGATAGGAGTACAGAGTTAACATTTCTCATACGTGGTTTTTCTTTCATTATCTTATTTTTTATAAATATATATTTTTTAAATTTTCGTACGTAAGTTTTTTTTGTATATATAGTTTAAGAAAATGAATATGTATTTTTATATAATCTAAAATCTTTATTCCTTTTCTAATTACAAGTAAACCTTTTTATTATGATATTATCTGTCAAAATGTATCAAACTGCTAAATAAGACAACCTAAATAGTTTCAAATTGTTTTTTGAAACGTTTTTAAGACGTACGATTACGTACGTAGGTGCGTATAAGGTTAGACAAAAGTACGTACCAAAGACGTACATTTTACATTTAAATGTCCGTCATAAACACATACTTATTATGTATAATTGCGTCTTATTTTGGTTATCAGATTACTTAAATCGTACATATTCAGTACGTACTTTTGTGTGCCCATATGACCACTTATGTACGTACATAATATGTACACGAGACAAAAACGTACATACATAAGACGTACTTTACGTCCAGATGATATGTTTTAGAAATGTACATCAGACGTATCTGTGTTTACTCTGTATTACCTGGAAGACGAACCTAGTCTATTTATTTTTGAATTAGACATATGTACTGTATTATCCTTTTTTTGTCATTTATTGTGTTGTTTCACCATCACTACATATATTTTTTGAAAAGTACTTTCCGTTATGTATCCTGGAGTTAATTAATTTATGCGGTCTATGGGACCGACGCGACTATCCATGTTGAACAATTTGATTAGACTATCCGAAGATTAAGTTGAGAAATCAATCGAAAAACATCTATAGATCATAAAACCTTGCAAACCAATTCAAGTATTACAGAGAACCTGATCAATGTTGAAATTGCATGTATTCCTATTCCTTGAAACAACAGAAATTATTATAGCACCCCAGTATATTGAAAACGATTGAAATATGACAATACGTACTCATAATGACATTTGAAACCTTCCATACATTGCTTTTATAATTTATTCAACCTACACACTCTTTCGAATCAACCGCCAGCGTAATCGTTATTTCTTTCTTCATTCATTCCCGTTTTGTCACTTATACTTTATGTCATGTTATTTTGCTTTTGGCAATCGAGTAATTCTACTCAATATAATTACGTATTCGGGATGGTAATCTAGATCACGCCACCATCGCCTGATTGGAACATATTCACTTTTATAATTATTTTACAGTGGCACACAGTGAAATTTCAATTACTTACATACAATAATAGATAACAAATGAGAACTAGTAATGAGTGATTTTTGTTTACTTTTCTTATATTGGGTTGACTGTTTCTCTTAATATTATGATTTGTTAGTACCTATATTTACATACTTGAATGACAGCAGTAGCATAATCGCAAACATAATGCACGCTACTTTTATTACCGTTGATTTAGGCAATACATTCATCTCAGTGAAATTTTTGGGCATATATATCAAATTACATATGTCTTGCCTACATTGATTGGCTGCTCAAAAACTGTCGGCTATAACACAATATGTTGGTAGGGAACTGCCTCTATTCCACAGATATATCACTCTAACTCTGTCCCTAACTGGAACAAGAAAAAGTTCAAAAGATGGATTGTTTTATTATATGAAAGCAGAAAAGAGATCTTTCAAAATAATGTTTGTTGCAAAAGACGTAGAAAAAGGGTTTTGAAAATAGATTATCTGGAATTCAATACTAGGAAATAATGCTAAAAATAACGATAATTCGTTACAATTTGAAGCGTTCAAATATTAAATACTACTCCCTCGTAGTATTGGTATTTATCCTCCTCATATTTATCTTCAGAAGGAGCATGTATATTTATTATTGTTATTATTTTTCCGTCCAACCCTATTTACGATGCGAGAAAAGTATAGGTTCACCACAAAAAAGTTGGAATTTGGCAGTTTTATTGAGTTAATTTTTCGTTTTTAGCATGAACAACACGGAGAAACGGTTTTTGTGTGCATGTCGTCGTCGTTGGCCACTTGTTCACACGATACATTCCACGGAGTGCAACAAGTCGCCAATTTTATGATTGAATATTGTTCAGAATATCTCACAAATTAACAATATAAATTTTCAGCTGATCCGAGACACTACAACTGGTGCTATGATACTTAAAGTACCACATTTTTATATATTTTCTGGGTAATCTTCCTCAATCCTTATATTGGTGGTTCCTCGTAGACCACTAGTTTTACTAGTTTTCAATTTTCTTGCTTTGCGTGGTTATATTCATTATTATAGGTATATTAATGTCTTTATTACAATTTCCTAATCTTCTTATTTCTTCTATATGCTGATTTAGGGGGATTTGTAATCTCATTCTTTGTATAACGTCTCCTTCCTGTTGTTCAGTTCCTTTAACGGAAACATCTTCTTTATCTTGTATTCCTTTAATTAGAAGGATTTTTCTTCTTGTTTCTCTTCCAAGTTCATCACATCTGTAAAGACAATTAAAAATGAAATAACCATCAACATAAACAGTGGGTAATGCCGGTCACTTGACCGGTATTACCCACCTGTGTTGACCGGCATTACCCGCCTGTAAGAACTTTTCTTATGGGTCATTTTTTATGAGAAAAAAATGTTTTTTATTTTGTCTTTTCATACGACATTAAAGAAAAAAAGTCAACCTTTATGTATGAACTAAGTTTTTATGGAAAGAGAGAAGGATTTTATCTCCATTTTAGATCCAAACCTTATTTCACTTACCGTAAATCTTACATCAGAATTGCCAAAAACACGTGGTGATCTGCACTAACCAAAGTTTTAACACAAACTGAATATCAATCGGCTATCGAAAATCGTAGGTCAGCGGGCATATTTGAGGCCACATTGCATTGTTGCCCAACCTAGTAATAATCATTTTTAAGGTCTGAACGGCATTGTCCATCTAACCGGTATTTGCCCACCTTACCCTATTAGTTTTTCTTGCATCTCCCGAATTTGTGGATTTTAATACAGAGAAAAGTTAAACTGCAATGACTGTCTTAACGCAGCATTGCCAGCCATGTACTGTGATAGTGGTGATATAATGATGTTGTCTCAGTAATCCCAATCAAAACTTGTAATATAGGATTGAGAAGTAGGAGAAAAGTGCCTGATATGGGCATAGTGGCCGAGTTGGCATAGGAGTTAAATCTCATAGTTATATTTGAATTTACCGCTAATAACTTAGTGCAGTGGACTAACTTGTAATATGTGCACAAAGTGCCTGTAAATCTACCTCGGTATGCCAAACTTATACGAAATATTCTGTGATTCTGAAGGTAAGAAATATTTTTTGAGTATTCGTGAGTTGTGTTTTGTGGGCATACTTAGTAATTTTCTTACAAATTGTCTTTAACATTTCAAATCGTCTATCCCAATCTCACATTTTGGCCGCTCGCAATCCTCAGTATATCGTCTCAAAAAGAAGAAAATAGTAATGAAGTTAGTGCACGTAGTTCAGCCCTAGATGGCATACACAGCAGTAGGACGAAATGGCAGTATGTCATCTCGCCGTGTCAGCCACTATTCAATGAATGTAGTGAATTTGGAAAGTATGAATGATCTCTATTTTTGTATTGATCATTTCAGAAAATGGTAGGAAAATATTACATAAAAAGTAGTAATCGGTTTCAGTGGAGAGAAGAAGATATGGAAGCGGCCATGAATGCAATTCACGAGAAAAGAATGGGTTGGTAGCTCGCTTCAAAAACATTTCGTGTACCTTTTAGTACTTCACGAAGACTTTGTCAAGGTACGAACCAATTCACTGTGAATGCTGTCAAAGGTTATATGGGAGGGAAACGAGTAACTTTTAATAAAAATATGGAAGCCGAAATCGTTAAACATATCAAGAACATGGAAGAAAGATATTTTGGAATGACAACTTCAGACATGAAAAAACTGGCATTCGACTTGGCTGTCCAGAACGGCATTCCTCATCAATTCAACCTTGAAAAAAGATGGCAGGTAATGAGTGGCTGAAAGGATTTAGGGGAAAAAATCCTCAAATATCATTACGAATGCAACCAGAATGTATAATATGGACGAAAGCGGATTTTCAACAGTTCCTTCCAAAAGCTGTCGAATTTTTGCAGTTAAAGGGCGAAAACAGGTGGGAGTGTTGACAAGCGCTGAAAGGGGAAAACACTTCAGAGTTGTATGTACGATAAGTGCTGGGAAAAACTATATTTCAGCATGCTTCATATTTCCTCGAAAAAATATGAAAAATTAACTAATGGATAACGCCCTAGCAGGTTCAATTTCATTTGCTCAAGAACATGGATGGACTAATGCCAAAATATTCTTGAAGTGGCTGAAATATTTTGTAAGATGATAGAGCCATCACGTGAAGAAAAAATTTTGTTACTTCTTGATGGCCATACAAGCCATAAAACTCTGGAGGCACAAACATACGCCAAGGATAACGGTATTATTCTGTTTTGCTTTTCGCCACACTGTACACATAGAGTGCAGCCCTTCGATGTTTCGTTTTTTGCCCCCCTAAGGACGTATTATAACCAAAACTCCAGAAATGGCTGAAATTACATCCTGGAAGAGTGGTTACCGATTTTCAAGTAGGTGAAATCTTCAGGGAGGCCTACCAGAAAGCTGCAACTATGGAAAATGCTACAGGTGGATTTGCAATAACTGGTATTTCTCCATTCAATAGAGACGTATTTCCCGATAATCTAATCCATGCTGCTGAAGTTACAGATGTAGGAGCAGAGCCAGCCAACGGTATTGTAGAGACAATTGAAGTTGAAAATCAAGAAGATGTGTAGAATGAACCAGTTGAATATGAAAGTGACACTCAAATACAAGATGAAGAACGTGAAAACGAACAAGACGATACACAAAAGAAGGATGTGGTAATAAATACGCGAGAAAGTCACTTGAGAATGGAAAGAAGATTAGTGAAGATCATAATATGAATAATTTGAGTATCGATAAATTCCTTATAAAGCCATCTGAAATATCTCCACTGCCAAAAGTTGAAAGGAGAAAAAAGAGAAGAAATGGAAACAGTGGAAAATTTAGAATTTTGAATACTACACCTGAAAATGATAACTGCAGAAAAAACTAGAAAAGAATCAAGAATGGCAGCAAAGAAAGCAAAAACCGTATTAAAAATGGGTAATTCTTCCAGCGACGAAGAGAGATTTGAAACTGACGGTTATGATGATGCAGCGTGTATTTACTGCAACAGCCTCTTTTCTACATCAAAATCCGCAGAAAATGGATTAGATGTATTCGATGTAAATAATAGGCACACTGTGAACGTGCTGATATGTCACCTCGTGTGAAAACTTTTGTTTGTGAGTTGTGCAGAGACTAAAGAGGAGTATGCCATCATTGCCATCTCATCACCGCATGCTATGCCAACTCGTCGTTACTCTGTGGGCGAGACGACATTGTAATATAGTTTTAAAGAACAACAATATTCTTTTTGTTTATCCTTTAATTTAAAAAAAATATTAAACACAAGTTTTTTCTACAATGTCTTTTATTATTGGGTGTGGAAAAATGAAGAAAAATATTTAGGAGACACTTTTGTTATGAATTTTTTTAAAAGTATGCCATCTTAGGCTGTGTTCCCCTACCACTACAATCATAACTTACGTAATTCCAATATTATAATGTTACATGTCAGATTTTGACATAAAATAGTTCAGTAGCTCTCGAGCTACAGTTTATGTTTGGATATTTTTTTAAAAACATTTTCTTTTGTTGATCAACGACAGAAAATGTGCCAAAACTATAGAATAAGCGTTAGCTGAAAAGTGTCATCTTGATTTGATTACAGATTGGTTGAGAGATTTCATTATAAACAACATGAACAAATTGATTTAATATGCCAAAAATATTAAAAATCCTTTACTTTCCGTGAACTTTTTCCTTCATGAAACTTATCAACTAAAATAAAAATAACCTTTTTTATGCAATCGCCAGTTACGCCTTTGATAGAAAAACGAGTTATTGCATGTTAACACAAAATAATTCAACGGGCTTACTGTATTCTCCTTATCTTGGAAATCTCATATAATTCTTCACTTGACTCGAATCGAATTGATTGGATGAAACCAAAAGGGCGTTTTCGATTTATTAGAATGCTACTCAGATATTTTGTTGTTACCATATGCGTTGATTTTTCATAAAAATTCACACGCAAAAGTAACCAGATCCCCGTATATTTTATCAGTTGATACACTAGTCTCTATCTCGCACTTGAGACATGACTGGTTGTGTAACTTTAAATTTTGGTTTCTTCTGTTTGAGAATAACAGATTATAAATGATATTTCCGCTACCAGCCTTTTAGATATTACGTGCTTTTTAATAAAGAAAAATAAATTGCCAAATTAGTCTTCGAAAGCAAATTTGTTTGTTTCTGATTCTCATAAAAAATACTTACTCATACTCAGAGTAACCATTCCATTCTATTCTATTCAATGCAATCGTAATATAAAACATGTTGGTATTACGAATGATTGTCGTGATTCATGGACTGGAACTTGATATTCTCGAACAATTATTGGGAATATATTCAGAAGTAACTTAATACCTAAAAGACATAGAGAGGATGGAAAAAAGTTTCTCCGGAGAATTTTCGTGATGAGAGTGGAAGTAACGATGTTAGATGTCCGGTTGAAGTATACTGTAACAGCATTGTCATTGTGAATAAGATCATATAATAAATAACCCATAACCAATGTGTAGGAGCTCTGGAGCAATTTCGTATCTGTGAGTATAAGTGAAACTCAGGTAGATGGAAATATTGAGCATCACAAATGTTTTCTACACGATCTATAGCTCTGAGTTTTTGTTGGTTAGCAATATTTATGAATACGGTTGGGGGTTTTGATAACAAATTTATTGATAATTTCTATTTCAAATGACTAGAAGTATATTTGAATCAGTTTTATATACAGGGCGGTTCAAAAAAGGTGATCTTGTTGTTAGTATAGGTAAAACGCTAGAACATAAGTTTGAATTTCTCAGAGAAAAATTTTGGTAACTGATTCTCAAGGTAGTAAAATCATTTCAAACACATTTTTTACGATTATGTCGAAACAGGGCGCGTCTATTATTGACGGTAATATCATAGAACACTCCCCAGGGAGTACTCCCTACTTTTGTTTATATCACCTTTCTACTGGTAACCTAAATCCATATTCTTGAGTTCGAGAGAAGGCAGCAAATTGGTAAGAATGCCATGTTGCCAAATGTTTACACTAGACAGAATAAATAATTTTTGATAATTGAGCGAACTGCCATTAGCAAGTGTTATTTGTCTTTGTATCAAACTAAATAAAAAAGTTTCCAATTGTCCCAGTTCATACCTATTGTGTTGCATAGAGGAAAAGAGAGAAAAACTCATGTTGTCTATGTTCTGTTGATTATAATAAGGATTTAAATAATAAATTGCTCTTTGACACAATACAAGATTATTTACAGGATGCAGGCTATTAATATCAAACGAGAAGTTTTACCCAAGATAAACCCATTTGAGGTTTTATCAAATGATACATTTATAATACTGTTTCGATTGAATAAGGTGCTATGTCGTGAGGTAGCCGCAGCATGAAGCAGGTGGCTGGAGCACTGAAAGAACCTGAAATTTTCAACAGATGGGTCCATTTTCCTAGGAACATCTAAGAAATTGATCTCTTCGAACAAGGCAATAATAATTGTGGGAAAGTTTATACCCATAATACAAAATATACCAAATTATGTTTGAGGTTTTATGAAAGATTTCAATTTCCAGGAATAATGGGATGTATTGATTGCACAGACGTCAGCATTATTGCTCCTCCAGCCAACGACGAGCAATTTCCGGAGCATGTTTTTGTCAACAGAAAGAACTATCACTCCATTAATGTTCAATTGGTAATTTCTATTCTTGTACGAGTTTTCAATCATGTACTCTCAATTTCCAATCAATATATGCCAGCAGAATACTGATGATTATTTTCAATTAAGACTACATTGATTGAAAAATTGGTGTGATAAATTGAAATGGCACTAAAGTTAAATGTATTTTCAGATATATGATACGGATTCATATTATAACGGATGAATAATATGAAAGTTTTTATTATAATGGGTAACAATGTGAAGGTATTCAGAACTTTTTCAAAATCTATTAATAAATGTGATGAATTAATTTATTAAAAATGTAGTAAAAATTATATTGATGACTATGAGTTTCAATTATTGTAATTGAATGATTATATGATATCAGAATACCGATGGTAAATCTATATCGAAGTAATTAATAGTACTTACAGATTTCCTCTAGGTACAATTGTCAAATCTGTGTTATCATGCAATTTCACAGAATGAATTGATAAGAGTAGCAATATAAAATAGTGAAAATTCATTATTTGGAGTCTTCTCATGAAGTACTGACATAATTCCAAACTTTACTTTCAACACTAGAATCGAGAACTCTTATCAGTCCAGACTCCAACTACGAACCCAAAGAAATAGATATATTTATACTTGTAAATTGAAAATTAATACATGAATTACAATTAAAGATATATAAGGGTATATTACCTACGTTTTTGAATGACCAAGACGCCTTCATTTTCGAAATTTCAGAGTTTATTAATTATAACCATCAAAAACATCGTAAGTTCAAATGAAATCACTGTGAATGAATATGTATTCTAAATACCTTCCAAACGAGGTGTCACTTGCCATAAGGTCCGGGAGGGGACAATTGAGAAGCACTGTATATCTATATATATATATATATATATATATATATATATATATATATATATATATATATATATATATATTGCCAATTTTTTGTAACTGGTCAGCTAAGACTTCCAATCTTTATACATATATATATATATATATATATATATATATATATATATATATATATATCAGAATGACAGATGATATTGATTTATCGAAACAATTGTCAATTTTTTAGAATTTTCAATAACTTCAAAACTTATATGAAATATAACAGTGGAGACAAGTATACCAACATATAAATGTATTTGAATATGAAATACAAGAATAAAAATAAATGATCACCGACCTAATTTATGTGTAAAAATGTAATAACATCAAACATAATAAGAAATGAATTGTATTCATGTATATTATGTAAATATTTAGGTTGTAGGAAATATAAAAATGCTATAATTGCATTGACCAATCAAAACATCTCAAATAAACAATAACCTGAAAAAAGACAATATTAATAAGATGTTAGTGAATGAATCAATGACAATAAGTGTATAATGAATAAAAAACAATAATTTACAATAAGTTTAAGTTAGAAAAACAATAAAAAACAATAATAAACAAAGTGACAGGTGAACTTTAAACGAATTTTCTAGAACATTACCAGCTTCCGGCGACAAACAATAAACAGAGTTTTGTTCGATGAAAAAAGCGCGGAATAGGGAGTCAAGCGTCAGTCGTTGTATAAGTAAGAATGAATATAAAGTGATCCAGTTTTTCTTTGTAACAAAAATTTAACTAATAAGTATAAATGAATATAAATTAAACTAAAAAAAAATTTTAATCAGAAATTAAAATCAAGTGTAAGGACGAAGTTTTGTGAAACTACGTGAAACAGAGTAATAATTATCACCAGATAATTGCAACGAGGAAGATATCCATCTAAGGCGGGAAAACATCATGGAGGCATCCAATTGAAGGCATCATTCAACAAAAGAACAAGGTCTGTGGTGTGTTTAATTAAATATTTGGTACCAAATAATAATTTGAAATAATATAGTGAAATTTTAAATCACAAACACCTGGTAGTAAAAGTTTTTCTTTAAATGAATATAATATACCAGGAAACGTAATAATAAAAACTTACCATTATAAAATTGTAGATAGATGTATAATTTCTGTCATGTTGAATTTCTCAAAATCATATATATATATATATATATATATATATATATATATAAAACTTTCCAGTAACAACAAACCACAACTAATTTCAGTTTATATTAAATACACAATTGTTGCAATACGTTAAATAATATTTTAAAAGATCAAATTTGAGTAGATAAAGATTTGAGATATGTTTTCAAGTTCACGTACCGAATAAAACTAAAAATAGTATTTTAAAAATAGTTCAAATCATCCTATTTAGAAGAACAAAGCAGAAAAAGTTTGAAGTGGAAACAACTTTGAAGATGCAGGTGGCCGTATAATTTTTCTAAGAAATCTAACGCTTACAAACGATTCACCCAAGTTATGCAAATGAGCCAGCAAAAGTCATCTTAAAAAGAGAATGAATATTTTTTTTAATAATATACAGAAAGTTGTATTTAATGTGGAAATTTAGATATATATATATATATATATATATATATATATATATATATATATATATATATAAAATGAATCATTATTTATTTAGAACATAAGAATTTGAATAGGATAATCATTTATTTTCACATAAGAGGTATATGAGTCCAATAGTAAAATATAAGGCCAAAATTTGTATATATGAGTAATGTTCAATGTTTTAATATTTTTCTATTTTTTTTTAATAAGTCACATAAATATATGCCATTGATAAGTAAGGTTGATTTTATTATAATATGCCCAGAACCCTACTGAGTTTGTAGAGTAGTAAATGAATAAGAGCAGCCGAGGTAAGAAAAATATAGGAATCAAATAAACTACAAGCTTCTAAATAGCTTCATTAATAGGAGGAATTACAGGTAAAATATATGTAAGTTGGCGAACCCAAATGTATAAGGATTTTGAATTGCAATAAAAAAATTATCAATACATTTTCAATTCATATTCAAACAATTAAATAAATATCACTATTATTTAACAAAAATCAGACTTAATATTCAACTTAAACTAAACCCAACGTGGACTAATATAAAATAAACTAAACCAACGTAACACACAAACAAAATCATATAATATATATGTAACCCTTATTTTGCGTGAATTACCCATGAATCTCTTTGTATATATATATATATATATATATATAAATATATATATATATTCACGCAAAATAAGGGTTACTGAAATAAAGTGGTAACCGTGGACATGCATGTTTCTGGCTCATTTTGCCTCTTCAGCACGGCATAACCAAATAAGGATGTGAAATTTGGGAGCAAACATGCGTTTGGTTTCCCTGCTGAAATCCGTTATTTTTTGTTTTCCCATGTTTCGATTAACATCTTTGCTCCCAACTTTCACATCCTTATTTGGTTATGCCGTGCTGAAGAGGCAAAATGAGCCAGAATCATGCATGTCCACGGTTACCCCTCTATTTCAGTAGCCCTTATTTTGCGTGAATTACCCATGAATCTCTTTGATGTTATATATATATATATATATATATATATATATATATATATATATATATATATATTGTAATATTTCCAATCCATTAAATATTTAATATACTTTAATTGTAATTGCCCTGAGTTGTGAGCCAAATTGTACTATTTTGTCGCAGCGACAATTATTGTACATGCAACTTAAGTACGTATTCTATTACAATTTTGACAGTAGTTGTCAAAAAAAATATTCCCGGCGCCAATAAATATCAATCTAGAGATGAATTTATATACAATCGACCTATTACCCCTATCTCAGGGTGAGATCAAAGTTGTTCAAAATTAATGCTTCAAATTAATTTGTTTTTTTAACGTATTTCCAAATTAAATGTTTCACTATTATCAAACTCTCGAATAACTGTTAATTCAATATAATAAAAGGCCCTTTAATTATTTTATGACATTTACTATTTTACTGTCACTAAAAAAATCAACCAAATGTCACTGATTAAATTGAAAATTCTATGAATGTAAAATGATAAGTTCCACGAGATTGGATACTGAATGAATACTACAGGTAGTTGGAATCAAAATTACATATTATACTATCAGATACGCAAATTCAACAAAATTATTATTTCCAAAAAATACCATGAAAGAACAACAGTCATAATCTCTACAAAAACTTAGAATTAGAATACAACTATGCTAGAATTTAACCGAATTAATTATAATTATCAAAACGTTCAACTTGTGTAATTTACACTTGACGTGTATCAATGTCAAATAACGAAATTTCTGCTGAAATTGTCTATTCACTTGATGTTGAAACTGATATACGTTTCGATAATTTTGGTATAGTTCAAAATTTCTTATATAGATGCATCTAAATTTTCAACTGTTTATAAAAAGGCCTGATATTTCTCGAGAAATAAATTTAAAAAACTGGAGTGGACTCACCAAAGGGATCAGGAAAACTCGTACTTATTCAAAACGTATTTAGAATTCTGCTAACTTTCTAAATATATACAATTTAGAAAACTGGAACCACATACACTTTTCTCCTTTCCGTTGGTTACCGATTTTTCTTGTTTTTCAAAAAAATTATTAATCTATAATTTTCAATAACCAAGTGAGATTTTGAAATTCTTTTATTACATTTGTAATGTTGCTAGCAGAAAGCTCTATATTTTGCAATTTCAAATATTTTCTCCATTTCATATTATGTTCTATCTATCATTAGATATATTCTACACAAATGTCATCGAAATTATGAAATGTCATGTTTGATATTTCTACTAAATCTTTCAAAATTTAATAATTTACATATAGTACAGTGTGTATCGAAAGTATGGCAGCCAAAACTAAATAAATTTCCTTATGTTTTACTTATTCTTAAAATTTCAAATAGAGGATCTGTATTAATATATATATATATATATATATATATATATATATATATATATATATATAGCGGATATTGTTATATTTAATATATACTTATATGATTTACCTTTATTTACCCGTTTTTACCTTCGGCTAGCCCTATTTGATTATATGAAATTTTTTTAATTGTATGTATTGTTTAAATTTTATATTGCAGTCGGAAGCATGAGACTTCTCTCTTTGAGTCCTGGACACCTATTAGAAAAAAATTTTTACACATATGAACATTTACTTATTATGATTTCGTGATAGGTCTATTCCTGAATAAATTATATATCTTTATTTCAATCATCTCACCATATGATAATCGAATGAATGATTTAAACAATGTTCGTGAAAAGTGTTATGGACATTGACTGGAATAAGAAAAATACCAACACTTAAATAAAAATATTTTAATAAATTGTTGATGGAATCTTCAAAATTTTACACACACAAATATTCCTGAACCTCCCCTGTATTATTTGATGGTCATGCGCACTGAACGCTTATATTAGCTGCTTCGGCGCAACGGAGCAACTCTTCCGGTTCAACGTTTCTCGTCGTCACAAAATTATAGTACACAGTTAACGTGGAGGATGCAAACGTTTAACAGTTCAATGTTCATCAATTTAGTGCATTTAGAATAATATGGTTGAAAACTTATATTAAACAGTTACATATATAATTCAAGTTGTGAATTAAGTGTGTGTTTGATAGTTATCAGAATAAGTCAGCATGCAAAGCGGAAATTAAGATTGGAAAAGCATTTATGAGTGGTGTGAACTTTGATTATTTTTCAAACGAAAAACTTTTTACAAGTAAGTACATATTTAATATCTAAAATTATTGTTGCAGAAAGTTAGAGTTCTTTAATTATCCATGGATAAAATTTGGTATTCATTATTTTGAAGTTTCTTTGGCCAATTTTAGATTATTCAAATTTAAATGTTCAAATTAATTTCAAAAGTTCACTTTTTCTTTGTTTGTTTGGAATTCCAAATTAAAAAAACTCAAATAACACAGACCTTATATTCCATTCTCGGCGTGGTGGACCTGCAACATCCCGTCTCTTTTCTTAGGTATTCCTTACCCAAGAAATACTCGTTCGGCACGTTTCACTTTTTCACAGGGGTTAATCGACATTAATATTATGAATTTTTTATTGATTTAGATTTAAAATTATTACTTTTACTTTAAAGTTTTTACAAAAATCTTCTCAGAGAATTACATCCCAGTTCCTCATTCCCCAACTAACTCTCGACTCTCTTTTCTTTTAAAAATCAACAACATTTTTACAATCTCTAAAACACAGCCTCCTAATTTGTTATTTTATTCAACAATTGTCAATGATAATGTTTTTTTATGGAAATACTGAATTCTTCAATTAAAATAGTCTTGGAGAGTGAAATCACTTGTATAAATGGTTTAACAATATCTTATAGAATATATAAATAGTCTTTTACATGTATTACAATGGTTTCAATCCTTGTAATTCCTTTTTTTTTTAGTAAATTTGTTTACAATTAATATACAATTTCTACAATCTAAATTTATGATTTATATATATTTAACTGTTTATTTTTTAATTCTTTAATTAGCACTAATTTCGCTTTATATAAACTCTAACTTAATTTCAAATTTACATTCTCTGTTTTATATTAACTTCCAACTCATTAAATTTAGGTTGGCAATATTATAACTAGATTCAATCACTTCCTTCATTGATTTCGATTTGATTACTAGATTTCTATGACATACAATATGGCTCTTATTCCGAATTTCATATTTCATACAGTTTTACTTTTATAAATTATTTTTTTCAAATTGCAACTTCTTATTGTATTTGCATATCGTTAATAAATTAGTGATTTGATTATTAATTCTTATTATTTTAGGTTTTGAACAAATTAACATCCTTTTCCCGATTCAAGTGTGGACATAGCAGCGTTCAGATTGATTTTAATGAAAATTGTTGACATTGACTTGACCTTAGGATTTATTTGTGAAGGTAACATTTTCTTAAGAATTAATTTCTATATTATCATTACCATTCTATTCCTTATCCTTAATCCATTTCTTATATTGATGTACTCAATATTTTATAATACATTTGCTTAACTCATTCATTGGTTATATGTTAAATTTTGTTCTTAATTAGGTAGTGTCTAATGATACACCATACGTATATACAAAAAAAAATTCCTTTTTAATTCAATCTAATATATGAATATTTATCTATACTAGAGGACTGGCTTAACTCCCCTCAAATTTAAATTTTGAAAGTTGTCTATTTAGATAACTTCTTAAAATTTCAATTTTCAATCTGTAATCCATGCTAATCGATCTATAGATTTCAGCTCAGTACTTACATTTCTGATAACATTTTTATTTTTATTCTTATTATTAAATTTTTTATGATATTCTTATAATTCAACCATATCAAACTCATTCCAAAATAATTTCTCATTAGGGACATAACAATAATGATTCTTACATTTTATTCTCATAATTCTTATTCTTATTAAATTATTCATATCTTATATTCCTTACTTTTTTCCACCGTTTCTTATTCAAAATCTCAATACTTATAGTTCCTCCTTTACCTATCTACTCTTCTATTTTTTCTATTTCATCTTTTATACTAAGAACATAATTTTTAATTATTTCAATGATTTCCTATAATTTCATATCAATTTTCAACCTATATTCATGTCAATTTATTTATTCTTATAGTCGAACCTTTAACTCTTTACTTTCTATCCATATTTATATTTATTTTCATATTTCTTAATCATAATTCATCAACTTTATTTCATAACTATATTCATTATATCATAATTTTCTCATCATATCTCCCTATCTCATAATAAATAATCATATCATATACTTTATAAATATTTCTTTCCATTATTTCACTATACTTTTCTCCCTAATTCCTATAAAATTTTTCTTGACATGAATATTTCCTACTTATATCTTGATTTGAAAACTTTCTTTCCTTCTCATCTCTTTTACTGTTTATTTAATTATTTCCTATCTTATCCTTCCTATTTCCTACCTGTCCTTATTAATAAGTGTTTATTTAATTTTATTATGTCCTTTATCTAAGAAATTCTCATAAAAATTTACTATTATACTAAAGCTTAACTTGCCATCTTTCTTTGATATTATTCATTTATCATTAATACATTATATTTCCTTATGTTTCAATTTTTTAGATTACATTATCCACGGATACTGTATGCTGCCTACTAGTACACTACCTATGAAAATTGAAAATCTTATGTTTAACTTGGTCATTATCTTCACGTTGTATATGAGAATACATCTTATGAAGTAAAATCGAAAAAAAAAACCTTACATCTACCTATACTACTATCTATTTACATGTAAGTAACATAATATTATCTATTCCTCTTATCACTCTTTTATGGTGAATTATACTTATAAATTGATTATATATTAAAAATACCCCTAATCATATTTGTTCCTGGTTATGCCAATTTATAACTATTTTGTGCATTATCATTTATTATTTCATAAGGTCCCTCGAATGGCAATTGCAATTTAATACATTGGTCTTCTGCTTTATTAGATGTCTTTAATGCTCTGATTATAACCAATTCTCCTTTATTAAAGGTTGTTTTCTTCTTAATTTTCTTGTTCTGATCCCGTATATTTTTCTGCATTCCTCCTTGTTCTGATATTCACCTTTTCTAGTATCTCTTCTAGAGTAGTATCTCTATTCAGAATCCAGTTTCTTTTAGGTTGGATACCTTTCATTAAATAAATTGGACTTTCACCTGTTACCCCATAAGGTAAATTATTTATAAATTCTCCAATTTTGTCCAAATTTTCATCCCATCTAATATGTGTCTTTTGACAAAGAATTCTTAAATATTTTAAGATTTCCTTCATATATCTCTCAGCTGGATTGGAGCTAGGTCTTCTAATACTAATAAATTGTAGTTTTATTTGTTCTTTATCACAATACTGCTTTAATTTTTTACTTTCAAAGTATGTAGCATGGTCAAGTATAATTCTCTCAGGTCTTCCTACTTCTTCTATATATTTTTCCAAACATTCTATTACCACCTTAGCCGTTGATCTCTTACATGGAAAAGTTTTAACAAATTTGGTATAAACATCAACTATTACTAGTAAATCCTTATTACCCGATTCACTCCTAATTAAGTTTTCTATAAAATCCATTGCCACAATCTGTAATGGTTTATTTGTAATTATCGATTTTGCTGTCATGCTATTGTGGTAATTTTTTTTCTTTGGCCAGTTGACATATTTGACAATATTTACATATTTCTTTCACTATACTCAAATCCTTCTTTGCCACATAATTTTTTCGAAACAAAGTCCATAGTTTTCTTGTTCCTATGTGTCCATTCTCTTTATGTAGATGACGAATAATTTCCTGTGCAAACTCCTTACTTATTACAAATACTTCTCTGTCCTCCAATTTCTTATACCACACTTCATCAATTTTATAGGCACCTTTAACTTTCTCGTTATCAAAATGTCTCTGATCTTCGTTAACCTTTTCCAATGTAAATATCCCCTCTGTTTGGTACAATTGGTTTATTCCAATTTGAAATTTGGTTTGATTGTTCCCTACTTCATCTACTCTACTCAATGCATCTGCTACCACTTTTAATTTCCCTGGAATATATTTGATTTCGAATTCATATTCTTGTAACAACAAGATCCATCGGTGTACACGATTATTGGCATAGCGGTTTTTTAACATAGCTGTAAGTGCTGAGTGGTCAGTTTCTAAAATAAACTTAGCTCCTAATAGATAGAATCTTAGTTTGCTAATGCAAAATACAACACTTGCCATTTCTAATTCTGTTATCGAATATTTCTTTTCTGCTGGCTTAGTCACTCTGGATATAAAACTAATAGGTACTTCTTCTCCATCTTGTATTTGAATTAATACCCCTGCCAATCTTTCTATTGAAGCATCCGTTCTCAAGATAAAAGGTTTGTCATATTGTGGATGAAATACTTTTAGGCTGTTTAGAAAAATTTCCTTTAACTCCTGAAATGCCTTTTCTCTTCTCTCGTCCCATTTCCATCTAATATCCTTCTTTAATAATTCTATAAGAGGAATTTCTCTCTTACTTTGATCAGGAACTAACTTCTTGAAATAATTGATGATACCTAGAAACCCTCGTAAAGTTCTTAAGTTATGTGGTGTTTTATACTCTAGGATTGCTTTAATTCTCTCAGGATTCATTGTTATACCAGTGTCACTTAAAACATATCCTAAATAATCCACTTCTCTTTTATAAAACTGACATTTCTCTAAGTTTAATTTAAGTCCGGCATTTTCTAATTCCTTTAATATTATTTCCAGATGTTTATAATGCTTCGTTTCTGTTTCAGAAAAAATCAAAATGTCATCTATGTAGTGGAGAGTGAAATCTTCATACGGATTCAAGATTGTATGCAACGTTCGTACTAAGGCTGCACAAGAACTTTGGAGTCCAAATGGCACTACACAAAATTGATACACCACTCCATCTACCATAAATGCAGTGTATTGTCTACAACGATGATCCAATGGAATTAACCAAAAGCTATGCTTTAGATCTAATTTTGAAAATATATTAGCCTTTGTAATTCTTCCAAATATACCTTCAATATTTAATGGACTTTCGTATTGTTTTTTAGTAAATGTATTTATATTCCTAGCATCCAAACATATTCTAATATCCCCCGATTTCTTCTTTACACAGGTTATTGCACTTATGTATTGTGAATTAGATCTTTCAATAATACCGTCTTGTAACATTTTATTAATTTCCTGATATACCTCTTGTTTTAATTTATAAGGTATAGGATAAGTTTTGATCTTAAAATTTTTTATTTCTGGTATGACTTCAATTTTGTGAACATATCTAGTCGCAAGGCATACTTCCTCATTGAATAGCTTTTCGTGAGAATCAAGTAATTCATAGACTCTCTGTTTGTATTCCTCCGGACATAATTCCTCCCTCATGTTTTGTTCTTCTTCAGCAATGTGATTTATTTGTCCAATTGCACATTCGTTTTTTCCTATATCTGTTTGATAATTTGTTATAAACGGTATTGTATGATTATTATATATTATGTTTTGCATTTTATAATTTATTATTATTCTATGTTTACTTAATTCATCTGTACCCATGATTTTAAATTTTTCACAATCAACAATTGTACTGATAAAACCTCACCATTTAATTCTAGGTTTGTCATAATGGTTTTAGTAGTTTCATATAATTTTCTTTCATTTGCCCCGATTAATGATATTTTATTTGTATTTATCACCATAATATTGTCCTGTTTTAAATTGTCTACTATATTTTGATTTATAATGGAAACTTCGGAACCCGTATCTAATAAAACTCTACATTTAATGTTATCTAAATTTCCCTCTATAAATACTAATCTATTTAATTCTGGGTTTGTTGGTTCTTCATCTAATATAAATTCTCTAGGATGTTGATATTTAGAAGAATAGACAATATTATGCACATAAGAGCAACTTACTCGAAATTTGGATCAGAACTCGGGTCCTGATCACTATCCCTTCTTATCTCTTCCTGGTTTTGTATCATGTTCACCTGTCTTCTATCTTCACCTCCTCGACTATCTCTTTGATCATAATTCCTGTCTCTGTTTTCATTTCTTCTGTCCTCTTAATTATTTCTCCCCTCTCTTCTGTATTGTTGCCAGTTCCGATTACGATTGTCGTTATCATTCCGTCTTCCATAATTTTGGTAATTTCCTCCATTATATCCATTATTCTGATTCCCATTATTACCATTCTGATACCCATTACGATAGTTTCCATTTCCGTTTCTGTAATTATCATATCTCGGATTTCTATCATCCCGTCCTGGTCCTCTTCTCTCGTAATTTCGATTTTCATAATTTCTCTGATCATTTCTCCTTTCATTTTCTCTTCTATTCTGTCCATTCCCATTTCCATTTAATCGATTGTCTCTTGTATCGTTATGATTTGTATAGCTCCGTTCCACTCTTTGTAGATATCTTGATAAACTATCCATGGCTTCAATATTATGAAGCGCTATTGTTTCAGCTACTTCTGAATTGAAATGTCTGCCAATGTATAGCACTAATTCCTCCTCCTTCATTCCCGGATCTAAGTACTGGGCTATATTATATAATTGCATCGCATAACTATTCAGGTTTTTGCTTTTCTTATAATCAAATTTCCCGAAGTATAACCGCTCTCTGAATGTTGCTTGTTGCAATTCTCCCCAGAAATAGGCTAAGAATTGTTGCTCGAACTCTTCTAGGCTTTGTATTAGTTCTTCCTTATTACAAAACCACAATAAAGCATGGCCCTGTAATATGCTCCTTATAATAAGCTTGATCTCAACAATATCTCCCATTCTTTCAATTTTGTTCCTAATTATTTTGAGGAATACTTTGGGATGTATATTGTTAATATTCCCATCAAATTTCACTCCGATTTCTAAATTGTGGAAATTTCCTGGGTATATATTGTTTCCTCCATTTCTTCTCAAATTTTCCTCCATTTCCTCTATCGTGATCCTTAATTTCCGATTCATTCCTTCGAATTCTTTATTCATTTGTCGATTTATGTCTTCGGTTATTGTTAGACTCATCCCCGTTCTTTCTTCAATCCGGCCATCCAAATCCTTAAATTTTCTATTTACGTTATCTTTCATCTGTTCCACTTCCTTTGTTATTTGTTTATTTTGTTTTGAGACCTCTACTTTAATATCCTCTGGTAAATATTCTTCTAGATCTCTCCTAAATTCTAATACTTCTTCTACTATGTTTTCTCCGATTTTCATACCATTTTCCTGTATTTCTTGTCTTATGTTTTTATTATTTTCCTCTATGTCTTCTTGTATTTGCCGAATACTCTTCTTATGTTCTTCTTGATTCTCCTTAAGTTCCTTAATCTCTTTGCAGTTTCCAAATCTAACCTCTTCTATCTTCCGTTCCAATCTGTTCATGTTTTCATGAATATTATGAATGTCTCCCCTCAAATTAAGCTCCATTCTATCCATATTTCCGTTAATGCTATTTATATTTCCATTCATATTGTCTATTTTTCCATTCAACTTTTGATCCATTTTGTTCATGTTTCCATTCAACTCTCCCTTCATTGTATTCATCTGGTTCAACAATTGTTGCATCAAATCCATCATTTGGTTATCATTCCTTGTTCTTGTTTGTTGTTCCCTTCTCTCTTGTATTTCTTGACTTCTATCCAATCCTTCTTCTACTCGTTCTACCTCTATTCCATATTCTTCATCTCCTGTTCTCCTTTCTTCCTGTGCATCATCTTCCGATTGCTGTCCTTGGATGAGGTATTGCACCTGGAAATCACCCATTCCATGGCTTCTTCCTTCTCTTTCCTCCTCAGATCCACTATCATTTCCAACCTGCTTCCCACCGCGCAACATCATTTTCCTATTTTCCATTGTTCTTTGTTTTTAATTTTTTTTTAATATATTATTTTTATAATCGCCCCACGTTTTTGGGTGCCAATTTATAGTGGATATTGTTATATTTAATATATACTTATATGATTTACCTCTATTTACCCGTTTTTACCTTCGGCTAGCCCTATTTGATTATATGAAAATTTTTTAATTGTATGTATTGTTTAAATTTTATATTGCAGTCGGAAGCATGAGACTTCTCTCTTTGAGTCCTGGACACCTATTAGAGAAAATTTTTTACACATATGAACATTTACTTATTATGATTTCGTGATAGGTCTATTCCTGAATAAATTATATATCTTTATTTCAATCATCTCACCATGTGATAATCGAATGAATGATTTAAACAATGTTCGTGAAAAGTGTTATGGACATTGACTGGAATAAGAAAAATACCAACACTTAAATAAAAATATTTTAATAAATTGTTGATGAAATCTTCAAAATTTTACACACACAAATATTCCTGAACCTCCCCTGTATTCTTTGATGGTCATGCGCACTGAACGCTTATATCAGCTGCTTCGGCGCAACGGAGCAACTCTTCCGGTTCAACGTTTCTCGTCGTCACAAAATTATAGTACACAGTTAACGTGGAGGATGCAAACGTTTAACAGTTCAATGTTCATCAATTTAGTGCATTTAGAATAATATGGTTGGAAACTTATATTAAACAGTTACATATATAATTCAAGTTGTGAATTAAGTGTGTGTTTGATAGTTATCAGAATAAGTCAGCATGCAAAGCGGAAATTAAGATTGGAAAAGCATTTATGAGTGGTGTGAACTTTGATTATTTTACAAACGAAAAACTTTTTACAACTAAGTACATATTTAATATCTAAAATTATTGTTGCAGAAAATTAGAGTTCTTTAATTATCCATGGATAAAATTTGGTATTCATTATTTTAAAGTTTCTTTGGCCAATTTTAGATTATTCAAATTTAAATGTTCAAATTAATTTCAAAAGTTCACTTTTTCTTTGTTTGTTTGGAATTCCAAATTAAAAAAACTCAAATAACACAGACCTTATATTCCATTCTCGGCGTGGTGGACCTGCAACATCCCGTCTCTTTTCTTAGGTATTCCTTACCCAAGAAATACTCGTTCGCACGTTTCACTTTTTCACAGGGGTTAATCGACATTAATATTATGAATTTTTTATTGATTTAGATTTAAAATTATTACTTTTACTTTAAAGTTTTTACAAAAATCTTCTCAGAGAATTACATCCCAGTTCCTCATTCCCCAACTAACTCTCGACTCTCTTTTCTTTTAAAAATCAACAACATTTTTACAATCTCTAAAGCACAGCCTCCTAATTTGTTATTTTATTCAACAATTGTCAATGATAAAATGATAATGTTTTTTTTATGGAAATACTGAATTCTTCAATTAAAATAGTCTTGGAGAGTGAAATCACTTGTATAAATGGTTTAACAATATCTTATAGAATATTTAAATAGTCTTTTACATGTTTTACAATGGTTTCAATCCTTGTAATTCCTTTTTTTTTAGTAAATTTGTTTACAATTAATATACAATTTCTACAATCTAAATTTATGATTTATATATATGGAACTGTTTATTTTTTAATTCTTTAATTAGCACTAATTTCGCTTTATATAAACTCTAACTTAATTTCAAATTTACATTCTCTGTTTTATATTAACTTCCAACTCATTGAATTTAGGTTGGCAATATTATAACTAGATTCAATCACTTCCTTCATTGATTTCGATTTGATTACTAGATTTCTATGACATACAATATGGCTCTTATTCCGAATGTCATATTTCATACAGTTTTACTTTTATAAATTATTTTTTTCAAATTGCAACTTTTTATTGTATTTGCATATCGTTAATAAATTAGTGATTTGATTATTAATTCTTATTATTTTAGGTTTTGAACAAATTAACATCCTTTTCCCGATTCAAGTGTGGACATAGCAGCGTTCAGATTGATTTTAATGAAAATTGTTGACATTGACTTGACCTTTGGATTTATTTGTGAAGGTAACATTTTCTTAAGAATTAATTTCTATATTATCATTACCATTCTATTCCTTATCCTTAATCCATTTCTTAAATTGATGTACTCAATATTTTATAATACACTTGCTTAAGTCATTCATTCGTTTTATGTTAAATTTTGTTCTTAATTAGGTAGTGTCTAATGATACACCATACGTATATACAAAAAAAAATTCCTTTATAATTCAATCTAATATATGAATATTTATCTATACTAGAGGACTGGCTTAATATATATATATATATATATATATATATATATTATTATTATTTTTTTTTATTATATATATTTGTTATTTGTATTTGTAATGAATAATTTATAAATTTATCTTTTTATTATTAAGTTTATTTATGGGCGCCATTTTATAATTATTCCCTTGATTGACTAGCTCAAAATTTTTTAATTAATTATTTATTTATAATGTTTATTTAATTAGTCGGAAGCATTAGAATCCTCCCTTTGAGTTCTGGATATAATAATCAAAGATTGAGGAAATATATTCTTAATCTTACCTTTAACTTACAACCTCTGAAAGAAACAATATCTGTTAAATAAAACGATTGAAATACGACAATAATGATATTGATAATTTAATCATGGATGTGTGAATAAAAAAAATCAACACATGAATGTAGAGCTGTTTAATAAAATAATTTGAAAATTTTTAACCTGATTGGAACATAATAAAATATTTTTGAAACTATTAATTTGCTTTGAAAATTTATTCTTATGGAATTGTGCCACCCTATATCATACATGTATTCTCTATAACAAAATGTTCCCACTACTGCGTCGGCGCTAAATCTCCAAACGCATGCGCTACTACAATATACATGAAAGAAGGAGGTTTTCCTTCCATAAATAACGTTTTATAGTCAACACGACGTTAGCGTGCTTGTGATAAAAAAATTTGTTAATATTATCAAGTTTCTATAATCAATTACATATAAGTGATAATTTATAAACTATATATGTGTGTGTGTGTTTAAAGGTCAAGAAAGTGATAGTTCAAAGTTATACATGCAATAGCTGGAAGGAAGATATGAGATTTAATGTAACATACATGATGCACGTGATATTTCAAGTAGATAAATTTACAAAAGGGTATACTAATTTTATAGATATTAAAGATATAATTCTCTATAGATAAATTCATGATGCATCATATTTTATTGTTTTTGGCCTTTTTATGCGTTATGTAATTCGAATGTTCAACTAAAGATTTAAGTGTACATTTTGAAAATGTTAATTGGAATTCCAAATAAGTTTAAGCAAAATACACAGACCTTATTTTTGCTATCACTGCCGGCTGCACTCGCATCTTCAAATCTTGCAGATATCTCATAAGAGACACGCTCCTACTGCACTATTCAATCCTTACACATGATTGAATACTCCTATGATTAGTTTGATTTAACTTTTTTTTATAATTTTAACTTTTAAACAATTTTATACAGAGAGCAATCTTTTATCGACGCATCCTCTATCACCATTTTAAATCCACCTCTCTTTTGTTTTCAAAATCAACAAGTCTTTCAGCTCCCCTAGTCCATAGCTCACTTATTTGTTTTTTTATCACTAAAATTGTTATTCTCCAGTCTTTTAGTTACTATTTTGAAAAACATAAATTTATTGTCCTGGAGGGTAATAACACTGATTCACTTAGATTTCTATTGTATTAAGGAATTTCAATTAAGTCCTCTTTTCCTCCTACAATAGTCAATTTTCTTATATTCATGTTATTTAGCTAATTTGAGAAATGTTTATTTTTACAAATTTTACAACCTATATTATTAATTAACCTATATGTAATTGATTCTATTTTAGTTTGAGTCTTGTTTTATAGTTATTATACATAAACTCCTGATTATTTTGTTTTTGTATTTAAATTTCATATATATAATCAATAAGCAATGATTTTATGTTGGTAATGAAAATTCCCTAGCAGGCATTACTTCTTGTAAATATTCATTTCCTTTTTATACGTTTGGGCTGTGTTCCAACTATCTTTTCCATCTAGTTTCAACCCTTTGCAATGAATGAATGAATACATGGTATTCTAAACCTTTGCTACTACTAAAAAAATTATGTAAACAATGTTAAGTTATCGTTAAACTGATTATTCTTTTCTCTTAATTTAGGTTTCAAGCTATTATATGACGTTTCGTCCTGCAGAAATTGCTATGGCTGTGTTCAGTGTAATACGGAATTCCGTGACTTTGACAACCAATCAGAATTACTGGTACAGGTAATATTTACTATCTATTTAACTAATATAGTGTTGGAATTTTTATTCTTCATCCCTTTTTAAAACATTCACATTAATATTTCACCCGATTTATTCATATTTCAATCTTTTTATATTTTAATATTTGACTTGTTATTGAGTTTATTCTAATGGTTGTGTCTACTGACACTCCTTCCGTTACAATAAGACCTTTCTATTATGTTTATTTATTTCAATATATTTACAAAACTAGATGACTAGTTCAACATATATATATATATATATATATATATATATATATATATATATATATATATATATATATATATATATATAACCAAAAACCAAAAGTTGGCAGTTAGTCACGGCTGACAAGTTAAAAAATAAAACTTCAAAGAGTGGTCTTTGTTAAAAAACCCTCAAAATCGTGGGGATAGCAGCCAAAAAAACTTCACAGGTTAGAGATAAAGTGAATCAAATAGTACATTACCTAAGCTTTCGAAGAGCATTGTCTTCATTCTCAAAGGCTATAATAAACCAGAAAGAAAAAATCGGTTAACTTAATAAAGAAAACAACTTCTGAAATCATTACGACTTACTTGTAGTGTTGATTTAAAATTAAACTCACATTTCACAAATTGCAGGAAAACGTTCATCCACTAAAGATCAAAATGTCGACTAAATATAATTTCTCTCCTACATATAGTAATGAGAGCCAGGATTTTTTTCCTGTTTTTTAAAAACCAAAAGACGTACACAAGAAACGAACTGATTTTGTTGAATATCTATTTCGACATGAAATCGACTGCTGTCGAAAGGTAGAGATACGGGGGGCAATTACAAGGTTGAAGTAAAAACATTTAATAAAAATCTAAATTTCTCAGCAATACTGTTTTTTTTTGTATTGCTGAGAAATTTAGATTTTTATTAAATGTTTTTACTTCAACTTTGTAATTGCCCCCCGTATCTCTACCTTTCGACAGCAGTCGATTTCATGTCGAAATAGATATTCAACAAAATCAGTTCGTTTCTTGTGTTTTTAAAAAACAGGAAAAAAATCCTGGCGCTCATTACTATATGTAGGAGAGAAATTATATTTAGTCGACATTTCAATCTTTAGTGGATGAAAGTTTTCCTGCAATTTGTGAAATGTGAGTTTAATTTTAAATCAACACTACAAGTAAGTCGTAATGATTTCAGAAGTTGTTTTCTTTATTAAGTTAACCGATTTTTTCTTTCTGGTTTATTATAGCCTTTGAGAATGAAGACAATGCTCTTCGAAAGCTTAGGTGATGTACTATTTGATTCACTTTATCTCTAACCTGTAAAGTTTTTTGGCTGCTATCCCCACGATTTTGAGGGTTTTTTAACAAATACCACTCTTTGAAGTTATATATATATATATATATATATATGTATTTATATATTTGTATATATATATATATATATATATATATATTGTTGTATTTATAAAAAGTATAATTAGTAGTTACCACAAATTCACAATATCTCGGGACATGAGTTCAGCGAAAATCCCTTTCCTCTTCTACAGCTCATATATACCAAACTGTTCCAAATAGAAATTTAAAAAATAACCATATGCCAACATTCCACAGATCTTCCAACACTCCTTTCGTAGAAATGTGTCAACTGCTTATGACAAATCAACCAGAGTGCCACAATAGCACATGTGTGCCCCAAACTTCAAACAAGTGTATTTTCCAATTTCAATAATATTTTTCCTGCTCAGGTTTGTACTGTAATTGTTTCACCAACGCATGATGTACATTTCATAAGATTTATAAGATACTTCTATCACAAATTTAGATAAAAATATTACAATTCTCGCTAAGTATGATTTTAAAACCACACAATTCGGAGGTTTATTCATGAAGTGTCATCCATCCTTCAAAATCTGATAAACCTTAACAACCTGAAATTTTTCATAAAGCCCTCTCTTTCCAAATGTTAATTATTAATTTTTAGTTGTCAAAACTCCATCTGTCACTAACAATTATGATGTACAGGGTTAAGATTTACATCAGGGTTAAGATTTGTTTATTTTGAATATTTCTTACATATTATTATATTAAAAAGCCATCAGAACACGAAAAAATTAACCAAAACAACCAAAAACTAAATATAAAACCCTTCTTGCATTAAGCTAAATAGATAGTATCGTTCTATTAATGCAAGATAGAAGAATCTTTCAGTTACAGTAACATTTTATACAACCATGTAATAATTTAAAATATAAAAATTCCCAAAAATATTATTAACAACTGGCAAATAAACAGGAGTTAGAACTGTATGCTTTTATATATATATATATATATATATATATATATATATATATATATATATATCTATCTATATATATATATATATATATATATATATATATATATAGAAACTGTTAACAAAGTAGTTGGGATGAGGTCAATATAGGCCTAAAATTTAGTTCCTTCATCAAAACATCTACAAATTTGAACTATAATAAAACTGAAAATCTGCTTAGAATATAAAATTACTTACCAAAATAAGTTTAACATTTATGCATCCAGTACACCAAGATTTACAGGAGCAAGAAAATTCATTGAACGAATGACCGAAATATCACGTTGAAAGTCAAAAACATTTAAGAACATTAAAACTGAAATATGAAGCAGAAATGTAACGATTATTAACAACCACAATAATCCAAACACAATTAAAATGAATGTTCAATACACTACCCAAGGAGAAAGGCATCTGTCTAAAGTCCATATCGAATATCACGTAAGTTGTCAAATGTTATTAACATTGTTATATCATAATAACAATTCGCTTCACATATATAAAATTGTAATATAGGCCATTGATGACAATGTGTTAAAAAGAAGCAAATATATTCAGAGAAGAGATGTTTAGTTTCAATAAGTACATAATAAGATGTATAATAACAATTTTAGGTGGAATGAATAAAGTGGCTAATATAATTTATTACAGATTGTAATACTAGTAATTGTTATCATATTTCATTATAAAACAAATGTAACTACTCACATGTATAGCTTTCAATTTATCATTTTTTACACGATTCAACCAGTAGATGCATACCTGAAAAAAAAAGAATTTTTTCAAGAAATGTAGATATAATATACCTATTTTGAAGTAAGTAATTGACATATACACTATTTTAATGCTGAAATAGTATACTTACTAAAGGATCTTTAATGGGAAAACTCACAGGCTTGCGTATACTTGACGTTATTATTCATAACATTAGAACAGTTGTAGTATTATTTAATTAGGAAATGACTGACATTTGTGTCAAACTTACCACACTCAAATTATATACTATTATCACTATTTTAAATGAAAATGTAGATAAATTAATGTATTGGATTATTGTAATGTGTTAACAGATTTCCTAAGACAATATTAATTCGGAAATTAACGGTTTAAAACTTATATATCGACTTGTTGTATAAAAAACGCACGCTTTGTGATTTTCATTACCATCACAATAAGCGTGTGTTATTCATAGCTTACTGGTGCTTTTAACTGTACAATATATGACACTTACAGTGCAAGGCGTAGATAAGAATACTCAAATTCATATCCTCAAGAATGAGGATATGATAATTTCAGTACAATATTAACCACCCATTTAAAAATAATTATATCAGTACCTTGAGTACTTCCTGATGTACATTTTGCCACTAGAAAAAATATGTGGACATAAATTATTAGAAACCCGCTATAATATAGTTAGCAAAGCCTTGAGAAGACTTTTCCGTAAAACTTTCTCCCACTCGGAATAATTAATGAAAGCATATAAATCTCCAGATGCACTACGTAATTTCGTAAATTGGAGAACAAATGACCACTTTCCACCCTTGAAGGTGTCTCTATGTGTATCATGAACATCCCTTGAGCAATGTACAAATTTTCCGTGCAACAAATTATGTAAAACACGTGCTTTCTGACAGCTCACTTCTGTGTTAAAACGTTAAATTATTATCGCTGTAAATTCATTAAAGAGACTATAAATAATTCGGGTTAAGGAGATTAGAAACTCGTGAAACAACTAATGGGGAGAGTTGAGACCTATAGTTTATGACTTTTTCTGGAAATATTTCAACGTTAAAATCACAAATAACAAGGCTAACTTCAAGTGTAACATTGAGATCGATTGATATATGTTTTTTGCAAGAGTTTTGTGGAATGTAGCAAAAAGTACAGTTACTAGAACTTTCTAGATACTACCAACCAAATGGTGACAATAAAGATTGTGTGAAGAGACTGATTCGGTGGATCAATGTTAAATTATTAGAGTAAGCAGTCGTCTCATGTTTGTCGTCAGTGGTGATTCAATATCACATATGTGTATACCTACTTTTCCTGTGACCTATATTTGTGTTAGAGATATGTTCATACTTATGTGTAGTTAGAAACTTATTAGAAAAATCAATCATCATAGTTATTTACTATAGGAGAATTCGAATCCATCAATAATTAATGATAACATCGAATACATTATATAACATTAAATTGCAGTGAATAAGCTCATATTTCATTTTATAACTTTAGGACTCTTTTCAGTAGCCTCCTTTTTCTTTTTGCGTGCAATGCCTAGGAGTCTCTTTGTTGCTCATATGTCACGCATTATTCGTATATCTTATATATATATATATATATATATATATATATATATATATATATTATACTACAAAAACTGTATTATTTTTACTGATACTTACTTTTATAGTAGATTTAAATGTATATGTTTATTTATTTAGAATTTTTGTTTTAGTTTGGCTAGCTCAGTTTGTTTTTAATATTTGTTTATTAATTTATTTTAATTAGATTATTCGGGAGCATGAAATCCTTTTTCCCTTTGAGTCCTGGCAATTTATACTGATGTAATAGTTGAAATAAAAAGAAAACACATTATTTGAAATCAATTTAATTATCAATGCAATATTTATTTGATAAAATAATATGCGACGCCAATGGTTATATGTACCTATTTATTGATTTTAATAATATCATAAATGCGCATGCGTGAAAAAATTAGTCATGCGCTTTAGCATGAAACAAACAATTATGATACGTAAGAAGCATCTATATTATACAACACAATTTGTTGACGATGAAAACAATTTAATGGTTAAAACACATAAGAGAATTTATCTATAAATCATAGTTATATATGATACAAGTAGCTGTGGGAAGAAATTAGTTATATACATGGATAGAGAAATAGAAATTATATACAGAAGGACATAGTTATTACATTATGAAATTTCAATCACCATATTTATGCAATTACAAGATGGCGTGATTAGCGTAAGTACATATTTTAATTTATATAAAGTTCGGCCTTTTATTAAATTTAATGATTTATGTAATGAATACACTATATGAAGTCTGTTTCTTTCTTTTTTAGATCGATCATGTTTGAAAAAGTTTATCAATTTATGAAATTAAGTACTTAATTGGGATTTTGAGTTTTTACACTATTTATTGGCCAATAAATGATTTAAATACACTGACCTGTTGATCTTGAATTTGGAAGAAAGTCTCTGGATCCCAGGAAAACTCCACGGAAGCTCCAAAAAGACCAAAGTTGTTGAAAATTTCACAGATTCTTGTCGGAAAACTTGTAACAATTAACTGTAAGTATTTCTAATATTGTATTTAATCGTACTTTAGGAGTTTAAATGTCTTAAACCGGGAATATATTTAAATTTTTAGGAACACTATCACATACCCTCCTCGCTTCTTAAAACTCGCTACCGTTCTCCTAAAGCGTCCCCTCGATTTTCAACTTTTTTAAACAACACAGTCTTTTGTTCTTTTTCAGATCACTATTCAAAAGTTTATTTATTGATTCACAGTTTGTTATGTCATCTTTTATAACCAATAAGATATTGTCTTTTGTAATCAGATAATTGAAACTTCAATCACTTATCAAAACAATTTCATACATCCAAATACATTAAAATTGGTTATACTTAGATACACTTACATAGTACAACATTCAATATTATTATTGATAGTATATTCTTGTTACATTCATATCAATTATAAATATAAATTCTCTTATGTTATTTGTCTATATGTCATTATTTGTTTATCTATGAAATCTATTGGATTATATTCTATTCAATATTTATATTTGTTCTTATTCTTAAATTAATGATTATAATGAATTAACTATAGTAATATTTGTTTTCATTTCAGATGAACAGCTGTTATGTTATGAAAAATAATTCTTCGTCTTAGGCAACTTTATTTACATCATTACATTGGTTAGGCAATATTTATATTTTATGTTATCATTGAGGTAATTCCTTTTTATTATATTTTTATTGGCTGTTGTTTAATATATCTTTATTTGATATGTTGTTTAAATTAAGAAAAGTGTTTCCTTTTTACTTGTTTTCTTAAATTATGTTATTTTCATATATATTTCATACTAGCAAACTTAATTTTATAATACTACTTCTCTTATTATCTAAGATATCTGGTTCAATTCCCCTCAAATTTAAATTTAAATGATATCCATACCCTGGATATTTATTTAAATTTCAATTTTCTTATTATAAATGATTGATTTTATTTTATTCAAAAAAATTTAACAATTTTATGGCATAATCTTACTTTCTTTAACTTTGTTTCTCAAATATTTGTTCACATTTTTCCTACTATAAAATCTATTTCTTTCAATAACTGTCTCCTAATTCTTTCCTTAAAATACACTTGATTAAGATCAATGTCAATTTATATTTTTAATATTACTTCATATAATACTTCATTATTATCATTTCTTCCTAACATCCACTTATATATCAACTTATTTCTTTGTAATTACATTATACTTCTATATACTCCTCATATCATATTTCTTTTCAATATTCATTATTCAATATAATTAATTATTTCTTAAATTCATATATATATATCAATATCAACTTACTTATTCCCACCTGTATTTTCAAGTAATCTATAAGATTCTAATTGACATTAAACATTATCTCCTATATTTTTAATCAATATCATTCATTATTGTCCTTTCCTATCCTTTATTACTTACATCTTATTTCCCTATTTAAATATGTGAACTTCTATTTGATACTTGAGTTATTCTTATTTTATCCCCTCTATCCTATATTCTTTAATAGTTTCATTCTATGTAAAACCAGTATCTCTTATAAATTGTTTCCTTCATTTGCTATATATATTGATTTGCCATACTCAAATTTTTTTTTTTTTTAAAATGTTTTAATTATAAGTTTTACCTAATAAATTTTTCTTTATATTATATTATATTTATTTTTTAGGTTCTGAAGAAACAAACGTGATGAATTTAATTGGATCATCAGCTGCCAAATGGAAAACAAAACTCTATCTACTATCTAATTATCTTTGTACATTACCTAATATTAAATTTTAAATCTATCCTTATGACTATCATTTCCTTTTTTAAATATTATTGGTAACATAACATCATCTATTCATAATATCTATATACATGTTCTACATTGAACACTCCCCTTTCTAATTGTGTACCTGGATAGAATAATCGATAACTATTTTGAGCATCACTATTGTCGACTACATATGGCCCTTCAAATGGTGATAATAACTTTTTACATTGATTTTCACCTTTCTTTGGTGTTCTTAAAGATCTTACTAGGACTAAATCTCCTTTTTCAAATCTAATCTTCTTATTATTTTTGTTTCCTTTTCTTTTAATAAATCTTATAGCACTTCTCTCCAAATTCTTGCTTACTTTATCCAAAACTTGAGACATATCCCATTCTCTCTGTATTATCCATTCACGTTCTGGAGGTATTCCTTTCAAAATAAATTGTGGACATTCTTCAGTAACTCCATTAGGTAATTGATTTAAAAATTTCTCGACTTGATTTAAATTTTCTTCCCATAAATTGTGTCTATTATTACATAAAATCCTTAAATACTTAACAACTTCTTTGATATACCTCTCAGCTGGATTAGATGAAGGTCTTCTTATACTTATGAAATTCATTTTAATATTATGATTTCTACACAATCGTTTGACTTTTTCACTCACAAAGTAAGTAGCATGATCCAATATTAAGTTTTCCGGAGTTCCCATTTCTTCTATAAAATTTTTCAGACAAGATATTACTGTGTTTGCATTGGTACGTTGACAAGGAAAAGTTCTTACAAATTTTGAAAATATATCCACCATAACTAAAATATGTTCATTGCCTTGCTTGCTAGGTATTAATTGTGATATGAAATCAATAGCTACTATATGTAAAGGCTTGAGTGCTATTATAGGTTTTGGTCCACTAATATGATGATAGTTCCTTTCCTTTGCCAACTGACAAATTTTACAAATTTTACAGATTTTTTTAACCAATGATATGTCCTTCTTTGCAGTGTAATTTTCTCTAAACAACATCCATAGTTTTCGAGATCCTATATGTCCATACTCCTCATGTAATTGTTTGAGAATTTCCTTAGCATATTCAGGTGTTATTAAATAAATTTCCCTATCTTCCATCTTCTTATACCAAATTCCCTCGTTTTGAAATGCTCCTCTTTTACAAGATTCTTGTAAATTTCTCTGATCCTCCATTATTTTTTCCAAAGTAAACAAACCTTCAGTTTTTTGCAATCTATTTATACCAATTTGGAATTGTTGATCCTTCTTCTTCATTTCTGTTTCACGGCTAAGAGCATCCGCTACTATATTAGTTTTCCCAGGAATAAATTTTATTTCAAATTCATATTCCTGTAATAGAAGTATCCATCGATGTATCCTATTATTTGCATAACGATTTTTAAACATTGCTGTTAAAGCTGAATGGTCTGTTTCCAAGTAAAATTTTGCTCCTAATAGATAAAAACGTAATTTAGTTATACAAAATACTATGCTTGCCATCTCCAATTCAGTAACTGAGTATTTTCTTTCATAGTTTTTCGTTACTCGGGAAATAAAACTGATTGGTACTTCTCCTTCCTCTTGTTCTTGCAATAAAACTCCTGCTAATCTATCTATGGATGCATCTGTTCTTAAAATAAATGGCTTGTCATATTGAGGATGATAAACCTGCAAATTTTGTAAAAATATTTCCTTGAGTTCTTGGAAAGCTTGTTCTCTTCTAGCATCCCATTTCCATTTCGTTTCCTTCTTGAGTAATGCAATTAATGGAATTTCCTTATTACTGAGGTCTGGTATGAGTCGTTTGAAGTAGTTGAGAATTCCCAAAAATCCTCGAAGAGTTTTGAGATTAGTCGGTGTCTTATATTCCCTTATGGTTCTAATTCGTTCAGGGTTCATTCTCACTCCAGTAGAATTTAAAATATATCCCAAATACTGCACTTCTTTTTGGTAAAATTGACACTTTTCCATGTTCAATTTTAATCCTGCTTTTTCCAATTCTGCCAATATAATCTTCAAATGTTCGTGATGTTGTTCTTCATTTTCTGAATATATCAATATATCATCGATATAGTGCAATGTAAAATGTTCATATTGGTTCAGAACAGTGTGAAGTGTTCTTACCAATGCTGCACACGAACTCTGTAAACCAAATGGAACAACACAAAATTGATATACTACACCATCAATCATAAATGCTGTATATGGACGACTTCTTTTATCTAATGGAATCAACCAGAAACTATGCTTCAAATCCAGTTTCGTGAATATGTTAGCTCTTGTAATCCTACCAAATATCCCCTCTACATTTAAAGGACTCTCATATTGTTTTTTAGTATATGAGTTGATATTTCTGGCATCCAGACATAATCTAATCTCACCTGACTTTTTTCGGACACATGTTATCGCACTTATATATGGAGAGTTGGATCTTTCTATAATACCATCTTGTATCATCTTTTCTAACTCCTGGTATACTTCATTTTTCAGCTTGTAAGGAATGGGATAGGTTTTTATTTTGAAATTACTAATATCCTTGTTCATTTCCAACTTATGTATATACTTTGCTGCTATACATACTTCTTTGTTGAAGAGTCTTCCATATCTTGTTAATAACTCATCAATCTCTTTTCTATATTGTATGGGACAAAATTGTTCCTGTAGATCCTCCACCATTTCTAAATCATTTACTTGACATTGTCTTTCCTCTACCTCTTGTTCTTCCTTTTTGTCAAAAGTTATTATATTATCTTCACATATCATGTACCCCTGTTTATAATCAATAATCATCTTGTGATTGCTCAATTCATCATTTCCCAAAATTACATCATATTTTAAATTCTTAACTACTAATAATTGTATTTTATAAGCTATATTTCCCAAATAAAAATCTGCGACTATGCTACTATTTGTATAATATAAATTTTTATCATTCGCCCCTACTAATGATAGTTTCTTTGTATTTATCATCATAATATCATCTTTATTTAAATTGTCTACTATATCCTGTTTAATTAATGTTACCTCTGAACCCGTATCTATTAAAATCCTACAAATAATATTTTGTAATCTACCCTGGATAAATATTAAATTAGATTTTTCTACTTTTTTACTATTATTTTCATAATCTATAATAAATTCTCGAGGATGTTCATATCGCGATGAATAGATGATATTATGTACGTAAGGACGGTTTAAGCAAAATTCGCTATGTTATCCTGTCCAGGAATACACTGTTCTACCTGTATCTCCTGTCTAACCATGTTTACCTGTCTCCTATTATCATCCTCCCTATTTCTGTTTTGTTCTGGATTGTTTCGGTTTTCTCTGCCATTTTGCCAATTCCTTCCTCGATTGTTATTATTATTGTTATATTGATTTCTTCTTTCGAAATTGTTATGATTCCTATAGTTCTCAGGATATCTATTTCCATTATTCCTTTCTCGATTTCTATTTTGTTCCCCATTTCCTTGGTATCGTCTATCATCAAAGTTCCTGTTTCCATAATTTCTATTTCCATTGTTTTCATTATAATCTCTTCTTATATTTCCATTCTCTCTTCGTGCATCATTTCTATTATTTCCATTTCCATTTTGATATCTAAGAAAACCATTTCCATTTTGTACGCTTCTTTCAACTCTCTGCAAATACCTAGATAAATTGTCCATTGTTTTTATGTTGTGTAAGGCTATCGTTTCTGAGACTTCGGAATTGAAATGTCTCCCGACATATAAAACTAATTCCTCCTCCTTCATAACAGGTTCCAAATATTGTGCCATGTTATAGAGTTGCATAGCATATGCATTTAAATTTTTATTCCGATTGTAATCGAATTTCCCAAAATACAATCTTTCCCTAAAATTCGCTTGATGAATTTCACTCCAAAAATAATTCATGAATTGGTTCTCAAATTCTTCCAGATTATTTATGCTTTCTTCCTTATTACAGAACCATAATAGGGCATGTCCAGCTAACATCCCTCTAATACAAATCTTCTTCTCCATCATATCTCTCATTCCTTTGAGTTTGCTTTTAATGATTTTATTAAACACCTTCGGATGAATGGTATTTATATTCCCATCAAACTTTACTCCGATATCCATGTTTCCCGTATAGATTACCCCACCTCCATTTCTCCTAACGTTAAATTCAATTTCTTCTATGCCTTCCTGTAATTTTCTGTTCATTTCTTCCAGTTCTTTATGAAATATTAGTCCAATGTGCTCATTCCTCTCCTCACATGTTCCTGTTTGTTGTTGTACCTTTGTATCTAATTCCTTAAATTTATGTTCCGCGTTTTGCTGATAATTTTGCATAATTTCTTCGATTGTTTGTTCCCTGAATTTCATATACTCCATTTCTTTCGTTATATCTTCTGTTTGTTTTATAACTTCCGCTTGGATCGTTCCCGGTAATTTTTCTTCTATACCTTTCTCTATTTCTTGAATTTTTTCTACTACTTGATTTTCTATCTGCTCTCTAAATTTCATACCGTTTTCTTGAATTTCAATCCGTATATGTTTGTTTTGCTCCACCATATCTTCTTTCACCTTATTTATCTGCTGCCTACATTCTTCATTTTCTTCCCTAAGTTTTTTGAATTCTTGGATACTTTCATTTTTCACCTCTTCTATCTTCTTTTCCAATTTATTCATATTTCCATTAATTTTATCCATCTTCCCGTTTAAGCTCCCCTCTATTCTATTTATATTCCCATTCAAATCATCCTTCATATTATCCATTTTTTCATCCATTTTGTTCATATCTCCCCTCATATTGTTCATATCTCCCCTCAATTTTTCCTCCATACTGTTCATGTTAGCCATTAATTGTTGCATCATGTTCACCATCTGGTCATCTCTACCTGTTCTTGTTGGCGCTTCCTGTCTCCTTTCTTCTTGTTCCACAGCTTCCCCATCTCCTGTCATACTTTCTTCCTGTACATCTCCTTCTAATTGTTATCCTTGTTCCAAATATACCGCTTGGTAATCTCCCATACCATGACTTCGTTCTTCCCTTACCTCTTCTGATCCACTGTCTGCTCCTACCTGCCTTCCATCTCTCAACGTCATTCGTTTTGCCATTTTTAATTGAGTTTAAAATTTTCAAATATAACCAAAAATTTTTAACAACGCCCCACGTTTTGGGTGACAATTATTATACAAAAACTGTATTATTTTTACTGATACTTACTTTTATAGTAGATTTAAATGTATATGTTTATTTATTTAGAATTTTTGTTTTAGTTTGGCTAGCTCAGTTTGTTTTTAATATTTGTTTATTAATTTATTTTAATTAGATTATTTGGGAGCATGAAATCCTTTTTCCCTTTGAGTCCTGGCAATTTATACTGATGTAATAGTTGAAATAAAAAGAAAACACATTATTTGAAATCAATTTAATTATCAATGCAATATTTATTTGATAAAATAATATGCGACGCCAATGGTTATATGTACCTATTTATTGATTTTAATAATATCATAAATGCGCATGCGTGAAAAAATTAGTCATGCGCTTTAGCATGAAACAAACAATTATGATACGTAAGAAGCATCTATATTATACAACACAATTTGTTGACGATGAAAACAATTGAATGGTTAAAACACATAAGAGAATTTATCTATAAATCATAGTTATATATGATACAAGTAGCTGTGGGAAGAAATTAGTTATATACATGGATAGAGAAATAGAAATTATATACAGAAGGACATAGTTATTACATTATGAAATTTCAATCACCATATTTATGCAATTACAAGATGGCGTGATTAGCGTAAGTACATATTTTAATTTATATAAAGTTCGGCCTTTTATTAAATTTAATGATTTATGTAATGACTACACTATATGAAGTCTGTTTCTTTCTTTTTTAGATCGATCATGTTTGAAAAAGTTTATCAATTTATGAAATTAAGTACTTAATTGGGATTTTGAGTTTTTACACTATTTATTGGCCAATAAATGATTTAAATACACTGACCTGTTGATCTTGAATTTGGAAGAAAGTCTCTGGATCCCAGGAAAACTCCACGGAAGCTCCAAAAAAACCAAAGTTGTTGAAAATTTCACAGATTCTTGTCGGAAAACTTGTAACAATTAACTGTAAGTATTTCTAATATTGTATTTAATCGTACTTTAGGAGTTTAAATGTCTTAAACCGGGAATATATTTAAATTTTTAGGAACACTATCACATACCCTCCTCGCTTCTTAACACTCGCTACCGTTCTCCTAAAGCGTCCCCTCGATTTTCAACTTTTTTAAACAACACAGTCTTTTGTTCTTTTTCAGATCACTATTCAAAAGTTTATTTATTGATTCACAGTTTGTTATGTCATCTTTTATAACCAATAAGATATTGTCTTTTGTAATCAGATAATTGAAACTTCAATCACTTATCAAAACAATTTCATACATCCAAATACATTAAAATTGGTTATACTTAGATACACTTACATAGTACAACATTCAATATTATTATTGATAGTATATTCTTGTTACATTCATATCAATTATAAATATAAATTCTCTTATGTTATTTGTCTATATGTCATTATTTGTTTATCTATGAAATCTATTGGATTATATTCTATTCAATATTTATATTTGTTCTTATTCTTAAATTAATGATTATAATGAATTAACTATAGTAATATTTGTTTTCATTTCAGATGAACAGCTGTTATGTTATGAAAAATAATTCTTCGTCTTAGGCAACTTTATTTACATCATTACATTGGTTAGGCAATATTTATATTTTATGTTATCATTGAGGTAATTCCTTTTCATTATATTGTTATTGGCTGTTGTTTAATATATCTTTATTTGATATGTTGTTTAAATTAAGAAAAGTGTTTCCTTTTTACTTGTTTTCTTAAATTATGTTATTTTCATATATATTTCATACTAGCAAACTTAATTTTATAATACTACTTCTCTTATTATCTAAGATATCTGGTTCAATATATATATATATATATATATATATATATATATATATATATATATATATATATATATATATATATAGCATTAAGATACTGTAGTTGACAAGTAATATATAATATAGAAGAAATCGCAACAGGTGCGAACTTACCTCCGAATTGAGGTTAGGATCCATTATGTTCTATAAAAATAAACTACGGACATTCAAGTATGGAACAGTTCACTAAAAAAGTTTAAAATAGCACAATCACAATCAGATGACTAAAAAAGCCAACATCTAACACCATTTTGCAGACAAACGAAACACGATTGCTTTTTTATGGTCAAAAGCCGGCAGGAAACTGATATCAAATTCTTCTAATTTGGAGGGATTGAATTGACAGGCAATGATGCCAACCAATAGTTGAGTGGATGAACGTGACAACAAGTACCATAAGAGAATGGTCTCCGTTGTGAAAGTTCATATTAAGGATGGAAAAGAAGAATGCAGAGGGGTTGAGAAATTGCATTCATAAGAAAGAAGAAGAGGAATTGATAAATCGCAATGGTAAGAGTTTTGTATAACAACAAAACATATACCTTGGAGGACAAAGTTAAAACACAACACCAGCCAAAAAAGACAAAATCAAAAGCAATTAAGTAATAATAATATTGTAATATAGTAATTATTAAAGTAAAAATAATAATAATTATGTAATATATATATGTATACTAAAAATGTGATAATGGGTGCATCTACCAACACCAATGCACCCAAAATAAAAGATGTTTTTTGAGATATGTTAGTTATCCGCAAAAAGGGTAGTGTCAATTGAGGGAATGTGATTGTCATTAGTGGAGAGAAGGTGATAGTTGTAATCTAGGGATAGCAAAAAGGAATAAATCTCACTCAAGTGGTCTGTGTCAGTCTTTTTGTTAATTACATTGTTAGATTGTGAAATAAAAGCCATTTCTAGGAATGATCTCTTAATTTTGTTAGACTCTGTCGCCGACACCCTTACAGCCTCAAAATGCATACGATGGTCAAGATAATGAACATGGTTTGCTAAAGCGCAACGCTCCGGATGTAATCTACAATCACTCTTATGTGAAACAATACGGTTAGAAAGTGATCTTAAAGTCTGTCCAATATACTGTTTATCACAGTCCCCACATGGAACGCTGTACACAACATTGGTAAGAGAGGTCAACGGACTTTTATCTTTAACTCTAGTAAAAATTGATCTAATTGTTAGAGCAGTTTTGTTAGCAATCTTGAAATTACCATATGCCCGGAACAATCTGGCAAGTCTCGGAGTAATGTCCTTAATGTATGGAAAGGAAGCGAAAATTGGAGGAGTAGGGGTCGTAACAGCGCCAACATCCATTTGGGCCGAGTTAGGATGGCTATCAGCAGTTCCATGGAATTAGATGTGCTGAACAATAATTTATTGAGTAAAGTTCTTGGGTAAGAGTTATCCAAGAAGAGGTTGAATAAAATGTTAAGATTTTTATTGTGGAAGACATCGTTTGAAATTCTAAGGACTCTCAGTTTCATTTGTTTTACCAAGTTCACTTTCATAGAATGTTTGTGGTAAGAATGGTAATTTAAATATCTACCAGAGCTGCAAGGTTTCCTGTACCAATCGATGATAATAGTATTATTATTACGAATGAACTTAGTGTCTGAGAAAGGTACGGAATTTTCGTTGTCTTCTTTTTCTAATGTGAACTGTATATAAGGATCATTACTGTTAAAAGTCTCAAGAATCTCATCTAGGCCCTTTCTAGGAAGTGCTACGATAATATCGTCCACATACTTCTTAATCAACAAAGGAGTGAAAGAAAGTACTGGTATGACAATATCAAGCAAATCGTCCATGACATATGCTGCTAAGATAGGTGAAATAGAGGCACCCATAGGAGTACCAAAAGTTTGTTTATAAAGTTTATTATTAAAAGCAAAATAAGTGCTATCAAAAAGAAAAGCAATTAAGTTTAAAAAGGCATCCTTCTGGATGGAGCAATGGACACTAATACGTTCCCAACTCTTATCGATAGCTCTCAAACAAGCATCAAGATACACGTTACTAAACAACGAGACCACATCCAAACTGGCCAGAACATAACCATCAGGAATAATAAAATTGTCAAACTTGTCCGAGACTTCAAAAGAATCTTTAATATAATAAACATTATCATTATCGTAAGCGTTAGTCAAAATGTCTGTACAAAACTGTGCAATGCGTTCAGTAGGGACTCCTATCGAAGCCACAATCGGCCTCACAGAAAGGACTGGTTTATGTACTTTAGGTAGTGCATAAAACTTAGGGGGAACACCATTGTAACTCGTGAGCTTTTTCTTGCATGCTAAGTCAATTTGATGTTCATTATAAAGAGATTTTACTAAGTTGTTACCTTTTCTCTGTATAGAAGAGGTAGGATCAGAGGTTAACTCTACATATGAATGATTGTTCAAAATAATGTCATACGACAACTCAATATATTGTTGCCTGTCCATAACGACAGTAACATTACCCTTATCTGATTGTGTTAAGATCAGATGTGGGTTTGATTTTAAAAAAGCCTTAGATTTAAGCAACAAATTGTGAAATAAAGAATTAGAATGAGGTTTTTGAATGTAATTTGTAATTATATTGGTAGCTCGAGCCACAGTGATGTTTCTAACCTTTGAATCTGTAATGGTAGAGGCGAGGTAGTCAACGTCTGATGAAATTGACTCCATAGAAATGTCCCTTAAGATGACAGGTTCTACACTAAACTTAGGTCCCAGAGCCAAAAATTGTGAAATATCTTCTGGAATTATGGTGTTCGAAATATTTCGTATCCATGTAGATTTAGATTTTAACAACAACTTAAATTGGTTGTCAATCAGCTGATTAACCTTGGCAATATTTTTAATTTTCACTCTATGAAATAATCTATTATAAGTGACCTGTTGTTTGCTAGAAAAATTATTAAAAAAGAACACACTTGTTTCTGAGATAATTAACCTTCTCAGCGTCGTCAAATTTGATTCTTATTTACTAATTAAAGAATGATTATTAGCAATCTCAATATTAAGAAGTTTTATCCCTAACCTGTAATCCACTGTGTTACGATGTATATCCTGTCTCATCAAAAGATCATCAATCGGGCTTCGTTGCCGCAGTGATATGATTTGGAAAAACACCCGACTTTTCACATTTAAGTAGAAAACACCTTCTGTTGTACTCACGGGCCAATTTCATTTTATTTTTCGACCATGATTTGTATCTATTAACCGCTGCTTCTCCGTAGTGTGTGTAGATGTCATGATAAAACCCCATGTCTGTAAGTAAAAGGAAGATAGTCTTTGCTGACTGTTAGGAATAAAACTGGTGAATATTGGGGAAAGCAGCAAGAAGAAAACGGAAAACGTGTACTCTTAACGGAAAATTTTCAAGCTTTCGAGGATGATTGTCCTCATCATCAGGAATACTGAAATGGAAAAACAGCATTAAGATACTGTAGTTGACAAGTAATATATAATATAGAAGAAATCGCACCTATATATATATATAATTTGAAGAAAGATATTTGCCAACTTATTTGTAATGGATATTTTTGTGGGGATGTGGCAATAAGACTCCAGAGTAAATTATCTCAGATATTTATTCCCGAGCTTTCGAATAATCTTTATTCATTATCAAGGGCTATAAATAATTGGTCAATGTTATCCTTATTAATAATTAAATGAAATAACAAATACTTACATGAAATCTATAGCGAATTTTGGAAAAGTTGTAATTTTAATAATAAATTCTTTTAAACATAAATCAATGAAAAACTCAAAAAAACAATATGACAATAAACAAAATATTTGATCTTGAACTACTATAATTTTTATTTTTTTATCATAAAATAAAGATTGTTATGAATATTTTGTTCTTTTTTCATAATCTAAAAGGTATGCATAGATAACACTAAGGTTATTTCAATCTGTTTTTTTATTAATTACATAATTTTGTTCTGCAATATATGTTGTTTCCAAAAAAGGCGTTTTCTATAATTACTTTCTATTGCTAAAACTTTGGCAGATTGATAATCCATAGAATGGCCTTCATAAAATACGTGTTCCGCTAAAGCACATCTATCAGGATATAATCTACTGTCACTTTTATGAGAGGCGATTCGATTGGTTAGCGATGATATGATAAAAAAATGAAAATTATAGTAGTTCAAGATCAAATATTTTGTTTATTGTCATATTGTTTTTTGAGTTTTTCATTGATTCATGTTCAAAAGAATTTATTATAAAAATTTACAACTTTTCCAAAATTTGCTATAGATTTTATGTATTTATTATTTCATTTAATTATTAATAATGATAACATTGACCAATTAGGCTCGGTAATAAATATCTGAGAGAATTTACTCTGGAGTCTTATTGCCACAAAAATATCTCATTATATATATATATATATATATATATATATATATATATATATAGTTTATTTGACATTCTTGGGATTGAGGACCATTTTTAAAGACATTTAACTAGTAGTTGATACATTTTTATTTTACGTTTCGGTCTTTCCATGACCTTCATCAGAAATGAATTTTTTGTTAAAACTTCTACAGAACGTTTATTTGATTATTCAATATACTTTATAGACGTTTAGGATGTATCACATAACAGAATATAACTCATACCCAAACAAAACGAACATTTCAAAAATATGACAGTCATTGATGAAAATTTGTATTTGAATGAATGAATTAATTCAAATTTATATTTAATATAATATATATCGTGCTAGGTGTGGACAGAGTATGGTTTGTTGTCTACTGTTATTTAAATTATCTTTACTTGTTCTATTAGTATTATTGTATTAAATTGTAATATATCCCACTCAAATTATTTGTATCAGTTTTGGAATTGACAGTGTTATTGTTTTTTTGTATATAGATCATTTCGAGAAGGCCTTTTTTTTTGTTGTTAGTTTCAGTTTTTAGAATTTTTGTTTGTTCGTAATTAAAATTATGCTTAGTTTACATCATATGATTAGTTAATGCTGTTTTATTTTTTTGTCATTCTTATGGTTATTTAGTCTGTTTTTCAAATGTTGACTCGTTTGTCCTGTATACACTTTATTACAATCCTTACAGGGAACTTCGTACACATGACTTTTTTTATCTTTAGGTGTTTTTGTTTTTAAAGTTCTGTTATGGAAAACCTAGAGACAACCATAATTAAAAAATTAAGGTTTAACGTACCCCTTTTCTACAGGTACGTCAATGACTGTTTGCTCGCAATTCCAAAGGATAAATGTGATTATGTACTACAAGAATTCAACAAATATCATCCTAAATTGCACTTTACTATGGAAATACAAAATAACCACCAAATTAACTTCCTAGATGTTACCTTACACAATAAAGATGGAAATATAAAAACAGCCTGATTTACAAAACCAACATGGTCAGGTAGATATCTTAATTTTCTTTCTCAACATCCTATGTCTCAAAAAAAATCGGTGATTATCGGTTTAGCTGACAGAGCGATCGCTTTGTCTGATCCGGAATACCGACAAGAAGCTATACAAAAGGCTAAACAGGCATTGCGTAAAAACCGTTATCCCGAACAATTGATAAACCCTTTTTTTAAGAAAAAAATTCATAAATTCCACAACTAAACAGCTAACCAATCGGTATCTAAACAACAACACGTTAATTTCTTAACATTATCATTTATACCTAATTTAACAGAGAAAATTAAAAATGTTTTTAAACAAGAAAAAATTCAAATTAGTTATAAAGGTCACAACTTAATCAACTAAAGTTACAGTACTTTAAAAACAAAAAACCTAAAGATGAAAAAAGTCATGTTGTGTATGAAATTCCGTGTGAGGATTATAATATTTACAAAACAGACTAAATAGCCATAAGTATGACAAAAAAAATAAAACAGCATTAACTAATCATATGATGGAAACTAAGCTAACAAAAAACGAGAACTCCTCGAAATGATCTATATACAAAAAAAAATAACACTGTCAATTCCAAAACTGATACAAATAATTTGAGTAAGATATATTACAATTTAATACAATAATACTAATAGAACAAGTAAGGATAATTTAAATAACAATAGACAACAGACCATACTCTGTCCATACCTAGCACGATATAAACAATGTTTAGAAACGCCCTCGTAAAATGAAGATAAAAATAATAAATATGGAATAAGAAAAAAATAGCAACGAACTAGTAATCACAGTTGATGTATTGTACGTATCTGAATGTATTGTTTGATGATTTTTCGGCTATAATTGGAAAGTTTTTAAATGTAATGTGGGAATGGCTGTTTTTAAATGTTTTTAATCATTGTGACGTTCCAATGGAGAAAATTCCTGTTCTAAATATGGTGAGTATTGTACACAATTGATTGTTTTGTTAATGTGAGTGAGGCATAGACTTGAAAATTTTATTCTATTATACACTTTTTGTAGTTTTTGATAAAGGCTTGGATTGCAGCCGAAACGTTAAAACAAAGTAAAATAAATTGAGTATACACGATGTCTCAGAGTCTATTTTAAATATTACTAAGGACCGAATCCCAAGAAACTGCACACGAATATATATATATATATATATATATATATAACTTTTAAATATTATGGGGTACAGCCAAAATGTATGGGTGGTTAAGAAAATTCGATTTTCACTATACCAAGCTATCGATAATTTTATTATTATCTTTTTTCAAGGCTAAAATACAATTTTGTTAAACTAAAAAACAAGGTTTATGTTTTATATAAGTGAAACTTACTAGTAAATTGAATAAATTCTTGAAGGATATCAAAATTGATAACATTATTATGATTTCAGTTTCATATAATTACAAAACACTGATATCAATTGCTGAGAACGTTGTCTGTAGTATCAAGGAATAAAAATTTTTTGAAATGATTGATCAGTCATAGTTTTTTTGACTTTTTTTGATAACAGTGACGACTGACAACGTTAAGGTTTAAGGTTAAATACCTTAACTTACACTAACTTTTTTATCTAGTGTGAAATTACATCTTGTCATTCATATATTAATGACAAATGTAGATTTAAAGGTTAAAGGTTAAAGGTTGAATATCCTGATTAACACTAACATGTAGATTCAGTATAAATTTTCATTATATGATTTGAAATTCATTTAATTTCATTTAAATTTGAAAATTACCAATAAAAAATTTTTTTGTAATGACAAGTTAAATTTATTTAAAAAAAAAAGGATATGAAAGAAATTGAAACTTTATAATAACTATGTTAGTTATCATAAAATCATGCATTTTATTTAATATTCATCATCTGATGTTATGTGTAGGAAATCCGTGTCATTGTTAAAGGTTGTTGGTTTATTTTGTAGGTAAATAAGTTGAGTATATATTGCACTGACATTGTTGATATCTGACCTCTTATTCATCGATGGTTGATTTAATTTTATGTTTACTAGTTCTATGAATTCTCTTTTAGTTTTATTAGATTCTATACTCAAAATTTTAGTTTCTTTATAATTCATTCTATGTTTAGTTTCTAAAACATGTTCTGTGAGTGCACAAGTTTTTTTATTTAGATTGCAATCACTTTGATGTTGGGTTATACGTTGCTTTAGGGTACGTGAGGTCTGGCCAGTGTAAGTTAAGTTACAATGTATACATGGAATGTTATATATTACGTTAGTTTTCATTACTTTTTCATCTTTCTGTTTAACTTTTGAAAAAACGTCTCCTACCTTTAAAATATTCCTGTTAGCAATTTTAATGTTTTCATTTTTAAATATTATATTGATTTTGTCTGAAAGGTTCTTAACATAAGGTAATGACCCATATTTAGTATTCACTGTTTCATTATTATCTAAGGGTACATTTACGTTGCTTGTATGTGTATGATTGAGGTTTGTATCAATAGTTGTATTAAAAATCAATTTTTTTAATAAGGTTCTAGGATAACTATTGTTAATGAAAATATCGAAAAGAACTTTTAAATTTTTGTTCAAAAGGGTGGGATGACAAATTCGTGCTATTCTATTTTTCATGGATAGAACTAGATTTATTTTTATTTTTTCGGAATGGTAAGAGTTGTAATTCAAGTATCTTCCTGAATTTGTGGGTTTCCTATACCAATCTAATATAACTATATTTTTTGGATTACGTATCAATAAACTGTCTAGGAAAGGTATACTATTGTTGGTTTCTGTTTCAATTGTAAATTGTATGTTGGTATTATGGCTATTAAAAACTTGTAGAATCGTGTCTATACCATTACTAGGAATTGCACAAATTAAATCATCAACATATTTTTTTAAAAAAGGGATTTCAAATGGTAATTTTGGAATACAACTATTAAGTAAGTCATCCATTACATATTGTGCATATATTGGTGAGACAGAGCTTCCCATTGGTGTTCCAAAAATTTGTTTATATAATTTGTCGTTATATGCAAAAAGGTACCCTTTTCAATAAGATCAACGAATTCAATAAAATTGTTATAAGATAGTTTACAATGTATACTTATATTTGGCCAGTGTTTTTTTATACTTTGTTTAACTAGTGAAATTGGAATATTACTAAAGAGTGAGACAACATCTAAGCTGATTATAACATGATTTGGAGGTAGTTGTTTATTTTGTATGAATTCAGCGAAACAGAAAGAATCCTGAATATAATATTCATTGTTTTTACAATATGCATTTGTTAAGGTGTCAGTCACAAATTGTGCAATTCCTGCTGTGGGTGATTCAATTGATGAAATGATTGGTCTTAAGCTTAAAGTATCTTTATGTATTTTTGGTAGTCCGTAGTAATTAGGTGTTAATGCCGATGTTGATCTTAATTTTTTTAATTCTGAAGTTGAGAATTTACTACTATATTTTTTAGTTAAGGTGTACGTTTTTTGAATTAGTGTTGATATAGGGTTTGTTTTGATTTCAGAGTAATATTTATTGTTATCAATGATATTGTTAGAGAGTCTTATGTAATCAGTTTTATACATAAGTACACTGACATTACCTTTATCTGCTCTAGTTATAATAAGATTGGGATTATCATTCAAAAAAGTTTTAGTTTTATTTAATAAAAATCTCAAATAACTATTTTGTTGTTTCTGTTTGTGAAAATGATTTGTAATTAAATTTGTAATTTTTGCTCTGAAAAGATTTTTCTTTTCGTTTTCAAAGTCGTTAATTAAGTATTCAATATCAGCCAGTAGCCTATGTACCGAAATATCATTATTAGAAGGTTCAATTGCGAATTTGTGACCTAGTGCCAAAAAAGTTTTAATATCTTTAGGAATGTCAACATCAGTTAAGTTTTTTAACCAGTTATCTTGAGTTATTATTGATTTTAATTTATAGTTCTTTAAAGATTCAAGTTTTTTAATGTTAGTTTTTTTTATATTTATAAATTTTCGTTCTAAAGATTGTTTGTTAAATTGTTTGAATTATTGAAAAACAAGTTCAGATAGAGTTTTAGTGATTTTGGTTTCTAAATTGGGTATTATTTTTTCTAAATTATTGACAGTACTATGAGTATTATTGATTTCAAAATTTAAAAGTTTGTTCCTTAACCTGTTAATTAGTTGGTGTCCATATTGTCCTTGTCTACCATTATCTGTGCCAGTTAGGTATTCCATGTTTTTTGTGTTGTTTATAACATGTGATGGCATGATTCCACTTTTTCTACAGTTCAGCAAAAAAATTTTTCTGTTTATCATTTTGATCTCCTTGTTCTTCAGTTTAACCCAATGTTTAAGTTCCTTTACAACCGGTAGTCCGTATTGTATTGAAACATCTTCATAGAATCCCATCTTAATAAAATAAAGTAGAAGGGTAGTCACGGCTGAATAGTTGAAAAACTATTCAGCCGTGACTACCCTTCTACTTTATTATATATATATATATATATATATATATATATATATATATATATATATATATATATATATATATATTTGTGTGCAGTATATATTTATATATATATATATAACCATAATTCAAGAAAATTCATTCAATATATTGTAAATAAATAGGTCAAAGAATTCAAAAATTTGAGAATTGAAGCTTCGTTGTTGTTGACAAACATAAAGTTTTTATTTATTCGGAGGTAGTATTTTGAATTTGTAACTGAATCCAAATATTAGCGTAACGGGCATCTTATTCTAAAAACAACGATGATAGCGATAAATAATATTGTGCATGGCAGTGACAGTTCCTTACCAAGTGACAGTGCACCATGTCTACAATCACAGTAAGAGGTTTTCAACAGAATGAAGAAAAACAAAGGTTCAAACTTTTTTGTAAAAGAACCAGTTTATCATTATTAGTATCAACCCGTTCTACAAAATTCACATATACCACAAGAGAAAGTTCAAAAACTTTATCTTAGAAATCACAAACACAGAAATATATTCCTTATTATGAAGTAAGCAATATCAGTTTATCAAGAAACACAATTATATTGTTTATGACAAAAGAATGTTATCGTTTCACCGTTAAAATGATACACATCAAAGAAAAACAAAAACATATCTGGTAAAAGAGCAATAACATAAGGAGATTTAAAAATATTACTGCGACAAAGTCGTGGCTTATCTTCCAAAGGAGGAAAACAACTCGCCAAGAATCTTATTTGACTTTCATCGTGTATACTGTTTCATCCAAAAGTTTCTCCAAGAAAAATAGAAAACATCCAAGATATATACATAATGAATTTACGATATGTATACGGGCTGGCGCACGTACAACTGTTCGTATCCTTTGCTACTTGAACTCACAAAATTGATGACAGAAACTGTGCGCTGAAAAATACAACGCGTAGATGCTCGTTGACATATGAGAAAAGTTCTTGTTCTCAACGTGGAATTTAACGAATCTTTTCCTTATTTTAGATGCATGGTTAGTGGTTATTGAACTTATTTCCACAGTAAAATTATCATATAACTCGGATGTTGATTAAATATTAGTTGACACTGCAGTATATATATATATATACATATATATATATAATAATAGACGTTGAGCTCAAGGTAAATAATAATAATACTGATAATAATATTTATTCGTCATATTTCAAAATATAATTTACGATTTTACAAAGATATATTGATAAAGCATTAATTCTGCACATACATTCAAGATAGACAAAACAGTGCAATTAAATTTATATGTAAACAATTGTTGCCATACATATAATAACCTTATCTGCAAAAATCACCAAAAGGATACTAGCAGAATAAGTGCCACGTAATGCCAACGCGGAATCACAGAAAAAAATTGTATATGTGCCGCGTGAAGCCGACCTGGACTCACATGTTAGTCCGTCATAAAATATTATGTAGCCCCACAATGGCTCCTCGTATCCATTTATAATACACGAGAGCGTTTTTGACTCGGTCTAGAAACCGCACTTGGCCTGTGATTCTGAGAGTCTAATCCGGACTCACATCACTCATATTATCGTAATTCAAAGCAAAATAAATTCGAGTTTAATTTTTCCTAGATAGTGCTAACAAGTAAGTTAAAAGTCAAGGTAAAACTAAATGATACATGAACTAAAGTTAATTTAATACAAAAAAAATAATACAGCAACAAACTTATTTCTAACGTTTCTACTATTTTAGTTTTTTTTCACTGAATGCGTGACAAAGAGAACAGTCTAGGCCTTAGAATTTTTAACAGGCATCGTGGTGTTTGTGACTCTTCTCTGTGCTACTTGCCTTCCTTGTTCGTTTTCCATTTTTGGGTAACACACTATACATCGTCTTCTGCCAACACGACTAACGTCGCTTAGTTTGTGTTTGTTTTTCATAAGGACAGGTACGTCAATAACATCCCCCAAAAGGTCCATAATCATCTGTTCCTTGAATTTGGCATTTGTCAAGTTCTCGTTGGAAATACTTTGATGTACGACATAAGCGTTTATGAGTTTTGTACCGCTCACTAGCTCCATTTCAGTTGGTCTGATTTGTCAATAAAACGTTTATTTTCATGTGTATTCAATTACGGTCTTTAGCTTGACAACATCACCGCGTACCATCTGGATTGTCACAATTTCGTTGTCAAATTTGGCGCTTGTCTTTCCATTTTTAGATAACGATGTCTGAGTTACTTTGCACAACTGCATGTTCACCTACTTATACTTTCTTGGATATGACGTTGCTAGAATTATACTTGCGGTTCGTGCGTAGTGCACCGGTTATATAAGTTCATGAGGAAGTGTGAGAGAGGAGTAATATTTGTCAACCGCAAGAGTTCATCCTTTGTCAACAAGCCCATTCATGAGTTTCATTACCACATTTATTGGTACGCTGCTATTTCCGACATGTTTGTTTTTTTCCACAATACACGTTGAAATCTTGTGTATAACCATTTTCCAGGCAAAGTTTAAGAAGCTTTATTCCAATTTTATCGCCTTTTGCTGGCAATACATATTTGAATTTTAGTTGCACCAAAGTTTCGTCAAATTTATGCTTCAGTCTCTTAATCAAGGAAGTGATTTTCTGTGAACGGTCATCGTTTATAACAAAATAGTCGGTGAAATATCTGAAAGCGGTTCCTTGGTATAATATTCTGTATATGGTTTAAATAAAGGGCATTCTTTGACCTGAATGACTGCAAAGATGTAAAACGGCATAATCTCATACAAATAACTTTACCATGAAATCGTGCGATCTTCTTCTTATTTTCCTCTTGGCACTGCAGAGCGTAATGATTAGTCTCTTCGACATAAAATTTTACAGAAATATACGTTGGAAAAATAAAAGAGAAGTACCTACTTACCATCATGAATAAAATATCATCGTCAACAAAGTATTCATAAAATTCTAAGGGAGATTTGTTGTTTTCATACAAGTACCCACTGAAACCTGCAGAAGTATTGTCCTCAAATGTGAATTTATGTAAATTATCACCGTTGACTGGGCCTCAGGCAATAGTTGCTTTCAATGCATTGGTCACTGATGTGCCTTCTTCGAAGTCATTGCTATTTTGTGCAATGACGAATTCCATAACTTCATCCATAGAGTCCCGAAATTAGGTTTTTCTTTTTCTTTACTGTTGGATGGTACAACTTGTTCCACCGATTTAGTACTCATGTTTATAATCTTTGTGATAGCACGTTTTTTCTTTCGACTCTGCTCTTGAGTACCCGATCCATATTCGCTAGCACTATCACTGTCATCTGATGACGATGACGGTTGGTACTCCTCCGAAAGATAAACATCGTCAAACAAAAACTCATTATCAGATTACTCTTCCTCCGACAAAATTTCTTGCCAATATTTTTGAAGTGTTTCTTGTTCTCTTGCATACGACTGCATTGTACCGCGCTAATATGCATAATAATAAATCAGCGACGTGTGCCGTAGCTGCCAGTCGTGCGGCAAACATAAATTGACGAACAAATCGAGACGCCACATTGGACTCACAATGGCATCCCGTGATATAGTATATTCCGTTACGAGTGCGGAAAGTGGCACGAGAGTGAAAAGTCACTTTCGCACTAGTAATGTACAATATTTTTCCTACGACCACCCATTTTATATATATCTATATATATACATATATATATATATATATATATATATATATATATATATATATATATATATATATATATTGAACCAGATATCTTAGATAATAAGAGAAGTAGTATTATAAAATTAAGTTTGCTAGTATGAAATATATATGAAAATAACATAATTTAAGAAAACAAGTAAAAAGGAAACACTTTTCTTAATTTAAACAACATATCAAATAAAGATATATGAAATAACAGCCTATAACAATATAAAAAATAAGGAATTACCTCAATGATAACATAAAATATAGATATTGCCTAACCAATGTGATGATGTAAATAAAGTTGCCTAAGACGAAGATTATTTTCCATAACTTATTCAGCTGTTCATTTGAAATGAAAACAAATATTACTATAATTAATTCATTATAATCATTAATTTGAGAATAAGAACAAATATAGGTATTGAATAGAATATAATCCAATAGATTTCATTGATAAACAAATAATGACATATAGACAAATAACATAAGAGAATTTATATTTATAATTGATATGAATGTAACAAGAATATACTATCAATAATAATATTGAATGTTGTACTATGTAAGTGTATCTAAGTATAACCAATTTTAATGTATTTGTATGTATGAAATTGTTTTGATAAGTGATTGAAGTTTCAATTATCTGATTACAAAAGACAATATCTTATTGGTTGTAAAAGATGACATAACAAACTGTGAATCAATAAATAAACTTTTGAATAGTGATCTGGAAAAGAACAAAAGACTGTTTTGTTTAAAAAAATTGAGAATCGAGGGGACGCTTAGGGAGAACAGAAGCTAGTGTTAAGAAGCGAGGAGTGTGTGGGATAGTGTTCCTAAAAATTTAAAGATATTCCCGGTTTAAGACATTTAAACTCCTAAAGTACAAGTAAATACAATATTAGAAATACTTACAGTTAATTGTAACAAGTTTTCCGACAAAAATCTGTGGAATTTTCAACAACTTTGGATTTTTGGAGATTCAGTGGAGTGTTCCTGGGATCCAGAGACTTTCTTCCAAATTCAAGTTCAACAGGTCAGTGTATTTAAATCATTTATTGGCCAATAAACAGTGTAAAAACTTAAAATACCAATTAAGTACTTAATTTCATAAATTGACAAACTTTTGCAAACATGATCGATCTAAAAAAGAAAGAAACAGACTTTGTATAGTGTATTCATTGCATAAATCGTTAAATTTAATAAAAGGCCGAATTTTATATGAATTAAAATATGTACTTACGCTACTCTCGCTATCTTGTAATCGCATAAATCTAGTGATTGAAATTTCATAATGCAATAACTATGTCCATTTGTATATAATTTCTATTTTTCTATCCATGTATATAACTCATTTCTTTCCACAGCAATTTGTATGATATATAACTATGATTTATAGATAAATTCTCTTATGTGTTTTAACCATTCAATTGTTTTCATCGTCAACAAACTGTGTTGTATAATATAGATGCTTCTTACGTATCATAATTGTTTGTTTCATGCTAAAGCGCATGACTAGTTTTTCACGCATGCGCATTTATGATATTATTAAAATCAATAAATAGGTACAATAATATAACCATTGGCGTCGCATATTATTTTATCAAATAAATATTGCATTGATAATTAAATTGATTTCAAATAATGTGTTTTCTTTTTATTTCAACTATTACAACAGTATAAATTGCCAGGACTCAAAGGGAAAAAGGATTTCATGCTCCCGAATAATCTAATTAAAATAAATTATTAAACAAATATTAAAAACAATTTGAGCTAGCCAAACTAAAACAAAAATTCTAAATTATAAACATATACATTTAAATCATCTACAATAAAAGTAAGTATAATATCACATAAATGTTTATAATTGTCACCCAAAACGTGGGGCGTTGTAAAAATTTTGGTTATATTTGTAAATTTTGAACTCAATTAAAAATGGCAAAACGAATGACGTTGAGAGATGGAAACCAGGAGTATAGGAGACAGGAAACGCAAGGAGGAACAGTAACCGATGAACAAATATTGCAATTTTTGATCAGTATGAATGAAAAAATGGACAATATGGAGAAAAATATGAGAGAAGATATGAGAAAGTGGGATGACAAAAGAAGAAAAGATAGGAAAACTATGGTAAAAGATTTTAACCGAGTAGAGGGGAACATTGATGGTAAGATGGATAGTAACAAGGATAACATAAATGTGGAAACGATTGGTAAGGAGGACAAGATTAATGAAAATATGAACAATATTAAGGAAGATTTGAATGCGACTTTAAATAAAAATATTGATACTATGGAACAGAAAACAAATAATAATTTGAAAAAGAAAATTGAAGATATGAAACCAGAAAGTATTCAGCAAATTAAGGGAATTAAGAATTGTATGGAGAAGAATGAACAATCTAGAAGGCAAATAGATAAAGTTAACTTAGATATGGAGGATCAAAATAAAAACTTGAAGATAGAACCAAAAGAAAGCGGAATCAAAATGGAAGAAAATTCACCAAAAACTATCCAAACGGAAGTTTCAAAACAAGCAAATAAGTTAACAAAGAACATAGATGAAGTAAAAATGGAAAGTTTCATGGAAATTAAGAATATTGAGAAGAATAATCAGGAATTAACAAATATCACAGATGGGACAGAAGAAATTAAGAAGGAAACTGGAGAAGTAGGATACAGTAAATTACAAGGACAAGTAAGTAAACAGGTAAATCAACATTCTCAAGGAAAAGTGAATGAAGAAATCACAGATTTGTATGGTAGAATAGAAAAATCAACAGGCATATGTACTAGAAGGAGTCAAATCATGGATAAACAATTTAATAAAGAAATAGAAGAGATGAACCGGAGATTAAAGGACACAGTAGAAGAAATAGAAGATAGTATAAGAAGAAATAAAGGAGGTATAGGATGCTCAGGAAATTTTTATAATAATGTAGTAACAGGAATAAAATGGGACAACATGATGACTATGATTCATACAAGAGCTTTCTCTAACATAATAATAAGTGAAATGAATACTATGGAAGAATTGGAAACGCAAATTTTAATGGATTCATGGGAAGAAATTTATGAGATATGGGACAACAGAGTTAAAAAGGATACCGTAGAGAATAGACAGACGCTTCAGAAATTTATCGAGCATCAAACAACAAGAGAAGGAAGCAAGAAAAAGGTTAGAAAAAGAAAAGCAAATTAAATAATAGAACAAGAGAATAGGAATGAAATATGGAGACGAAAATGCAATTCTATGGAAAAATGAAAGGATACAGAAATGAAGTTGAAATTAAAATTTATTATTAATGAGTAACACAAGTATAAATAATGTACATAGAATTTATTATTAATGAGTAACCCAATTCTGAAGAATGTATATATGTTATGTTACGAATAATATTTAAAGAAGGAAATGATAGTCATAAGGATAGATTTAAAATTTAATATTAAGTAGTGTACAAAGATAAAGTAGATATTAGACAGAGTTTTGTTTTCCATTTGGCAGCTGATGATCCAATTAAATTCATCACGTTTGTTTCTTCAGAACCTAAAAAAATAAATATAATATAATATAAAGAAAAATTTATTAGGTAAAACTTATAATTAAAACATTTAAAAAAAAAATTTTGAGTATGGCAAATCAATATATATAGCAAATAAAGGAAACAATTTATAAGAGATACTGGTTTTACATAGAATGAAACTATTAAAGAATATAGGATAGAGGGGATAAAATAAGAATAACTCAAGTATCAAATAGAAGTTCACATTTTTAAATGAGGGAATAAGATGTAAGTAATAAAGGATAGGAAAGGATAATAATGAATGATATTGATTAAAAATATAGGAGGTAATGTTTAATGTCAATTAGAATCTTATAGATTACTTGAAAATACAGGAAGGAATAAGGAAGTTGATATTGATATATATATGAATTTAAGAAATAATTAATTATATTGAATAATGAATATTGAAAAGAAATATGATATGAGGAGTATATAGAAGTATAATGTAATTACAAAGAAATAAGTTGATATATAAGTGGATGTTAGGAAGAAATGATAATAATGAAGTATTATATGAAGTAATATTAAAAATATAAATTGACATTGATCTTAATCAAGTGTATTTTAAGGAAAGAATTAGGAGACAGTTATTGAAAGAAATAGATTTTGTAGTAGGAAAAATGTGAACAAATATTTGAGAAACAAAGGTAAAGAAAGTAAGATTATGCCATAAAATTGTTAAATGTTTTGAATAAAATAAAATCAATCATTTATAATAAGGAAATTGAAATTTAAATATATATCCAGGGTATGGATATCATTTTAATTTAAATTTGAGGGGAATTGAACCAGATATCTTAGATAATAAGAGAAGTAGTATTATAAAATTAAGTTTGCTAGTATGAAATATATATGAAAATAACATAATTTAAGAAAACAAGTGAAAAGGAAAGACTTTTCTTAATTTAAACAACATATCAAATAAAGATATATGAAATAACAGCCTATAACAATATAAAAAATAAGGAATTACCTCAATGATAACATAAAATATAGATATTGCCTAACCAATGTAATGATGTAAATAAAGTTGCCTAAGACGAAGATTATTTTCCATAACTTAATCAGCTGTTCATTTGAAATGAAAACAAATATTACTATAATTAATTCATTATAATCATTAATTTAAGAATAAGAACAAATATAAATATTGAATAGAATATAATCCAATAGATTTCATAGATAAACAAATAATGACATATAGACAAATAACATAAGAGAATTTATATTTATAATTGATATGAATGTAACAAGAATATACTATCAATAATAATATTGAATGTTGTACTATGTAAGTGTATCCAAGTATAACCAATTTCAATGTATTTGTATGTATGAAATTGTTTTGATAAGTGATTGAAGTTTCAATTATCTGATTACAAAAGACAATATCTTATTGGTTGTAAAAGATGACATAACAAACTGTGAATCAATAAATAAACTTTTGAATAGTGATCTGGAAAAGAACAAAAGACTGTTTTGTTTAAAAAAATTGAGAATCGAGGGGACGCTTAGGGAGAACAGAAGCTAGTGTTAAGAAGCGAGGAGTGTGTGGGATAGTGTTCCTAAAAATTTAAAGATATTCCCGGATTAAGACATTTAAACTCCTAAAGTACGATTAAATACAATATTAGAAATACTTACAGTTAATTGTAACAAGTTTTCCGACAAGAATCTGTGAAATTTTCAACAACTTTGGTTTTTTGCAGATTCATTGGAAAGTTCCTGGGATCCAGAGACTTTCTTCCAAATTCAAGATCAACAGGTCAGTGTATTTAAATCATTTAATGGCCAATAAATAGTGTAAAAACTTAAAATACCAATTAAGTACTTAATTTCATAAATTGACAAACTTTTGCAAACATGATCGATCTAAAAAAGAAAGAAACAGACTTTGTATAGTGTATTCATTGCATAAATCGTTAAATTTAATAAAAGGCCGAATTTTATATAAATTAAAATATGTACTTACGCTACTCTCGCTATCTTGTAATCGCATAAATCTAGTGATTGAAATTTCATAATGCAATAACTATGTCCATTTGTATATAATTTCTATTTTTCTATCCATGTATATAACTCATTTCTTTCCACAGCAATTTGTATGATATATAACTATGATTTATAGATAAATTCTCTTATGTGTTTTAACCATTCAATTGTTTTCATCGTCAACAAACTGTGTTGTATAATATAGATGCTTCTTACGTATCATAATTGTTTGTTTCATGCTAAAGCGCATGACTAGTTTTTCACGCATGCGCATTTATGATATTATTAAAATCAATAAATAGGTACAATATAACCATTGGCGTCGCATATTATTTTATCAAATAAATATTGCATTGATAATTAAATTGATTTCAAGTAATGTGTTTTCTTTTTATTTCAACTATTACAACAGTATAAATTGCCAGGACTCAAAGGGAAAAAGGATTTCATGCTCCCGAATAATCTAATTAAAATAAATTATTAAACAAATATTAAAAACAAACTGAGCTAGCCAAACTAAAACAAAAATTCTAAATTATAAACATATACATTTAAATCATCTACAATAAAAGTAAGTATAATATCACATAAATGTTTATAATATATATTGAGTATATTAGTATAGGATATAATAAAATGTTTACTATACTCTTATGATATTTAAATGAAATATTAGTAAATCAATGAAAAGAATTCTCCTCTATAACGCCTTGATCTCCATTATTATCTTTTTTGTCGAATGATAATAAATAACTATATATTGAATTTAGATTCTGAATATCATTTCTTATATTTGAACAATTATTCTCTTGAGCAATGAATGTCATTTCCAGGGAAATCCTTTTAGAGTCATTGTCTTCTTTACACAAAATTTTGAAGTTTTTCTAATCAATTATATGTTTTGTTGAGAAAACGTGTTCTGCTAATGCTGAACGTTCTGGGTATAATCTTGAATCACTCTTATGTAGAGCTAAGCGCTTAGTAATTTTTTGAGAAATCTGACCCACATATACAGATTCACATGTAGAGCATGTTAATCTATGTACAACATTAGAACGTTCAGTATAAGGATCAATTTCTTTCAATTTACTAAAAACACGATTAATTGTCAGAACATTTTCATTTGCAAGTTTTATGTTAGTTACTTCTTTTAAAATTTTGGAAATTCTAGGTGTAAGATTTCTAAAATATGGTAAAGATCCAAAGAAAGTATTGGTTGAATTTGTATCCGTTATATTTTCTATGTTATCAGTTGATAAATTAGGTTCATTAGATAACTGTATAGGATGAGGAGTGTTAAATAATATTTCTCCTACTAATGTTTTTGGATATCCATTATTTATGAAAAGATTCGATAATATATTTAAATTTTTATTGTGCATCGTATTATCTGAAATATTGATTACTCTATTTTTCATTTGCTTTATCAAATTAATTTTCGTTTTCACTACTGCAAGAATAAGGAATGTAATTACAAATTATGTTCATTCAACATTAGAGAAAACACAACCATCTGTCTTTCGTTACTTATTATTTTAAACAAAAAAATGTTCAATAGAACATACCCAAATAGTTGTAACAAGGTCTGATAGAGGTAATATTACTGTAATAATGTTTAGAGAAGAATATACAAGATTATCATTAGATTTGATTGAAAATAATAACTCTTATAAAAGAATAAATTCTTATCCTACTTTATCATTACAAACATCATGTAACAAACATGTTAGGAAGTTATTTGATTCCGAACAAATAAATATAAATACAAAAAAACAATTAACCACATATAATGGTACTATAGCTAAATACTATAGTTTACCAAAAATACATAAACCTAATTTATCAGTGAGACCTATTGTAGCTACTATGGGAATTCCTACAGAACATTTATCAGCATGTATAAGAAATATACTAACGAATGCATATGATTGCAATAATGAATATTTTGTAAAAGATTCTTTTCAAATATCACAAATACTTATTAAAATGAAACTTCCGTCAAATTATGTTATGGCAAGTCTAGATGTAATATCTTTATTTAGTAACGTATACTTGGAAATCAGTTTAAAATCTATTGAAAAAAATTGGGAACGTATTCGTTTATATTGTAACATAAACAAAAATACTTTTTTAGAAATTATTACTTTTTTATTCAATAATATTTTTTCACTTTTGATAATAAGTATTATAAACAAACTATTGGTACACCAATGGGAGCAAATATATCTCCAATTTTAGCTACACATGTTATGGATGAATTGTTAAATAGTGTTGGTACTTTACTATCTTTTCGTCTCTTTTATGAAAAAAATATGTAGACGATATAATATTGGCGTTACCTAGTACAGGCATCAATGAAATATTAGAAAAACTCAATAATTATGATCACTACATCCAATTTACTATTGAAACAGAAGATAATGAACAATCTGTTCCATTTCTAGACACCAGACTTATAAGAAGTAATGATATAATTACAGTAGACTGATATAGAAAACCTTGTAGTTCAGAAAGATATATAAACTATTTTTCATATCATAAATTTTCACCGAAAATTAATTTGATAAAGCTAAATGAAAAATAGAGTAATCAATATTGCAGATAATACGAAGCACAATAAAAATTTAAATAAATTATCGAATCTTCTCATAAATAATGGATATCCAAAAACATTAGTAGGCAAAATACTATTTAACACTCCTCATCCTATACAATTATCTAATGAACCTAATTTATCAACTGATAACATAGAAAATATAACGGATACCAATTCAACTAAAACTTTTTTTGCATCTTTACCATATTTTAGAGATCTTACACCTAGAATTTCCAAAATTTTAAAAGAGGTAACTAACATAAAACTTGCAAATAAAAATGTTCTGACAATTAATCGTGTTTTTAGTAAATTGAAAGAAATTGATCCTTATACTGAACGTTCTAATGTTGTATATAGATTAACATGATCTACATGTGAATCTGTATATGTGGGTCAGACTTCTCAAAAAATTACTAAGCGCTTAGCTCTATATAAGAGTGATTCAAGATTATACCCAGAACGTTCAGCATTAGCAGAACACGTTTTCTTAAAAAAACATATAATTGATTATAAAAACTTCAAAATTTTGTGTAAAGAAGACAATTACTCTAAAAGGATTTTCCTGGAAATGACATTCGTTGCTCAAGAGAATAATTGTTTATGTATAAGAACTGATATTCAGAATCTAAATTCAATATATAGTTATTTATTATCATTCGACAAAAAAGATAATAATGGAGATCAAGGCGTGATAGAGGAGAATTCTTTTTATTGATTTACTAATATTTCATTTAAATATCATAAGAGTATAGTATACCAATGTACTCAATATATATATATATATATATATATATATATATATATATATATATATTAACATAGAGTGAAACCAGCAACACCCTGTATACAGAATTATGAAATAATAGATTACACTACATACTTCAAGTAATTAAAATTCTTGGAATTTGAATTTTTTCTAAAATGATCTAAAAAGAAGACAATCTGTACTATTTACTATTCAATAGAGAAAGCATATAAAGGATCTAACTGTATGATAATATAGAAGATTCCAAATAAGCTTTATGAGAATATAGGTGAGATAAAAAACAACAAAATTTCCATATTTAAAAGAGAGAATTTTAGAACGTTTGTTACATATAAATGAAAATAATAACCCATTGTTCTCATTGTCAAAGTAAATTAATATTGTGATTTGTTTTAAAGAAGTGAATATTAGGGTTTGAAGGATGTTTTTAATAAGATTATATAAGTATTTAAAATATGTGAATGTAGGAAGTAAACTGAAAACATTAATTCTATGGTATATGACATTTGTTGAACGATTTGACATTCTGAATAAATACTTTAGAAAATAAGAACTGTCAGTTAGTAAATTTATTGAAATACAATTTAAGGGAGAAATATATGGGTTATAATCGTTTAAGAGGCTCGAAGCAGAATGTTTTGAAATGATGGATGGACAATCCACTATTTGGAATGAAATCTTTCAAATAAGAATTTTGATAACCAATTTTGATTGGTGGAATGCATTTAAGATATTTTTATCAGCGACAAGTAGATTGCTAATAATAAAAAAAATTGAATGGGAAAAGTTTGTTGATTATACAGTCTATTGACTAGGTACTTTTATATTTGGGTAGAAATTTTTAAGAAGCAAAATTTTTTGAGAAAAATTTTTTAAACTTTTGAAAAAACAACAATTTGGCATTAAAAATTACAGAAAGAAATACATTATACTTGAAGACTAGTCAGTAATATATTTAAGCAAGCAGAAGTACACATTATAAGAGGAAAATTGGTAATTATATTTGAATACTAACCATAAAACTTATAGATGTAATTAAGTAAAATATTGTATGGTGGAAGGGTGTCTCCACCATACCTTTTAGGAAGCTTTGGATTATGTGATTTGATTAAAATGTATTGATGTGGACGAAATGTAGCACCGTTTCTGGATATTATGCAAGTTGGATAAATTGTATGGTATTTTCCAAGAGGTAACCTAAAACAAAATAAGAACCATTTATTGATGTGAATTAATTGTACTATACAGTGAAAAAATGTATTTAAAACTATTTTAATTATATATAAAGAAGGTAGAGTAAACTTACCGATTTAGTGCAAAGAATTGAACTTTGATATTAAACAGACGCTTATAAGTTTTATCTTCCGCCATCTTTCTATCATAAACGTTTATATAACGGATGTCGTGTTATAAGATTTGTGTTAAAAGTTGCCTATTTTGAATTATATATAGAAATTGTACTTCATTCGAGTGGATGACTTTATTTGAATGAATGATCATAATAGATAATAGGTTTTCACTAATTTATGTCCTGTAAAAGAATAATGTATTTGTTTCTACAGCATTAAATAACATTTTGCTATTTGAAGAACATTGTGAAATTATTTTCTTGAGATTTTTCATTCCTCTATGGTGATTGCTCCATCTAGTTTAAACAGTTGGTAGCTTTAAACTGACATCTATGAATCGTGGAGAAGTTCAATATTAAACACAGGACCCTCTTTAAACACAGGACCCCCTTTAGAGTTTATTTGGAAATAATAATAAAGCAAGTATATTTTGATTAACAAATTTTTTTTATTCAAAGATAGAAATATTATTTGAATTTCGGCGCTCATATTAGAAATTGAAATTGTTTTGTTTTTCTACATCTGAACCCTACTCTGAGATCAGAGAGTTTCTCATGCAAAGGAATAATTATTTTACAAATAAATTTTAAATATTACAATATACCGGGCAAACAAAAACTAAGTATCAACTCAACTAAACTAAAATTAGTAATTCATAGTATCTAAACAATAATTTTAATATTCTCTCACCCAATTCTATCCACAATAACATATCGGCCCAAGGTAGGGCAAATTAGAAAAAATATATTTATGCATATTTGAACCTTCAAATTTCTCTCTCCTATTCTCTTATACCATTTATACAAATCACAATAATATATATATATATATATATATATATATATATATATATATATATACATATATATATATATATATATATGAAAAAATGTTTTCTATGACAACATCAACTTGTCACAAATTGTCATCAATTTCATAATATGCCAATTTAAATATTTTTACGCTAAAATTGTACAATGATGTTTCTTCATATAAATAGATATTATATTATTGTGAACAACTTCAATTAGAGTAAGTAAAAAGTATTTTTACTTTAAAACATATTTTAAATCTATATAATATTTATTTTGTAGATTCTTTGATAATGATAATAATAAATTACCGAAAGCTTAGGATTATCTAAACACAGTTTTCTTTTTCACATTGCCGCATTCCCCAATGAAAAAGTTATTATATATATATATATATATATATATATATATATATATATATATATATATATATATATATATATACAGAGTGGCCCAAAAGTCTGGAAACGGCCAATTATCTCGTAAACTGCTAGTCCTTTTTTTACAAAATCATTTACAGAAAATCATAAGTGTTACATATGGTTGAACTCGTATTGAATAGGAGGTTCCAAAAACGACTGAATATACAGGGTGATGCATTTGAAAAACTAAAGTTACTAATAATATAAGAGAAACAGGAAATCTGGCAACATTGCAAATATTAAATCTGGAATCTCCGTATCGCAAAATAGGTGTACCCAAAATTTTGTACAATTGGGACTAGCAGTTTACGAGATAATTGGCCGTTTCCAGACTTTTGGGCCACTCTGTATATATATATATATATATATATATATATATATATAATTCAAATTTTAATCGAAAATCGAAAATATAAAATATAAAATCGAAAATCGAAAATCGAAAATCGAAAATCGAAAATCGAAAATCGAAAATCGAAAATCCAAAATCAAAAATCGAAAATCGAAAATCGAAAATCGAAAATCGAAAATCGAAAATCGAAAATCGAAAATCGAAAATCGAAAATCGAAAATCGAAAATCGAAAATCGAAAATCGAAAATCGAAAATCGAAAATCGAAAATCGAAAATCGAAAATCGAAAATCGAAAATCGAAAATCGAAAATCGAAAATCGAAAATCGAAAATCGAAAATCGAAAATCGAAAATCGAAAATCGAAAATCGAAAATCGAAAATCGAAAATCGAAAATCGAAAATCGAAAATCGAAAATCGAAAATCGATAATCGAAAATCGAAAATCGAAAATCGAAAATCGAAAATCGAAAATCGAAAATCGAAATTCGAAAATTCGAGAATTTATTTTTTATAAATAATTAGTTTTTAGTCCAGTTTGTATGTAAATCAGATCAATAAGGAAGAGCAATTAATAAATACATCTGTAAATCTTACAGGATTCACAGGTTTGACGACTTATTGACAGCCGTGCGGAAAGTTACTTTCCGTTCTTTCGCGGAAACTAACTTTCCGCACGCGTAGTAGAGAGTGCGAAATGTGTTACTTTCCTATGTGGTCATGGGAAAAAAAATTTCTAGTTCCGTTACAAAAACCGCATTTTAAACATGGGTTTGACATGTACCAAACGACTCTTTAAACACTTGTGTTTAAAATGCGAAAAGTCACATCTCGTTTATCTTTTGTTTTTTAAATGTCAAATCAAGTGTATCTTTTGTATGTTCCGTGATAATTTTGTTGCTCTGTGTCATTTGATTTGTCAGTCGGCCATCGTCCGTCACGTTATGAATATAAGTATAATATAATTTTTTCTTTCCTGGGCGAAGAAAAAGTATAGTAAGCACCTCGTGTTAAAAACGTCTTTAGTCACTCGTTTCACAAGGCACTCGTGCCGCTTCGCTCCACTCGTGCCTAGTAAAACTCGTGACTAATAACCTTTTTGAAACTTGGTACTTAATTTACTATTCTGGTGGCTGTGAAACTCCAACCTGAAGTCACATTTAAAAAAACACATTTTTTTGATTAAAAACCGTACATTGGGATCGAAAATCGAAAATCGAAAATCGAAAATCGAAAATCGAAAATCGAAAATCGAAAATCGAAAATCGAAAATCGAAAATCGAAAATCGAAAATCGAAAATCGAAAATCGAAAATCGAAAATCGAAAATCGAAAATCGAAAATCGAAAATCGAAAATCGAAAATCGAAAATCGAAAATCGAAAATCGAAAATCGAAAATCGAAAATCGAAAATCGAAAATCGAAAATCGAAAATCGAAAATCGAAAATCGGAAATCGAAAATCGAAAATCGAAAATCGAAAATCGAAAATCGAAAATCGAAAATCGAAAATCGAAAATCGAAAATCGAAAATCGAAATTCGAAAATTCGAGAATTTATTTTTTATAAATAATTAGTTTTTAGTCCAGTTTGTATGTAAATCAGATCAATAAGGAAGAGCAATTAATAAATACATCTGTAAATCTTACAGGATTCACAGGTTTGACGACTTATTGACAGCCGTGCGGAAAGTTACTTTCCGTTCTTTCGCGGAAACTAACTTTCCGCACGCGTAGTAGAGAGTGCGAAATGTGTTACTTTCCTATGTGGTCATGGGAAAAAAAATTTCTAGTTCCGTTACAAAAACCGCATTTTAAACATGGGTTTGACATGTACCAAACGACTCTTTAAACACTTGTGTTTAAAATGCGAAAAGTCACATCTCGTTTATCTTTTGTTTTTTAAATGTCAAATCAAGTGTATCTTTTGTATGTTCCGTGATAAAATTTGTTGCTCTGTGTCATTTGATTTGTCAGTCGGCCATCGTCCGTCACGTTATGAATATAAGTATAATATAATTTTTTCTTTCCTGGGCGAAGAAAAAGTATAGTAAGCACCTCGTGTTAAAAACGTCTTTAGTCACTCGTTTCACAAGGCACTCGTGCCGCTTCGCTCCACTCGTGCCTAGTAAAACTCGTGACTAATAACCTTTTTGAAACTTGGTACTTAATTTACTATTCTGGTGGCTGTGAAACTCCAACCTGAAGTCACATTTAAAAAAACACATTTTTTTGATTAAAAATCGTACATTGAGATGTTTTACATTCATTTAAAGTTAAAAGTTATAAAGAAATATAGGAAGGCAATTTGATAAAAAAAGTAATAGGCCAAAGGGTGCGTTAAATTTTTAAACATTACGGCACTTTACCTGCTAGAAACTGGTAAGAATTACTGGGAAAACTTTATTGGGTGGAGAAAGTGAGAACACAAGGGGAACGTGTAAGGTGGACAATATTAAAGAATCAGTGGTAAATCAAAGAGGGAGTGGAACGAACACATAAATCGAATGGACCAAGAAATAATAGTCAAAAGAACACGTGATGTATTACCAGTTGAAAGAAGAAATACGGTAAAGCCACAAAAAAGATGGAGAAATAACCAAGATAATGTAAACTTCGAAATGCTGCGATAACAAATGTCATCTGTGAACCATTCGATAGTCAAAATTAGTATCAAGACCATTAATCCATTCAGTAGAGATAAAAATAGACAATTGCCCACCAAAAGGTTGTGCAGTAATTTCGTAATATGTTTGTTTAGGTTCGTATCTTGATGAAAAATCCAAGTTTGAGACCTCGGGTCGCCACCTTGGATGAAAGGTTCTAAAATATGTTTTTATTTTTCTATACACTACCCCAACGGTTGACCCTACGACATAAACCGTACAGTATAAACTTGATGAGAATAAAATTTCACATATTTTTTGTTTCAATTTTTTTTTGTTAGTTTGATATGTATGGAGTAATAGCAGCGTAAGATGAAAATTTCTTTACAAAATCATCAAATTAGTTTTTCCTGGTAAACTGGCAACTGCATGACTGTTCAAAGGATGCTTCCGTATTTCCACGCAAGCCGGCATTTCTTGTACGCACAATCAGCTCATTCCTACATTAAGAAAACTACCAATAGTTTGATTTGCACTATTGTAGTTGTATAAGATAAAAATCCTTGATCCACGAATCAAGTGTTAGTTGCTTCTAAAACTCTTGAAAATATTAGCATTTGTTTTAACCATTGTTCTGTGGGCAGGTTAATTCGAGATTCCGTTAAGAAAGTGAGTTAACTCAATTGTAGAGAATACTAGGCATATATTTACCCGTATAAAACATACGAGTAGTTCTGTAATTAAAGTATTTCTTTGACAAGAACGCGCATCAATATATTGAGAAGATTCAAAGCAAATGAAATTGAAGCAATTCATTTAGAATGACTCGATTATGGTAGCATATATCAATGAAATTTCAACTGCCGCTGGAATGTGCCTTCTCAATATCTAGTTGTTAAATAAATTAAACTAAACTTTTCAGGTGATGCGTAAGGAAACGTGTGATACTAGAACCGAGAATGCTTCTAGGACTGAGGGTGATTGAGCTAAATATCAATAAATATTCTGTATTTTTTTTGAGTTAAAAAAGTACTTGTTTCCATAATTTATATGGTTTCCTCCTACATCTAAAAAAGAGACAAACTGTAAATGTACATATATTTTGTCGGCATATAAACAAGTCTAGTTATTTCTTTTTATTAACATCATTTTCAGACATACATGAAACGGACTTTTTCGATTTTCTTCCGAGTTTAAGTCATTGATTTAATGGAAAAACTTGGACGTTATTAAAAGTTAAGATATTACCTATCCGCCGTTACTCCATAAAACAGAAAACGTATTGGTGTAGGATAAAGGGCACCCAAGGGAATATGTTCCTGTGGGATATGCTGCTGAGACCTGAAAAGTTATCTTGATGGCTAATATGAATTCTCGATGATTTTCCGGCCAGACCCCGAGATGTAACTGCTTGTGTAATGTTTTGAAGATGAAAGTGAGATTAGAGATCAGAAGCATTTTAAGTTATTTTGATTTGTACAGTTTTATTAAGGAAAAATATTTTGTAACGAAAATTGGAATAGAGATTTATTAAAAAATATGGATGAGCAAGTTTATATAACTAAATGTATATGTCATGGTTTGTTAACGCTGTTTTATTTATTTATAGTATTGATAACTTTTAAATCGATTTTCTATATATTGATATGTGCGTTCTATGCAAATATCATCATAATTATTACGGAAAATTCGTATATAATGTTCCTTTTTTATTTTTTGGTGTTTTTTGTCTTCAACTACTGAAATATTTTGATAATGTGCTGTCACATATATTTCTTCCGCGGCTTGGGACTCTTCCTCAGGTGCAATTCGACCACAGTTAATGTATTTTCATAAATAACACTGCAATGGGGTGAACAATCGATATTAAATTTGACACCACCAGTTTTTAAGCGATACTTTAATTAAACAAAAAAACTAGAACAGTTAAAAACTCTTATATATACTTTAATTCAACTATACAAAATACTGAAAATATTTTAACGCGATGGCCCAAGTTCATAAAAATTGCTGAAAATCAAATATAAAAGGACTCAGCAAATTATATTTATTCATAAATCAATAGATAATTCACATTAACTGCATATCCAAAATACAAGATGAATATGAACGCCGTTATACAATAAAAATTTCCAATTCTAGATTTCCATGAATTGAGTATAAGACAAAGGACTTAACTTGGTGAGGTTCTGGAATTATTCAGCTCTCAGCTAGGTCTTAGTTGATGGAGATTTGGAGCTTAATCCATCCCGGCCGGTTCCCTGCTGTCTCTGGTTCTAGTGATGTTAGTTAGTTCCTAGGGCCTATATAGGGGTTGCAGAGCTAAGGAAAGAAAAGAAAAAGAAGGAGAAAAAATTAAGGAAAATTTCTGGGAAGGATAGATAGAACAGATCGGGAGCTTTTGCTCCAACATATAAAAAACTGAATCTAGTTTTCAAAATAAAACTAACAGAAGTCTGTTCTATCCTATTCGCTTTGTTCCCTAAATCAACAGAAAATGCGGAATTATGATGCTGAAAAAGAATTGAAAGAAGTTATTAAAAAGTTGCTTCGAAAGAAAATGATGTTTCTTTTTTGCAAAAAAAATTTAACATACCAAATTTAACAAACGCCAGCTAATATTGTAATCTGAAATGAAAAATAAAAAACACATGGAGATAAAATATTTAAAGAATCTAACTCATCAACAAATATATGAAGCCACTACGATGTATTAACTTATAAACTTTACTGATAGGAAGAGACTCTTCCTATGTACGATATCGTTCAAATACACAAAATTTGGAAGTGAAACAAGTTTTTTAATTTCGAATCATTAGTACGACGAAATTAGAATAACATAGTGCGATGGAAATCGTAACAGCCGATCGGCTTGTTACAGTGTTCTGTCACGATTTATTCTAATTTGATATTTACTAAAATAATTGGTAACCCTGTGCATACGGTAAAGATAGGTGTTATAAATTTTGATGTTCCGGACCTGTTTGGTTTGTTAATTGATTGAAATATTCGCTTATACTTTTTTGAATATGTTATTTTTCATTTTTTCAGGAAAATTAGATTTTCAGAGTACACTTTTTGCTCTTTCATTAGCTGTATACCTATCTAAATTTAGGATCTGATAGTTGGATAGCTCTATCAATCAATCTAACAATCGATGATATGTTGGGGAGATTGACATTAATAAAAGTTCAAATATCTTGAGGATCGAATTGGTTCTATATACCATTATGTTTTTTTGTTATTGTTGATTTTATATGTGACATCATGAAAAATGAATATCGATACCTTATTTTGAAAACCTCGTAAGTACCTTCTAGGTAATTTTACAGGTGCATCAAAAAATTAAAAAATTACTTGAAGTACATTGTAAAAACTGTTTGGTGTTGAAATTTTCTTTATATGTATTTAATCCGCAAAACAACATATAATTGGTATAGAATTTAATGAAATTTAATTATTTTATATTTTACCATAACTTACTAGTTTTTCGAATCAATTTTGGGAAACAAAGTGATGTTTTTGTTCTGGTAGCTACAGTTATCACTATAGGCAATATTTCTTCATTTAATATGAATTTGCAAATTGATGAGCAGTTATATCACCTTCTCCCTCATGCCATAAATAGCAAACCCTTCATGATTCTTCATATTGGAGACTGTGAAAATTTGGACACATAATTTGCGTTTATTATACAATGAAGAAACGTTTGACTGTGGTGAGAGCAGTACCTTCTGTAAATCCACACAATAAACATGTTTAGCTTCCATCTTGTCTCTTCCTTTTCCCTTTTCTGGCATCTCTTTTTCTTTTTTGGTGCTCCAAGAACACCTCTTCGGCAAGATTATGAGTCTTATAATTGGTGCAAACATCGCACTGATCTTTCTTAGGAATGTAAAAACTAAGATCTAATTTTTCAAATACCATCGCCAATGTTTTGATTGAAACTTTATTAACATGTTGGTCTACTCGCTTAGAGAATTTCTTGTATTCTTCAAAAAGATCAGTTTTTGATTGCCAAATGGGTTCGAGGTAAAGTTTGTTACTCCTTGATCGGCAAAAGCGGCTTTCCATTTTGGGCAGATTTTTGAAAAACCTAATCATCATTTCCTTTGCATTGCTTCTTGGTTTTTGGTTTTTTTGTTTCGCCATTATTTAATGTAGATGCCGGATTTAATTCTGTTTTAGTCCAATTGTGCAAAGACCATTCGCCGATGCCGAATGTGTACAGAAACATTTTTTTGCACACTTTGTGAGATAATCCATTCTTTTTTAAATTCAAAACAAAAGTGGAACTCCTTCTTGATAACTTTTCGGACTTCTTTTCAACTGTAGGCAACACATCCACTAAACCGCGTATAAATTGCTTCCGTTGTTCCCAATTCAGGTTGGTCCAAAAGTCGTCAAATATTTTTTGGCGATTTTCTGATGAAAATTGTTTACATTTTATTGATTTTCCTTTTAAACTCTGTTTGCAGTCACAAGGTGGCAATATTTTTCGAGCTGGTCTTGGTTTGTTGAACACAGTTTTTCCATCTTCAGAGTTTCCTCTTCCTTTATAATCCATCCCACTCATCCTTTTATATTTGTTTTGATTATAATCCCCCCTTCTTCGTTGTTTGGTAACTCTCCGTTAAAATAATTTGGGGTGTTTATAACATCAAGTAATGTTTCAGTCTGTTTTTCATGTTCCTGTTCTATTGTCGTTATTTGTTTGTGGGTTAATTGTATCTAAAAATGACAAGTCTTCAATAGAAGACATTCCGTCCTCAAAAGGTAAAATTAGTATGTTTTCTGAAGCTGCTACTTCATAAATGTTTTCACTTGAATTCAGTTCCTTATTTAGAATGGAAATATTTTAATCAAAGTGAGATACTGTCAGCCCAGACGTAGGACATAATGTATTTGAACTGTTTTGTTCATTTTCTTTGTTTTCTTCAGTTGAACTTGTATTTTCCAATAGTTGAAATATTTTCTTCATTCTAGAACTCATGTCTGAAACGATAAAATTTATTATGAAAATCTCGCAAGTTTTACTTTTTTTTATAAAAGTCGTAAACGATTCTGAGGTTTTTTACCAACTAAATTATCTTCTATGACACTTACACTATCTCTACATTTACAAAATGCATTATTGTCAGCCCAGACGTAGGACGTAATGTATTTGAACTGTTTTGTTCATTTTCTTTGTTTTCTCCAGTTGAACTTGTATTTTCCAATAGTTGAAATATTTTCTTCATTCTAGAACTCATGTCTGAAACAAAAAATTTATTATGAAAATCTCGCAAGTTTTAATTTTTTTTTTAAAAGTCGTAAACGATTCTAAATTATCTTCTATGACACAGAGGGATCCGAGAACTAGGCGATCCGGAATTTCTACCTCCTCCCCATAGAATCTACATTCGTCAATTCCTGCTAAACTTATTTTGTAGGGAAGTCCGTGAGGAGACGTAGCTGATTTTTAATGAGTTCCCAATTCTAGCGGTGTCAAAGCTCCTCAGGAACAATTTGTAGTGATACTGCCCGGGAAGGCACTACCAGAATGCTTCTCTTCCGGTTTCCTCCTTCTTCCGACACGTTTTGTTAAAGGAGCATTTTCCTACACCACAGAAAGGCTCCGGGCCAATAATGAGCGTTTGTGCTAGTTTACTGGCAAGTGTATGTGCCTCTTCTTTTCCTGTGATTCCCTAGTGGCCAGAAACCCAGACTAAAGAGACCCTGTTATTCTTGCCTAGTCCATTAAGTCTTTTTCGGTACTCCCATACCCTCTTTGAGTTATGAATATGGGAGGTCAATGCTTTGGTAGCTGCTTGATAGTTTCTTTCTAGATTCATTTCCACGCATCTTTAGATTGCAAGTATATCTGCCTGAAAGATGCCCGGACAGGATCCTAACGATAATAAGTATCTGGTGCCAGGCCCGAATACTCCAGCGCCAGCTCCTGAGGTGGTTTTTGAACCATCTGTGTACTATCTAATGGTGTTTTATTTGTGAGTTTGGGTGGTATATTCCCTTTCCCAGTCTCTGCCCTTACTTTTCATGGTAGTGAAGTTCTTTTCGATACTCACTTTCTTGATCGTTTCGTCACTGGGAAGATTCGCTGATGAGATGTCTTTTGTTAGAGAGAACCAAGCTCCCTGATTTCTAGTAATCTCTTTGCCTGAACCTTCCCTAGTTATTCTAAGAATTACCTTTTGCGCGGATCTTTCTATCACCAGATGTAGAGGTGTGAGATCTGTAATGATCTCAAATGCCCTAGTTGGGCACGTTCTCATAGTTCCACTGATGCACATCCAGGAAAGCTTTTATATTTTATCGAGGGTCATCCTCATGCTGCTCTCAATTGCTTTGGTATGACAGATTATTGCCCGATACGTAATTGCTGGTTTCACAACCATGGCGTACAGATATCGCTGTATTTTTGAGCTACATCCTCAAGTCTCATCAGCCAGACTCCTACACGCCATCAATGCTTTACCGCTTTACTAGACGTTATTTCAAAATGGTCTTCCACATAAGTTTACACCTAGGGTTATCCCTAGATATTTAACTTCAGATTTCCATTCTAAGATTATCCCGTTTAAAGATAGGGGTTTCATAGCTCTAAGGGTTCTTTTACGGGTAAATAGAATGACTGTGGTGTTGTTGTTAGTATGTAGCCCTTTTGACCAGCATCATTGCTCAATACTTCTGAGGCCCTTTTGTATTAAATCACACAAGGTGCTTTCGAACATGCATCTGACTATTAGAACTATGTTATCAGTATAGCCCATACATTCCAAGCCCAAAGACCAAAGAATGTGAGATATTACACTCCCTTGAGGTGTCCCGCGAGTGGCGGTGGAGGTTGTTTGATTCCATATCTGTGTCTTAGCTATAATCATCTTCAACAACGCATACATACATTTTACGATGGTTTCATTTGCTCCTCGCCTTTGTAGTGCTTCTTTGACATAGATATGACTTGTGTTATCAATGTCAAAGGAATGCGCACATTGCGATTTATTTGTTGTTCAGAGTTCTCTGGATGACTTCGGTCAGCTGATACAGAGATGTCTCCGTTGATCGACACGCTCTATAGGCATCCTGATATTCATGAAGTGGTGTATTCAACAGATTCTCCATTCGTATGTAGCTATCCACCACTTTCTTCATTGTTTTTAGTGGAAACGATGCTAGGGAGATAGGTCTAAAAAATTGGAGAACGGTCCTATCTTTTTTCCCTATTTTTGGTATTACGGTTACTCTTGCGCTTCTCCATTTTCTAGGATTTATACCCACTGCTATAATGGTTCTTGTAATCTTCAGCATGCGAGGAAGACTCTCTCTTTTCGTAGGAGTCCTGGATATATTCCATCCACATTTATATGGTTGAAAGGTACTTATTTCCCATTCCAACCATTATCTGGTAAATATTTTCTTAGCAATGTCCCAAACCTCTTTCCGGGATTTTTTGATGTAATTCATTGCGCGATTTCACTGCTGCTTATAGATTTATTGCCTGGAAGGTGGGCTCTAAGAAGAAGAATCGATCGTTCCTCTTCACCTTTTGTGTATGATCCGTCTGGCTTTTTCAGCAACATTTCCCCCACTTGCCGTCACCTCTTATAGTGTGGCCACTGTGTGAATGGAAATGATCTTCTCACAAAAGGCTTGAGAATTAAGCTTTTTACCTTCCTGATCTCTTTATTGTACTGAGCAAGCTACTCAGTGTAACCCTGCCAATTTCCTTTACGTTGGGTCCATTAAAGAGCCAACGGACAGATGTTTGACAGTCTCTCATTCCACCAGAAAGACAAATGGAATGAAAAGCTTCCATTATTGCCTCACTGATCTGTTTGAGTCTCTGATTCAGGTCGTGGTGCTGATGATTTACCCCATTTATTTCGATCTGTTCCAAATTGTCCTTCAGATTGGTCTTGTAGAAAGACCAATCCTCATATCTAGGATTTCGGATTGAAGGAATTGAGGTGGTGTATCAACCTCTATTCTAAATTTGATGATCCTATGGTCGTATATCACCCTCCAATATTTCACATTTTTCCTAGCAGCAACATTAACTATTGTTACGGCCAGAAGCTCTTCTCTTGCTCTCGTGACAAGGTTATTTGCTAACATATATTCTAATAAACACTTACCTTTGGCATTGTTGTTTTCCATACGGTTCAGTGTGCGTTGTCACAGCCAATTATGATAGGCAGCCGTCTGCTGTTGTTGCGTCCCACTAGCTGTTGTACTTCCACCAGCGGTGTCTTCGACCCGTCTACGTGTTAGTCGATACCCCCAATGTTGAGGTGAGCCATGATTGGTACAAGGTCCCTTGAACGTGACGCATCATAGTGTACACAAAGATGTTCATTCAGGAAAAATTCTTCCATCCAACGTAACTGACGTAATTTCCAATGATATTTGGTAGAAGATCGAATTCACTTAATTTTTCCGAATAAAAATTTTAAACCAGTGGTTCGAAGGTGTACGTGTTCCCTTTGGCATTGTTGTTTCCCACACGGTACAGTGTGCGTTGGCATCACAACTAATTATGATAGGCAGCCGTCTACTGTTGCAGTGTCCCACTAGCTCTTGTACTTCCACTAGCGGTGTCTTCGGCCCGTTTCCATCGAAGTAGGCGGAGGCAATGTCGATGTCTCGGTCGATACCCCCAATGTTGAGGTGAGCCATGATTGGTACAAGGTTCCTTGAACGTGACGAACCATAGTGTACACAAAGATGTCCATTCAGGAAAAATTCGTCCATTCCAAATAAAAATTTTAAACCAATAGTTCGAAGCTGTACGTGTTCCCTGTAAATAAATATTGTACCCTATGAATGGACATAGTTTTTCATAAAAAGCCTGTTACTTGAATATTTCTCATAAACTATTTTTCAGGATATTTTAAGCAGTCCTTTCCTTTGAAACCGTTCATAAATATTTCATGAAAGCCCGTTCGTTTTCAAAAAAACTTCATTACGAAGATCCACTCCAAAATTATTCCCTTAAATCGTGTAGCTATTCCCCTAGATAATCTTTCTTAGTGTCCATGTCTGAAAGCCTTCTCTCTTTGTATTGATATAATAAAGCTATTGTTGGATGAGTGAGGTAAATATTCGGAAACTCCAAAATCATAAATTGATGATAATTTGTTTCTCGTGCTTCAATGCACACCCCATTCCAACCATATAATTTTTGTTCTTTTTGACGTCTTGCCCCCTTTTTGCCAACCGAAGTATAAGTGAATCCAATGCTACATTATTTTCAACAAAAAGAAAATAACATAAATACACGGAAATTGGACGGAAATGTAATGATTGAATGAATTTGGGAAAGCGACGCGAATTGTTTTTATTCTTTATCTTTGGCTATGGTTTTGCAAAAATTAATTAAAAAGAAAGGACTTCAATACTTATAAATAATATTGTCAAATTGCTTCACATGATACTCACAACATAGCTTCATGGAGAAAGGAACATTTTCTGAAATTTCAGACCCTAACTTTATCATAAAAATGAGGAATACGTACAAAGTTAAATCTTAGAAAGGGAATTACATATAATGTTAGCATTGCTTTTTTCCATCTACAAATTTTGTGTGAACAGAAATGTGTAATAAACATATAAAGAATGTAATAAAAAGGCAAATTCTGATTGGTAATGAAAATAGACCCGTGACTTCCTTATCATAAGAGTCGTTAAGAAAAATGTACCAAATCTGAACATCTCATGAAATTTTATAGAAATTAGCAAAGTGAGCCAATATATTTTCCTATAACGCCATGGACATTTGATAGATGCACCCAACGCTTGGTCATGGCGGGGTCAATTCCTTAACGCTACTGTCTTATTGTTGAGTGTTTTCATAAAAGAGAGCATATATTTGGAAGAAATTGAAAGCTAACATAAACCCGAGCATGAAATAGTTCATACCGCGAATAATTTTTTTGAAACCATTGATCTGCCAAAACATTCAGTTTTCCCTGTTAAGATAGTGCCAAATGTGTATTATGAAAAATGGAGACTATTTTATCGATCTGCGAATACATCGAAATTAATTCATGTGCTCGTGGTGCCATAATAATAATTCACAATATGCGATACTTTTCTCTTGGACGTGTTAAGATATTATGTGGATTGACAATGAATTGAATTAAAATGATATGTAAGTCCGTTTCACAAAATGTCCGCCTTTCCCATACCACTGGACTGATGAAGAGCGAGGGTTCAAATCTGGATTTCTCCTGACAACGATATTACTTTCCCCAAATGTTCACTCAGGTACGTATCTTAGGTCTTACTAAGAGTTATTGGACACTTTTTTTGTCGAAATTCTTAAATATTCTCACTTTTTAATACTTTTAACCCAGTTAATTATAATCTTGTCGCGTGCTTCATTATCCGCTTCTCTACTGTCTTTTGTTTCAACACATTTGATATTTCACATATGTATCTCTTAAAATATACCTTTTTAATTACAATTTATTTAGATGAACGTTACTAAATAACTTGATTATGATTCTTACTGTTGTTCAATTCCACCAATTGAATATGTGAATGTGTCTTATTGAAAACATTTAGCTTTGAATCTTAAATGGATTAAATATATATATATATATATATATATATATATATATATATATATATATTAGTAATGATTAATACAACTTCTCCTCTATTTTAGATGAAGACTCTTTCCAGTAGGAGTACTCTTTAAGAAAATGATCATAGTACCATCATGTATGTACACCTATATCATATATATATATATATATATATATATATATATATATATATTAACATAGAAAGGAACCTACAACACTATGTATACTATAATATATATATATATATATATATATATATATATATATATATATTATCAGAAACCCAATTACCATAGTATATGGTGTAGGGTTGTATACTATAATATGGAATGAAATACTAGACAATATATGTAAATACAAAATTTTAGAATTTAAATTACTTTTTAAATCGTCCGAAATAGAGACAATCTGTATCATTCATCATTCAAGAGAGAAAATAAACATGAATTGAACAGAAGAAACATGAAGGAAATTTTCAAAGCACTTTGTAAATACACATATGTGAAATATATAACATGATTTCTAGCCATTGAGAGAGAGCATTTTGAACGTTACATTATATAAATTATAACAATCTATTTCTCACACAGTAAGAGTAAAAACATTATGATTGGTTTTCAAAAATACTAATTAGATATTGAAAGAAATTCTCTGGTAACATTAGATAATTATTTAGTATATGTCAAGGTAAAAAGTCGAAATAAAAATAACATTAATGGTTATAAATATATGACGTTTGTGAAATGAATTGTCATTCTGAATAGATCAAATTGAAATAAAACGATCTGTCATTTCTAAATATTTTGGAATCTATTTTAAAGGAAGTAATATATAAAATTTGATCATTTAAAAATATTAAACAGAATGTCCTAGAAGGATAAATGAGGAATTTGAAACTTGAGATGGGATTTGTCAACAAGAATTTTTATAGTCAATTTTGATTGGTGAATCAGATTTGAAATATTTTAATCAGCGGCAAGCGGATTAAAAAACTGAAAAAATTAAATGAAAAAAGTTGTTGATAATGTACACTATTCACTAGGTAGAATCTTTTTTGGTAGATTGAATGGGTGAAAAGCAAAATTTTTAGAAGATAATTCAAAAACTGTTCGAGAAGCAGCCCATTGGAGTGGTAACTATAAAAGAAATACATTATTCTTAAATATAACTAAACAAATTTATAAATCAACCTGATAAACATAGATTTAACAATACATTGGTAAAAATTGTAGTATACTAACCGTAAAATTTTATCTGTATAAGCAAGTGAAGTTTTGTATCGTGGGAATGGTATCTCCACGATACATTTCAGAAACAGCTGGACTATGGAATTCCATCTAAAATGTATTGATGTAGATGATGTATAACATTAATTTTGGCTATTACCCAAGCACGACAGACTGTGTGGTGTTCCAAGAAGTAATCTAAAAAACAATCAATGAGGTGAATTAGAAGAAAAAGTGAACAGGTATTTAAAACTATTTCATTTAAATAGAAAAAGGTTACATAAACTCATTTGTGTTGTGTAAATATTTGAACTTTGATATTTCATACACTTTGTCCATCGTTATGTTCGCCATCTTATATCATAGAGAATTTTGTAAGTCCGTCCGATTTTAAATGTGTATATAATTTTGCATAGTTTGAACTTACATATACGAGTAGTAATAATTCATTTGAGTGTATGTGTTTTTGAATGAATGATCATCGTAGATAGGTTGTTTTTTATGAAGTTTTTGTAAATGAGTAATGTATTTGTTTCTCTAAATATTAAATAACGTTTTTCATTTAAAAGACTTAAAATTGCATTGTTGAAAAATTTCATTTCTCGATGATTGCTCCTTTATTATTTAATAGCATTATTGACCAGACGTTTCTCAATTAGAGAGGGGTTTTGAAGTCAAATATACAGGACTGTTCTAGGATTTTATAAATGAATTAAAAACAAGTATTTTTGATTAAAAATTTTTTTATTTAAATACAAGGATTCTATTTTTAGGCGCTTATAATTAAAATTGAAATAGTTTCATTTCACCACATGAACCCATCCTGAGATCATAGAGTTTTCATGTAAAGTATAATTATTTTATGACATATTTTAAATTTTTCTAATATACCGAGCAAACCAAAACTAAAAATTCATAACAACTAAACAATAACAATAATAATTAGGGGTTTATCACACCAAACTAAACCAGTATTATATATATATATATATATATATATATATATATACCTTCTTAAATAATTTATTTTTGTAATTCTTGGGTTTCAGGTAGTGTAATTAATTAAAACATTTTGTTGTCACTGACGTTTCGACCCTGGGTTAGGGACTTTGTCAGAGTTTATTCTTGATTGAATCAAGTTTCTTTCATTGTTCACAGTTTAGAATTAAAAAACACATGTACAATAGGTAGAAAACAGTCATAAAACACACATTTACGATATTACACAGGGGGAGGTACGAAAGTTGTAACTATATATCAATAAAATTGGAATAGAACCATAATCAATTCATATCGGGTCACTGGACATAACAGGACATGAATATCAATAAAACTCATATTTTATCATTTTAGAAAAAAAGGTTCAAAATAATATCATATACTTAAAAAAATTACCTGTTTTCCTATAACGCAGTCTTAATTAATTTTAATATTCTTCATCATTTTAGTTACAATTTTACATAAATATTTATACCCTGGTAATAATCTTCTTAACGTACCTATCTAAAAAAGGAAACAAATTAATTATTTGTAATAGGTATGATAAATTAGAAATTTAGAGTTAATGATTACTTCAATTTTTGTTGATTAGAATTTCAATGACATAACCTTTAAACAATATTCCTGATGTCATGAGTTAAAACAGGCATGGAATGTAAGTATTGGAACTATTAAACATAGAGTATGGAAACTAACAGAGAATGACAGATACTAAGAGTACATTGAAGAACTAGTTTCATAAGGCAATATTTCTTCGCACCCGTCTAGAAAACGAGCCAAAGGCGAGTTTTTTAACGGAAGTGCGATGACAGGCCTTATATAACAAGTTTTTTAGTCTACGTTTTTTTCTACGGTTTTTGTGTGCAAAAACTAACTACATTTAAAAGATAGTATAATTAAATCGATTTTCGGAATTTTGTATTCATGACGTAGCGGTTGGTAATGCTGATATTAGCGTCAACTTTTGACAACATTTGAAAATCGAATAATTGTGTCAATTCGCAATAATTTTGTGCTTTTTATTTTATTTATTCGTCTACCTGCCTGAAAAATCGTGAAAAATCAAGAAACCATGAATGAAACCTGAACTGTTTGTTGCAGTATTTATAGTTCAATTATGCACTATTCCACGATTAAAGCGACCCTTGGATTAAAGTTGGATTATGTTATTCGTGTGCTCGATTTTTCAGACGACGAACGTTGACGTTCCGTTGTTAGTGTTACCAACCTTGATGAATATAATATGGCGTTTAGAAAAGTGCTTTCTTCTGACACTCAACGAGTTTTTATAAAGTAATCATTAGAATCGCATTGTAGAAAAAAAATTTAAGAATGGTTCATATAAGATAGCTTATAAGGGTTACATCTATAGATTTTATATAATTCAATGAAGATCTGATTTATTAAAAAGACTGTTAAAATACGATTTAATTGTAAACTAGTATGTAGTGAAATGTTTTTTTAAAGCAACAATAAACGATTGTAGACTAAAAATCTCAAATAAAACGTGGTATCACAATATAAAATTTTAAAATTAATAATTTGACAACAAATCTATAGACAGGTGAAATTTTACACAGAAAAAAGTTTTCTAAAACAAAAACAAAGAAGAGTTGGGTTGTTGAGAGGGGAGCAGGAGATTGCGGAATGAGAAATTAATTAGAAGATAAGGTAAGAAAAATCCATAATTTCGAAAAGAAATCGAAGAAAACATTAAATTATTACTAAAGTAGATATCTGGGTATGAAATTCATCTAATTAATTCTGTGCGTGGAGAGTTATCCTTATTTCAAGATTCTCGTGGCTGCATCCAGTGGAACGAGAGAACGGACATCTTGTGCAATGAATTTAACATGGCGGTTCGTGAACATTTTCGTTAAAAATGTACATCTAAAAAAAGAAAGTGTAAATTAATTGAAGAAAAAAATCAATTGAAAACTTTTCAGACATATTAAACATTTGAATTAAACATAATTACTTAATTCAATATCATAAAAAGTGATGAATATCTCTAAAATTATAAGAGTGTTTCATTGTAGATAATTGTAGTTAAGATTATCATAAAAAGTTTTTGTAACCATATATGTAATTCTTCTATCTAAAGCTTCTTAATAAATTATACACATTCACAGCAGTTCAAATAAAAAATTTTAATCACTTCCTTTCGTTAACAATACCAAACGCAGAGATAGGTGAAAATTATTTCGAATGAGAATATTACCCTGACTGGAAACCAGACAAGACCATCTGTGCCAACTCTGATAAAACCCATAGGCGTATATATACATTATTTGAAGTCATTAAATGAAAACATTCGATAAATCATACACAAATATTATTTTAAATCTTTGACAAAAGGAAAAAAAATTATATAATATGTGAAATTAAATCAAAATTAGAATAACAATTAATAATAGATCACTACTATTTTTTCATATATCACAATTAAAGAACATAACATGGAACATATTATGGAACACGTATTGATTTACCGTACGCAATACGTCAGGGTCTAATGACAGACATATGTTGGATTGATGTAATTTTACAATAGGATGTGACGTAAATAATAGAATTCCTTGCCAACATAAAATGGATAGTAAAAAAATCTCAATGGCACAGGACCAATTGGACAGGCTTATTTCAGTAACATTTCTGCATAAAACCCACAATAAAAAATCAGATACAAAAGTAATAGAATGTATTGAGATGTACAAAAAACCAAAGTAACATTTTCTGGTAAAATTGTGAATTTTGTTAAATAAATGGTTTAATGTACGATTTAGAGGAAAATGTTGAATACAAAAGTTGTAGAACGTAATAAGGTCTATAAAAAAGCTCAGTAGCTTTTTCGCGTCAAATGAAAAACAAAGGAAATACGATTTTTTTTCAATTTTGACAGGCCGCCATTTTGTTTTTACTAGGACGATTTGGCTCATTAACGAACACGTCCAAGATTTTGGCCCAACCGATTTTTGTAGCGAGTTTGATTTCGATCTGTCGAAAAATACGCCGTCTATCGTGCTTACAAATCCCGTTTTAACACACACATATATATATATATATATATATATATATATATATATATATATATATATATATATATACTAGCTGACCTGGCGGACTTCGTACTGCCTCAATCGATAAATAAAAGACCTAAACTTTTGTATCAACCTGGGGTATCAACCCTGAAGGAGGTGAATGTGCTCATGAAACTCAACATCTTTCCCCAAAGAACATAGGTCGAAATATGAAAAAAAAATTTGGCCCTCCCTTACAAAACTGACTACCAGCTGATTGATTTACTATGGGAGGGCCAAATTTTTTTTTCATATTTCGACCTATGTTCTTTGGGGAAAGTTGTTGAGTTTCATGAGCACATTCACCTCCTTCAGGGTTGATACCCCCTTCCATTACACGCTGTATATATATTTTAGTACAAACTTGAATATTATAAAAAAATATTCTGGTATAATACCTTGAAAGTGGGCATGAAATTGTCCTGTATAATATGTGTAGCGCCAAATGATGTCATCTGGAAACGGTTGTTATATTTCTAAATGTTGGCCAAGAAGTGCTTAGAGTCATTTCCAATCCCAGAAACTAAAGAGCGTAAAGGATCTGGTGGTGGGACCAATTGTGGTAATTTTACTTTGCCTATAGCACAACATAATCCAGTAGATTCACCAGTGTATTTTAACGCCTCACAATATTTACAAATTATTTTCATTTCCCCAATTGTTACCGATTTGTCGGCACAAAAACAATTGCCGGATCATAGTGGAATGCAGCTAGTTCAAGAATCACAGGAGCACTGCGTCTGCGGATTCGCTCAATTTCATTATGTCGTGCTCGCTGTTGTTGTGTTTGATGTGCACGAACTCGATGCATTCTAAGCCTATCCACTTCATTGTCACTCACTAAATAACGCAATTCTGATATAGCAATACGACTATTTTCTTGATCTGTCTCTGGTCATCAGTGCGGTTAGCACGTGAGGTAGCTCTTCGCACATTTGATTGTCTGCGACGACCTAAGTCAGGTCGTCTTCTCCTTGGCATCGTAACGTAATTAATCAAAGTGAGAAAATTTCTCGATCACTTAACAGTAACTTAACAGTAAAGTGTCACTATCACAAAATATCACCAAAAAAAGGGCACACTACTTGGAATGTCACTATCAGAAAGGATCACAAAACTAAAGAAAGTTCCCGCGCACGTAGCGGTAATCGTCACTCACAAAGATAGAAGGATGCACTCATAGAATATCGTAACCATGATTGTAACACAATATCGTCAATCGTAATACTTTTTTCTGTGTTCTGATTTTGTTATTTATTTTTCTGGAGTTTACCTTTATTCCATAAATCTCCGTGTTCCGAAGTGCGACAGAATGATTGACATATTAGTTAGTTGTCAAATCGTATGTCAAATATTATGGTTGTGTTCAGAAACTTAATTTGTGACAAAACATAAGATTTATCAAACTTAAAAAAATAATCTGATACAGTTACAACTGAAGTTAGCTAGAATTAAGTTTCGCGAAGTCGACCAAATTGATTGGAAATCAGTACTACTAATAGTTTATTACATTATTTGTCGCGTTCGCGATTCACTTTTGAACGAGACATTAGATCCTCCAAAGCGCACGCGAAGACTATTTTCATAGATATGATTGAATTTGAACTTTATGCAAAAGAATTATAGGACTTATATACACATGGAAATATTATATGAACAATTGATGATGTATTTATCTTATGAGATGACAAAATGGCGTAAGTATAAGCTTTTATTTACATTGAATTAGGCCTTTTCAATTATTATTAAAGATTTTTTTAATTGATTAACTATATAAAGTCCGTTTTCTTTAATTTTTTAGATCGATCATTGCCGCAAAGTTTATAAATTTTATGAAATTATGCACTGATTTGAGTTCTTGAGTTTTTTACTGTTATTATTGGCCAATAATATTTTAAATAAACACTGACCTGTTGTTCTGGACTTGGGATGAACGCCTCTGGACCTAGGAATACTCCTCTGAAGTTCCAATACCAATAACTAGGAGAAATTTTAATGATTTTTGCAGTAAAACTGGATGTTAATATTTGTGAGTACTATTCGTATTGTTTTTAATAGTAATTTATAAGTTTCGTCATGTTAATTGGGAATTTTCATGGAATTTCAAAAACACTTTTACACAAGCTCCTCTTATCTCGATGCCAGCTTCCAACTACTAACGCTTCCCTGCTGATTCTCAACTTTTTTCAATAAACAAGTATTTTGTTTTTTTCAGGTCACTATTTAAAAAGTTTGTTTCTTTCTTTGTTGATTGAAATTCGTTCTGTCACTTTGTTTATAACCAATCAAATATTGTCTTATGCAGTCGAATTATTTTTACTTATTTCACTTGGCTAAATTGTTTCATACATATACTAATATGAATTCCACTTGACATTATATGTTTACTTGTGGAGTTCCTTGAGTTTTTATCACACAAATAAATTATTGTTGGTTATATACATAATTACATTTTAAATAGTCCAATATATAATATTGTTATTGACAGTCTATTACTGTTACAATCATCTTAATTGATAAACATAAATTTTTTTATGTAATCTCTTTCTAATATTTTCTTTAAATTATTTATACTAATTCATTAACAAACTTCTAGTTATTGACTCTATGTTTATTTCACTTGACGATATATAATTTCTCTCTATGTTATTATTAGTTTATCTATGAAATTTATTCTCCTTATTCTATTAAATAATTTAACTACTTAAATTGATAATTATGATGAATTGACTATACTAAGATTTGTTTTATTAGCTGATTACGTTATAGAAAATAATCCATCGTCTTAGGCAGCTTTATTATACTCCATTACATTTGTTAGGCAATTTCTAAATTTGTAGAGTTATTAGGGTAATTTCTATATTTATTAAATTGTTGTATACTAATTATTTAAAATATCTTTACTTTATATGCTTTTTATTAAGAATAGTGTTTTATTTTTATAATGTTTTCTTAAATTACATTATTTCAATCCATTTTCACATAAGCAAAATATTCCTACAGAACTGAATTCTCTTAATATATATGACATCTGGTTCAATATATATATATATATATATATATATATATATATATATATATATATATACATATATATACATATATATACATATATATATATATACATATATATATACATATATATACATATATATATATTCCACTATTTTATGACAACTACAAATAAAATAATAAATAAGTTAATTGTTTCCTACACTCCTCTAATATAGTTTTAGTCTACTTTAACATTTTCATAAATTAGATGTAGTTGTAGATACATAGTTAAACGATGACAATCATTTATTTTCAAAGTACTCATAGTAAACAGACTTTTTATCTAAAATAGAGAAAAGTAAATTAATTATTAGTAAATAAATAGAATACATTTTAAATTTGAAGCTGAAAGATTTCAATGAGACATATTCGGTTTGTGGACTTGAATGTCAATGACACGATTATAAATAATGAATACCACAAAAATATTTGTAAGTAATTACAATTAAATTATTATGGAAGCCTTATCTAAAATAACAAGTAATTTGAAAAAGGATATATTCAAAGAATTACATATGTAAATATCAAATTTATTATTGTATGCATCATATATTAAGTAAATTGATAAATTTTGACAGACCGAAGTTAAAAAGTTTATATTTATTGTTTACAATAAGCGTTGTATAACAATAGACATTAAAAAATCTAGGGAGATGTGAAATAGAGACAAGAAAAGTTTGTTGATAAAAAAACAAAAGGGGAGAGCAAGTTGCTGCTTAGAGCCACCGATGTTTTCCGATCGTTATTCTTCGGTGTATTTGCACTCATCTTCAGACAACAACATTTTACTTTTCCGCACAACCTATCTAATATGCGAGAAAAGTATTGGTTTACCCCGAAAAAAGTTGGAAATTTAAAATTTTTGTTTGAGTTATTTTCACGTTTTCCATCAACAACAACCCAAAAAAACAGTGTTTAGAAAAAAAATCATGTTTGTATGTCGTCGTCGTCGTTGTCGTCGGCCACTTTTCGTTACATGTCTTGATAGCACGATACAACCTCCGGAGTTCAACAAGTCACCAATTTCATGATTGAATATTATTCAGGACACCTCACAGGTGAACCCTATTGATTTTCAGCTCACCAGAGATAGTACAACAGGTGCTATAGTACTTTAAGTACGATATTTTTGGAGAAATTTCAGTTTGTTTGCACGATACAGCCTCCGGAGTTCAACAACTCACCAATTTTATGATTGAATATTATTCAGGACATCTTGCAGATGAACCCTATTGATTTTCAGTTCACCAGAGCTAGTACAACAGGTGCTATGTGTCATTTTTGGAGAATTTTTTGTTTGTTAGCAAGATACAGCGTCCAGAGTGTATACATGTGACCAATTTTATGATTGAATATTGTTCAAGGTGTCTCACAGATGTACCCTATTGATTTTCAGCTGACTAGAGCGAGTACAGCGGGTCCTATAAATCCAGATATACTACATGATTATTTTTGGACAAATTTCGGTTTGTTAGCACGATACATCCCCCGAAGTGTTTACAAGTGACAACTTTATGATATAACATTATTGAGGGCCACAGATGCGGAAAAGTTAGTTTCAATCTTTAGAACCGTTTATTTTTTATTTGATCTAAGCTTGTGTACTGATGGGAGTAACAAAAACTTGGGAATAGAGTTAATCAACATTTTTTTGCAAAACTTTCTTATTATGTAAAGTACCTGTTCTTTAATAGTTCTGGAACAAGTTTCTCCTCGGCACCTGTTAGTGTCAAATACTTCAAAGTTACCAAAGGTTGACACTTATAACAAAGGAACCAAGACTCCTGCGATACGACAAGAAAAAGAAGATTCTCTAACCTAATTTTGATAGTTTTGTTTTATGTAACCTACTTACTCTGTTTTAGATTTGTTATGACAGAACACACATTTTATTACTTTTCTGACGTTTATTGTACTGTTCTTAAATAAAAAATAATATCAAATCATTTTGAGTAGTGTGTTACGAATCAAGACGTGAAATTCTAAAAATATAGACAATCCCACAACATATGGTCCTTCGACATCGGATAGAATTTACTGGAAACTGGACACAAGGCCTTTATTCAATTAGCTATAACAGGATTCATTCAAGTCAGTGCTTTTCATTTTACCTATATTCCTACTGTCATCCTATTAATAAGCGGTGTTCTGCTTGACACATACTTATTACATTTTCACATGATTACAACGTAGGACATCACACTGCATTTAACAACAAAGGCTGTAAGAGTCAATTCACTCATTACACTGCATTACTAATACTTGGAGGTGTCGTAACTTATTCAAAGATTTGTTATTTAAAATTGGGCATAGTTATACATTTCATACTGAAACTTCAACCATGTCTAATCAAAATAAAATTAAACGTACGTCAGCAAAAGGCTCTTTGAAAAGATTTACTAAATATTTTCAATCTATAAAGGATGATGATGAGGTAGATTTACTTGATTTACAGCAACGCCTAGCAAAGGCAGAAACACTTTTTGAAGATTTTCACAATGCCCAGCTTGCTATTGAATCTGAAGATCCTGATTTCGATACAAACTATGACACTGTACACTCTCCTGTCAGAGAACAATTTGGAAATGAATTTTATAAAATAACTTCTGCTGTTAAAAAATCTATTATATCACACGAAAAAGATGATCATGAAAGTATAAATAGAAATGGCAATAATGATTCAAAGATTACTACACCCCATACAAATATTCGCTTGCCACAATTAAATTTACCTACATTTGACGGCTCTTTAGATCAGTGGTTATTTTTTAAAGACAGCTTTACGTCAATAATTCATGATAATTCTATGATGTCAAATGTACAAAAATTTCATTATTTGTGACTGTCACTTCAAGGTGCAGCTGCTGACAAAATAAAATCATTGCAAATTTGTGATGCAAATTACAATATAGCATGGAAATTACTCTGTGATAGGTTTGAAGATAAACAAACTTTAATAAAGAATCACATGAAATGTTTATTCCAATTACCCACGTTAACTAAAGAATCTCATGAAGGTCTAAATTTTGATCTTGATAATGTTGAAAAAAATCTAAATGCTTTAAATGTTTTAGAGAGACCTACTGATTATTGGGATGATTTACTTGTATACTTAATTACTACTAAACTTGATCGTATTACCCATCGGGCATGGGAATCGCGCAATGATGCAGCTAACATACCTACTTTAAAACAATTATTAAAATTCATTGAGGAACGTTGTAAAGTTTTATCATCAATAGACTACAACCTACCTGAAGAACCCAAATGTAACCTGAAGTATAATTTTCACAAACAATCAAAATCATTTATAACAACATCCAACAAACTCAATTGTAATTTGTGTAACAATAATCACACTTTATACTATTGCCCTGATTTTACAAAGTTATCCCCATCTGAGAAATTGAATACTGCAAAACGTTTACGCTTATGTATTAACTGTTTAGGTTCGAATCATCGAACCAAAGAGTGCAAGTCTTCAGGTTGTAGAAAATGTGGAGCAATACACCACACATCACTCCATTTTCCAAATTCACATGTAAATGAAAATAAAATGCCTGTGAATGAATTGACAGTTGATAGTCCAGGAGGTTCAGGTACTATTTCACATTCTAATAATACACAGATTAGCATGACAACTAGACTCCATACATCACCTCAGATTCTACTTTCTACAGCTCTTGTCACTGTTTTTGACAAATTTAAAATTCCACATCAGTGCAGGGTATTACTTGATAGTGGAAGTCAAGTAAATTTTATTTCTGAAAAACTGTGTAACATTTTACAACTAAACAAAAGGCAAATTGACATTTCAGTATCAGGAATTAGTCAAATGTCCCGCAATGTTCAATCTTTAACGTCACTAAAATTCAAATCAAATATCAACAACTTTTCAAAGTCAATAAACTGTATTATTTTACCCCACCCAAATTACAGGCCACTTGCCATCCTTACCACTTGAATTGAGTACACTAAACATTCCTGACAAAATTGCGCTGGCTGATCCCGCGTTCTACCAACCTGCTCCAATTGATTTGTTGATCGGTGCTGATACCTTTTGGGAACTTTTGTGTATAGGCCAGATGAAACTAGGCAATAGCCTACCTACTTTACAAAAAACAAAATTGGGATGGTTAGTTTCAGGCCCCATATTTACTAATAATCATAAGTTTGTCACATACCACTGTTTTCTCTCCACTAATATTCTAGAATCTCAGCTTACAAAATTCTGGGAAATCGAGGAAGTTCCAAAAGCTTTATACCTTTCTGATGAAGACCCAAATTACAGGCCACTTGCCATCCTTACCACTTGAATTGAGTACACTAAACATTCCTGACAAAATTGCGCTGGCTGATCCCGCGTTCTACCAACCTGCTCCAATTGATTTGTTGATCGGTGCTGATACCTTTTGGGAACTTTTGTGTATAGGCCAGATGAAACTAGGCAATAGCCTACCTACTTTACAAAAAACAAAATTGGGATGGTTAGTTTCAGGCCCCATATTTACTAATAATCATAAGTTTGTCACACACCACTGTTCTCTCTCCACTAATATTCTAGAATCTCAGCTTACAAAATTCTGGGAAATCGAGGAAGTTCCAAAAGCTTTATACCTTTCTGATGAAGAAAGACTCTGTGAGGAACAATACAAAAATACAACGACGATACACAATGACGGACGCTTTATAGTCACAATACCACTAAAAAACAATCCTTCTGTACTTGGCGATTCAAAAAATACAGCTGTTCGCCGCTTTCTAAATTTAGGAAAGAAACTTGATAAGAATCTTGACATAAAAATACAATATCACAATTTCATAGACGAATATATACAACTCGGTCACATGTCTCTTGCTAATTCTCAAGTTGACGATTCAGGATTCTTCCTTCCACACCACTGTGTCTTAAAGGATAGCTCAACCACAACAAAATTACGTGTAGTTTTTGACGGTTCAGCAAAAACAACATCTGGACTATCACTCAATGATATCACCATGGTAGGCCCTAATATTCAAGACAACTTATTTTACATTCTTTTGAGGTTTCGGAAACATAATTACGTTATTAGTGCTGATATAGTGAACATGTATCGCCAAGTATTGGTAACACAAACACAAAGAAACTTACAAAAAATTCTCTGGCGATTCACACCCAACGACGACATTAAGACATATCAGCTAAATACTATGACTTATGGCACTGCATCGGCTGCCTTCTTATCTATTAGATCACTTCATGAAATAGCTTATCGTCATTTGAGTGAATTACCTGACATCTGTAATATTATATTACATGATTTCTATGTTGATGATCTCCTCACTGGAGCCAATACTGCAGATGAAATATATAACATTAAAGAAAGACTTTCTGAGCTTTTATTGAAATATGGTTTTCCTCTAAGGAAATGGAATTCTAACGTAAAGAATTTTGAGCTCAAAGCGGACTCTAGTACTTCACATATCGGTGATAAAACCCCAAACAAAACGTTAGGCCTGCTTTGGAATCCTTCTAATGACTGCTTACAATTTTCCATCAACGTTTCTAACTTGCCATCAAAGATTACTAAAAGACAAATACTATCCTCTACTGCACATATATTTGACCCACTTGGATTATTATCCCCTGTCACGGTTACAGCAAAAATAATTTTGCAAGAACTCTGGAAATTGAAAATTTCCTGGGATGAATCGGTACCTAGTGACCTACATACTACTTGGTCTAACTACCACTCTCAACTGCGCAATATCAATTGTCTAAAAATACCTGGACAAGTCATATTGTCTAACTTTATAACAAAACAGATACACGGATTCTGCGACGCATCACAAACAGCATATGGTGCTTGCATTTACATTCGCTGTAACGATTCTTTAGGAAATTGTAGTTCTAATTTACTCTGTGCCAAAACACGTGTGGCTCCAGTCAAATTAATTACTATACCAAGACTTGAACTCTGTGGCGCACTCTTATTGGCAGAGCTAGTTGATAAGGTATCAAGTGCCTTCCATCACAAGAATATCACATATTGGACTGATTCATCGATTTGTATAGCCTGGATAAATTCTTCACCGCACATTCTCAAAACTTTTGTCGCCAATCGTGTATCGCAAGTTCAGAATCGATCTAAAGCTCAATCATGGAGACACGTGAATACCACGGATAATCCAGCCGACTTACTATCACGCGGAATTAGCCCAACAGACCTAATAAATTCCGAATTTTGGTTTCACGGGCCATCGTGGCTAGCAAAACCAACTACATATTGGCCGTCATGTGACTTAACAAAGGTTAGCACTATTATTCATGATCTTCCAGAAGTTCGTACAAATATTTCATCATTTGCTTATTACGTAAATGAATTTGAGATTGATATTATTTCATGTATTGAACGGTTTTCAAGTTTCACAAAGCTTCAACGTACGTTTGCATATGTTTTACGATACATAAACAACATTCAACCTAAAAACAAAAACTCTAAAAGACTTGGACCACTGACAACTCATGAACTTGAGAATTCCTTAACCTTTCTGGTTCGTTCCGTACAACGTCATCATTTTCCCGATGACTACTACAATCTAGTCAACTCTGAGCCGCTAGGAAAAAGGAGCAGACTCCTTAGACTAAACCGTTTTTTTGACCATTCAAATTTAATAATACGGGTTGGCGGTCGTTTAGACAATTCTACTTTTAACTTTTCTAAAAAACATCCATTCATTCTCCCATATAAGAACCACGTCACTTTAATCTTAACACGCTCTGAACATTCCAGACTCTTACATGCAGGCCACAAGCTCTTCTTGCTTCCATTAGGGAAAGATTCTGGGCACTATCTGGCCGCAGACTAGTGAAAAACGTCGTACGAGAATGTGTTAGATGTTTTAGATTCAATGCCAAGCCTGAACAATACTTAATGGGCAATTTGCCATCATCTTGTATCACACCATCTCGTCCATTTTCAGTCTCCGGTCTAGATTACGCAGGACCATTTTTACTTCGAGGTCGAAAGGGAAGAAACCCTAAAACTAACAAAGCCTATGTAGCATTGTTTGTTTGCTTTGCTACAAAGGCCCTGCACTTAGAAGCTGTAAGTGACCTCACTTCCGAATGCTTTATTGCTTACTTACGAAGTTTTGTGTCTAGGAGAGGCGAATGCCATGAGCTCCACTCAGACAATGGTACAACTTTTGTTGGCGCAAACAATGAAATCAAATCATTTCTTAACACTAACAACAAATATATTTCAGATAATCTCTCTAAGGAGGGTATACAGTGGCAATTTATTACCCCACAATCTCCTCATTTAGGAGGAATATGGGAATCCGGTGTAAGGTCTACTAAACACCACTTAAAACGTATAATGGGTGATACAGATCTTACTTTCGAAGAGTTTGTGACTGTATTGTGTCAAGTAGAAGCCTGTTTAAACTCCCGACCACTTTATCCATTATCCAAATGATTTTAATCTCTTAACTCCTGCGCACTTCCGAATAGGAGAATCATTGACGACAATCCCTGAACCAAGTCTTCTTAATATCAAAGAGAACAGACTCTCACGTTTTCAAAGAACGCAACAAATTGTCCAACACTTCTGGTCACGGTGGACCAAAGAATATATTTCACACCTTCAGACCAGAGTCAAATGGAAGGTAAATTATCCTCAACTACTTCAGGTAGGCACGTTGGTAATAGTCAAAGAGGACGGCCTCCCACCACTCAAATGGAAACTCGGACGAATCCTCCAAATCCACTCTGGCGTTGATAACATCATACGATCCGTAACCATTAGAACTGCCACGACCGAGCTGAAGCGTCCTGTAGTCAAGATATGCGTTCTACCCAACCAAGTCAATTCATTTTGAAACCCTAAAGTGTTTCAAGGCGGGGACCTATGTTAGTGTCAAATACTTCAAAGTTACCAAAGGTTGACACCTATAACAAAGGAACCAAGACTCCTGCGATACGACAAGAAAAAGAAGATTCTCTAACCTAATTTTGTTAGTTTTGTTTTATGTAACCTACTTACTCTGTTTTAGATTTGTTATGACAGAACACACATTTTATTACTTTTCTGACGTTTATTGTACTGTCTTAAATAAAAAATAATATCACATCATTTTGAGTAGTGTGTTACGAATCAAGACGTGAAATTCTAAAAATATACACGATCCCACAATAGCACCTTATTAAGACTTTTTTTTTATTCATCCACTTTTGGTGACTGTTAAAATCCTCTCATTCGTATTCTAAAACGTCTATCTTCTTTTCTTTACAGTTTTCACATTTTTTCTCTCCAAACATCTTTCACTATCGCGGTTGCAACGCAAAGATTTTACTACTGCTGGGGATGAATTTTGATTATATTTGGATATTTCAGTTTTTTCACCACGATACTCATATTGGCATGCATGATACACATACAAGTAAATCTATTATTCACAGTTGTCTGCAATATCCAAAAATGTAAAAATTCACAAAATTTAGCATGAGAAATTTTCGATGTAGTAGTATTCTGCTTACATTTTTTATAAAAATTTTCAAGTGAATCATTTAAATACCGTTTTTGTTTCTTATCCTTCTTCTTTAGACAAAAAATCTTTAACAAGACTTTTAGTAAACATAATTTTTTCAAAATACCTTTTGTTTCTGGTCAGTTTGCCATATAAAATTATATATGAGGCAAACTTAGAAAGGTATCCGGTATAACCTTCTTGTCTTATATTTTCAGATATGTAGTCTATTCTTTTTTCCTTCCTACCTTTCTTCTGCTTAACGTTATTTTTTACTTGAGGAAAAAGTGCGTCACCAAGTCCAAGTCTCTTTTCAATTTTCTGACTCCTTGCTTTTCCGGGCTTTGTTCACTATTATTATTTGCTGTTATTATTCTTTGCTGTTTTTAATCTGTAATTCCGCTTCTTATATTTTCTTGCGCGCATTCAAGATTTCAAAATAAAGTATTTATTTGAATTATCTAATAGAGACTATAATTGCAGGAGAACCTTATCTTGGCATATCATTTTGAAGTACGTTTTCTTCTTAAAACCTTCTATCTGATACGACTGGACCGTTAGGCGGAGTATGTTCATCCAAAAACATTTTAAACCGTTTGATTTCTTTCTTCTTTTTATCATCATCATCATCATATGCAGCTTATTCAACCATTTTGTTATGGTGTAGCCTCCCTTTACATATTTATATATTCCACTTCCATGTGGGCCCATTGTTGTATATTGTTAGCTATGCGGCCCCAAGTTGATCCTGCGAGTTTCTTTATGTCGTAGTCCCATCTTAAGTTGGGGCGTCTTCTTGGTCTTTTCACGCCTCGGGGATACCATTGCGTTATCTTTGTGGTCCATCTATCGTCTGTCCTTCTAGCGAGATGCCCCGCCCATTGCCACTTTAGGGATCTGATTCTATTTATGACATCTATCACTTGGGTCTTTTGTCTGATCCAATCAAGCCTTTTTCTATCTCTCCTTGTTATTCCAAGCATGCATCGTTCCATAGACCTCTGCGTTACCTGGAGTTTTCTAATGATATCAGTTTTCAGGGTCCAGGTTTCACAGCCGTATGTTAATACTGGTAGTACGCACTGATCAAACGCTTTCTTTTTCAAACGGAGTGACATTCTAGACTTGAAGATGATAGAGTTATGTCCAAATGTTCTCCATGCTAATTTGATTCTTCTGTTTATTTCTGGAAGTAGAGAGCCTGATATGTGTATTAGTTGACCCAGGTATGTGTATTCCTCTACTATTTCCAGGGCAGTGTCATTAATTGTTATTTCTTGTGCGTTTATCAGTTCGTTATACATTATCTTGGTCTTACTCAGATTTATTTTAAGGCCTACTTCGTTGCTTGCTGCATTCAATTCATTTATTTGTTGTTGCATTTTGTCAGGGTTACTCGCTATCAGGATGATGTCATCAGCGAATCTTAGATGGTTCAAGTATTCTCCATCTATATTCAGACCTGTGTTGTTCCAGCCCAGTTCTCTGAAGATGCTTTCTAGTGTTGCTGTAAATAACTTTGGTGATATTGCGTCTCCTTGTCTAACTCCTCTGCTGGTGGGGAATTCTGGTGTGCCCTCATATATCCTAACTCTCGCTTTGGCTTCCCTATATATATTTGCTAGGGTCTCAATATATGGCTTGTCGACCCCTTGTTCTGTTAGGGCATTTATTACTGCTCTGGGATATATAGAGTCGAATGCTTTCTCAAAGTCGATGAAGGCTAGTGCTAGTGGTTGGTTGTATTCTTTGGTTCGACTGATAACCTCTTTGAGGGTATGGATGTGATCTATTGTACTGAAGCCTTTGCGGAATCCAGCCTGTTCTCGTGGTTGGGCCGAGTCTAGTGTATTTTGTATTCTGTTGTGAATGATCTTTGTGAATACCTTGTACGTCACTGGTAGTAGACTTATTGGTCTGTAGTTCTTAATGTCTTCTTTGCTGCCTTTCTTGTGGATCAACACTATAAGGGCGCTGTTCCACTCTTTAGGTATGCTCCTGGACATCAGACAGTTCGTGTATAGTTTGGCAAGGTACTTCCATGTTTTAGCTCCTGCATATTTGAGTATTTCGGTCGTGATGCCGTCATTTCCCGCTGCTCTGCCATTTTTCATGCTTTTCAGTGCCATTTCTACTTCCTCCACCAAAACTTCTGGTATGGCATCTTCTGAGTGTTCTATTATTTCTTCCAAATTTTCAGGGGCCTTGTATAGGTCTGCATAGAATTTGGCTACTAGGTCTATTATTTCATTCCTGTCTGTGGTTCTTGTGTTTCCATCAGTTACTGCAACTATCTGTTTTTTCCCTATTATTTTTTCCCTTTTTGCATTTTTGTAGCTTTTACAGTTTTCTATTGTTGTTTGTACCAGTTTCTCGTTGTAATTCCTGATATCTTCTGCGATTTTCTTTCGTATCGTCTTGCACAATTCGGTGTATTCAATTCTTTGAATGTTTGTTGTCTTTTTCATTTCTCTTCGTTTTTGTAATAGTGCTTTTGTTTCCGGAGTTAGTTTTTTGTGTTCACCTCGTTGTTGCAGACCTCCCACTTCTACGGCGCAGTTTCGAATTGTGTCCATCAGTTCAGGGTTGTTATATTCCACTTTTTGTAGTCTTTCTTCTAGTAGTGCTTCATATTGGTGAGAGTTCTCTCTCAGCCTTTCGTTGTTTATGTTTTTCGTTGTGTTGGTTTTGATTAGTCTTGACCTTTCTAGTTTTATATCTAAGACCAGTCGAGCTCTAATTAGTCGATGGTCGCTTCCTGTAGTGAACTTGTTGAGCGTGCTTAGATCTTTTACTGTGTTAATTTTATTGGTGAGGATAAAGTCTATTTCGTTTCTGATAGTTGCACCGGGGCCTTCCCACGTCCATTTCCTGTTAGGGTTCTTCTTGAAGGAGGAGTTTGCCACATACATGTTCTGAAAGTGTGCGAACTGTATTAATCTCTCTCCTCTTTCATTCCTTTCTCCAAATCCATATTTCCCCATTCCTTTTTCTTGGTCTTTCCTGTGTCCTACTTTGGCATCAAAGTCTCCCATTATGTATTTGAAGTGACTATTGTCGTTGCTGAGCGCTTGGGTTATTTCATTATAGAATTCTTCTATTCCGTCGTCACTATGGCTGATTGTTGGGGCGTATACCTGAATAATCTGGATAGTATATCTTTTGGAGAGTCTTAGTGTTATGCTGGCTACTCTGTCTAAGGTGCTTGTTATCCTTATGATTCTATTTTTCCAGGTTTTCTTAATTAGGAATCCTACTCCGCTTGTTCTTCCTGTTGGTGTTCCTTGGTGGTATAGAAGATTCCCTGATTCAAGTTCTATGAGTTCTTCATTTTTTCGTCTTACTTCGCTAATGCCCATGATATCCCACTTTATTTTTGCTGCCTCTGTTTCCAGTTCCATAATCCTAACTTGATTAGAGAGTGTACGGCAGTTATAAGTTGCTAGGTGTAATGTAGTCAATGGGTAGTGGTTTAGACTCCGCAGATTCTTAGCACCCTCTGCCCTCGTGGCTGGTTCCCAGGATCTACCCCTCCTAGGGCCCTTCGGGCTTACGGAGAATGAGGGCCGTAACTTGTCCTTGTCTGTCATGCTGGGGTTGTGAGGCGTACCTTACCACGCTGCCTCAATGCGCGTTGGCAAGGGGCGAGGGATGTCGTCCGCTAGTTTTCGCCATTTACTGACGGACCCTGTACCCCCAGATTTTTAGTGGAACTTTTTATTTATGAAAAAGCCCTTACTAGAGTGAGATTCGAACCCCCGTCCTTCAGGTCAAAAAAACCCAATTTCCGGCGCTCTAACGCACTCCGCCATCTGAGGGTATCTTCTTTTTATATACCTGGTTATATTTTATACGCCATTATTTTCTGATACGCCTTTGCGCACGGGGAGTCATATCTTTAACTGCCTTTATTTTGCCCGCAGCTTTGCGAACATTAAATCTTTTTCTCTCCTTTCTCGTTGACTCTTCATATTTAGCTGGATTCGATCTTATTTTTTCTCGTAGTTTACGCATCGCTTCTCTGCTTTTCTATCGCTTTGTATTAAACTATTCTTTAGCTACGTTTTTTTGGTGCTTTTTCAGATTTTTTGCAATTTTTAATCTTGGAAATTCACTAAGGTCCGTTTAAAGAGCTATTTAAACAAAATATATCCCCCCCATTAACATATTCTTCACTCCGTTACCACAGAATTTAACGGAGCGGAGATTAAGGGAGGAGAGAATTTTTGAATTCAGTGCCATTTTCACCTCGATAAAATGCCTACCATAAACAACTGAGCTGGCTTTAGTAAAAACCCGTACCCTTACGTAAACCATCAAACAATTTGATATCAAATACATTACTTAATCTACTGCGGTTAACGGTAAAGAGACTTATGGTTCACATATTAAATAATACTTATATATATTATAAACTTTTCGCTATTTTCCTTGCTTTTAAAAACCAACAAACCATTTCCTAACTAACAACATCACACATACCCGATTCCACCAACCAGTTCCTAAAGTTAGGTTATACCTAAATAGGGTTTTGGAATTGTTAATAGTATATTACATAACAAGAGTTGTAAGTTGCTTATTACATGCGAACAGAAAAGTCGCGCACGACCCGCGTAGCGGCGAGTGTGGTAATTCAATAAGCATGTAATAAGCTCACAACTCTAGTTGTGTACTATGCTTTTTCTACGAACAACTTAATTATTAGAAATAAAACGCACGAATAACAAGTAGCATTTATTTATTAAACAGTAGCCAGAAAAAATAATTTAAAGTAAACATTTATGTGTAGTAATTAATTGTGAAATTTTGGCAATTATTTATTACTATACCCTTATCCGCTCTTTTCGGGTTTTCAAAAGTATCCGGTAAATTTTCGGATGACGTAGACTGTATGGTATATTCCTTTTGGACATTACTATTTTCAGTAGACGTGAATGTTTGTAGATTATTTTCAACCGAATTTATAATTCTATTAGCTGTTAATGTCTTATTATTTATTGAATCATCGACATACCCCTCAGGTGTAGTCGAAGGCTTCCTACCCCCATGTCGTTTGAGAGTCATTAAATCACCACCGTCGTCAACCAAAAGAGTGGCGGAAGTTCGTCTTAAACAGTGACCTGTGTACTCTTTGGGATCAGGTAACTTTAAATATTTGTTTAGGTACACTGCCTATTTTATTCAATACTAACACTCGTTTCGTACATTTACCTCTTTGATAGTTTAGGAAAAATTGATATATTTGCGGATCGCTAACTTGTTGGCGAATATCTATATATTGTTTGCAAATTTTATAGAAATTACCAGAAATCACGATAGATCCAGGTATTTTAGTTTCCGTATCAGGGATTCTAATCAACAACATGGTACCTGAATCATTGATGTCACTAAGTTTAAGATTTTTTAACACTTGTTTTCTACAAGCTCCACATATTCCAAAAATTCCAACAACCTTAAAATGAAAGTTTTTCTAAGTATAATGATATTATATCATTTTTATTCTGTTAAAAAAACATACCTTCACGAATAAATTCTGCACATCAGGGGCTTCATTTAAAAAAAGTTTTTTCTCATCGGAATGTAAGGTTTTCGATTTTTTGCTTTTAAAACCGTCGGATTGTATTTTTAAGTAACCTTGCAATTTTGCGTAATTTTCAATATTGACATTATTCTTCAAAGTTATAGTGCTCCTCAACATCGAATATATTGCCCATAATGAAGATGGTTTGAATTTCTTAGTTATTTCTCCAAAATATGCCAAGAGTACGTTTTCAGAAAATGAACTTACATTGTTAGTTGTTCGCCAGTCCGTAAACTGCCGGTATACATTTTCATATCTTCCTCTTGATTTTTCTGGCAATATGTTGTCAGTAGTGTCCGCGGCTAACTGTATAATATTGGGTGGTTTGCTACTTAGTTCGTTTTCACTATTTGATGAGCTCATTTTAATCATTTGTCTTTAAAACAAATGTAATGTGAGACGTAAATTGGATTTAATAATTCCAAAATATGATTTAGGTATTACCTAACTTTAGGAAATGGTTGGTGAAATCGGGCAACGCTGTCTACTGAATGAGTTCCAACAAGTGTATGCAGGTGTCAGCAGATTTTACACTCGAATTTAAACGGAGCAACGGAAGAGAGAAAAGTAACCGGAGACAATACAATTATTCGAAATTTTTTTAGCGTTAGAATAAAAATATCAACTAAAATGAAGTACAGGGTTAATGATTAAAAACTTTTCAACAAAAGCTGGTGAAATTTTTACTCTGTTTAGCTTTGTAAACAATAACAATAGTAACACTTACAGATTATAGAGTCATGAATTCAATAACGTGTAGAACATAAAAGGTTTGGGACAAGAAAAATTAAAACAATTCACAAAACCAATTCGGTATAGATATAAAAATGATTACAAAAAATTAACAAGAAACACACTAAAAAAATGTACAAGGTGATGGAACAAATTCATCACTGAAACGATTCTAAAAGTTTACAATAAATGTTATTATTAAGTCTATTAGTGTCTGATTATAGGTTAATCGCGTTGGGGTTCCTAGCAATATGATACATCTCAAAAAACAAACGTTTGTATTGGTCCGCATGTTGCAGTTTCTTAGTACTGTTGTAGTCGAACGTATGTCCTGTTTTTAAGAAATGGTCCACAACTGTACAATTATTTTTGCCAGTACGACATACACTTTTGTGTTGGGTAATGTGCTGTTTAAGTCATTGTGAGATTTGACCAATGTAACATCCCTGAAATCGTGAATAATCCATTTTCTAAATATCATTTCTATTGTATGAAATAGGTGTTTTGTCTTTTACGTTAGAAAAAAGGTTAAAATTTGTAATTAAATTATATTTATCAATTTTAATATTAGTTATGTTTTAAACAGAGGTAAAGTTAAATGAATGGGATTAGTAATATAAGGAAATTTATAATATTTTATGGCTTGCTCACTATGTTCGTACACTTGACCGTCATAAAAGTCGGTGTAAAAAAATAATTTTTAAAAAATACCTGTTTGATAACCTTCATTTTTAAATATATCAAACAATATTTTTAAGTTTTTCGTATGCTTCATCACTGATTTGTAATATACTCTTTTTGATGATTATTACGGAATTATGTTTTTGGCTTTTGGGATGATTAGAATAATAAATCAAAAATCTGCCTGACGCAGTTGGTTTTTGATATCAATCTGGAAAAACTACTTTACTCTTTGATCTTATAACTTTGGTATCCAAAAAAGGTATTCCAGCGTCAATTTCATGTTCAGTTGTAAACTGCAAATGACGATTAAAAGAATTGAACAACTCAAGAATGACGTCGGTCTTATCCACTGGTACAGCGCAAATTATGTTTTCAACGTATTTATATAAAAATGGCATTTCAAAAGATAAACTAGGAATAATACTAACATGCAGTACTGCATATTTGTGGGTGATATCAACATAGACTTACTTCATTCAGATCATAATACAATAGATTACATTAGTACCTTGAGCGAATATGGATTTGTATCTACCATTAATAAGCCAACTAGACTGATTTCCTGCCTAGACCATATCTTTTTATATTCAAAATCTAATAAAAATTTAGAAAATATTATTCCTTTGGTAATAAAAACTGGTATCACAGATCACTACGCAATAGCATTACAAATTATAATGAAAAATAAAGAACAAAAGAAGCCATCCGAAAGGGTAACAAAGTATGTTAACTACCAAAAACTTGAGGAAATTGTTTCTAAAATATCATGGGATTCGATAAGAAGTTGCTATGATCCAGATGATGCTACAGAGAAATTTATCTCAACAAGTCAAGAAAATATTGATAAGTGCCTTTATTATAATAGACTCAACCGGAAAAATCCCAAAATTGCGCCATGGGTAACAAATGCTCTACTGAGGTCCATAAATGAAAAGAAACGTTTTTTTCAGTTAACCAAAAAAAGTTCGAATGATTGTAATATACTTTTACATTACAGACTATACAGAAAAAGTTGAATGCTCTAATTCAAACTACAAAAAAAATTATTATATCACAAAAATTACCGGGAATTTCAATAATAACAAACAACTGTGGAAATGTAGTGAAAGATTGTGGATCAAGCAATTCATGAGTAAACATAGGGAATATTAAAGATCAAAAAGGAAATATATTAACCCATCCTCTTCAAATACCGAATGAGTTTAACTCAACTTTTTCTAAAGTAGGGAAACATTTGGCCAAAAAAATTGACAAAAACCGACAACGGGTATATGATAGAGTTTCTTTCTCAAACTCAATGTTTTTGCTACCAACAAATACATTTGAGGTGAAGTCCATTATAAATGAATTGAAAAACAAAAGAGCAACTGGTATAGACGAAATTAGTGCTGAGCGTCTAAGGGCAATACAATCATATATTCTTGATCTGCTGCAACACATAATAAACAGAAGGTAATATGGCCTAAAGCATTCAAAAAATCTGTAATTACACCTATTCATAAAAATCGAGACAAATCCCTTCCTATTAAGTATCGACCAATATCATTAGTACCACATGTATCAAAAATTTTTGAAAGAATATTGAAAATAAGATTGGATTCATATATAACCAAATATGGGTTTATATCGTCCCACCAGTTTGGATTTAAACAAAACAGTTCCGCACACAATGCTTTATTAAATTTAACAACCAAAATGTTTGATGTTCTAAATAGGAATAGAACATGCCTATGTATTTTTTTGGATTTATCATTCGATAGTGTCAGCCACAGTAGTCTATTAAAAACGCTGGAGAACTACGGGATACGGGATACTTGTTTGAAGCTATTCAGGGGTTATCTCTCACATAGACAACAGGTCGTCAAAATCAATGGATTTATTAGTGAAGAACGCGATATAACATACGGAGTACCTCAGGGTATTAGGCCCTGTGTCATTTAATCTCTCAATACATGAATGATCTATTTTCTTTAAATAGCACTGGTCATATAATTGGTTACGCGGATGATACTGCCATTGTTTATGAGGACAGTTATTTGTATGATTTAAAGCTAAAAGTTGAATCTGACCTAAAGCTAATTAAGTCGTGGTTTGATAGTAAACTATTAACCATAAATTTTGAAAAAACTTTTTACATGCTATTCTTAACTCCAACTCATCTAATAACCGATTTTATCCACTGAGCATATCACAGTTTGATCAGTATTCATTTATTGAACCAACAAACAAAATAAAATATTTGGAAGTTAAATTGGATACAAATTTAAAACGGGATTGTCATATTAAATATTGAGATAATAGTATCTTTTATTTATTTAATTGTTTATATTAGGTTTATATTATTTATTATAATTTTCAGTTGTTGAGCGCCAGATGAAATTAGTCTATCAATTTTTTTTGTGTGTTATTATTGTGAGCCAGCTATACTCAGTCTATGAGGATGAAACTCTTAACCATAGACAAGGAATTATGGTGGTTGAGGATACGTCTTTTACTTTATAAATTCAAACTCGAGATATAATCTAAAATGTATTATAATTAGTAAATAAAATAATAAACACTCAAATTATTATGTTCCAATAACTTTGCAACAATTAAATACCTATCTAATACAACCCTGTATTTTCTGGTAATCTTATAGGAATAGAGAGGGCAACACTAAATAAATCAACTAATGTCGATAAGAAATATCTCTTTCTCTATAGTTATTGAGTTGTACTAGTTGTCAATGTTAAACTTGTTAGTCTATTTACAAAATGCAGTTATTTAGTTTTGAATAATAATTTCTTAATTGATCAATACAATTGTTGTAATGTTTTGAAACTTAACTGAAACTAATAATCAAATTCAAATATTCTTCACGATTATAATGACGGCACAAATTATAAATATTTCTTTGACATTCGAGAGATAAAATGTTTTGCTATTATTGTGGTGAATATTTGTTATTAGTTTGCTAATATAAGAGTTCTTTAAATATCCTTTGTATAATTTTTCTACTAGTGCTCAAATAAGAAGTTATTGTTATTTTTCACTTTAAATCTAACGATCAATAGTTTTTTAAGTTATACTAATATCGTTTAAACAGTTTATGTAAATAAAAAACTTCACCTTAGAGTTCGTAACCACAATTGACTCTTCAGTAAGTATTCTTATTTCTTTTTTCTTTTAGTTATTAATTGGATGGCCTAGTAATTCAAATTTGTACCTCTTGTTACGTCATTATCTTCCCATACATTTCCAGTCACTTTATTTCATTGTCAGTTATTGATCCATATCAATTTGTCTTCCCGTACAATAAGATCAGTATTCCTCTTAATTTACAATTATTTTTCCTATTATAATGGAATTTATCAATATCGCAACTTGGATTTTTCTATCAACTGTGATAGATCATTCAAGTTTAAATTCTCCTTCTTATCAATTCCAACAATTTACCTTCATTAATAATTATAAAGTATTCTTCTAAGCTTCAGCTTTTCGTTTATATAATTCAACTTCTTTGTAGATTCTTTTTACTTTATTTTTCTATTAGGATAATTATCTTTCACATATCTTGTTCAAAAATTCAATCTGTCATCAATGTTTATTTTTCCTAGCAACCATCCATGACTTGTTATGCCTACTAGATTGATATTTTATTTCATATAGAGATTAAGTAAGGACTTCACGCACTACTCTTGAAGAATTTTAAATTTTCTTATCTAATGTTTTTTTTACAAATTAACATTCACACTAATAATTATTGGATTCATAATAATTATATCAGTGAAATTTATATTCTCTCAACCACCCTAATAATTTATTTAAGTAGAGTTTTCATTGAATTTATCCTTTCAAACCTATCAATTCTGATTTTAGTCCAATATATAATAAAAAAATTACAGTTTATTTTGCATAAATTTAGGCACTTGAAAAAGTACATTTCTAGCCAACATCTCCGCAATTTATACTTTGAATTGGTAGCCATCTTCGATATGGAATTCAGGTTTGGGGAAGTGCGTTGGAAACTCACCTTCAGCCATTAAATATAATCCAGAGGAGATTTCTAAAAATCATAATGTCTAAACCGAACCTTTATTCTCCAGATCTTTTGTATTCTGAAAGTAGAATATTGCATCTGGAATAACTATACTTTTTATGCGTTTCAGTGGAATATCATGGATCAAAGAATACATACAATTTACCAATCCATAATTACAATACTCGGAATAGACATTTCCATACAGTCCCTAGGATGATAAAAACAAATTGTCAGGAAACATATTCTTTCTATTCCGTTAAGATTTAGAACCGTTTTCCAGATTATATTGAAAGCATTCAAAATATTCCATTATTTAAAAAGAAACTAAAACATTTCATTTTAGAGCAGAAAAGAGAATTCTGCGATATAAAAATCATAACGTGAGAAGTATCTACACCTACGCATGGTTATATTGGCTGAAGGTTGGAGTTTTCGGTGTTCAATCACTCAAATACTTTAATATACTACAGGTTTACAGGCTTATTTCAGAATGAAATAGGGCTATTGTAGAGAGTAGCATGACGCGACTTCGGACAAATTTCAATGCAGTTTTTCGTTTTGGTGTTCCTAGATGCCAAAATCACCCTCCGTTCCAAAGGTTATATATATATATATATATATATATATATATATATATATATATATGTATGTGTTATGACGGAATTTGTAAGCACGATAGAGGGCGTATTTTTTGACGGATCGAAACTAAACTCGCTATAAAAATCGTTTAGGTCAAAATCTTGGACGAGTTCGTTAATGAGCCAAATCGGCCCTGTAAAAACAAAATGGCGGCAGTGGACGAGACAGGCTGTTTGATGATGATGATAATGATGTTACTAAAATAAGCCTGTCCAATTGGTCCTGTGCCATTGGGATTTTTAGGCTTATTCCACAATGAAATAAACGGTTTTAAAGATTAAAACTAACTTTTCCGCATCTGTAGCCTTGAACAATATTCTATCATAAAATTGTTACTTGTATACACTTCGGGGGATGTATCGTGCTAATTTCTCCAAAAATCACCAAAAATTTAGTATATCTAGTTTTAAAGGACCCGCTGTACTCGCTATAGTCAACTGCAAATCAATAGGGTACATCTGTGAGACACTTTGAACAATACTTATTCATAAAGTTGATCAATCGTATACTCTTTGGAGGCTGTATCGTGCTAACAAACTGAAAATTCTCCAAAAATGACAAAAATTTGGTACTTCAAGTACCACAGCACCCGTTGTACTGGCTTTAGTGAGCTCAATATCAATAAGGTTCATCTTTACGACGCTCTGAATAATATCCAATCATAAAATTCATCACTTGTATATACTCCGGAGGCTGTATCGTGCTAACAAACTGAAACTTCTCCAAAAATGACAAAAATATCGTACTTAAAGTACTGTAGCACCGGTTGTATTGGATCTGGTGAGCTGAAAATCAGTAGGGTTCATCAGTGAGATGCCCTGAATAATATTCAATCATAAAATTGGTGACTTGTTTAACCTTAGAGGCTGTATCGTGCTAACAAACTGAAATTTCTCGAAAAACGACAAAATGTCGTACTTCAAGTACCATAGCACCCGTTGTACTGGCTCTGGTGAGCTGAAAATCAATAGGCTTCATCTGTGAAATGTCCTTAACAATATTCCATCATAAAATTGGTGACTTATTGCACTCTGGAGGCTGTATCGTGCTAACAAGCAAGGAAAAGTGGCCGACGACAACGACGACGATATACACACAGGATTTTTTTTCTAAAAACCGTTTTTTCATGTTGTTGTTGATGGATAACGTAAAAATAACTCAAAAAAAATTTTCAAATTTCCAACTTTTTTGTGGGTAAACCAATACTTTTCTCGCATATTAGATAGGTTGGCGGAAAAGTAATAGGGCTATTGTAGAGAGTAGCATGACGCGACTTCGGAAAAATTTCAATGCAGTTTTTCGTTTTGGTGTTCCTAGATGCCAAAATTACCCTCCGTTCCAAAGGTTATATATATATATGTATATATATGTATATATATGTATATATATATATATATATATATATATATATATATATATATATATATATATATATATATATATATATATATATAGAATAACTTTTTACACACGGAAAAAGGTTTTTTAAAAATTATTTATTTAACAAAAGTTACAAGTTTCAAGATTCGAAGTAAATTCTAGACTGACAATATAACTAAACAATTCAAAAAGGTAAAAAATACAATGTAAGCAAAAATAAGGTTCAACAGTTTATAAAACAACATGTTATTACACAATGTGCTGATTAAGTAATTTATTTAATATGTACTAAGTAATTTAAGGTATATAACACCTCCCCCATTAGATCGACGCACCCCCTGGAAGTTGAATTTTCTTTTCTTGTAATTCCATTGGAGTTTCTTCTGATTTTCTTCTTTTCTGAATTTTCTTCAAGAGTAGCCAAATAATTATCAATACTCCACTAGAATATAGAAATATAGTCCATATGCTAGGAATATGGAGATTTAATTGTTCTTCCTGAATTGGTGTCAATCCTTGCGAAGATATTTCTTTTAATTTTAATTTTTTCAAATTTATTTCCAAAGGCTGGATTTTAATTTTATTAAGATGTGTCTGAAGTTTATACAGTACCAGTGGTTGACCATAAGTTCTATCTTGAAATAATAATTCTTGATTTTTAAAAGTTATTTTACATGGCGAATTTTTGATTAGAAAATGCCTTTTAAAATTTTGATTTCAGTGTCTTCTGAACATTTAATTATCAATTTTTCTTCTTCTGGCAATACTACTAGGTATTGGTTTATTTCTGGTATAATTTCCAAATGATTTTCAATAATTTTGATTTCAGTGTATTCGCAGTTAGTAGAGTTTTCCATTAATAGTATTTGTTCTTCACATAACTGTTTATTATTATCTTGAAGGTGTGAAGCACATTGAAAATTTTCACTTCTTGTACAAATATCGTTTAGAGGTTTTATCTGTGTATCAGATCTTAGCAAATACTTTGAATTTGGTATTATTATTACGAATTCTGATTCTAACTTAGTAGGTATGGGTAATAAATAAAATAATTCAAACTCTATATTAAAATCTATGGGAATTGATAAAAAATATTCTATTCTATTTTTACTTACTCTACATGTTACATCTAAAATTGATTCAAAGTTTAAAATATTCTCGTATTTCAATTCCAACGGTAATTGTAATTTATAATACGAAGATATTTTTTGCAACTCTGTAAATAATTCCTTGGGTTTAATTATACTAGGGTGCAATGACTTTAGTTTGCAGAATGTCCAGGAATTCTCTACAGTTTCTATTACATCTAATATAACATTATAAATAATTAAAACTTCATTCAACATATCTTTGAGATAAATAAGATTCTCATATTGCACTTGAAGGTCAAGCATATATTTTATGTCTAATAATTTCGATTTGAGCAATATTTCATTATTTTGAATATCTTGAATAGTTTTATTGAAGTTATTTATTATCTGTTCGCTAACGCTGTACTGCATTTGAATTTGACTTTGAAGATTAGCTTGATTTTGTTTTAAATGCTCTAAGATTATATTTATTTTTTCTTCGTCTTGAGAATCAAGGTTGCCGGTTACGGCTTTTATTATAGATCCAAGTCCATTTATTAAGCCTCTTTTATTTCTATTTGTTATTGAATGAATATTTAAATTTTCAAATTTTTCTTCTATATTACTCTTAACATTAAAAATAAGATTAACTATATCTTCCGTTTGTTGTACGAAATATGTACTATTTGATATCTCAACTGTGATATTTTCAAAGTGTTTATTTAAAGAATTATATTCTTCCAGTAACGGACTTAAGTTATAGAAATGTACAAATGTATGACTTGATTTTTGTAGTTTTGCCGGTCCAAGATTTATTGGTAAAATTCCTAGGTTATTAGTGATGTCTTTTATTTCTATTCTTGCTTGTCCGAATGAGAAGAATCTGTAATAAAAGTATAATGTTTCTTCTTAGGTCGTTTTATATTTGAAATATGAATATCTTCAGCGGTATTAAAATGACGTGTTACAATTTTCGCAGTTTTATGTTTTCTGTTTACGGATTTTATTTTTTCAGGTTGATATTTATTTTTTGTCTTACTTTTAATCTGCTTATTTTTGACAAATACTTTTGTAGGTAGAGGGTCTGGAAGATCTTCTCTACTTTCATTAGCTTTTGAAATAACTTTATCTTTAGTTTCTTGCAATGATTTATTTATTTCAGAATAAAGTAATTTCATTTTTTCTTTGTGATTATGAATATAATTATTTACTAATTGTCGATCAATGTCTAAATCGAAAGAAGAGTTATTCTCTAAATGACCTGTGATAATTTCGTATGGTTTTAGTTTCGTTACAGAGTGAATACTATTATTATATGCCAAAAGAGCATAATTTACTTTTGTTTCAATAGGTTCTTTCTTAAATTCGTTCTGATTATTTAGAAGTCTAATATGTTCAATAATTGTTGAATGAAATCGTTCGGCAATTCCGTTTGCTCCAGGATGTTGTGAACTGATAAAATGAATTTGAATTTTATGAGTTTTTAATAAATCTTTTACTAAACTATTTTTTAATTCTGTTCCGTTATCGGATATTATTTGTTCCGGTATACAATGATGGGTGAAATATCTAATTAAATTATTAACTATCTCTATACCTTGGGCTGAGTTCAATTGATACAACTGCCCGTATTTTGAGAATGAATCTATTATAGTTAGAAATTTCGTATTTTCTAAAGTAATAGTGTCTAAATGTATTAATTGAAATGGTTTAATAGCTGTTGGGGTAATATTAAAATATGGTTTCACGGGTTTGCGATCATATTTTGTTATTTGACATATTTCGCATTCGTTAATGTACGTTTGAATAGAAGATCTTTGATTAGGCCAATAGTATCGAGATTTTATATTATTTTCAGTTTCATCTAATCCTCTATGATTCCGTTTACTTTCATGATAGTTTTGTATTACTTCTTTGATTTCATTTAGAGGGATATCAATTAATTTTTTATTACATTTGATAAATGAAATCTGTGAATTTTTGAAATATGTTTGTATAACAGATATTTTGCTTTCCGTGCTACATATTCTTTCACAAAATTTATTACGTCTTGTTCAAAGTTATTTTTAGAAAATTGTACTAGAATTCTTTGCTTAGTTTCATATAATTTAATTATAGTTGGTATAGCGGGTTCAAAATTAACTTCAGAGATTATAATTTGATTTTTTCCCACATTTACTGCAGATTCCGAAATAGGTATTCCTGCAATAGGATTTTCTATGTTAGTGTGAATAGTATTATTATCGTCATCGATTTCGTCATTAAAATCTTCAGCTTCTACAATAAGTGATTCGGTTTCTACATTTTTATTTTCATTATTATTCGAAAGTGAGTCATTAAATCTTTCCATATAAACTAATAATTTTTTCGGAGGATTATCCGAAGAATTTACTTCATTCATATTTAGCTGGATTCGTGATAAACAGTCACTATTAGTGTTCAATGCATCTTTCTTGTACACTATATCATAGTCGTATTCCTCGAGTTTCAACCGCCATCTAACTAATTTAGAATTGGGTTCTTTCAAAGAAAATAACCATTGAAGTGGTTTATGATCTGTTACTATAGTGAACTTTCTTCCGAACAGATATGGACGGAAATATTTTACAGCCCAAACAATTGCAAGGAGTTCCTTTTCAATTGTTGAATAATTTACTTCAGAATCATTAAGTGTTCTGCTAGCATATGCCACAGGTAAATCAGTTCCGATTTTTCCTTGGCTAAGAACAGCGCCAAGAGCAAAGTTGCTTGCGTCTGTTGTTAGATTAAATGGACGAGAAAAGTCCGGGTATTGTAAAATAGGATCATTTAATAACATATTTTACAAGTATCAAAACAATTAATATAATCAGGATCTTTTATGTTAATTACTCCATTTTTCTTAAGACGATTAGTTAAAGGTTTAGGTAGTCAGTTTTGAAAAATCTTTAATGAATTTTCTATAATATCCAAGAAGTCCGAGAAAAGCTTTAATTTCTTTACTAGTTTTTGGTATGGGAAATTTTTGAATAGCACTTATTTTATCGGGATTTGGTTTTACACCTTCAGGGGTAACAATATGTCCCAAATAAGCTACTTCTTTCCTCAAAAATTCGGATTTGTCAATTTGTATTTCAAAATTTGATTCGCGTAACCTCTTAAATACTTCCTTTAAATTATTTATGTGTTCTTGCAAGCTTGTACTAAATATAATGATATCGTCAAGATAAACTAAACATTTTTCGTTTTGGATACCTGTTAAAATGTTGTCCATCACTCTTTGGAAAGTTGCTGGAGCTCCCTTTAGTCCGAATGGCATTCTCAAAAATTCCCAGTGGCCGTTTTCAGTCGTAAAAGCCGTTTTGGGTATATCTTCTTCAGCCATCTCAATTTGGTGAAATCCGGAGGCAAGATCCAATGTAGTGAAGTATTGGCATCGTCCTAATTTATCCAATAGATCAGTTATGTTTGGTAATGGATATCTATCTCCAATAGTTATTTCGTTAAGCTTGCGATAGTCTACGACGACTCTGAATTTTTGTTTACCTGTAGAGTCCAATTTTTTTGGAACAACCCAGATACTACTAGAGTACGGTGAGGATGAGGCTCTTATGATATTTTGATCTAGCATACTCTGTATTTGATTTTGGACTTCTTTTTTATATACTTCTGGATATCTGTACGATTTAGTATAAATAGGTACATCATTTGTAGTTTTTATTTGATGCTTGATTTTACTTGTAAAAGTTAGTTGATTACCATCAACATGAAAAATGTCAGAATATTCTTTAATTAATTTAAGAATAGCGTTGCGTTCTTCGGAATTCATATGTTCTGTTCGAACTTTATTAATATCAAATTTGAATTTTTCTGCATAAATAGCATTAAAATTAGGGCTCAAGGTTTGTTCGTATTCGTCGAACTGTTCAACCTCTAAAGGAGCACTTAAATCGACTTTAAAATATGACTCAGACGGATTTAAAATAGTACATACGGCTTGACTATTTTCCGCTCTTGTGAGACATTCTGTAATTTCTAATTTTCCTATTTTTGTATAAGGTATAATTATATCGCCATTATTAATATTATCAATATTCAATTTAATTATTTGTTCAGTTCGCGGAGGCACTACTATACAATTCGTGTTCTCGCTTCTGATTTGAAAATAATTTATTTTTATTTCACTATAAGGCGTAATTAAAACGTTATTTACTAAATCAATAGTTGCATTCAGTTTTTTCAGATTATCTAAACCTAATAAGCAATCAAAATGATTGTGAAATTTATATATACAATATTCTAAGTTCATTTTATTTTTCATTTTAAATATCTTTGAAGATGGAATTACTGTACAATAATTTTGTTCACTTGAGCCTAAAGCAGAAGTTACTTTGAAAGATTTTTTCATATTTGCTTTTGAAAAATATTTCTTTGCAATGTCAGGTGTTACAAAAGATTTTGTACTACCTGTGTCAATCATTACTTTTAAATTTTGTTCAGGAAATATTATGTACGGTAATTCACTTCCATAATTCGTAAAATTAAACATTTCTACGTGTCTGTTTCTTCCGAGGCAATTTCGTCTAAAAAACAATCTTCAACATCAGTGGGACGTTCGGTATCGTCCATGTTATGCAATTCTTCCGAAATATAATTTTTTCTATTACCTACGAAATGCGATTGATTTTGTCCATTATTTTTATTCTGTACATTGGGTTTATTGTACGTATTAGAAGTGGATATACTCATTGGAGTAGGTTTTTGAAATTGATGATTTCTACTAGGTTTGAAAACATTAGTATTTCTATTCTGGAAATTTGTATCTCTACTTGTACTAGGTAGATTATTTTCACTATTAAAATTTCTGTTGAATTGTGGTTGATAGTTATGTTGTAAATTTGGTCTGCTTACCGCTTGATTATTAGGATAATTATTTTTACTATGTGATGTAACATTAAATTGTGACTTAGGCTTATTAAATGAATTTTTTGGATGTGTATTGTTATTATTATTACTTAAATAAACTTGAAAATCATTCGTTAGAACATTTAAAGCTGAATTTAGATCGCTAGGATTCTTGGTACGCATTAGTGTACCGAGAGGTTCCTTTAAACCGCGCAATAGTACTCTTAGTGCTAAATTCCTAAAATAGTTACCTAAAATGGCTTGTTCACTTGCATTTGAGCGAGTCATTAATAATGATGTTTGTAGATTTAAAAGATGCTGTATCCTATTGTAAAAGTCAAAAGGTGATTCATTTCCTTGCTTTAATTCCGATATTTCAATACTTAACGTGTAAATGTCTCGTTTATCAGCGTATGTGTTCAATAAAGCATCTTTCAAATTCTGCCAATTTGAAATACTGCAAGCTGAAATATTTATTGCGGCTTGGCCTTTAATTTTACATAAAATACTAGACATCAAATATTCGTTTTGAAAGTCTGTTAAATCTACTGTGTTGTAAAATTTATTTACTAATTTTTCAGAAATCTCTATGAATCTGGGTAATAAAGCATTTTCGCCATGGAATTCTGGAATCATGTCCAGATATTCCTTTTTCAATTGCGGTACTACATGATCTGCAGGCATTTTGAAAAATTTATTTATGGTTAATCTAGGTTTTGATAATTCAATATTTATTTTACGGTTACTATAAGTTTGTGAGCCAGAATCTAAATCAGAATCAGAATTGTCAGAGCTTTCTGAATTAAATAAACAATTATTTCCTCTATACGACATAAGGTACTTACATGAAAATTAGAACTGCTTTCGCCATCTAGTTGAACTGTAGTTGGAATTACCAATATTCACTTGAAATTCTCTTCGTACGAGTCAACTGTCTTCGAGTTAAGCTACTTAATTCACTTAACCAAGAGTCCCAATTATTCACTTAAGGTATGTTAATAAATCGTTGATACGAACCGATCGTTATATTCGCTAACGCCCGTTTAACATATCCTACTGACTGCGCCAAATAACTTTTTACACACGGAAAAAGGTTTTTCAAAAATTATTTATTTAACAAAAGTTACAAGTTTCAAGATTCGAAGTAAATTCTAGACTGACAATATAACTAAACAATTCAAAAAGGTAAAAAATACAATGTAAGCAAAAATAAGGTTCAACAGTTTATAAAACAACATGTTATTACACAATGTGCTGATTAAGTAATTTATTTAATATGTACTAAGTAATTTAAGGTATATAACATATATGTATGTGTTATAACGGAGTTTGTAAGCACGATAGAGGGCGTATTTTTCGACGGATCGAAACCAAACTCGCCATAAAAATGGTTTAGGCCAAAATCTTGGACGAGTTCGTTAATGAGCCAAATCGGCCCTGTAAAAACAAAATGGCGGCCTGTCAAATCAAATCTATCGTATTTCCTTTGTTTTTCATTTGACGCAAAAAAGTTACTGCGCTTTTTCATAGAACCTAACACGTTCTACAACTTTTGTATTTAACATTTTTCACAAATTTACCAGAATTTTTTTTATTTTTTTGTTTTTGATTTGATGCCAGAATGTTACTTTGGTTTTTGTACATCTCAAAACATTCTATTACTTTTGTATCTAATTTTTTATTTTGGGTTTTATGCAAACATATTACTGAAATAAGCCTGTCCAATTGGTCCTGTGCCATTGGGATTTTTTTTCTGTAGTAGTACAGGTTCAGTTTCTTTACTCCTTTAATTTTTCATATTATATTTATTTAAATTCATATTTTGTTGTGATATTCTGATTGTGCTATGTATTATTTTTGATATTACTACTATCATTATTATTGCTAAGTTTACTATTGTTGTGAGTGTAAGTGATTTTGTCGCTGTACTTAATTTAGATACCACTTACAAGCTGTTTTTTACAGCTTCTGTGGGTAATTATAGTTATTTACGATTTTTGATCTACATTTGTTATACTTTGTAATTTCTAGTGAATAAACATATATTATTATTATTATTATATCGTTCATCTAACACAATTGTGGCCAAAATCGGACTATTAGGAGACCCCAAAATTATATTTAGATAATGCAGTGTGATTGGAATTCAGTTTTTTGTCAGTTACCTGATCTTATAATAAAAGTTCTGTTTTGTTGATAGCAATAGTACACCCACCTTTATCCAATTGCAAAATATAGAGTTGTGGTTGAGGTTTTAGAAATAGTTTGGATTTATTAAACAATCTACTGAGAATAGATTTATTTGAATTCGGTTTATGTAAAAAATTGGTTACATTACTAGCACTTGCCCTTTATATATCTTATAGTCCAGGCGATAGAGCAGTAAAAGTAGGGTGTAATGGATGTTGTTTGATAACGCAAAAATTTGTATGCAGAAAGTGGCCGAATATTGTGTACAACAATAATCTATGTTTGTCTACTCCAAAAAGTGCTTGCTGAATGCTGTAGAACAACAAATGTACCGAAATATCGAAAAATGACCCATTTTTCGATACATTTGTTTCTAAAACTTTGAAACAAAGCCTTAACAAAAAAAAATTACTTTTTCTTTTTTGTTTAAGTTCTTGAGAATCGCGAATCGAAAAACTTCTATTTTCCATGAATAATATGCGAAAATTAGTAAAAAATCATACGTGAACTTTGAGAAATTTTTTCGGTAAGTAAAAATTGATAAATATTTATCAAATGTTCAGAAAAAATAGTTAAACATATGACAATTACGCACAAAAACTTTTGTAACGATCGACCGCGTAATTTTTCACTGCCACAATTATTAATAAGTTACACCGAATTTACGGCCTAGAGATAAGCAATCCGCTATGTCTTTTGGAATAGCAATATCTTAAATATTTTTGAAGCATTTATCGTTATTGTTCACCCAAAATACATAAACCGGATATACCGTTACGTCCAATTGTTAGTTCAGTTATTTGTACTACTCAGAAATTATTAAAATATGTGGCAGATATTTAAAAAAATTCATTTGAAGATCGTACCAACTATGATATAGAAGACTCCTTTTCATTTGTTGTTACAAGAAAACTATGTTTGTTTGTTTTGTTTTAAAATGTCTGTATTCGCAATAGTTTTACATTGATTATTTATAATTACATCTACGACATATACATATAAAATATATAAAAAAAGCTGATGTTCTGGCCGTCCTGGTGCAATCATGTGATTTGGCATTCGATACATGGCACCTTGCTAAACGCATAATCCACTTATTTTTGTTATGTAACTTACTTTGTCCCGAATTCACAAGTATGACTGCACAGCTATTTCGACTTGTATATCCCTGAAAAGCAGCTGAAAAACAGGGTTTCAAAACGAACAGGTATTAGTTTATGAGAGACGGCAACATGTTTGATGTTCATTTTAGGGAGGTATATGTTTGGGTATAGGAATGTCTGGTTGATTAGGGTTGACTACGCTAACCTCTATATCGATGTATTTGGTTGTTGAGGTACAACAACTTGTTATGTGAATAAATTACCATGCAAAAGCCTACACCCACTATCACGGGTGTCTTTTGCGCGATTGGCGGCTCTGAGTGTTTCACGAAGGTTTTTAGGTAAGCAATAATCATAAAAATTTTGTGATATTCTAGTTATAAAGTCCTTAATAGTGGGCATGTCGGCTTGTTCATGTAACCACGAATTTTTTAGGAGTATTGGATATTCGATTTTATAGGGTATTGCCATGCGAAGGCACTTGTTTTGCACCACCTGTAGAGTATGGAAGTTGTGTTTTGTGGCGGTGTAATAAGCAGGTGCAGCGTAAGTTAGTGTGGGTCTAATGATTTGTTGTGTAGTGAGAGACAATTTTTTTTGCAAATCAAAGGGTACAATTTGCTGCTTGTCATCTTCGCTTTTTGTACTTGCTTGGAAATGTGTGCGTTGGCGTTGGTATTGCCCTGCACTGTGTAGCCAAGGTACTTTAACGTGCTACTGGGGGTGATATTTTGCCCATCTACACACAGCTGAGATTGCAATGAGCCATTGTTTCTTGCTTTCCCCCTGAGTAACATGTACTCTGTCTTTGAGGGATTGATCGTCAATTTATTGTCTCTCATGTATGTGAGTATTTGCGTGTTAATGTATGTTTGTATATTTTGAAGTGCAGTGTCCGGTGTTGTTGCAGATGATACAAAACAAGTGTCATCTGCATACATGGCAGTTAGGATTTGTGGGGAAGAGGGTAAATCGTGCGTGAATACGGAGTATAGCAAAGGTGAGAGACTGACCCTTGTGGATCTCCGGCTTGTATGGGGTATGGCCCAGCTACGCCATCGTTCAGACGAGAGTAAAATTTTCTGTTTGTAGGATATGATTTTATAATTTTTATTAAATAATCCGGTGTTTTGAGTTTTATAAATTTGTATAATCATCCATTGTGCCATACCGTATCGAAAGCTTTCTGTATGTCAATAGTAACCATCACAGATTTGTTTTTTTATAAAATTCCTCCCTAATGTGGTTGAAGACCCTAATAATCTGAGCAACAGTACTGTGACCGCCCCGGAAACCGTACTGTTCTTGCGGAATTGTGTTTTGTTTATCAACAAAGTGTTGAATTCTTTTTAATATTATTTCATCAATCACCTTTGCTATGTTTAATAGTGAAATCGGTCTGTAACTATCCACATAATAAGATTGCTTGTTGGCTTTGATAATTGGGATAACATTGGCAATCTCGAGCATATCTGGGTATATACCGGTTTTAATTTTGTAATTAATTATGTGTGTTATTTGCACTATTGCTTTTTTTGGTAAGCTTTTGAAGAGGATGTTTGATATACCATCCAACTCCAGCGCTGTCCTATTTTCAAGAGAAGCAATTGTATTTACGATTTCAAAAGTAGTTGCTAAGTTTGTTTTATTGATTGTGTGGGTGTTGAGTAGGTAGTCTGCTACTGTTTGTGTTATATTAAGATGGCGTTGTGTGTTTACTGTGTTATTTGTAAAATTGTCCTGGAAATACTCTCCAGAAGCCTCCGCAATATTCGAATTTTGAGTGAAAATTATACCATTTGTTTCTATTTTTATAATTTCATCCCTTTTATTCTCAAACTTTTTTGTTATCTTCCATAGAGAATTGTCTTTTGGAGAGAGGTTTTCTAGACAGAGTTTCCATTCGCGATTTCTATGTTCGATAATCTGGACGTTAATTAAATTTTGGTAATATTTTAGCGCTTGTCTGTCCTCGTCTTTACTGCTATCTTGCCATCGTCTTCGGATTTTGTTTCTGTTATTTATAATTTTAGTTATATGGTCAGGGAGGGGGTTCTGGGTTCTGGGTTTAGGTTTAAGGGATGTTGTTTTGTTTCTGGCTGTGATTATAATGTTTTGTATATTCTGTATTGTGTTAACTAGTTGTTTTTGGTTTTCTATATTGTCTGTTATTTTTAAGTTTTCATTTAAGTGTTTCCTGTATAATGTCCAGTTTGTGGTTGTGTAATCGTGTGTTCTTGTTGGGGGTGAGTGTGTAGTGTGTGTTATTTTGAGTTCAAGTAAGATGGGATCGTGGTCGGAATTGAGATCTGGGATGGTTTTCATTCTTGTGATGGTATTTATGTTTCTGCCGATGGCAAGATCTATTGTGCTGGGGGTGAAACCGGAGAATGTAAAACGGGTGAGGTCATATGTACTGAAAATATTGTAGTCGGAGTTATCGCGAAACCTCAGGAGAGTATATCCGTTAGTATTTGCGTATGTGGCATAGGAGTCCCATAGCGGGTGCTTACAATTTAAGTCGCCCACCATGAGAACCCTATTGTGTGTTCTTGTGATGTTAAAGAAATCTGTTTCGCTTAGCTTTTTATTGGGCGAGTTGTATGCCCCCACTACTTTGAGTTCATTGTCAATGAGTACTGAGATATGCTCAATCGAAGAATTATTCGGTTGCAAGAGTTGAAATTGTATGTCCTTTTTTATTAATACTGCGAGGCCGCCCCGCGGACATTTGCGGGGCGGTCTTGTCTATGAAGACTATAATTTGAATTTCTAAAATTCACGGATTTATTAGGTTTGAGGAGCGTCTCTATTAGAAAGAAAATATCTGGTTTATGGATATCGAGAAAATGTCTGATAAGATGGAGCTTGTTAGTTACTCCATATACATTACAAAAGATTATTTTAAGATGATTTCGTTTTTGAATTCCTGTTTTATCACCTACCTGCCTAGATGTCATACTTATCAATTCCGGCGACAAAGTTGTTATATATAGTGAACTTTTCCAGTTTACTAGTAGCTTTTCTCATTTCTTGTAGGAGATCTGCTACTGCCCTGGTATGTTCGTCGATGTTGACTATCTCTTGTAGTTCCTGACCATTTAATTTAGTTGAGTAAGTTTATTTATATCAACAGAGGGAGCTATGTTTGTTTGGGGGATGGTACGAGTTTTAGGGTTGTTTTGTTGGGGGCGGGGGTGGTTTGTTTTATGGGCAAATTGGGGAAGTCTTGTTGTGATGGGGTAGATTTATTATTCCAGGGATTTGTCGTTGGAAGGGGAGCGGGAATAAATTTAGGAACTGTGTTGCTGTTTGTTTTAGATATTCTCATCTCAAGCCATTCTCTTCTTTTGAGATATTCGGGGCATATCTCCGCGTTTGCCGGGTGGTCACCTCTGCAGTTGGCGCACTTCGCCGGTTTGGATCGGTCCTTCGGGCACTCTGGAGTCAAGTGGGATGCGGCACATTTCAAGCATCTTGGGGCACGGCCGCAGTTTTATGTTGCATGGCCTCAGAGCTGGCATATATGGCATTGGATTATAGGTTAAGCCTGACGCCTATATTCCCATTGTATGCGTGTATGCTCCAGGACCCTAACATTTTTATTCAAAAAGTCTAGTGTGATTTTGGGGTCCGTGATAACTAGATATAGCGGACGTGCCTTTGTCGTCATCCGGTATATATCTTTAATGGTTAATTTGTACATATTGGTAAGTTCTTCTTTGATATCATCGATATGCAGTCCTTCGGCTAAGCCTCGCAGAACAAAGGCATGTGTTTTTTCGTTCTTCCTGGTGTATGTATGGAACGGGACTTTTTCCGTTCTCAATATTTGTTTTAACTTGTCGAAGTCTTCAACTTCCTTTGTAAATATAATTGTGGAATTTGATGTATATTTCATTTCAAATGCATTATTTACGTATTCTTTTAGTTTCGATACCATTTCCTTGTGTGCCGAAACGTTCCCATCAATGATAATGGGCGGACAAGAAGTTGTGGTTTTTTAGGTGTTTTTTGTAGTTGGCTCTTTTTGTTTCGGTCGCTTAGTATTGTGATTTTTGTTTATTTCATCCGAGCTGACGTCTGTAACTTCGAGCTTCCTGAATTTAGTTTTTTTTCGTTTTTTTATTGTTCTCGCTGGTGCCTCGTCCTCTAATTCTTCAGATAATGTTTCGAATCGGTTGCTAGTTATTGTTTCTGATTTCTTTTTAGATTGTTTTAGTAGGGTATTAAATGTCGTTGTCTTTTTTGGATTTATGAATTCGGTTTGCTGAGACGTAGTGTCCATCTGTTCATCCTCGACTGTATTGATTGCATTTAAATCGTTATTTTGCTTTTTGTTTGACGCCATGTTCATTGTCCTGGACACAATAGTTTTTTTGTAATATCTTCATATTGTGAGACAAAATTGTCATTTATAGGAGTGGCATTTTCTTCATTTTCAACTTCCTGTATCGACGACTGACTAAGTTGATTATGAACCAGGGCCTGGGTGGTCAATATTTTTTTTGATTTTATGACCTTTCGTTAGTTTCTTCATCTGTTGAGCTGATTTTGTCTCCAATTGTGTGCTCTTCCACATTATTTTGAGATTTTTTATTAATAAAATTTGAAGTAATATCCGGGGTGGATGTTCGATATGTTTTTTTCCCTCTACAAATAGGGATTGATAGTTCGTGTATATGGTCCAGAGTGGTATCGTCTGCTATGTTCTTATCTGATATGTCTTCAGTTTCCGTGTTTTCTAGACACTTTTTATTTTCACCGTATTCTATACACTTTTTATCTGTCGTGTTTCCTAGACACTTTTCTTTTGGAGTACTTTCTAGACACTTTTTTAGTATAGGATTTCCTAGACACTTTTCTATGTCTGTCTGTCTTATACACTTTTTTACTGGATTTACCAATTCAATACACTTCTTTCTTTAGAGTGGATATGTAGATAGTATCTAAACACGTTTTGGGTATTTTTATAATGTTTGTGTTAAAATTTTGTTGCGAATTGTCTTTTCCTAAGTCATCTAAAAATACTATTTGGTGAAAGTTTTGATTTTTGATTTTCAACTCTTGTGTCTTTGTTTTAATTCTTTCCAACTCTTTCGAGTAGTTGATGCTTGAAGAGTCGGCGAAAGACCGTGGTTCGTCTTTTTCTTTAGAAGAATTAGACTGCCCAGTAGTTTTCCATACACTTTTTGTGTCTGTTTTTAAAGTTGATTTTTTATGTAAAAAAATTTGTTTGTGTTTTTTTATAGTTTTTGATTTAAACGTACCTTTCGTTATAGTCTTTCTCGGAGAGGTTCTCACTTTAATTGTTAATTTAGGTTTAGATTTATTTTTCACTGTCACTGTTTCATCACGTATGAGGTTTTCATTAACAAAAATGTCAGGTTTCACAGAATTTAATTTATGGATTTTTTCCCTGAGTCGGCGGGTGTACTCCGTCGGATACGGGGTACCCGTTATTGGGGGTGAGGGTATTGTGGAGAAAACTATGAGGGTTGTTCAATGAATTTCTTGTGAACTAACTCTTTCACTTTTAAAGATAACTAATTTAATAATAACTATTTTCCAATAATAAAATTCAATCCGATGTTTTGGTTTCATTGGATGCAGTCTCTTTGTTTACTAACATCCCATTGGATATGATTACCAATAAGATTGATAAAAATGGAACATTGTCGAAACTCACACTACATTATCTAAATATAATTTTTTACCATTAAATACATTTAGTTTTGACAACACAATACTTTAGTTTTAATAACGAATTTTATAAACAAATATTTGGTACACCAATGGGGTCTCTCAATAGTTAGATTTTGGCCACAATTGTGTTGAATGAACTACTTGTTAGTATTACTCCTAGTTTACCTTTTAAAATGCTATTTTTATCTAAATACGTTGAAGACATAATTTGCGCTGTACCAGTGGATAAGATCGACGTCATTCTTAAGTTCAATTCTTTTGATTGTTATTTGCAATTTACAATTGAACATGAAATGGACGCTGCAATACCTTTTTAGATACCAAAGTTATAAGATCAAATAGCAATGTAATTTTTCTAAATTGGTATCAAAAACCAACTGCGTCAGGCAGATTTTTGAATTATTATTCTAATCATCCCAAAAGCCAAAAATATAATTCCGTAATAATGATGAAAAATAGTATATTACTAATCAGTGATGAAACATTCAAAAAACTTAAAAAAATATTGTTTGATAAATTTAAAAATAATGGTTACCCAACAGGTATTTTGAAAAAATTAATTTTTAAAACCGGCTTTTATGACGGTCATGTTGACGAACATAGTGAGCAAGCCATAAATTATTATAAGTTTCGTATATTATTAATCTCATTTAATTTTACCTCTGTTCAAAAATTTAACCAATATTAAAATTGTTAAATATAATTAAATAACAAATTTCAACCTTTTTCTAAAGTAAAAGACAAAACACCTATTCTATACAATACAAATATTATATATAAAATATATTGCTCAGGATATCAGGGATGTTATGTTGGTCAAACCTCACAATGGCTTAAACAGCGCATTACCCAACACAAAAGTGATTGTCGTACAGCAAAAATAATTGTGCAGTTGTGGGCCATTTTTTAAAAACAGGACACACGTTCAACTGTGGCAGTACTAGGATACTGCAACATGCGGACCAATACAAATATCGTTTGTTTTTTGAGATGTATCATATCGTTAGAAACATCAACGCTAATAATCTAACATCAGACACTAATCGAATTCATGAAAAATATTGTCAACTTTCAAAATATATTTGTGATGAATGTGCTTCATCATCCTGTAAATTGTTTTAGTATGTTTCTTGTTGATTTTTTGTAATCTTTGTATATCCATACCGAATTGGTTTTTTGAATTGTTTTAATTAGTCTTCTCCCAAACCTGTATGTCCTTTCTACACGTTATTGATAATTCCAGACTCAATTGTTGTTGTTTACAGATATTTAATGAACCCGCTCTCCCATTTATTAAATGCAAGTAAACACGGATTTACCATCAAGACGAACGGTACAGTCCAACAAAAGGTTACACACTTACTATATATGGACGACATTAAACTTTATGCTGGGACCGAAGCTCATATCAACTCACTACTAACCACTGTAAAAATCTTTTCTCAAGACATCCTAATGGAGTTTAGGCCCAAAAAGTGTAGAACCCAGACGCTGATAAAAGGAAAGCATAGTACACACGCATTCGATTTTAACGATGGTAACACTTTAGAAGCAATGCAAGAAGGAGAAACCTATAAATACCTGGGTATGCAACAGTCAGTCCGTACAGAGCATAGGTTTGTGAAGAACCAGATTCGGGAAGCGTATATAAGACGGTTGAGAGCAATACTGAAAACAAAACTAAATGCAAAAAATACAATAAGGACAGTTAACACCTATGCTATCCCCATCCTAACCTACACATTCGGAATTATTAAATGGACTGGAACAGAAATAGAGGATATCGAGCGAAAAACTAGAACTACCTCAACTCAATACCGTGCACATCACCCTAGGGCAGCTATTGAAAGGCTTACAATACCAAGAAACCAAGGAGGAAGAGGTTTACTTGATATCAACTATCTTCATCAAAAACAATGTGCAGGTTTGCAAAAATATTTTATCCAAACACAGCAGGAGTCTATTGCACAGAGCTGTATATCTGGCCGATAAAGGTTATACCCCACTGGATTTAAGTTCAGCTCATCCACAAATCGCTACACAGAGGGTGCAAGTGAATCTTAAAACGAATACATGGAAAAGAAAAGCGCTGCATGGAAGACATCCACATGATCTGTATGATGAGGGGATAGATACGGAAGCTTCAAATCTGTGGCTAAGTCGTGGCACTTTATTACCTGAAACAGAAGGCTTCATTATAGGCATACAGGACCAAGTCATTGCCACAAAAAATCATCTTAAATATATAGCGAAAGACCCAAGTTTAACGAATGATAAATGCAGAAAATGGGTTCAAACATCTGAGACAATCCAGCACATCATTGGAGGATGTACAAGCCTAGCACACTCTGAATACTTACTCCGCCACAACTGTGTGGCCAAAATTGTTCACCTGAAACTGGCATCTATCAACAAACTCTCAAAAGACCCGGTACCGTATTATCACTATACACCTGAAAATGTCTTGGATAATGAGAGCTTCCGTCTATATTGGGACAGAACGGTACTAACGGACAGAACAGTGGTGGCAAACCATCCTGATGTTATTCTCCTTGACAAATCACGAAAAATTACATATATTATTGATGTCGCAGTCCCTAACTCCAACAATATTAATGAAACTTTTCAAACTAAGTTAACTAAATACCAGATTAAACAACAGTGGAAACAAGACAGTGTAATAATCCTTCCATTAATTATCAGTACAACTGGAATAGTACCCAACTCTCTTAAAAATAATTTAACAACCCTTGGTCTGCAATCAGCATTATTGGCTGATATGCAGAAATCTGTGATACTTAACACGGATTGTTCGTAAATTTTTAAATGTACAATAGTCAGTACTCATCTTGCAGACCGCCGATGAATACGAAGAGACCGCCATAAGCGAGACTACACCACAATAATAATATTAATAATAATAATAATAATATTCGTCTTTATTGATATACATAAAAAAAATTATAAATTATATTATATGAGATGCAAGGCGAAGTTCAACCTTTACTGCGTAAAAAACGCTGTAAAACTTGCTCTTCCACTTAACCTTGTATACCTACTGCACATACATAATATATACCGCAACACAAGTTGTATTATATTACATTAGTACTTTGATGCATAAGGCCATCAATTCTTCCCACAATTCTGAACCCAATTAATTCTGATGATCAAACAAGTATTTCCGAATAGACTCTTTGAATTTTTTAAAATGCTGATATTTGATTTCCATTGGAAGTCCGTTATAAACAAAGCCAATTTGATATCTAAACGATCGTCGAGAAATTTCCAATTTAAAGGGAGGTATAGTAATTACCCCTTCATTTCGTATATTAATGTTATGAACGTCCGTCCTGAAGGAGATTTTTCTATACAAGTATGATGGTTTCTTTGTCATAATTAGTTTATTATAAAGACACGCAAAATGTAACTTTCGTCTATTATCCATATTCAACCACTGTATTACTTTTAACTTGTTAAAAATAGTACGTCGTTTACGTAAGCCAAATATTAACCAAATGCAGCAGATTTTCATTTTTTGAATTTCCTTTTTATATTGCACACTTAATTGTGGACCATATAGAATATCAGCATAATTAAATAATGATGAAATTGATGAGTCACACAATGTCTTTTTTACTAGGAACTGTAAAAAATGTCGGTTACCTTGAATTGTTTTTAATGCTATGTATGCTTTCTGGAGGTTACTATTAATGTGCTTTTCAAATTTTAGATCGTCGTCAATTATTACTCCCAAGTTTTTTGCTTCCTTGACCATTATTAAATTCTCATTATTTATTTTCACATTAGTATTATCGCGAATTTTCTGACGATTAGATTTAGACTCAAATAGAAGGATTCTTGTCTTATTACAGTTAATATTGAGTGAATGGTCCTTAGCCGCAACCACAAAGGCGTCTAGGTCATGATTAATTACAGTACAAGCATCTACCACTGAATCAGGCGGAAAAGTATAATAAAGTTGCGTATCGTCAGCATATAAATGTTTACTACAATTATGAATATATGTCGATAATTGAGATGTGTAAATTGTGAATAGAGCGAGACCCAATATTGACCCCTGTGGTACTCCTGACAGAAGCGGCAGCAACTGTGAAATTGACCCTCCATCTATTAACTAATTATTCAATAATAAACGAGCACTTCCTGAAAAACTTATATAGTGTAAAATATTATCAAGCAAACTATAATCAATAATATCAAATGCTCTGCTAAAATCCAGAAGGACAAGCACAGTACATTTACCATCATCAATAGCTTTGTCAATATCATCAACAATGTGAAGAAGAGCCGTTCTACAGCTGTGTCCCTTTCTGAAGCCAGATTGAATCGTCGGTAACAATGAAAACTTTTCCAAATGTTCGTTAATTTGTATTTCCATAGCTCTTTCGATTACTTTAGACAGAGTCGGTAATATACTTATTGATCGGAGATCTTTAATTTCTTTAGGATTGTTAACTTTAGGTAGCACCCGCACAACGGCAATCTTCCAAACTGAAGGAAAAACACTTCCCATAAGACAGAAGTTAACAATATGTGTGATGCAGGGTACTACATGTGGACAACAAAGTTTTATCATATTGATAGTTAGTTGGTCCGAACCTAGCGCATTCGTTCCAATTCCACAAATTGTTTGGTATACAAAAAAATTATTAACTTCTGTAAAGCGAAAATTCGATGCAACTAATTTACTATTTCTATAAAAATTCAGTATCTCACTATTTGTATTAGATCTAGGAGCAGAATCAATAAAATATCGATTTATATTATTAGCATTTTTTAAATTATCCGGTAGTTCTGCTTTCTTATCCGTTGAAACCTTATGTGTTCTCAATGTTTTCCACATTTCTTTTTTATTATATTCATTAATATAATGTGCGAAGTACGCCTTTTTTTCACGAATAACTGCTTTATTAACGTAATTACGTAATTATCTGTATGACGTTAGATCGATATTTGATTAAGTCCTTCTAAATTTCTACAGAGTAGTATCACTCTCCCGCATCATTTCTTTTATGGAATATGTTAACCATGGAGCTTTGGGTTTGGTCATTCTGGCTGTAAGTATAGGAGCATGTCAACCGAATAGTTGGTGTATACAGTTAGTAAAATATGAAACTTTTTCATCAAGAGTTTCCTGATCATAGATTCTGAAAACTGATGTATTAAATAAATCGGCTTGAAATAGATCATCATCGAAATTATTGAAGTTCCTATATGTATGCATTTCTGGATTTTTCCTATTATCCTGTATGTGTACCTTACAGTAAACGATAGCATGATCTGAAATATTATGCTGTATAACGCCCCTATAAACTACAGCCTCCTCCCGAATTATCAAATAGTCTAAAAGAGTGGATGAATTAGCTGTAGCTCGAGTTGGAACATCTATCAATTGAGATAAATTTAACGATTCAATTAAAGAGTAGAACCTATTCACATTATTATTATCAATATCAAATGAGTCCCCCATACAAAAAAATTCGTCAACAGTAGGAAAAATTGATGCTAGACTATCTTCAAATTCATCTAAAAAAAAACTTGTATGTTGTTCATGTGGTTTATATATCACTCCAACAGCTGATGTTTCCTTGTTTATGGTAACTTTCATCCAACATTGTTCCCAAATTAAATTATTTCCCATTTAATTGTCTTTCTAATATACATACAAAGGTCATTTCCATTTACATTACGAACTACCCTGTATAAATCAAAACCGCTAATATGCAACTCATTATCAGTAACAGCGTATTCTAATCATGATTCACATATCAAAAGAATATCGATACCTTCATCAAACACAATTAACTTCACTTTATGTAGTGAGGGAATTAAGGACCTCGCATTTAAAGAAGCCATTTTTAAATATTTCATTCGAATCAATTTAACAAGATATCCAAAACAAAATCAAAAAGTGACAATGCTAATGTTATCTATTTAATCTGAAAACAAAATATAAACGAAAAGAAGTCACAGTTAGAGACGCATAAATTGCACACGCCTGTCGAAAATAATATAAATACTTGAAGCATAGTCTTGAAAAGTTAAAATAAAAATCAAACAATTAGCATTAATTAGAACAAAGTTATAAGACGTAGCAAATAAAACCGAACTATTAAAAGGATATGTATATTAAGGATACAGATAAAAAAATTGTACTATTATTTCGTCCAGTTCCTCTAAAGAAGTAATTTCTCGAATAATGTCTCCCACCTTCACTCCCAATTTTCGTGATAGCTGCTTTCAATATTTTTTGCTGCATAGCTGTCAAATCTTCTCTTATAATTATTTTGGTATTTTTGAGTATTTTCTTAGTGGAAAATACTCAATTACGACAATATGTATTACAAAATTTAACTAAGACAGCGTCACTGCGGCCATTATTTCTTAGTTCCCGGATCGACAATTTCATTTTTTCATTAAAAATATTTATAACATCGGGTGTGGTATAACCCTTGACATTTTCCTTTGGTACCAGTAAAACTCAATTTCTTTGGCGAAATTGCTTATCATAACTCTCATTTTTATCTTCGAGAAAATGTATAGCCTTTTCCTGTTTATCCACCATGTGTTCCAACTGTCTTATCTTTTCCTTCAGTTTATTCTCAAGATTTTTAGTAATAATTGTACTTACAGGTCACGAAGCTGAGATATGAACTCTTGAGAAGTACATAATTTAGTTACGATTAATTTTATTGACTCGTGCAATTCATCTTCACCTTTCTTGGATCGTAGGACCATATTTACCGCAGAAAACTGCAACCTCTATTATTCCACTTAAATCAATCAACAGTTTGTTTGCAACCTTCCACCACACTAAGTCAGATTTTTTCCGTTAACTTGTTTCACATTACCTTGCTTTTTAAAAGAGCACGTGAAATATACGTCTACACTCGATGAAGCATAGTATAGTAGTATTTTGTAGTATCTCCTGATGAAGCTACCAAACAATTTCTAGGACAACAACCAAGATCGACACGGAGGCGCATATAGCACCCGCCTGAACCTTCCGAGCCATAGTAAAAAACAAAGAAAACTCGGGATTTTCTAATTGAGGGCACAAATGAGCGTTTGGTTTCCCTGCTGAAATCCGCTGTTTTGTGTTCTCCCATGTTTCGATTAACATCTTTGCTCCCAAATTTCACATCCTTATTTGGTTATACCGTGCTGATGACGGCAAATGAGCCAGGGACATGCATGTCCGAGGTTACCACTCTCTTTCAGTAGCCCTTTTTCTTTCTTTTTGCGTGAATTGCCCATGAATCTCTTTTTTGTTGTTGTTAACATATAACGCAATATCACTACATTTTATATATATATATATATATTATTATATATTTTTAAATAATGCCTCTACGTTGGGAGCCATTTTTATTATATATAATTTTACTTACGCCCTTATGTTGTAGTGCTATTTTATATTATAATTTTTAATTTACCTCAGTTGGGCTGCTGTTTTTATTATGTATATTTTTTTTATTTTAATTTAATATATGTTTTATTATTATTTATGGGCGCCAGAATTGGTTATGCTTACCGCTATACCCAATTCAAAATTATTATCAATTTTACTTTACCTTTTAAATACTGTATCTCAGGGATGAGATTCGGCACTTGACGTTTGCTAGCAACAAGAAACTATAGGTAGATATCAGAGAAAAATAAGACGAACCTGAACAATTGAACATAATTTAATTAATGAGAAAAGATAAGAAATTTTTATAATCAATTAATAAACCAATATTATACGTTTAAATTCATTATTGTATCATTATTACGCAACAACCATATAAACGCTTTCATTACTATAAATATTATTGAAACTCAACAAATAAATTTCGTGTATCATTATTCTTATTCTATGTTTGAATGTACATCCAAAAAAAACTTTCAATCTCAACCATAGATCTTTAAGTGCGAAAACGTGTAGTGTGCTGTTCTGTTAAATGTTTTGTTTAGTTTACAAAATGGAAGGCAAAGTGATGTGTCTAAGAATCTTTATTATTATTATGCAAAAATCTAGTGAATACTTATTTAATATGAATTTAGTGTTTGTGTCCGTTATCAGTGGAGATTGAACAGTTAATACTAACGTTTAACCAATAAATTGCTACCACAGACAATTAACCTACATACAAAAATATATAAGTGAAATCTTTTTATAGAAAAAGTTCAATATACACGTGAAAAATGTTCATCGTTAGTTATAGAGCATAGCATTGAATGTGCTGTTCTTGGAGGAAAAAATTATCAGCTGTGATCAAACAAAAACGAAGTCCAAGATGTAGGAATGATGATATATGTGGTTAATATCGTCAGCAGAGTATCTCTATTATAAGATACCTTGGATAACCACCAGAATAATTGTAATAAGGTAATTATAGTTATAGTTCTTACCAAATCTAGATGATTTCACTAAAGTTCACTTATTTTTTAATTATACGGAATGTATTTCAATTTATTTACTTTAAAACGTCGTCTGAACACTTTTGATTAATATTTCTGATAATTTATTTAAGTTATTTCAAATTTTAATAGAAATTTGAGGAGATGAAATTTTACACGTCCACCCTCTAATTCATTTTTACGGCGTCTCTTTAGGCTCAAAATCAACAACCTTTTATTGTTTTTAATTTTGTTTTTCCAGTTCATTTGTTGATAAACAAACATTGTTTTCCTGAATCAATATATCTATCCTTGCGTTAGTATAGACGAAATCACTTTGTTTTTATGCATTTCGAAAAACACACCGAACTACACCGTACGAATTACTAACATAACATTGCTTCTAGCGTTGATATTTTGACCTTGACGTTTGCTAATAATTATAAAAGTTTATGCGATATACGGGGTTTCCGAAAGTGTCTATAAAATATAAAATTGTAATAATCGAATTTTGTTTGAAAATTTATGTGATGATATATACAGGGATCACCACAATTATGTATAATATTACGTTCGACGTAATTTACTTGTTGGTGTTATTTATTTTGCAATATACTTTAAAAGAAAATAGATACTAAATTAAATAGCAATCTCTTAAATTAATTTATCAATTGTATATGATAGTTAAAAATTTCTTGACACGTTCAACTCATGTCTTTACGGATTATTTCCTTTTTTTATTGGATGTTTACTAATGAACTACTAAGATTCACACTATTTGTATGATGCTGATTTGATTTAATTTGTCTGATAGATATATTTCACTTCAATATATATATATATATATATATATATATATATATATATTTTTAGGGAAATTGCAGCAATAAAACGTATCCGTGTACTCTTTTAAGTATTTAATCCAAGCTTTCGAGTGAATTTTCACCCATCATCAGGGAAGCTACATAAAAATATACTTTGTTAAAATGATCTAAAATGTTATACAAAACACTATTTACTTACAAACTTACTAAGATTGAAACGTGATTAGCAGTGGTAAAAAATGTAATGGCCATCGACAGCACCAACAACTACGTCTATCATTAACTCACACTATGTCACATTTCATTACAAAATAAAATTATTACACATTTTAAAATTCTTTTAAAATTCATTTTTGTTGAAGTCTGGTTATCGACCACGTGCTTGAAATCTCAATCCCACACTGACAGCAAATTTACAAGTTTTTACATTATAGGTTATACAGCCAACTGGCCTATACATATTCAAACAATTAAATTCTCAGTTTTATACATTATAGGTTATACAGCCAATTGGCCTGTACCTATTCAATATACTAATATTTCTGATTTAAAATTTAACCATTGAGCTCACTCTATATAAATATGAAGAAAACTTTCAGAAGATGCACCTTTAAAATACATTTGTATGCCTGTTTTATCGAGAAAACAACCTGATTGTCAAACAAAACTCTCCGACACAATGCGACCACCGCAGTGCGCACACCCCACAGCCATTTGACTGATGAGATCAACGGCTGTGTGCGCCCCCAATGCATGATCATAAGGACTATTCAGCTAATGAGACTGAGAGCCCCTCAATGCGCATAGAAAGGTCCACGACCCCATGATGAACTCTGTCTTGAGCATCCAAATGTAGTAAATAAGCAAAAATATCACTGAGATGTCTAGTATCAGTTCTATGATTTATGTTGTCCGGATTTCTTTTTATATGCACCATTTCAAGAAAATTTCTTTTTGATTTGATATGTTCCGTATCCAATACCCTGACAGACTCATAGTTCATTGAATGACCTGTTTTATTGACATGTTCTGCTAGAGCACATCTTTCGGGGTGCAATCTACAGTCACTTTTATGGCTAGTGATTCTATCTTCTAAGTATCTTGAGGTTTGGCCAATGTATTTGGCATTACAATTTGAACAATCTATACTGTAGATCACATCTGACTTCAGTTTCTGTGGGATTTTATCTTTTGTTTGTGAAAACAGGTTTCCTACGGTGAGTGCAGGTTTGAACGCTAGTTTTATGTTTGATGTATTACGAAACAGACGATTAAACTTTCTTGCTATGTCCCTATGGGTATCCGGAAAATTCTTTGAAAGCAATTCTTCGAAAACAATTCTTCGAAAACAATTCTTCGAAAATCAATTCTTCGAAAATGCAATTCTTCGAATAAACAATTCTTCGACTAATAATTCTTCGAATAACAATTCTTCGAAGTATCCAAAAGGAATGACTTTGTTCAGAGATATAAATCAGGTATAATTTATCTAATCCCAAGCTTGCAACTGACGATAATCCCTTGGAAATTAGTTTTAATTTAACCCTGTGCAAGTAAATATGGATGCAGAATTTGTTTGTGATATAAATCAGGTATAATTTACCTAATCCCAAGTTTGCAACTGACCTGAGTAGGTATAAAAGGGATTGCTTTCTATAAAATAAAATTACTTTTAATTTAACCCTGTGCAAGTAAATATGGATGCAGAATTTGTTTGTTCAGAAAAAGGAAAACGTAAATTGTTGTTCGAGGGACATTTTTATTTTGAAGATGTTGAAAAAGGTGAAAAAGTGTATTGGAAGTGCGCATTTTTTGAAAAAAGAAAAACAAACTGTCCTGCGAGAATAATTACTGTCGACGATAAAATCAGTAAAATAACAAAAGAACATAATCATATTGCTGACGCCTCAGAGGTGGAAGCGACCAAAGTGTACGAAAAAATTCGAATCAACTCGAAAATAAGTAATGATCCTCCGCACAAAATTATATCAATTGCTTCGACTACATGTTCCATAACGGCAGCTCCCAAGCTTCCAAGTGTTAGCAGTATGAAACGGAGTATTCGCAATATCAGACAAAAAAATCTACAAGGACCAGCTCATCCTACTAATAGAAGCGAAATAATATTTTTGGAGGAATATACGAAAACCTACAAAAATGAAAATTTTTTGCTATATGATGCCGGTCCAGTGGACGAGAGAATATTAATTTTTACTACAGAACAAAATCTCAAATTATTGTCTAACAGTAAGCATTGGTATATTGATGGCACCTTTAAAACCGTGCCGTTATTATTCCAACAATTACTAACCGTTCACGGACTGCAACACAATTTATCGGTACCTTTAGTTTATGCACTCTTACCAAAAAAATCAGAACGAATTTATGATCAATTTTTTCAAGAACTTAAAAATTTGAAATCATCTTTATTGCCTGCAACGATTACCACTGACTTCGAAAAAGCATTGATTATTGCCTGCAATAGTGCTTTTCCAAGTTGTAGAAAAAGAGGCTGTTTTTTCCACTTCAGTCAATGCATTTTTCGAATGATTCAAAGGAATGGATTAAAAAAACGCTATGAGACTGACAGTGAATTTGCTTTCAAACTAAATATGTTGTGTGCTATTGCTTTTGTCCCAGTGGATGATATAGTTATGGCTTTTGAACAATTATATGATAGTGAAATATTTCCGTCAGAAGCCGAAAGTGTTATTAATTATTTTGAAGATACGTGGATTGGGCGACCAAATCGAAAACAGCGAAAACCACCACAATATCCATACGAATTGTGGAATCTATATCAAACAGTTTTGGATGATTTACCAAGAACAAATAATTCGGTAGAAGGATGGCATCGAAGTTTTGAAACACAAGTATCAGCAGTTCACCCCAACTTGTGGAAATTTATAAAATGTATAAAAAATGAGCAAAGTCTAAATGAACTTCGTGTAGAACAATATTTAAGCGGATTTGAACCCCAAACACGAAGAAAGAAGTACAAAGATTGTAATCAACGAATCAAAACTCTTGTAAATCAGTATGATAAAAATAATATAATAGAATACATTAGAGGTTTAGCTCACAACATATCATATTAATCTATAATATTTTTCTTACCTTGGTATTTGATAGTATTTATGTCATTTATCTGTAATTTTTACTGTAACTATTTACTGTACTGTAAACTTTTACTGTAATTTATTAATAAAATGTTGACATAATTATAACAAATAAAAAAAGTAGTGTTTTATTTCCAGTTCCTAGGTATTCTCAGAAAAGAAAATGACCTTATAATTCTCATTTATTATTAGTATGTTCCGCATCATACGTTTATATATCATGCGAGAAATATTGATTATTGTCTAATGAAAACTTATCCCAGATTTTAGTAAACCCAAATAATAGAGCTGTCGAAGAATTATTAGTCGAAGAATTGTTTATTCGAAGAATATGGTATTCGAACAATCGCATTTTCGAAGAATTGATTTTCGAAGAATTGTTTTCGAAGAATTGTTTTCGAAGAATTGCTTTCGAAGAAAATTCCTAGATCCGTCTCTATGCAATGGTAAAGTTATATATTGGGTTAAGTGGGTGTTGGTTTCATTTATACCTACATCGCTACGTGGAGCCATCGTAGCTCCTCCAACTGATGTGTTGATTGTTTCGTTAATTTTTATTGTGTTGAATAGGATCTTCTTAAGAAGTGGTTCTGGATATGAGTTGTCCTTGAAAAGGTGAAATCAATTTTTTTTATTTTTCTGATGAAATGTTATGTCACTAATGGCTAAGACCCTTTGTTTCATTTGTTTGACTAAGTTGATTTTCATCTTTTGATTGTGGTATGACCAATAGTTGATATATCTACCAGAGCTAATTGGTTTTCTATACCAATCGATCACAATGTTATTATTTTGTCTTATAATCAACGTGTCTAAAAAAGGGATGGAATTATTATGGTTTTCCCTTTCTAGGGTAAATTGTATATGTGGATCGAATGAGTTAAAATAATATAATAGCTCATCCAGATTAGTGCCTGGTAAAGCCAGTATGATGTCGTCCACATATTTCTTAATAAAGTGGAGTTTGAAGGGAAGAACCTGGATAACAAAGTCCAAAACCATGTCCATAACATAATTAGCAATTATGGGTGAAATTTTACTGCCCATTGGTGTTCCAAAGGTTTGTTTGTAGAATGTAGTGTTGAAAACAAAAAAATTATTGTTGAACACAAAAGTCAGAAGTGAGACGAAAGACTCCAAATCAATGGAGCAATGTGGCGCTATTGAAGGCCATTTTCTTGTGATTGCCGTTATGGCAATGTTCAGATATACATTACTGAAAAGGGAGATTACATCGAGACTCGCAATAATATAACCATCCGGTAATGTTGTTCTGTTAAGAAGTTGATTGACTCCAAAGGAGTCTTTAATATAGTAATCATTCTCAATATCATATGAGTCCGTCAATACCTTGGTAAGAAACTTTGTAATAAGTTCAGTTGGTGTTCCAATCGAGGCAAGAATTGGTCGAACAGTTAATGGTTGTTTATGTATTTTTGGTAACGTGTAAAATTTTCCCGAGACCCCCCTATAACTCATCAACGACTTTTTTAGTTCTGAGGAAATTATGTTGTGATTAGCAAGAGTTTGTATTAATTTATTGCAATTTTGTTGAATAGTGGATGTAGGATCACTTTTGATTTCTATGTAGGAGTTATCGTCACGTATAACATCTTCTGAAAGTTGAAAGTATTGAACTCTGTCCATAATTACAGTTACATTACCCTTATCGGATCTAGTAACTACAATTTGTGGATTTTGTTTAAGAAAGATTTTTGTTTTGTTAAATAATTTTCTAAAGAATCCACAACTAGTGTATGTTGATTTTTGATGAATGTTCGTAACGATATTTGTTAGTTGAGCTTAAAGAGTGTCTCTGCGATCTTGTATTGAAACTTTGGACGTAAGAAAATCAATGTCCGCCAGTAACCTCCGTATTGGAACATCAACACCCATGATAGGTTCGATACTAAACTTCGGTCCAAGTGAGAGAAACCTGAGAACGTCAGCAGGGATATCATGGTTCGAAATGTTTCGAATCCAATTTTCTTTGGTGTTAAGGTTTAGTCTGAGCTGTTCTTCTGTTAGTCTGTCGAACTTTCTCATATTTCTCTCCCTTGTTTTGTAAAATAAGTGATTATATGATCTAATCTGTTTGCTTTTAAAGTTCTCAAAAATTATGTTACTTGTACACTCTGTAATCAAATCTTTGAATTTTGCTTTTTTATTTTCTAAAAATTTTATTTGTCTGTGACAATCTGAGATCTCAAGATTAAGAAGTTTGTATTCTAACCTGCAAGTCCTTTGTGTAATGTTGTTATTATGTAGCAGGTTGGTGACCGATAATGTACAATTTGTGATGTGTTTAGGTATAATGCCTTGTTGTCTGCATCGGAGAAGGAAACATTTCCGATTATATTCTTTAGCAAGTTTTCTGTTCAATTTAGACCAGTTCTTCAGTGCCGTAACTGCCCCATTACCAAAAGTAGCTTTGATGTTCTCATAGAACCCCATACTTGAAGATGAAATGTGAAGGTATGTCTTTGCTGATCAGTTACAATGTAACTTCTGTGTAGATTTTTTATTTCCCTAAAAAAATCTACACAGAAGTTACATTGTAACTGATCAGCAAAGACATACCTTCACATATATATATATATATATATATATATATATATATATATATATATATATATATATATATATATATATATATATATATATTATGAATAACTTCATTTAATTGGCTACTTCCTACCATATCAAAATAAATATTCTCAAAGTATTTGAAACAAAATATTATTTGCACATGATCTGGTAAATCAACCCGAAGGAACAGGAAGTTAGTTATCAACAGAGATAACACTTAAAGTTTTAATAGTGACTGGAAAAAGTTTTTGGGCTGTCGCAGTATCTTACAGCAAATCCGGTGATAAAAAGGGATTGGATGTCATCATTGGAAATACAAATAATCCGAAAAGATGTGAAGTTAGGTAACCATTTGAGAAGGACGGAAAGTTTTCTGTTCAATGTAATCAAGAGATGGTAGATAAAGTTGAGAGATGCTAAAAGTGAGCGTTAGATTAGATTATAGCAAAACTTTTGATGCGGGGATCGGCTTGCAGTGATATTGCTGCATATTATTCATAAATATGCATTGGGGCACGACTATATCCGCAAGAATTACATTTTATCATATTTTATTAAAACTTGCAATGATTGCCAACCTTAACATGGGCAATTATAACTAGTAGATTCAATTTTTATTCAAACCTAAAGAATACATTCCTGATTATTTTCCTCTATATAACCTACTTTCATATTAAAAGTAGAAAACCGAAACGTCCGTTAAACGATCACTGCTGTTTCTACAGTTTTTATATTATTTTAGTTAAGGACAATCACAGTTGCCAAATTAAATGTACCGGACTGCATCATTAAATGCTAACGTTAATATTTGTGTTGCGCTAGATGTACGGGGTTGGGATAAAGTATGGAACCAAGTAAATATCTTTTAAACGAAAAGAACGATATTTATGAAAATTTGCAGGTAAGTGCAATGGAACAAAATGCATCTGATGTACATTCTTTTGTTAATAATATACTTCCGGTTTAACCGGAAATGCCATCAACTTCTTTAATTCAAATGGGACACCCTATATATTTTTACAGATTATGAATTCATACATACTGAGTTTAGTGTGAAAACATTGTAAAAACGAGGAATATAGCAGTTTAATCAACCTCCTTTGAGTTTTTTGCATTAGAGCAAAAAACTATTTAGATAAACTGATTGATGTTGTTTGTTTAGAACGTCTTTTGTTCTCCAAGAGTCAAATTCTAATTGACGGAAATACAATTTAGAATTGTTCAATCAAGTGAAAAAGAGCGTGTTGGAATTTTAATGATGATCGGTTATGGTGATCGTGTTAGAACTCATGAAGAAGTGTGTCATATTTTTAATAATTTGCATCCGGAGAGATATCTTATATCACGCTTAACAGTAACTAGAACATTACAACGTTTTAATACAACTGGGATGGTAAAAAAATTGCTAAAACCTGGAATAACGCGGACTGCAACGAACTACATGGCGATCCTGCGAACAAATGGTAATGGTAAAATGGTAATGATAAAGTGGATGGTAAAATGGATTCTGCCTTGTACATCCCCACTACATGGCGATCCTGCGAACAAATGGTAAATGGTAAATAATTCTGCAAACTGAATGAAAAATGGTAAAATGGAAAATAAACCTGCGAATTGATGGCAATTTGAATGAGTGAAGGTATATGGTCTTTTATTTAAGCTTTGGACCCTGGAGAAGCGAAACTATGGGTGGTGCACCTAATAAACAAGAGGTACAAGAAACTGGTACCGTAAACAATTATTTTTTGGTACAGCAAGATAATTTTACAACGCATATATAGTCTTATTGTACATACTAACGATAGCTTTCATTTTGAAAGTCATATGGTCCCTATGGAAAACGCATCGAAGAGCGTTAATAAGACCAACCGGGGAGAGTTCCCCGGTGGCGGTTACTAAGCAAGTGTCCCTCGTATGTACATCTTGAACCATCGAATCATTCATCTTTGGGAAATACTTACCTCGTGTCTTTAGGGTTAAATAAATAACATCGTTTAAAAACTCACTGGGATAACATATATGTAGAAACTACGTGTATAAATTACTGACCATATGTAACACAGAATATAAACGTTTGTACTATTAATAACAATAATAATAATGGAGAATCTTCAAAAGAAATGAACTCTCTATATATAGGAAATTGTTAAACTAACACAGTCAACGATCCGTTTCTCGACCTTGACAACACAATATTTATAAAACGGACGTGTTTGTTATCAATTTTACTGCACCTTGCCAATGGCCTTCCAATTCACTAGCCGCTAGCAATATTTGAAATTAATGTCTCTTAAAATCTAATAATGTCTTTTGGGATCATCTCCTCTTGTGAAAGAAAAAGTATCCTCGATAAATTTTCTATACTACCTATAACTTTAATAGTTCTCACTAATTGCCTTGTATTTTAACACTGTTTGTTTGTTTACTGTCTCACCTCACTCGTTTACAAATATTTTCGTTATGGTATTTATACAACTGACTTTTATGAACGATTTGTTTTTTTATTGCTTTGAGATATAATCTCACAGTTTACTCCTTTTACTTCCGTTATTTTCAATGGACCTAAATAATATGGATCTAACTTATTCCTTTCCTCATTTTTCATCCCCTACCCTGAAGTTTACGGGTGAAGATTCCTTTCCGCTTTTATTTATTCTAATTAACTTGTTCTTCATCAAAAACTGCTTGGCTCTTTCATTCACGTACTGTAACTTATATTTCTTATCATACCTTTGCAGATTGTAACATGGTTCTATTTCTACATTTAAAAATTCTGGTATGTTGGGTTTTCTACCGTATAACAACTCAAAAGGAGTGTATCCGTGATACGTGTTTGGTGTTGTATTATAACAATATCCAAACATTTTTACAAATTCGCACCAGTTATCTCTAGAATCTTTAATAAAGTTTCTTATGTACTCATTAAACGTTCTGTGTAATTTTTCACAACTGCCTATCGCTTCGTGGTAGTATGCCGTTGAAAAAGTGTGTTTTATTTTTAAAAGTTCTTCATTATTTCATTCTTACATTCCGTTCCTTGATATGTCCTTATCTCTTCCATCAATCCATAGTTTGGTATAAAGTTGTCAAATATAGCTTTTGATATTGTGGTTGCCTCTTTGTTAATGGCCGGTATCATAACCGCGTATTTTGTTAATTCGCATGATATTGTTATACAATAACGATTGCCATTGTTACTTTCTTCCTACGAAAGGATCTATTGTGTCTATATAAATGATATTAAACGGTTTTATAGATGTGTCCGTGATGACAAATTTCTCTTTATGACTAGGTTTTGCTTTATTCACTTGGCATTCTTGGCAATTCTTTACATACTTCCTTACATCATTCTCCATGTTTTTCCACCTAAAATTTTCTCTCAGTTTCTTCAATAATCTATTGTTTCCCACATGTCCTCCAAACATTGGATCATTGATATTTTTCTAGAATCTTTTGGATCTCTCCTTTCTGCTGTACCGTTTTTGGTACTTCGCATATACATACTTGTATATTTTTCAACCTTTTATTCCCTTCTTCTATAAATTCTTCTATTGTGCACTTTTTGAATATATAATCATTTGCGTATATCTTCATTCTTTTTATTTCAAATTTCACCGAAAGCTCCTCAAGCTTTTCCAACGTTCGTCCTAGGTCGAAGTTGTGTATTCCGATAAATAAGGCTTCACTAAATTTCAATTTATTTTTGAACCGAATGCTCATCCTTAGCGAGATACGGTTATTTTCAAAGTGTAAAATTGGTAATTTATGTGCCTCTAGATTATTTAAAACTTTTATTACTGGAGGTTTTTCTATTCGTTCTTCCTCTGTTTCCTCATTATTCTTTAGATCATTTCCTGACTGAGCATTCTCATTGCGCGTTTGTGCTCTTGTTATTGCAAAGACATGTGAATTCTTCTATGGATATTCTTGATATACTATCCGCGTAGTTCTTTACACCTTTGACTTACTGTACTTTAAAATCGTATTATTCCAAAATAATGAAATTTCACGTTTTTCCTAGACAATTTATTTACCGCTTAGTTGATTAAAACTTTTATCGCTGAAAATTTGATTCAAAGTTTTCGGATTAGTTTCGTTATGTTTCTTATATGTTGATTTATTCCATCTTGTATGTATTTCTAATTGATTTTTTCTTTCCTCTAGTTCTTTTAGACTATATACGTTGTCATTTATCATTGATGTATTATCGATTATCCTAGATTTAGTTCCACTTTCTCTCGCCTGTTTCATATATCTTATTAGCTGTTTTCTCTGCTCCAGTATATCTTTTGGGTAATCTTCATCAATATATATCTTCGTTCCTTTCAATGTATTCGTTCTTTCCAAAGTTTCTACTTTCTTATTCAAGTCTTTCATCATTATTAGTACTGGCCTATTTTTGTTACTGTTTTTATTCCCCATTCTCTTACATTTCAAAATATTTGATTCAACATATACTGTTTTGTTAACCTTTTTCATAACATCTTCCAATTTATTTTCTAGTTGTTCCTCATCTTCTTCATTGCCTGCTTCCATACCATGTATTATCAAATTCTTCGCTCTAAAATTTTTCTGGCTCTGTGTCATGTTTCGTTGCAAAAATTCTGTTTTTTCCTTGAGTTCCACATTTTCCATCCTTAATTCGTGGTTTTCTTTCTATAGCTGTGCTATTTTTCTGCTCATTTCTTCAATTTTATCTTCTATCTTGCATATTCTTTCGTTATTGTAATTCCGATTATTGTAATTACCATTCCTGTTAAATTTTCTCCCCTTATTTGAATCTCCGTATCTGCCGTAACCATTTCCCTGGTTGTAATGTCTAAATATCCTTCCTGAGGGGATGTCGTTGTGAAATCCTCTGTTGCTTCCCTTCCTATGATTTTTCCTAAAGTCAAAATCTGATTTCCTGAGGAAATTACTATTGTCCTTCTTGCGTGAAACTTGTTGTTGGCTTACTATGCCTTCTACTGATACTAGCTTAGATAATACTTCTTGCTTGGTTTCAAAGCTCCCCGCTGCTATGATCGTTTTTCTTTCATCCGCTGTGGCATTCATCGTTACTGCCTTAATGGTTGCTTCTTTGGTGTATTTTTCAGCTAGACGTTCTGGCATCCCTTCTGACACGTATGCTGCCTGTAGCTTCTCTGCCAATTTCTCTATTTCCGTCGCGTATTGCGTTATGGCCTTCCCATTTTGCCTTACTTTATCAAGTTTCGCTAAGAGAAGGCTTGGGTTATCTCCTTTTATTCCTGGTTTCAGTTTATTCCTAATTTCTATGATAGAGTTTTCCGTCGTGATCAAGCTTCTAGCTTTTCTAGTCAGTCTTATCTTGAATAGCAGAATCGCATTTTCTTCATTACCCGTCGCGTTTATTTGTAACAAATCTAATGAGTTTAAAAATGATTATAACTTGCTTGCTTCTCCGTTGAATTCAGTAGGTAAGACCTTACACGCGAAATTAAAAAAAATCATTTATACTTGTCGCCATTTTCCACTGTTTGCTTATTGCTTGTGATACACCCGTATCGATCTCCTCAAATATAGAGGTAGGTATTTTAACAATACAATTCAGCGCTTGAAATGCCCTAGCAGTTTTATCCCTAATGTTATCTGAATAATTTTTACAACTTTCTTGTTGTACTTAACTTAAGTTTTTTCCAATTTTAAGCTATCAATTTAGCAAAATTATTATAAAGAATTATTATACTATTAATTACTTCAAATTGAATATCTGGATTTTTACGAGTTTCCTTTTTCAAAACCCTTTTTCCCTGTTTATTTATTTTTTCTACATTTGCCCTTAGCTTATCTTCGAAATCTTCCCACGTTATTGACATTTGAAAGATGTACCATTCGTTCATAAAAATAGAGTGCATAAGTACTTACAATTTTATACAGTCAAAGTTCCTGACGTCTGCTTCGCTGCAATGCCTCGGTTGATGTCTCTATTTAATGCTCTTTGATGCGTTTTCCATAGGGACCATATAAATTTCAAAATGAAAGCTACCGTTATTATGTACAATAAGACTATTATCTGCGTTGTAAAATTATCTTGCTGTACCATGAAATTATTGTTTATTGTACCAGTCTCTTGTACCTCTTGTTTATTAGGTGCACTACCCATAGTTTTGCTTCTCCAAGGTCCAAAATTTAAATAAAAGACCATATACCTTCACTCGTTAAAATCACCCTCAATTCGCAGGATTATTTACCATTTTCCATTTAGTTTGCAGGATAATTCACCATTTACCATTTAGTTTGCAGGATTATTTACCATTAACTATTTGTTCGCAAGATTGCCATGTGGTGGCGATGTACAGGGCAGAATCAATTTTACCATCCATTTTACCATTACCATTTTACCATTACCATTTTACCATTACCATTTTACCATTACCATTTTACCATTACCATTTTACCATTACCATTTTACCATTACCATTTTACCATTACCATTTTACCATTACCATTTTACCATTACCATTTTACCATTACCATTTTACCATTACCATTTTACCATTTTACCATGACCATTTTACCATTACCATTTTACCATTTTACCATTACCATTTTACCATTACCATTTTACCATTACCATTTTACTATTACCATTTTACCATTACAATTTTACCATTACCATTTTACCATTACCATTTTACCATTATCATTTTACCATTACCATTTTACCATTACCATTTTACCATTACCATTTTACCATTAGTAGTAGTAATGACATGGTAATGTGAACATCGTGCCGATAAGCTCCGACTTATTTAAAAGTTTTTAAGTGATATTTTTATGTAGAAAGCTCTGTGTATTGGTTTCAGAAGGTACGATTATTTGATTAGTATAATTATAAACAGAAAGTTTTTTTGTGTTACTTATCTATTATAAGAAGATTTATAATTTTCCAAGGTAAATTCCATTATTTCTTAAGTACATTGTTGCCAGCTGGTATTGTGAAATGAATAAAACCAGAAGTAATTCCGTTTCAATTGATGATAATTTGATAGAATCTGTAATTAACAAATTGTTACCGAAACTAACTGCCAGAATTGATGAACATTTTGAGAAAATGTGTAAAAGGATTGATTCTTTGGAAAAGAAAATAAATGGGGCAATTCTGCAATTTTCATCGTTGGAAGCGGTTGTCCAATCCAATGATACGGAATTAAATCTAATTAAAAACAAATTGGAAGTCTACTATCAAAAGTTTAAGGCAAATACAATAAGTTTGATGGGAGTGAAGGATGAGCGGGATGAAAATTTGCTTGCCAAGATTCTCACTATTTTTAACGACGCCATGAAAATAAAGTGTTCTCATTGGGAGATTTACAATACATTTAGAATCGGAAAATTTGATAAAGGAAGTACTAAGCCTAGGACTATTATTGTCGAGTTTACTACAATTCTAAAAAGAACTGAAATTCTAATGGGTCGAAAGTCACTACTAAGTTCAAATATTTATATAAATGAGAATTTGACTACTACATCATATCAACTTTTGCGAGCTGCTAAACTGAAGTTTGGTAAACAGGCGGCATGGTCAAGAAATGGCAGAATTTTTGTCAGACGTGACAACATCGTATCCTCAATCGCCAAATTAGCGGACTTAAACTAGCAAGTGATATTGTTTTATACAAAAACATGTGAATTTGATAAATTTTGCTTTGACCTTTTTGTTTCAATTTCGATATTTTTGGGTAAAGGCGAGTACACACTGGTGAAATATTGTTAATTTATTGTGATTTATCTAATTAAATTTGTTTGATTGATATTATTATAAGGTATCGGATACCTACGTTGTTTATTTTTTGTCTTCCAATAATTAATATATGTTGTAATAGTTATATGTACTTATAACTTAGTATTTATTTCTTTTTTTATCGCTTTATTTGTATATGGTAATTCTACTATTAGCAAGATTATTATGCAAAATTTGTTTCATTTTATAATTGTTATAATAATTATGATTAGTTGAGTTGATTATGCAAGTATAAATGTACCTATGTATTATTGAAGCTGAAGTATTGTGGGATACCTATATATGAATATATTTTTGTTATTGGCATTTTGCATTGCCGAAAAATAATGATTTTCTGTTTGCTTGAGAGCTTATTCGGTTGCCATAATCATGACAACTACCCTTAGCATTTACTTTCAAAATTGTCGAGGACTTAATACGAAAATTAACGAGTTTTATACAAGTTGTTTGAGTGAGGACTTTGATATAGTTATTGCAGTCGAGACTTGGTTGCAGGAGGGAACTCTTGATGGAGAGATAGTAAACGCTGGATATTACAATCTGATAAGAGCTGATAGGAATATTGAATTTACAGGAAAATCAAAAGGCGGGGGAGTTTTTATAGCTGTTAAGAAAACATATAAAATCTTAGAAGTTTTTAAAATTAGTTCCTATTTTGAGGCAATTGCAATAGAAATTAAAGTAAATAGTACTAAATACACCCTTTGTTGTATATATATTCCTTCGGGGAGTCAAACTAAGGTATACGAAACAGCATTTGAACTTCTGCAAAGGCATATAGTGAATAATGACAAAACATTTATTTTTGGAAATTTCAATATACCAAGTATAACTGGTATTAATTATGAAAGCAATATTTATAATGGCATAGTAGAAACATTTCAAGACTTCATGGATTTTAATGGATTTAGTTTGTATAATGATATTAAAAATTTTCAAGGTAGAACACTGGACCTAGTTATTAGTTCGGAAAGTAATATTAATAATTGTACAGTAGTTAGGGACGGCCTACCGTTTGTTAAGGAAGATCTTTATCATCCTGCATTGGAAATTATAATTACAGTTAGGTCCGATACAAAAATAAATATACTCAATATAAAAGAGTCTAGATATGATTTTAAAAAAGCAGATTTTCTTAGGTTAAGCGAAAGTATTAGGGATGCAGATTGGAAGAAAGTTTTGGATGAAAAAATTAATGTGAATGAAGCATTACATGAATTCTACAATATATGGAATAAAATAATTGATAATTGTGTACCTAAATTTGTTTTTTTGTGAAAAGTCCAAAACTTTTCCAGTTTGGTTTACAAAAGAAATTAGGGATCTATTAAAAGAAAAAGATAGACTTAGGAAACTAAGGATAGTGTCTAATGTATTCGATGAAAAATTCAAGGTACTGAGGAAAAAAGTTAAATCCTTAACCAAGATGGAAAAACATAAATATATTAAAAATATAGAACAAAATTTAACTACAGACGTTAATCATTTCTGGAATTATGTTAACAGTAAAAGAAGTAGCAGATCAAACCTTGGTAATTATTATTACAATGAAAGACAAATGGATGAAAATGAAACCGCAAACGCTTTTGCGGATGTTTTTTCATCTGTATATTCGTCAGTTAAAGCCTCATATGATTTTAAATTTCCATGTGAAAGCATGGTAAGTAATGACACTTTTGTATTTGATATTGTTACGGAATTGGATTTTCATAATGCGATAAAAAAACTAAAATCTAAAAAAGCAGCTGAGGCTGATGGAATCCCGCCCTATATCCTTAAGGCTTGTAGTGATTGGCTGAAACTACACTTAATGCATATTTTTAATTTAATCCTAGCATCCAGTACTTTTCTATCCATATGGAAAACAGGTGTGGTTACTCCTATCTTCAAGTCTGGCAACAAAATGGATTTTGAAAACTATAGACCAATATCAATAATGTGTGCACCAGCCAAGTTATTTGAACAAATTATTTATTCAAATATGTATCAGTATGTTGAAAAGTATTTAGTATCACAATAACATGGTTTCGTGGCTAATAAATCTATTAGTTCAAACATGCTCATTTTTGGTAATTATGCGTATGGGGCATTGGAGAATAGAATACAACTCGACACTTTATATACAGATTTTAGAAAAGCGTTTGACACGGTTGATCATGACGTTCTTTTATGGAAGCTCAGTGGGTTTGGTGTGTCACATAGTTTTATTAAATTAATTAGTGATTATTTGCAAAATAGATATTTAATGGTAAAACACAATGGAAATACTTCTGGCAAATTTGAAGCTAACTCAGGGGTTCCTCAGGGATCTAATTTGGGTCCCCTTCTATTTCTGATTTTCATTAATGACTTACCCTCGAAACTTGAATACTCGGAATGTTTGCTATTTGCGGATGATTTAAAAATTTTCAAACGTGTAGAAACTGTTAGAGATTGTGTTCTACTACAGAAAGATTTAAATAGCATTTATGAGTGGAGTTTAATGAACAAATTATATTTTAATGTGCGAAAATGCTTTACTCTTACTGTGACACGTTCCAAAGATCCCATTATTTTTGAATATCGCATTGATACCGAACCCCTAAAACGTTGTACAGAAGTAAAAGATTTGGGTATAACTTATGACAGTTCACTATCTTTTGCTAAACACATTAAAAATATTGCAATGTCTGCAAATCGGTTATTAGGATACATAATTAGACAGTCAATTTCTCTAACATAGATACCATGAAAATCCTTTATTTTACACTTGTAAGAACTAAATTAGAATTTGGAAATCAAATTTGGTTTACTGAGTACCATACTACGCTATCTATTTTAGAAAAAATTCAAAATACATTTTTGAGATATCTTTATTTAAAAAAATATCATGTACGACTAGATTATAACATTGTTAGAACTATCCAACTAAGAAATGAATTCAAGATCTTATCGTTAGAAGACAGGCGAAAATTAGCTGCTTTGATTTTTTTGTTTAAAATAGTAAATGATAAAATTAACTCTCCGGATATTTTGTCATTACTAAGATTTAATGTTCCATCCAGAAGAACCCGTACTAAGTCATTATTTAATATTCCGCTTTTACATACCATCACTCGCTCCCCGCTTGTGGCCATGTGTCGTCTAGCAAATGAATTTAATGAATTGACCGATTTAGACTGGACAATGTCAGTAGACGTTTATCGAAAAACAATATTAATGCAAATCATCACTCTATCAACTTAAAAGTAAATACACCTCGTACATATTTTATCAAATTAATACTCGCACAATGTACCTAGGTATAGTTAAGTTTATATTATAAGTGAAATATATAGTATATATTATTTTATCAATGTAATTAGGCCGTAAGGCCTGTTTTGATATAAATAAATAAATAAATAAATAAATAAATTACCATTTTACCATTACCATTTTACCATTACCATTTTACCATTACCATTTTACCATTACCATTTTACCATTACCATTTTACCATTACCACTTTACCATTACCATTTTACCATTACTATTTGTTTGCAGGATCGCCATGTGGTGGTTACTTAGCAAGTGCCCCTCGTATGTACATCTTGAACCATCGAACCATTCATCTTCGGGAAACACTTACCTAGTGAACCATTCTTTAGGGTTAAATAAATAACATCGTTTAAAAACTCACTGTGATAACATATATTTAGAAACTACGTATATAAATTACTGACCACATCTAACACAGAATATAAACGTTTGTGCCATTAATAACAATAATAATACTGAATAATCTTCAAAAGAAATGAACTCTTCATATATAGGAAATTGTCAAACTAACACACTCAACGATCCGATTCTCGACCTTGACGACACAATATTTATAAAACGGACGTGTTTGTTATTGATTTAACTGCACCTTGCCAATGGCCTACCAGTTCACAGGCCGATGGCAATAATTGAAATTAATGTTTACTAAAATCTAATAATGTCTTTTTTTAAATAACGTCCTTTGGGATCATCACAGAAACTGTTAAACAAAATATTGCAATCGATTTAGAAAAATCGCCTCAAACTTCCACCACAAATTTGGCACTTAACCATGGTATCAGTCGCCGTTTGTAGGAAAGATATTAAAAAGTGAAAAGTATCATTCGTATAATGTACAGTTGGCTCAAGAGTTGTTAGACGATGACTTGGACCGACGGCTGGAATTTTGCGAACGGCTAATGGACATCTGTAATGTCGATGAAAATTTTGCTTCTAACATATTTTTTTCCGATGAGGCAACTTTTTGTTTAAATGGAACAGTTAATCGCCATAACTCAAGGGATAGGTCAAATGAGAATCCTCACTGGATTCATGAAGCACATACCCAGCATCCACAGAAGTTAAATGTTTCGATGAGAATTGTCGAAAATAGGCTTATAGGTCCATTATTAATCGACGAAATCTTGAATGGTGACAAGTATTTGGATCTACTTAATAACGGAATTATTCCTGCTCTTCAACAGTATGGGTAATTACCACAAAATGTTTGTTTTCAACAAGATGGAGCACCTTTCCATTATGATAGACGGGTTAGGTATTTTCTGGATGGATGCGAAATTTCCGAATCGATAGATTGGGCGTAGAGGATTCATAGAGTGGCCTGCTCGTTCTCCGGATCTTAGCCCGTTTATATTTTTCTTTTGGGTTATATTAAATCACGTGTACAACTAACAGTGAGTTATTCCTCGTTTTTACAAATTATTTTACACTAAACTCAGTATGTATGAATTCAAAATAACAAGCTCTTTCAAAATCTGTAAAAATATATAGAGTATCCCATTTAAATTAAAGAAGTTGATGGCTTTCGGGTTAAAACGGTAAGTATATTATTAACAAAAAATGTACATCAGATGCATTTTGTCCCATTGCACTGTAAATTTTCATAAATATCGTCCTTTTCGTTTAAAAGATATTTATTTGGTTCCATATTTTATCCCAACCCTGTATATCTACCCATACAGCACACGACGTCCATTTCAGGTCCAAATTAAATCAAATACGTCGATGGACCTAATATGGACGTCCAATCGATATGCAATTCTGGATATGTCCTGTACATTTCATAATTGGACATATATTGGATGTCCATTGGACTTGTTATATCGCACGTTTATGAAACATCCATATGTGAACGTTATTGAACGGCTTTGGACTGTACTGCGTGGCCCACTAAGAATGGACGCTACACATATCTCAGGAACCGCTAATCGTACAAATTCTGTAAAAAAATTCCAATAGAGAAATCGGCCAAGTGAAATCGCTGTAAACTATTTTCAAATTCAAAAGATGGCCGATAGGGGGCGCAAGATCTATGTCTAATTATGAAACGCGCGCTTTCTCAAAAAATATGCAAGTAAAGATACTGTTTTAAATGAAACTTACTGTTTCTACTTAATTCCACACAGTATATTAAGAAGATTTTAAAAATTCTAAGATAATTGACAATTATCTCGATATTAAATATCATCGTCAGAATGAGAGGAATTACATTTCATTTGAAGCCTATCTGATGTTTCATAATTATTTTGGCTAGGCCAAGAAGTGACCAACCTAGTGATTGACTTAATATATGTCAATACAAAAAAGAAGAATAAGATATGATGTTACAAATGCTAAAGCTTAGATATTATTAGTCATATGGAGATATCCTGGATATCTTTTTTCCAATTAAGATTAGTATAACTGTGCAATGATATAGAAAACCAGGAAAACTATATCTGCTGATCTTTACAAAATTATCACTTAAGAGGACAGTTTAGAAGTGGGGAACTCCCTAGATTCATGTGTTCATTGACAACTTTATATAGTGGGTTTGTTGAGTGTCTTCTAATTTCTCACTCTTCAAGGAAATCCAGTCCTTGTTTCTTATCTTAAGTAGGTAATACTTCTAGTTCTGTGTTAAGTATCAATGAATGTTTGGTGTCAAGTAGATGTTTTGCGAAGTGGGACTTATCTGGTTGATTTAATATATATGCTCGTAAATGTTCACTGTATCTGATCTCAAAATTTCTAAGGGTTTGATCCAAATAGACAGCATTACATTCTGGACATTTATGTTTATATATTCCAGACTTCTTTAATGTGGATATTTTTGTTTTTACATTTAACAATTTTGTACTAACATTACTTTCTGTTTTAAAAGATATTGTTGTATTTGTAGCTGAAGATATTATCTTTAAAATATTATTAGATGGATTACCTGCCTATGTAATAGTTTTATAATTTTTTATTTCGTTATTTTGTTCAGGAAACATTAGTTTTAATGCAATTTTTCCCTCTTTTTTATTAATTAATTTATTTATCATATGTAATGGATAACCATTGGATGTTGCTTTTGTTTAATTGTATTGATTTTCCTAATAAAATTACATATGTTCATAGGTACTGAAAAAGCTCTATGTATCACTGAATTATATGCTACCAATTTATGTGACATGGGGGGATTGGAGTTATATGGAATAGTTAGTCAGTGTGTGTTCGTTTTCTGTAAATAGAATAATCAAGTACATTATTAATTCTTTGACTTCTCATGTCAAGAAAATTTATTGAGTTGTTTTTTTCAACTTCTAACGTAAATTCAATATATCTAATTGTCGTTTACTACCCATAAAACAAGCTAATATGTCATCAAACATTCATTGACACCTAACACAGAACTAGAAGTACTACATATTTGTGATAAGAAACAAGAACTGGATTTCCTTGAAGAATTGGAAATTAGAAGACATTTAAGAAACCCACAACATGAAGTTGTCAATGAACAGTTAAATCTAGGGAGCTCTTCACTAATAAACTGTCTTCTTAAGTGATAATTGTAAAGATCAGCAGATATAGTTTTCCTGGTTTTCTATGTCATTGCACAGTTATACTAATCTCAATTGGAAAAAAAGATTTCCAGTACATCATCTTATCATAGGGCTAATAATATCTAAGCTTTAATATTTCTAACATCACATCTTCTTCTTCTTTTTTCTATCAAAATATATTAAGTCAATCACTAGGTAGGTCACTTCTTGGTCTAGCCAAAATAATTAATAAACATCAGACAGGCTACAAATGAAATGTAACTTCAGTGAATCTGACGATGATATTTAATATCCAAGCAAATAGCAATTATCATAGAATTTTTAAAATCTTTTCAATCTTGTGGAATTAACTAGAAACAGTAAGTTTCATTTAAAACAGTAAAATGAGTAGATTCCACGGAGTAAGGGTTGAGACAGTTAATTTCAAGTAAAGATATATTTTAAATGATGCTTTCGTAAACACCGGTAAATTTATGACATTTTTTGTTAACGGTATTTTACTCTACAGGGTGTCCCACGACGTTTTGACAGTCCAATTTCTCGAAAACTGTTCATATGACATGTATGAAATTTGGCAGATGTAAATAGTCGGAACTGATGCTTATATTTATTATACAATGACTTCCGTTTTTCCTATCATTTCGGGTCACGTGACCCCAACATATTTTTTTAAATGGGACCACCTGTATAATATTACTCTTTTGGATATATCATTCAAAAACAAATATAATGATAGTACACTTGTCATTATTGTATTGTGCAGTATTGATAATATGGGCAATTAAATGAACATATGTATAAATTATTTTATTAAAAAACGTAACATAGGGAATTCAAAAGTACAAGTAATTAAAAAAAGAAAATGTTCAAATTGATGACCATGTACATTGACACAATGGTTATATCTTGTAAAAAGATTTCTTGTAAGTGCTGCTGTAATCATTTCAGATGTTATGTCGACCTTTTAAGTAACCCCAGAGAAAGAAATCTAAGGGTGTAATATCCGGAGAACGTGGTAGCCACAGAATTGCACCATTTCTACCAATCTATTGTTCAGGAAATGTGTTATCAAGATATTTTCTAATTGGCCCATAAAAGTGAGGTGATGCTCCATCTTGCTGCCTCCAGTTCTTAGCTTTCGTTCGACTTAGAAAAAAGTATTTTTGCTTGTAGTTATTCTATGAATAAATAAATTGCATGACAACGTATTCATCGTAAGAAAAATTGAAGGTATTATTTACTTATTATTACAGAGGCCTGACAAGATTATGACCAACAATTAATGACAGTTTTTGAAACAACTTCAACAAACAATAATGAATGACAACCTATGTTGTTGCTACTATATTTATTTGTTTCATAGCCACCTAAATTTTTGAGTGCAAAATATTGCTTTAATAAATTTAGTAAAAACAAATAGCCTTTATTATCATTACTGCACAATACAATGATGACAAGTGTGGTATCGTTGAATTTGTTTTTGAATGATATATCCAAAATTGTGAAATTATACAGGTTGTCCCATTTAAAAAAATTATGTTGGTGTCATGTGACCCGAAATGACAGGAAAAACGGAAATAATTTTATAATAAATATAAGCATCAGTTTCGACTGTTTATATCTGCCAAATTTCATACATGTTATATGAACAGTTTACGAGAAATCGGACTGTCAAAACGTCGTGGGACACCCAGTATTGTATAAAATGTAGCGGTGAGGAAACGTCAAATGTGTTTTCAATTAAACGGCAATAACTCCAGTATGGGATGACTGATTTAAACTGAATCAAATTGGCCGACAGTGGCAGTGTGTTTATTTATGTAGAATAATCACTAGTTGTATAGTGGGTTTGTAAATATGTATATCAATCTATATTGTATGTAGATGTTATTCAGTACCACAAGCTATGATAAATATTTATAGTAGAAAGTTGATCGTAAAAAATATTCAAGGGGTGTCCCCTCAGTAGCTCAGTGTTTATATTATGTCTGCTTCTAAATCCCTTTTTTTCCTAGTTATTAGGAGGTATCCTAATTGTGAACATGAAAAGGAGCTATCAAAAACTACCAGAAATGCGATTTCCAACAAATATAAAAGAAGAGCTGTCTATCAAAGTGATGTTGAAGCTGAGAATAATTATACTGTAGAAATGAATCAACTCCACCACTATCCAGAAAATGAAAAAAATCACCCGTCGTTCCTAGTAAGTAGATGAATTTACTAGTACCAATTGTGGAGTTTTCATCAAATGTCTTTTTAATCCTGTTGAATAAAATTAAACTTTTTTTTATGTTGTGAATATTTCCTGTGTTTATTTTCGAAAGTAACATTCCTTTAGAATGAACAGAACTTCAATTCAATTATTTCATTAGTTATCTGCACATAATATTATGGTTGTAAATTGTAGTATTGTAATTCTGTTATTATGGCAGCACAATATCACTGCACTGAATTTTCAGAAGCTTCTCCACATTCCAAAAAAGAAATCCAGGACAATGTTGAAGAGGCAATTTCGAGAAGAAAGGAAGGGATATTAGTGTTTTTTCAATATATTGAGTTAAGTCTAATCAGTGACTTTTTTGTAATTTGTGTTTGTTCAATGTTTTATGCGTTTTCTCAGAATGTCTTTATTTATATATTTCATTCCTTTATTTGTTTATAAATGCAAGATGTGCTATTTTTGTTTGTAAAATATGCAATATATTATACTGTCTAAGTTGTTTACGTGAAAACTCTAAATCTGAACCTCTGAGAACTTATTTGGACATTCAATGGGCCATTTGAAACTCCATCATGTCTGTACGTCCATTGTACCTCCTGAATGGACGTCCATTGTACATTCTGTTTGAACGTTCATGGTACATCCTGTATGGACGTCCATTGTACCGGGTGATCAATTAAGGGTATCAAGCGGCCATATCTCATAAGATATTGATCGTATAGATTTAGAAAAAAAATTCATGATAAAAGTCACCAAGAGAAATTGCTGGAAATTATTTTCGAGTTTGTCAAACGTACGCTAGAGAACGTAACAACTAACACTAAGTAGAAAAATGGGATTTTTATATAATTTTGCCTTATGAAAGTATGTCCATGATATCATTTTCATCTTTACTGACTATTCACCTACACTTTTTGACTAAAATGTTTTGTTCTCTCTATCAAAATGTAACGGTGGGGGAAGTTCAATTGTTTTTTTAAACAAACCAAGATTTCTCCCGTTTCGCTTGACCGATTTCAACAAATTTGAGCTCATATGAAAGAGCATAATTTACACTACAAAACTCTCATTTGGTTTCCACCTTTTGACTTTCGTCTTTGCCGCTAGATGGCGTTAACTGAAAGAGTAGCAAATTTTTGAGTTTTTTTCAGAAAAAACAAGTGTAATGATATATCCGTTTTTACATATTCTGGAATCTAATGAAAAAAATAATCATCTACCTATTTTTGAACCGTTGATATTGAACTAAATATAATTTTATTACATTAAAAAATGGCACGCCTTTTTGCTTTTTGTCAAAATAAAAATCATTTTCGTAGTTACTTATTAGTTGCTTACAAAAAGACCATCCTGACTTGTTTCGTTAGACAAACGGTTTTGGTTTAAAAAAATCAAATAAATTCACATGGGGCGCCCATATCTCGGAACATACTAATTTACAAACTACACACCCGAATTTCTGAACTACAAAAATAGTGAAGAATATGAAGGGATTGATGTTCCCCAAGATGAAATGAACCCTTTGAATATACCTATATCCTATGAAGAATTCCTCGAAGCTCTGGTTTCTTCAAAAAACTCCAGCCCAGGACCTGATGATGTCCCGTTCATTTTCCTACAAAACATGCCAGATATAGCTAAGCATATTCTCCTGGAAATATTTAATAAGATATGGACAGAAGGGGTCTTTCCTGAGAAGTGGTCAAAGGCAACCATAGTTCCGTTAATAAAACATGGTAAACCAAAGACAGATCCTCAATCATACAGACCAATATCCTCAACCTGTACAATATGTAAGCTGATGGAAAAAACTGTTAACAATCGACTCACTTGGTTCCTGGAGAAAAACCACCTGCTCACACCAAAACAAAGTGATTTTAGGAACGGTAGATCAACATCGGACAATCTAATTAACTTAGAATCATATATTCACGAAGGGTATGCTAACAAACAAAACACCATAGCAATCTTCTTCGATATAAGTAGAGCTAATGACATGACCTGGAGATATAACATTCTTAGAAAGCTGAGCTCCTGGGGTATAAATGGCAATCTTCTGAAATTTGTTGAAAACTTCGTGGAAGGAAGATTCTTCACAGTTAAAGTTAATGGAACACTTTCCGGGAAAAGAGCGCAACAGAATGGTACCCCTCAAGGTTCGGTTTTGAGCGTCACCCTCTTTCTAATTGCGATAAATGATGCTGTGAAAAATATTAAACAACCTGTAGAAGCTAGCCTTTATGCTGACGATCTTGTGGTATACTCGCGAGGAAAAAATCTTACCACAATTTAAAATAACTTGCAGGAGGCAGTGATTTCGATTGAGAGTTGGCTGAAATGCACTGGTTTCAAAATTTGCCCAGAGGAAACTAAGTGCATTTTTTCACTAAAAAAAGAGAACTAGCACTGTCTAATCTGAAACTATGTGGCCGGAATATCCAAGTGGTCGAACAGACGCGTTACCTAGGAATGATTTTCGACAGAAAGTTAAACTGGAATGCCCATCTTAACCATCTCAGAACATTATGTCAGAGCGGCATCAATCTACTAAGAATTCTGTCAAACCAAAATTGGGGGTCCGACAGACAAACGCTCTTACTTCTCTATCGAGCTCTAGTAAGATCCAAAATCGATTATGGCTCTATAATCTATGCCTCAGTAAGTAAATCAGTTCTGAAAATTGTTAACACGGTACACAATACAGCAATACGGCTGGCCCTTGGAGCATACAGGACAACGCCCGCTGAGAGTCTCTACAGTGAAGCGGGGGAGCCATCATTGCAGCTGTGACGACAGCAGCAGCTGAGCTTAGCGTATGCATCTTTAGTCTCTACTTGTAGTTAGCATCCAGTATATCATAACACCTTTTCAAACCGTTTTCGCAATCTGTTTGAAAACCGAAGAAGACTAACATACCCTTTCTATCAGATGATCAACAAGTTCAATTCCGAATTGAATGTGACTTTTCCAGTTACCCTTCCTAACAACAACTCAGACACGCCACCTTGGCTTATTGCCTTGCCACCATGCAACCTATACCTCTCCAAATTCAACAAATCTGAAATTATTCCAAGTCTGCTTCACAATCATTTCCTGTCATCAATAAATGAATATTGTGATTATACTCACATCTACACAGAGGCTTCCAAGTCACATCAAGGAGTAACATCAGCTTTTTTAAGCCCGAATACATCTAGTGGATTCAAACTACCTCCACAATGCAGCATTTATAGTGGTGAACTTTTCGCAATCCTTCAAGCAATCAAATACGCCGCTCATGAAGATATCCACAATACTTTAATTCTTACAGATTCGATAAGCTCGTTACAAGCTCATTTATTCAGATCATCCCTGACAAGGCTCATTAAAGAGTATGTTCACACAATTAGGGAAAAATCCGGACGATTGGACTTCATGTGGGTCCCGTCACATGTTGGGATCCCTGGCAATGAGCGGGTTGATAAAATTGCACGTGAAACCATTAATTAACCAATCTTTCAAAAGCAAGATGGAGTACCGTATACTGATCTGAAAATATATATGAAATATGTGGTCTTTAACTACTAGTCATCTGTCTGGGCAGAATCTGGAATGAAACTTAAAGAAATTAAAGATGATATCAAACCATGGAGAAACATTCCTAGCCAAAGAAGACACCAAATAATAATCACCCGTTTGCGCACTGGACATACAAAGTATACCCATGAACACTTGCTGAAAGGAGAAGAAGACAAAATATGTGATATGTGTCAGATGCCAATGTCAGTTAAATATTTCATGGTCGAGTGTCCGAGGTTCGCGGAACAACGCCGGACGTACAGTATAAGTGCAGATTTGAAATCAACTCTTGGTGTGTACTGTAATTTTGAAAACACAATCGGATTCTTCTCTGAAATAGGTTTAGTCAACAAAATGTAAATTACTAAGCTCGTTATCATGTTGCTTAGTACTGACTCCTATCTTTGATATGATATTATTGTATGTTATAGTGACGTTACCAGCCTGAATGTTATTTCATGTTACTTTTATGTTATGTTGCTAATAACCCTAGTGGTGGATGCAACTATTATTTTCTAAATAAAAAAAGGCTTCTTCATTCGTAAAGGGCATGATTTGTTCTAAATATAGTTTTTACATAACATTAAATTAGATGTTAATAAGAGGGACTGTCAAAATGAATATCAGCGTGATTGACAATTTGGTGTTTTCTTTCTTAATATAGATCATGGCCTGCTTCGCTTAAATGAGATGTTAGTTTAAACAGTATGTAAACCTATCTTATTTTTTCAATCGAAAACCGTTCGCCTAACGAAAAAAAGTCAGGGGGTTCTTTTTGTTAGTAACTAATAAGTGATTACGAAAATGATTTTTATTTTGATAAAAAGCAGTGGCGTACCATTTTTAAATGTAAGAAAATTATATTTTGTTCCATATCAACGGTTAACGCCATCTAGCGGCGAAGACGAAAGTCAAAAAGTCAAAACCAAGTGAGAGTTTGTAGTGCAAATTATGATCTTTCATAGAAGCCCAAATTTGTTAAAGTCGGTCGAGCGAAACGGGAGAAATGTTGGTTTGTTTAAAAAAACAATTGAACCTCCCCCGCCGCTTTATTTTGATAGATAGAACAAAACATTTTATTGATAAAGTGTAGGTGAATAGTCGGTAAATATGGAAATGATATCACAGATATACTTTCATTAGGGAAAATTCTATAAAAATCCCATTTTTGTACTTAGTGTTGGTTGTTACGGCCTCTAGCGAACGTTTGACAAACTCGAAAATAATTTCCAGCAATTTCTCTTGGCGACTTTTATCATGATTTTTTTTTCTAAATCTATACGACCAATATCTCATGAGATATAGCCGCTCGCTACCCTTAACTGATCCCCCGGTACACTCTGAATGTGTGTCCATAGAATGTTAAATCCAGTGAGGTCCGGTATTTTTCTGGACATATTATTGGATATAACCAGACGTTCAATCGACGTCCATGATATCCATTTTATACATCCATTGAACATGCTATGGACGTATATGTGCTGCATGGGTATCTTTCAATTTTTCATCAGGTTTCATATATCACAATCATATGAACATACATTTGATGATATCAAGTAACACATAAATTTTGTTTTATGCAAAACTTCAGAGAAAGTGATATGATGTGACTTTAAATATCGAATCAAAGCACTTCAATATAATTATATTATTAAAACATTTCTCATCCTCGAAGGTTATTGTAATAAGATCCCCACCTTCTATTGTAATTTTTCCTGTTATCTGGGATAATTTTTTCTTTTATGGGGCATTGGAACCACTTTACTTCATCTTTGAGCCATTAAATCCAATGCAAATACTGCTCCTCTGGTTCCGAACCGACGTTGATATTCAAACTAGCTCTCGCTGACATTTTGTGAAATATGTTTCAGTTGACTAAATTTTTTTAAGTACAATCCTCTATAATCATAACTTTTTCAAGAGAATATTGTATTTTGCATTCTGGTTGAAAATTTCCCGTCATTGTTGATTATATCTCCTATGTAGTTTTAATGTGAACTGTCTTATAACTCAATTACATGCAATCTACTAACTGAATTATAAATTCAGAAAACTAGTCACAACGGCCATAATAACATTAAAAATATAGAACGACATTATCTTGTTATTTCCTGGTACATCAACTTAATCCTGGAAAGCACGAACTCATAATCGTAAACGTAACATTTGAAATTTTTATTAAAGTAGCAATTATTAAAAGTTCTTTACCAATGTAGAAAGTCTATTTTGGAAGATAACTGTTGGCCGTTAAAAAAAAGTTGATAGGTTCGGTAGCATTCCTTCTTTGCAGAAGACGTGCAGGATTGGCGTTAGGAAAATTACGTTTTCCAGATTAACTGATACCGCTAAGTCGAAAATTGAAATGACTCTATAACCGTGACAGTTCGGTATATGGAATGCCTGACAAAAGTGATAGTAATTAGTAAATACTTTCTAAGATGATAGACGGTGTTCCACCTAAACTAAACGAAAACATTTTGTGAAAGAACGAAAGATTTTATAAAAATTTACTCAGACCTTTTTTCAGAATTCAATGCTCCTTTTACTAAGATTTCTAGCAATCCAACTATACCACGGTTGTATGGACTTCCTAAAATTCATAAAGATGGTTTACCATTGAGACCAGTTGTTAGCTTTGTGGGCACTCCGGTTTCTGTGTTATCTAAGTTTATATTTAACCTGATTGTCGATTTGACTAAATTTAAACCTGCCAATTCGGTAAGTAACAGCATGAACCTTATTAAGAAATTATCTACAATTAACCTAAGTGATGATATGACTATGTTATCCTTTGATGTGAGTAATTTATTTACCACCGTCCATAAACAGAAAACTCTTGATCTGGTAACTGAACTTTTGTATGACTCTAGAATCACTCAACAAAATTCTTATTTCATTATTGAACTACTTAAATTTTGTCTTTCTCAAGATTTCTTTGTATTCAATAATTTATTTTATCAACAACCAGAAGGTCTAGCAATTGGCAGTTGTTTGTCTCCCTTTTTGGCAGATTTATTTATGGATCATTTGGCAAACAAATTTGTTTTGAAGAACAGTGAAATATTGCAATGGTCTAGATATGTGGATGATTGTTTAGTTTTCATAAAGGGTGGCCCCCATATAGCGGATACTTTATTAGACAAAATTAATAACGTACACCCTAATATAAAATTCACTATGAAATTAGAGTCGAATTTTGAAATCAACTTTTGGGACCTACGTATTAATAGAACAAACAACAAATTTGGATTTGGCATTTACCGGAAACCCACTCAGACTGACCACGTCAATAACTCTAGTTCTTTCCACCCTATACAGCACAAACTAGCGGCCTTCAACAGCTATGTTCACCGTTTACAAACCATCCCTTTGTCAGCTGATAATTACAATAAAGACTACAATATACTAAAACAAATAGCTGGTAATAATGGTTATGAGCCAACTATTGTTGACGATGTCATCAGGCGGAGGAAGGGAAAGTTGCTAATGCATACTGCCTACCCTGCGCTTGCTGATGCCACCAGCAAGTATGTGAGTCTTCCTTTTGTTGACCACAACTTGTGCAACAAATTAAGTCTTTGCATCAAAAAATATTTTCCCGACACACAAATTTCTTATAATGTTGAAAATAGTTTGAGTGCGTGTCTGGTCAATGCCAATGACAAATTACATAAATTACAGAGGAGTGGCGTTTACAAGCTCTCTTGTTCTGATTGTGATGCCACCTACATTGGTAGGACTTGTAGATCCCTAACAACTAGAGTAGTTGAACATGAAAAAACTCCGGAAAAATCCGTATTTGGACATCACTTGAAATTTAACAACCACAATATAGATTGCGAGAGCGGGGTAACACTCTTTCATAACATAACAACCAAACATTTTTTAAAACTTGATTTGTACGAGGATATGGAAATCATGAAGGAGGTCGATAAAAATAATAAGTGCCTTAATGTACAGACAGAGTTTGACAGAAATTTTACCCCTATACATAGAAAACTTTTTGATGGTGAGATCCTACTTAATGATGACAATAGTTCAGATCAGTTGGGACCAATACAACACGTGACCACAACACCATAGCTCGAGCTACATTTCTAACTTCCATGGCGGGAGGTTTCGTGCTTCTGCACCTCTCTTCTTCGGGGCCTCTTCCAGGGGATCGGCCGGTTTGTTGCTGGAGGAATGTAATACAATGCCTGTCGGAGCAAATAGCTCGAGGAGTAGTTGTTTATCCTTTGGAGAATTTCGGGTCGCTTCCCTGATTGGAATTCCGGGGTGGGGTGGTGTGCAGGCCGGATTATTCTTGTCTGTGAGTCACTTTTTCATTAAAGTTGTTTTTCATTTTCCCTTTTCTTTCGTGGCTCTTACTCTACTTTAAAACCTGAACTATTTTCAGTCATTCTCACCATCACACATTTGTTTCTCTGAGGAGGTCATAAGAACGTATTTGCTAAATAAATTTACTAATCTTTCAAGCTTTTGTCAACTTTTGCTTCTATGATTCTCATGACGTCATTAGAGCACCGTCTGTTGTTAGCCTACCTTACTAATTAACACCTTCAAAAATTGTTCATTTTCAACTTATCTTCTACAATTGTTGTCAAATCTCAAACAGCTGACTCACAAATAATGTATTGAGTTATATTTTATCCCCTATTTTAGGGATTCATTCATTGTACAATGGGTTGTGTGTGCTTTTTATTTTTATTTTAATTAAATAGTGACTGTGTTTCAAGCACTATATTTTAATTCATTTTATGTATCTTCTAATTTGTGAGGATTTGGACTACACCACTAACCTAACCATGACCATGTGAGTGAATTGTATCTATTTGGCTTTAAGCCCTTCTAAACCTTTTATTTTATGTCTAATGTAAGATCAATTTTCTTACTTTTACAGGGGGCACTAATAATGGTTTATTATTGAACCGAAAGCGCTCTGCAAATGATAAATTCTTGTACCAAAATACAAAATTTGGTTTCTTTTCGATAATTGTTTTTTTCTGGTACACTCAGCTGACTTCACTCATTCAAAATAATTAGTATCCATCCGCCTTCTCACTCGTGCTAAACATAGCATACGACAGCATCACTAGCCAAATTGTAGATGGTAAAGTTATGGCAAGCTAGCTTTTGTTTGAAATAAATCATGACAGCTGGCAAAAATGGTAGAAGCTGCACCGCATATACATCCATAATGAATACACATACTTTGCCTGCTAGGGAATCGTTTTTGTCTTCTTGTTTTTCTTGACGAGCTAACTCTTTTTTGTTGATGTGAATGTTATATTCATCCTTCTCTTCTTACAGTGCCATATCCGTGATCGGACGTAGGCGACCTCTCACTTCTACCTGTGTTGTGCTCTCCAGTTGCCACAGATAGAAGGGACCTACAGTTTAACGACGGTTCCGAAAGTCTATGTTGAGAGGCTGTACTAGGCAGAATACTGTCGGTGGTTTGCCATTGCCTTCCGACAGGTGGCTCTCCGAATTTTTAATTATGATCTTAACTATACTCGATAGTCGAAATTCTGTAAAGTGACTCATCGCTCTTACTGTCCATAAAATCAGTTGCGGAAGCGAACTTCATGAGCGCATCATTTTTGAAGGGTTCTTAATAGTCCTAAATAAAAAATAAATAGAAAATGTTCTTGTACGCTCTGGCGTTTAAATTTGAGAGAACAGAAATACGAAATTATTATGGTAGGTATCATTATGTATATACAGGGTGTTACCAAGAATAATACACATTTTTAAGGATGAGCTATAATAAGATGTATATAAAAAAGTCGATAGTCGAAATTCTGTAAAGTGACGTCATCGGTTATCTACCGATTTAAAGTGAACTCCATGAGCGTATCATAGTTTAAGGGTGCGAATACTGAAATATCTGGAATTTCAATTTTTAACATTTGAAATAATAACTTATCACAAGTTGTTCATAAGTAAGTTAAAACAAAATAAAAAAATGTTCCAACTTACTACTACTAAAACTAAAAAAAAGTTGTTTGTCAAGACCAAAATAAATTACCAATAAGTATAGGTATGTTGCGAGGTCACTTGTAAAATGTCTGACTAACTGGAAGCGGTATCACTCCCTGACGACTCCTCAGAATCATCGCTTTCTCCTCCTATATCGATAATGAGTGGTTCCGTCATTACTTCTACACGTATGTCTAAATCCCAAAACTTTATTTCTTCTTTTAATACGTGTTGAATACATTTACGCCAACTCTCAGCAGTAACGGTATGCAGCGCCTCGTCAAACAGTTTCTCAACGTCAGCCATTTTGAATGTACTGTTTTTTCTCGCAACATAATTTTTCACTTGGGCCCAAACCAGCTCGATGGGGTTTAACTCACAGTGGTAGGGAGGAAGTCTAACAACTGAGACGTTGAAATTTTTCGCCATTTCATCGACAACGTACTTAATATAACTGCTTTTATGTTTCCGTACGAGAGATAATATTTCAACTTTTAGCATTGCCTCGTTGTGCGGAATGCTTTTACTCTCTAACCAATCAACTATAACCCTCTTGCGGCTAGCTGAAGTAGGTATTTGCTCCAGTCGACGAGAGTGGTATGAAGCATTATCCATAACTATCACTGAACCAGGAGTTACCTTTGTTAAAATTGATCTAAACCATGTTTCAAACCGGTTACCATCCATCTCTTCATGGTAATCGACAGTTTTTTTGGACTGAAAACTTAGTAATCCACCTTCTACAAATCCTTCCTCGCTGCCAATGTGAGTGATAATCAGTCGACGTCCTTTCCCAGAGGGAGCTTTTAAACCGGAAGAGAAACCCTCCATAAAGGCTTGTCGATTGCTTCGTATATTCATGTCTTGCCACACTTTTGACACAGTGTGGCCTTCATTTAACCATGTTTCGTCAAGATAATATATGTGCCGTCCTTCGTTACGAAACTGTCGTATCTGTTTTAAATAATTTCTCCTCCATTCCACAATGTCATTTCGTTCAATTAAGGCACTGTTTCTACTTCTTGTTTGGTAACGAAAATTCATTAATTTTAAAGTTCGTCTCAAAATTTTATCACTGATGTTTGGTAAAGTATCATCAGCTTCTATTACCTTGCTCAATTTAGCTACCGAGGGGATTTCATTCCTAAAATAAAAAGAATGTATTTCCCTACGTATAGCATTCCGTGTTTGGTCGTCCAAAACAATTTTCTTTCTTCCCCTACTTTCCAGTTTACAGTTTTCACCTCGTTCTCTTGTCAAAGATCCGTCCCGCGATTTCTTTAGAATATTGTATATAGTACTCTCAGAAACTTTAGTTAAATAACTGCACTTAATCACAGCGTCACTAACACCCAACTGTTTGTCCATGGCACGCAGTCCTTCGTACACATTTAATATGTGGACTTTTTCTTCCCGAATTAAATTGTTACGACGCCGTTTTTTATCGCCAACACCGCTACACTCCGCCATTATTGTCACTAAATATACCGATATAAATATTACAATGAATACCAATAATAACCGATTTATCACACAAAACCACAACACAAATACTGATGTTACGCTCATGAAGAGAATAAACACCTCACATAACTGTTTACTATCACTGTCTCATTCGCGTAGCTCGATCTATCTATCTTGTTCTCAAAGCCGGAACATTGGAGCGACTCTCCAACATTGTCAAATCGGCGAGTTTTTCACAACAAACTTTGCGTTCAAGAAATATACATAAACACTTTATTTCACATTTCAAGTAAACTAATTATTATTAGTCTGCTTGAAATTTGAAATAATTATATTAAATTGGTATTGACTTAATTACATTGCATCTTTTGTACCTGAAATATTGACACAATGGATTTGAAGTGTATTTATAAAATACAGCATTTCTCTCTAGAATACATATGGCAACTGCGCTTTAACCAAAGTGTTGATTAGATAGCTCTGACTCACTTTACACAATTTCGACTATCGAGTATAGGCCCGGGTTTGATCCCGGGACCTCTCGGTTAGCAGACAGAGCACCATTCCACTAGCCTACGGAGACCACATTCATCCAGTCCAACATTATTTAGTTTGAACCTGAAACACAAGTCACATTGAACTTTTCTTGGATGATAGAAACATCTTCACACGCAGCAAAATTTTTTCCAACTTCTGCTTTGTACACATTGTACACCTCAGTATGTGATTTGAAGATAAATCCCCAAATAATTTACTGGCTGTAGATCTACAATAATTTAATGGTAGTTTCGGTAACTTCTAAAAAATTTTATGATTAGAACCCGTCTTTGGCTAACGTTTTTTGAGCACCAAAGAACGTACTACCTCAGAGTAATAACTGTTTTTTATCCAAATTAAACCTGGCCATTTTCCTAAGGCGAATTTTGACAGCAACATTTTTTTACAAACGGGAATAAACTGGTGTTTCGGCGTGATGTCTTCTTGGTAGTCATTTGTAAAGTTGTAGACTTATTTAACAAAGTTGTCAAAAACACTTTTCTCTGACTCCAGTCCATTTCCTCCCAAAACCTTCTGCTTTAAACTTTAGATATTTGCTTGAATTACACATCTCTTTCATGATCCTTGCATTTCTATTAACAATTGTTACCGATCCGTCTTTTTGTTTTTTTGTGCTTCATATTCTCATCCCGTTCTTCTGCGTATTTGAGCACTATTGCTGTTCCAAGTTGCGGGATTTCAGCGTCCTTTTTCGCCACGATTCCATATTGATTATCTACAGGGCCGTTTTCATCTCCTAGTAGTTTTTCACCGAATGTTTCTGATTGGGATTCGTCTTCTGAGCCATTACTGGTGTGAAAGTTGGATCCAAAATATTGGAAAGAATCTTCATCGGTGTGCTCATTGGAATCATTATTATTATTATATGTGACTCAAGTTTGGTCATCGCATATTGAAATGTGAAATTTGATCAATACCTACAGCTGCAGACGGGTTTACATCACAAGACAGTTCAACGTGTCAAGACAAATTCGTGCCACATCCAAATTTTTGGCTATTTTATTGTATCACAGCTGGTGGAAACGATTGAATTTCACAAGAAAAATGCTGCGGATTTTGTAGTGCCATAGCTAATATTCTTCTAGCACGATATACCTATAAACAATAGAAAAATACTTTAAATTGGTTTGTTAACTACTATGACTTTTTGAAAAAAAATCGTAAGCCATCAAGTGGCAGATTATTTTTTAAGTTGTGAAAAAACCTCGTATCTTGATTTCAAGACAGTTAAGTGGTCTGCCGTAGTGATAATAAATTGCAACTAATAACCCCTGATACTGTAATAACTTAGTTTTAGTAGTTGTTATAAGTTTGTTACTCCGCCAGGGGTATCGTCGAGTGGACTGCTGCCGGTCCCCAGTCCGGATGAAGGAGGAGAGTTGTAGCAGCCGGCTAGCTTCCTGCCATACGGAAAAACCTAACTTGCCTAAAAACCTAACAAATGCTTCGGAAATTCGGACGGATCACATAGTAAACGACACAAGCTACGAAAAAGAACTATGAACATTAGCCCTTGGAATGTACAGGGTATTCGAACGAAAATAGAAGAAATTACCCAAGAATCACAAGTATTAAGTATGGATTTGGTGGTGCTGACAGAGACAAATAAAAAAGCAGCTGGCACAGAAATGATAAATAATTATGTACATATATATAGCGGAGTCCCGAAACATCAAAGAGCAAAAAAGGAGTATTATGATACACAAAAAAATATAAAAGTAGAATAACCGAATTTGAAAGTATAAATGAGAATATAATTCGGATTAACATAAAAATACATTAGAGGCCTGTAACTGGATGTGGAGAAGAGTACTTAAGTATTGAAAATGGTACAACAATATTATTTCCCATGTACATGAAACTTCTAAACATCTTCAATGATTATAATTTGCTTGTAAAACACAACTAAATCCCTAAATGGAAGACTCTAGTGTATCAGTCACAGAGTTCATTATTTCTTGTTTTTTGTATCTATGGTGTTCTCGTTACAATGACATAGGGAGGAGTGCGAATGAGAAAATTATAAAATTTAAGATGAACATTGATATTGTTTCTCGACATGGGAATAAATAGATTCCAATCTTCTCCAACATTTTTATAATATTTTGCAGAAATATTCCATATTTTTTGTGTATTCTGCATAACCCTTAATACATTTTTTTATCATAGCATATCCTCCTACTCTTCATCTTCTAGGGAACTATGTTATCACATTCTGCGTCTATCATTTTATTGTTCGTTAAGTTCGCTCAGTCTTCGATTTCTCGTGTCGGAATAAGTAATATTTGCTCAACGTTTCTCGTTTTTGAGGTCGATTTGGGTCGGTCCTGGCTGTGAGCCACCGTCAAATCGGAAAATACTGAATTTTTATGGGACATTTTCTAAGAAAACTGTTCGGATTAACCGTAGTTTCAAAGTAATTTCCTTGTGAAGACCATCTAAATTCGAAAGGGGCACCGAGATTGGCTAACGTTACAATGGTCACTCCATTTCCTTTTCACTTAACCAATCATCATTTCTATGTAAATGTGGAAAATGTCTTGAAGTGGGTAGGTTAACGCTGTTTCCTTCTTCAACATATTAAACACCATTTGCCCGAATCACGCCAATTTTCTGAAGGGTAACGCTCCATTATTTTTAAGTTCACGAAAAAGACACTAAAGTTTGTGAAATTTGCAAAATATTCCAAATTAGATCGTTCAGGTAATCAGGAACGTATTACAAATTTGATTTAAACATTTCCATTTGTTAGTGATTGTTGACATTTGCAGGAGAATTATTGCATCAATAATAATTATACTTGTTGGACTAGCTCACACTTTTTAACACGCATTATTTACACAACAATAGTCCGTCGATGTGATACTTTACAGACATTGTAGAAAAAAAAGCACGGTCCCACCATTCACCATATAATACAGAAACTCTCCTACCAAACGGAATCTACAGTTACTTAGGGTGATTTTAAGTCGATTTAGCTCAAATTACCTTAATCCGAAAATGCTTCCTAAGGGGGCTACAGCCCTTTGAAGAAGAAGTCCTCATATGAGTTTTCTTCAAATTACTCAAAAATACAGTTACTTAAAATATTCAAACTTGGTATAATCAATAAACAGTTACAAACCAGTCGTTTGCTGTAAATAAATTTTTTCCAGATCCATCACAAGCGTGTCCGTTGGGGGGACCAACAGGTATTTTTATTAAAAAAAAATTATTTTCAAGTTTTTTATGTATCCGTTGGAAAAGTCAAGATAATTTTCATAAAAAATGTTCTCTTCTTTCAAATCGATATCATGTACCGTTTTCGAGAAAAATAAATTTAAACTTTTTGTGTTTCTTACATAAAATCATGTTGGATTATAATCTGTAATATCAAGTTGGCTTTGAAAAATCAACAAACTGTACAGATACTGGTAACAAAAGTCGTAAGTATTAAGTTGCTTACATTGTTTTGGAAATTTTAAATTAATTTTATTTCGTGAGGGTATAAAACAATAATCAACATTAATAAAAAGTTTGAGATAATTACCAACAGAAATAAGAGAATTAATTTTACAACAGATGCTCTACATGACGATCATTTGTCTCAATACACAAATTTGTTTTTTTCTCTAAAAATTCCTGCATTATTTCTAATTTCATTAGAAGCGTTTTCAATTCTTTGCCACAGCTGATAACGGATTTCTATTGGAACAGCATAGACTAATGATTTTAAATAACACCAAATACAAAAATCACAGGGGTTTAAATCTGGAGATCTTGGGGCCAATTAACTGGACCACGTCTTCCAATCCGTTTATCGTAATAGTTATTGTCGAGATATTGACCTCTCTACTAAAATGAGCTGGGCAGCCGTCGTGCATGAACCATAAATTATTTCGAATCATCAGGGGAACCTAACCTATTAAATCAGGTGAAACATTTTGTAGGAAATTAAGATATTCTTGTCCTGTTAAACGGCTAGGAAGCTCTACGAGTTCCAGAAGCTGTTTACCGATTACCCCTATCCAAACATTTATACTAAATCGTTGCCGGTGCTTTTTCTATACTGTTGCATGAGGATTATCACCAATGTAGGCATAATGATGTGCATTATGTATCATCGCAAAATCAAATATTGGAAGAGAAATTAGTATCCTGATTTTTTTGTTCCGCAACCAGTTTGAAAAATCTATGCGGGCAGGGAAATCACCATCTACATGGTATGAACTTTTTGAAAATGGAAAGGATGAAGATTTTCTCCATATTGAAGACTTGAAAATGCCATAACAACACAGAACTTGAAGAAAATCCATTTATAATCAAGCCTTTGAACCAAATGATACATTAACAGTAAATATGATTAATTGTACAGAAAAGTAAAAATAAACTGAACATAAATAACCTTTATATACGGATGGATAGTCATCTCATTATTAAAATTTTAGTACATCTGCGTGGTTGTAGTCAAAACTAACAAAACCGCCAGAATTTAAAATCCCACATGAAAATTTTATTATTGATATAATTTCGTACTCAGAATTATCGGATACAAAACAAAATACTTGTTCATTAAATGTGGAATGATCAAATGCGAATTTTTTTATAAAGAGGAAGGGTTAATATTTTGCTTTCTTATTCATTTAAATATAACAACACATTTTAATTAAACCTTATACATTTAATACTTGTTTGTTTAGCACCGAATTATGCTAGAACAGAAAAAACTACATTCTCCTATATAGGGCACCACTTAAATAAAAACGCACATCTGTTGAAAATCTTAAGTGCGAATGAAAAACGCTAAATTCTTTATATAGAGCATCTACTGGCTTCATACCCTTTCCTGAAGATCGCCCACCAAATCATACTACTTTTCAACTTCTAAATATAGATCAGTTCATCGGTTTTGGCTCTGTTATTCTAAAATACTAGATGCTGCGTACTGTCAACACTGCTGGTTATTTACTATTCAAAGAAGAAATATATGGATACTATTGACAAGGAATATGAAGATGAAAAGAACAGTCATTTTGGAAAATGATTATTCAGTGCCATACTTACCACAGCAAAGAATTCTTTGGCTTTTAGAACACATCGAGAAAACTTGAGTGAGGAAGGGCACAATGGAAAGATTCTGTCTGCTGTACATCTTCTTGCCCGATATGATCAAATATTGCAGCAAATTCTGGATATGTCCAAAGGTATTTTTGTTTACTTGTTGAATTTTGTTTCCATTTCATTTATTATTTTATTGTATTCGATCAACTGTTCAAAATCAGATATTCAACAATTATTTTTATTCAAAAATCATGCTTTTTTGTTTCTAGGATCCACAAGATATCTGAGACCCACAATTTAATATGAAATTATTGAATGCTTGGGAAATGCACTTGAATAGCATCTGCTAAAACAAATGAGAGCATAACCGTTTTTCGCCATCATATTAGATACGACACAGGACATATCGAAAGTAGGAGAGCTAAGCATTGTTGTGAGGAATGCTGTAATAACTAGATGGGAGAATGGACAGCCAGTTGATATAGAAGTGAGAGAAGGGCTTCTGGGCTTTTATCCAGCATTCAAACATAACGCGGCAGATTTAATAAAACCGGTGACTTCATTTCTCATTGACCAAATTATTTATTCAAAAAAATTTGTGGGTCAAGGTTATGATGGAGCCAATGTGATGCGCGGTATGTATAATGGTGTACAGAAACAGATTAGGGATGTTCAGTCTAATGCGGAGTACGTACATTGCACTACTCATAATTTAAATTTGGTAGTTAATCATGCTGTTAGCAGATTTGTAACGAACTACATTTTTTCGCATTTTTGGAATGTTACAAGATTTGTATAATTTTTTTGGAAATAGCATGAAACGTTGGGATTGTCCAGTATAGTCAATACAATTTCTGCAATAAAAATTCCTTTTTCCGATATCATTAAAGCATTTTCAGAAATAGATCTCAAGAATTTCAGTAAAGAGCAGCGAGGTCAAGCAGAAATTATTAAAACAAAAATGTTTAATTTTGAATTCACTTTTCTTTGCGATTTTATGCACCGTATAATGAATGACATCAATTATGCATCTAAAGCTTTACAAAAATGCGATATCAATTTGGATGCCGTACTTATGTAGAGCATTAGCAGTGACGAATGCAAAGATGAAAATTTATAGAAATGACTTTAAACCGTTCCAAGTGCAAAGCTAGTGAAACTGCAATAAAATGTGGTATCGATTCTCTTTTCGTAGAAAAAAGGCTGCGACATTTATCTCTAATACCATTCGAGAACAATGCTAGATTTGGCTGAGTCCGTTGATTCTTACGCAGAAAATAAGGCTAGAAATATGTTGTTAACGAAACTAATTATTTTTTTAATGCATAAGTTAACCTTTGTATATTAGTAATTTACTCGGTAATATATATATATATATATATATATATATATATATATATATATATATATATATGTATATATATATATATATATATATATATATATATATATTTTTTTTCCATTTTTCGTGGGCATCAGGTTAATAGTAAACACAGTATCAGTTTATGTTTTAATTTGACGTTTCGCTCCCTCAATTTGGAGCATTTTCAAGAACTTCACATATCGATGTTTTACAATAAAATGAACAAGTTTTAACGATTAAAATTGAATGTAGACATACAGGTGATAAAAACTGGTAGTTAATAAAATAATTTCATAAACAAATAAAATCGAAAGTACATGCTTCAGAAACAATTCATTTACAGTATACAAGGGACAGTTAAATAGTTGATGTTATTATTATAATAAATTATAATATATCTGGCTTAGATTTTTGATATCTTGTTCCAGATCTAAGCCAGATATATTATAATTTATTATAATAATAACATCAACTATTTAACTGTCCCTTGTATACTGTAAATGAATTGTTTCTGAAGCATGTACTTTCGATTTTATTTGTTTATGAAATTATTTTATTAACTACCAGTTTTTATCACCTGTATGTCTACATTCAATTTTAATCGTTTAAACTTGTTCATTTTATTGTAAAACATCGATATGTGAAGTTTTTGAAAATGCTCCAAATTGAGGGAGCGAAACGTCAAATTAAAACATAAACTGATACTGTGTTTACTATTAACCTGATGCCCACGAAAAATGGAAAAAAAATTTATATATAAAGGTTAAAGAAAATCAAATAATTATATATATATATATATATATATATATATATATATATACATTGTTTTCAATGTTTTATTTATATCCACAATTGAAAATTTCATATAAATACATAAATAAACCTATCGATTCATTTTGCTTCATTACCTAATAACATTATTTAAGTATATTACTGAACTGCTCAACTGTAGAACTATGTTCAGGTAAGACACTGGTGCACATACTTACGGTAACTAGCATTGCTGTACCCTGCGCTGCTGTGCATGATAAAAAGATAATGATAATGTAGCTTTGCTCCTTTGAAGTATTTATATTTCGACTTGATAAAAACTGTACAATTCAATAGCGGGTCCCATCTATTTGTCGCACGAGGGCCTCTGACTATCTAGCTACGCCACTGATTACTGGAGCAATAGTGGGTATTATTGGTGCAGTAATCGGCATTCTAGAGTCAGTACTGGGTATTACTGGATCAGTAGTGCGCATTACTGGGTCTGTAGTGGGCATTACTAGGCAATGGTGTAAAAAATTTTGCTAGAGGTTAACCTCTCGGGTATCACTTTATGTTAAATTATCTGAAACAATTATTTTTATCAGTAAAATGGGTGGAGAGATAATGCTGAGAGGTATTATAATAGCATCATTTTCATCAAAGTTATGTTCCACTACAAATAGTAATTTTTCTTAGTTGCATATTTTTGTTTTTCGACCACTAATTTTTAACCGTGCTACGTTTATAAGAACAATAAAAAATTGTAATGTATTGAATATCACATAAGTTGTCAAATGTTATCAACATTGTTGTGTCATAATAACAATTTGTTTCACATACATAGAATTGTAACATATGCCATTGATGAGAATGTATTGAAAGAGCAAACATATTCAGCGAAGAGATGCTTTGTTTCAATGAGTTGACAATAACATGTATAATAACAATTTTAGGTGAGAAGATTGAAGTAGTTAATATAATATATTAGATTGTAATACTAGTAATTGATACTAGTAATTGTTATCATTTTTCATATCGGTAATGAATCTAATTTTAAACTTATTTTGCTGTTGGGCTCAATACACCCTCCGTGAAAATGTTCCAAACGAATAATTTATCATTATTTGTGTGTTCCTTCGAATTGAGTATAATACTGAGTGTAGAGTTCATTTTTATAGAAGAAATTGATAAACATATTTGAATACATGGAAAATTATCATTGATGCTGCAACTGGAAGACCATATATGAATTATATGGTAAAGTATGCATAATTTGCCCTTAGATAATATACTTTTCTGTCTGTTTGTGTTCTGCTGCCCAGCGCAAAAATATATAGAAGAGGGCGGAGTCGAGTCGTGAGATGGAACGAGTGATGATCCGTCACCCTTGATATACAGTAGTCGAATCCCTCGATGACTACGTTTCCAAAACTCCAGTCCTCATGGTATTACAACCGATATTTCTAGCGGATGGGCGAGTTTTCGCGTTACAAACCTAGTTTCTAAGAAACTAATAAACTTCGCACAAAGTCTCAGAATTCCAGGCCGCGAGTAGACTAGGGGCTAGGCACAAAAGATCTTATTGGTTGAAGTGTTTGATTGCTTATAGGGCCTGTACGACCCTTCTTACAATCTTCAATCCCCATAGCTAATACCTGGATGAGGTGAAGAGATAATATTAAATTTGACGCCACCAGTTTTTTAACGTAACGAAATCTTAAAAGCAGGAAAATGGTGATAAGCTGGAAACATCCTGTAAAGGGTTGATGTTAGATTAGATTATCACTATCATCCAAATTAACACAAATAAATGAAAAGCTTCTACAATTATAAAAGTATTAAAAGATATTGCAAGTTCACATTAGATGCGTATTCAAAATACACAACTTCTATAACGCAGTTATATTAAAAAACCACCATTTCTAGTCCTATATAAGCTGGTGATAATACAATAGAAATTATCTTATAAAGGCTGGAGTGTTGCAATTGTTAGCAATGATCAATAGACACGTGAGTGGTATTCTAGCGTGATCCTAAAGTGATCCTAGCGGTGATAATAGTGTGGAAGATATTCTGGTGGGCGCGGTAGCTGTGTAAGCCGTATCCTAGTAGTGACCTAGCAATATTCTAGCGGTGACCTAGTGATATCCTAGCGGTGACCTAACAGTATCCTAGCGTTGACCTAGCAGATGCAGAGCTACGTGAAGAAAATAAAAAAAAATAAGAAGGATGACTAGATAAGGAACGAACGAGTAGATAGAAAAGATATGGATAAAAAGGAGCTTATACTCTACCATATATGAAAACTGAATTTATATTCTTCGAAATATAATCTATTCTATTATATTTGTTTTGTTCGCTAGCTAAATGAACAGATAATGCAAATTCTTACGAAAGCGAGATAAATGAATAAGAGAAACAGAATAATAGAAGCCGGCCCTTACCATGGCTGACATAAACGAGATGTTACTTTATTATTTTGTAAGCACTATAGCTGAAAAGCAAAGAAAAATATACATTCCAAACACTTTACTCACCAGCCTAATATAAAGATATATCACCGGAGTGAAATTTTACAATTTGGTTAATAATGGTTGTTTCACCTTCGGAAACAGCAACAGAAACTTAATATTGTAATTAACTTTCGCTACCAAGAAGACTGAAATGGAAGGTTTAACCGACACTTCAATTTTTGTTTTCGTAGTGACTATGCGACGGAAGTTGCCACAATACGTAAACAAAAAGATATTTGAAGAAAAACGTTACAGGCCGATCAACATGTAACATAACTCAAAAGACTGTAACTTTTTGCTTAAATAATAGTACTTAGGTGAAGGAGTTGAGCAATTTCTAATCCCAGATTATATGGTGTAACTTTGGTTACACCCTGTTTATTATATTAGCGAAGTCGGTATAATAATTACTACAGCCAAAAAATGTATGAATGTATATTCCAATGGCTCTTTCATGAGCCTAAAAATAAATATAAACACTTCAAGGTGTTGTTAAGCAATGAGGGAGAAATGTAATATGAGCAGCCCTCTCCTCTTACAAAGTATAGACAAATCAGCTTTAAAACGTTATCCCTTAATAATTAGACGCAGTTGAAACTTATGCAGGACCATCTTTAATCCTTAATCACTTGCTACAGTAAATTCCCGGCTGTCTAGCGCAAGTGCACTGGGGAAGTTTAATATCTCTATATAATCAGATGCCATTAAAAAAATTGAGGAGTGAAATTAATGTTACACGCTGCAATAACTCTGGCCAAAATTCTCAGATGCTTTAAAAGCAGTTTCGAATTTCATTTGAATGACTTTGCAGTTTTCCGCTTCGATTCGGGAATGGCGGTTTTGATAGAAACAATGGCGTACATTATGTGGAGTTAACTATCACAAATTCAAAGTTTTCCTTCTAAATCATCAAATTAGTTCCACATGTAAAAACCGATTTATATTTAATCTGATGTGTTACCAACTATGCATCAGTTGAAATTGACCACAGGCACACAATGTTGTTTTCAAAGTAAAGAAAAGAAAAAGTAGAATTGATTTTAACTGATTACAACTGATTTATAAAGTTATGTGGTGGTTTTTGGTATCCCACAGTGAGGTATCAGTAATTGGACTGAACATTTAAATAATGAATATAAACCAATCATTTGAATGTCAAATTTATCAATGAAGATAATCCCTCATACCACATGTATGGCCTCTGGTAACCAAATGTCTATTTTTTATAACGAATTATTTCCACACATTTACATCTTTCACTATAATATTTGCTTCGTTTAATTTTCTTCCCTTACCACTCAGTATTCCTGCCATCGCCTTGTACCATGTTTGCTTCGGTTTTCTCTTAAGTTTATTATTGTTCCTTTTCATATTCTCCTTGTTTGTCTCGTGTTTTTCAATTCGTAATAAATGTCCTCTCCATTCCAGTTATCTTTATTCTGTATTATTCAAATTCCAATTCTGTTCTTATCTTTACGTTCTTTATTTTATATACCTTTGTGATTTCAAATACTCATAGTTGCTTCATGACCATTGTTTGTATCTGATTTTTCTTTTGTTTAATATCCACAATCCACATCTAAATGTCAAGGTTGGTCTGTATATTATCTGCCTTGGTCTCTCGCATAACGTTTTTTATTTAAGAAGGCATTACTCATGCGGCAATAGAGTTTCATCTCTATTTCTAAATTATATCATCAGTTAATATTGAGCTGGGTATAAATACTTGTGCTAAGTTTTTTGCAAATGTGCTGCTTATACCATTTGTTACTTTCTCTCACGTAATCTTCTACCGCTAGAGTTCTCCCGGTCGACAACCAAATTCTAGGTCACAAGATAGCCTCATTTCGCGTCCAAATAGGATTTTCGCAGGTGTTTTACCCGTGGACTCATTAATGGCAGATCCATAAGCCAATGCTTATAGGGTTAGATACTGGTGGCTGGAAACTACTTTCGACAGGAATATTCCTGTTTATTCTCTCAATCATTCCATCTGATTCTGCATGCAACGTTGTTGTCCTGGTCTTCTTCATTCCTAGCTTGTCACACATTTCCTGGAATACCTGGCTCTCGAAATGTCTTTCTTGATCGCTGTGGACTTCTAAAACCACTCCATATCTGCTGATAAATTCTTTCACCAATACATCCATGACAGTTGTGATCTCTTGATTCGGGATCGCGTAAATTTCCACCCACTTTTTGAAATAATCTATCACAACCAAAATATATTCATCACAATTTTCTGTCGTCGGAAATGGTTCAGCGATATATAAAGCATTCCTTTCAAAAGGGCTTCCAACACTGTATTGCTTCTTGGCTATCTTTATCTTGCAATGTGATTCATTACTCGTAGCACAAGTCGTACCTTTCTTACACCAGTCCCTCACATCGTCGGACCTGTTCATCCAATAAAACCTTTCACGGACTCGCTGAAGGATTATATTCACTCTCAGATGATCTTCGGATGAACTGTCATGTGACTTCCTCAGTACCTCAGTTACTCTGGTTTTTCGGGTAACTAGCTGTCTTGTCTTCTCGAAACCATCATCATTTTCAAGAATTCTTTTCAACAGGCCGTTTTCCAGATCAAGGGAGTCCCACCGAGCCCAATATGCCTTGAGTGTCGGAGAAAATATAGACATTTCTTGCCAGATAGGTCACCAATTTTCTTCTTTCCATTGCCGAATCATCTCTAAGTGAGGATCATTCTCCTGTTTCTGATCATGGTGGGTGACCATTCTTTGTTAACTACTGTAAAATTCCAGCTGGGAACAGTCTGCTAGACACAGCCGTCTAGACATGGAGTCGGCACTTCGGTGATTCACACCAGCTCGGTGTGAAACATGTTCGATGTTGAAATCGTATTCATGAAGTCGTTCAACCTATCTAGCGATCTGGCCAATTTTTGATCTGCATCAACCACTTGTGTACTGCAGGATCAGTCCGGATTAAGAACTTCCTTCCATAGAGATACTAGTAAAAGTGTTCCACGAACTTCACTACCGCCAAAATTTCTCTACTCGTGATGCAGTAGTTTCGTTCTGGTTTGGAGAGGACTTTACTGAAATATCTCAGCACGCTTTCTTGGCCTCCTTGGATGTATGAGAGCACTCGTCCAATTCCTAAGTTACTTGCCTCGGTGTAAAGAATAAAGTTTCCCTCTGGTAAAAAATATCCTAATATCGGCGCGGTGGTTAAATGTCTCGTCAAGATTTCAAAAGCCTTTTGAAGTCTTCGTCCCAATGGAAAGCTCTTATTTTTTCAGTGAGTCAAGTCAGTGTCTTGGCAATATCTTCAAACTACATGATAAATCTTAGACAGTATGTACAAAGTCCAAGGAAACTCTTAATTTGAAGTTTGTCAGTTGGCTGCGGCAATTTTCACTGGATCCCCCCCATCTCCTTCATCGATCATTATATGACCCAGATAGTTGTCTCGGTTCCGGAATAGCTGACACTTCTTCGGGTTCAACATGAGCTGGGCAGCTTGAAGTCGTTTGAATACATGTCTTCTGAAGTCGTTTGAATACATGTCTTCCAAAGTAATAAGATGTTGTGCAAATAGACCAGGCATATCTTCCAAGATAACCCTCTCAAGATATTTTCCATGAGCCATTTGAATGTCGCGCGCATTACAGAGCCCGAATTGCATGACATTGAATTGCCATTCAGTCTATTCAACATGAGATAATCATAAAGTTCATACACATCTTTGGCAGTTAAATTAATATTGTATCTCAATTCTCCTGATAGGTAACTCATCTCGCAGTGGAGGGCCTTATAGACCCACTCACTATAAACCCAACCTAACCTTCTTCTTACAGTGCCATATCCGTGATCGGATGTTGGCGACCTCTCACTACTACCTGTGTTGTGCTCTCCAGTTACCACAGATAGAAGGGACCTACAGATCCGAACGTCAATGTTGAGAGGCTGTACGAGGCAGAATACTGTCGGTGGTTTCCCGTTGCCTTCCAACAGTTGGCTTTCCGAATTTTAAATTATGATGTATCTAGGCCCGGGTTTAATCCCGGGGCCTCTCGGTTATCAGACAGAGCACCATTCCACTAGACTACGGAGACCACTAACCTAACGTAACCTACCAAAATTCTATGGACTTCCATCTGCCAAAAAATTCCACTGCTATTTTTCATCTATCTCATTTTTTTAAATTCCCCTTCAATGTTTTTTTTATCTCTGTCTCTATTGGTGCACTGGAAATGCGAAGTTCACTACCCTCTTATAATTATTACAAATTAATGACTTATACATTTTTAAATTTTTCACTTATATCTATTATTATCATCAAATAAATAAAATGACTCACTTCTACAGAATTGTATTTATAATTTTCTTATGTCATCTGTCATAATCATTTTGATGTATATGTGTAGGGTGTCTCAAGTCTTATCAACAAGATGAAGTTGTTCAGAAACAGCCAGCACAAGCAGATGTGAATTAGGATGTCAATCGTTGACACATTCGACGACTACAACATTTCACTCACTTGAGAAAGGCTGGGACGATATCAGGCCATCGTATCCAGTAAATCCACCGGAGTAGTCAATTTAAGTAACAATTCACGAATCTTCGAACGAACATAAAAACACTGGGATCAACCCACCACTGCCCATTGAGTTGAATCAAATTGGAAGTACCGCACCAGTAATATAAAAAAGCTGAATCTTGCTACAAAGGGCTGAAGTCGAATAAGTAGGTACTAAGTAGCACAAAGTGCAACAGAAAACCGAAAAGAATTTAGCAAATCGAGTACCATTCTGCCCAGCTAGCAAAAAGTTACAGACGCACTGGAAATACCAAAACAACGCAAATGTGCTTTCAGAATAGTTTAGACGGAATGTGAAAGGACACGGAATCCAAGGTCAAGAGGAGCCACCATTTCATTCACAAATAGAAATACGAATCAAGGGAAAGAGAATGATGAGCAACCAGGCCCAGGGACTCGTTTCTCGACTTCATGTGAAAAGATTCACATGTGAAATTATTCCACTACTTATTTTCGCATGCTTGTTTAAAACCGTATTCTTGGTTATAGTGGAATGTACTTTCCAATGGAAACGGTCTTGATACGTATGACTAATATTAAACGTATATTGACCAATCACGTTTCATCATTTTGGAGTTGTTGTGTTGAGATCCCTGGACCAAATTTAACATCCACATCGAAATAAAGATTAACATAGTTTTGTTCCACAGAAATCGCTTCGCTAGCTTTGTTTTTTATTTTGATTTTGTAGTTTTTTTATTTTGTAGTTTTTTTTCGATATTGTGTAAGCGCAGAAAAAGACAACGATGGCGGATGAGCATTCAAAGAATAGAAAGAAATGTGGGCACAAAAAACATGTTATTAACATTAATTGAAAATGACCCACAATTGAGAACTGAGAAATTTACCAATAATTTTACATATAAAGAGTCGCAACAGCGATGGAAGGGTATAGCTGAGCAATTAAACAGTTCTCCTGGAACCAAGAAAGACTGGTCTTCCTGGAGGAGAGTAAGTAATTTTCCATATGTAGTTAGCTTAGCATTGCAATGACAATATTTTCATAACAATGTTGTTGACCTGGCAAGATCTTAAAAGGAATACCCGGAAGAAGTCTGCAGATCTCAACAAGTACAAGACTGGAACAAGAGAACGACCCGTCCCAAAAGAATTAAGTGATAATGAGGCAAATATTTTGAATGTATTCAATACATCCACAATAAATGGAAATAAATCAGTTGAGGAGTCAATTATAATAAATGTAAGTCTCAAAAATAGGATATAACCCTCTTAAAAGTCAAAGTATGTACAGTTCTGAGAGATCAAATCCAACAATTTTGTGGGTTTCTTGAGTTTTGTCTCCTGACACATGTTCTGAAACAATTTTATTTGGTATAAGAGGTTAAACTGACTGATAATGTTCTTTTTCTACTCCTGTTACTAAAACCGCACTTTGAACACGAGTTTGACATGCACAAAACGACTCTTTAAACACTAGTGTTTAAAATGCGAAAAGTCACATCTCGTTTATATTTTGTTTTTTAAACGTCAAATCAAGAGATCAAGTGTATCTTTTGTATATTAAATTTAATTTCCGTGATCATTTTGTTTTTCTACGTCATTTGATTTGTCAGTCAGCTGTCAGCCATCGTCCGTCATGTAATGAATTTAATTCAAATATAATATAATGTTTTACTTCCCGCGGGTGAAGAAAAAGTATAGTAAGCACCTCGTGTTAAAAACGTCTTTAGTCACTCGTTTCACAAGGAACTCGTTCCGCTTCGCTCCACTCGTGCCTAGTAAAACTCGTGACTAAAGTAACCTTTCTGACACTTTGTACTTAATATACTATTTTTTATTTGTTAGTGTTAAAACATATATTTTCAAAAATTCTGGGTTACAACTTGTCAAAATTCTGCCATCAATATTAGATTTCAAAAATGTGCATTGTGTCGTTTTCTATTTAATTTAATTTTATTGTGATTATTTGTGTTATTTATTTTAGGATCATGATTATTGGACAGAAAATTTGGGGAATGAACAAATGCTTATTAGCCAGGAGCCTTGTTCTAGTAATGTTGTTGAAATGATACCTGAAGCCAGTACTGGGAATTCTACTCAAAATACAATCAGTCCAAAAATTCCAAAAAAGAGAAGAATGGTTACAACAAAATTGAGCCAAACAATTAGAGCAAGCCAAAGCATCCACGAAATGTTAGACAATGAAAAGAAAAAAGACGAAATGTACAGAAATGAGAAATTAGCTTTATTAGAAAGAGACATTGCCGTAAAAGAAAGAATAGATTCTGCCCTAGAAAAATTAGTAGAAAAATTATGTTAGTTAATGGGTTCCAGCTAATCATTTAAAATAATTTTAGTTGCTTTATTTTTTTGTGATATTTAATAGATAAATTTTATAATAATTACTACTACGTTTTAATTTATCCTTACAAAACACTATTCAGTGAAAGAACCATTTTAAAAATAATACGTGGGGCTAAACAATATCAATAAATTACCAATTAGTAGAATAGTAGAAAAATATATTTTATGTTTCTCAATATAATATATTATACAGATAATAAAAAGGTTTCGTAGTTGATACACAATTTATAATTGAAAATAGTTTCTTATAATATGCTGTTGCAGTCGACGTCCATCTTCCAAATCTTGATTTCTATGAAGATGCAGGCCATCCTCCGCTTCAATATTATTTGGAACATCATACATCCCAAAGTCGATGTTCTCATCTCCTTCTGGCTCTGGTTCTGGTAAATTATTCTCAATGTATATGTTGTGTAATACACAGCACGCGTTAATAATTTTCCCTGACATTGTTGGAGTATAATGTAGCACTGTATGTTTGAGTAGGCATCTAAAACGCATTTTGAGCAAACAATTACACCTCTCAATTAAGCACCGAGCTCTGCATAACTGGCTGTTATAGCGAGCTGCTGGAGTACCATCCATAACGTTGGGAACTGGAATTTGTATCCATTTTACTTAAAGGGTATCCAGAATCTGCTACCATTAAAAATATTGATATAATAAAATAATGTCCATAGTTGCAATCATTACCTACCAATTAAATAATAAGTGGAATTATTAGCATTACGACTGGCTTGTTCAAGTGATTGCTTGACGTTTGAGTTCCTCCAACTAAAAGCGTCATGTACACTACCTGGATATCTCGCATTCACGTTTAGGATTTTTAAATTTATATCACACACCTGAAAGTATACAATTTCTATTCCATGAAATAATTATAATCTACTTTAGTGGAATAAACACTGTTTTAGTTATAATCTTACCAACTGAGTAATTATGGAATGGTATGATTTTCTATTCACGTACACATGCTCATTTCCAGATGGTGGGAAAATTGCTATATGAGTGCAATCCACTACTCCTACAGTCCCAGGTATACCATATGCTTGATAGAATCTAAAGTTATTGTTGAACATTTCATATTATAGAAATAAGTTCTATATTCACACATTATTTTACTTACTCTTCCTCATCCGGTTCAAGTTTTCTGGATTGAATGAGAAATTAACCCACCTATTAAAAATCCTGGGATCATTTAAGGCATCAAAAATTTATTTGATGCATCGACTTGTCGTTGACTGGCTAACAGGGAGATGCTTATTCAATCCTACATCAGTTTGGTAACTTCCCGTTACCAGAAATTTCAAGGTAATCAGAAGCTAAGAAAATAATGTTATTTAAAATATTTTGATTTTAATTATGTGTACTAATTATTCTTAAGGTAATTACCTTCATTTCCAATCGTAGCGCCGATACCCCTGATGGTGTCTCTAGAATGGCTTCAAGATATACTAGCAGCTCAAGCACTGCCTCTTTAGACAATCTAAATAATTTTATAAAGTGCTTATCAGTTATGTTTATGAAAGGATCTCCTGATCTGTCCTTCCACCTAGACCAAAAATCTCTAGGTGGATTAATTACTAACATTTCCACCTCTTCCAAAACTTCCGAATGATGCAGTAGAATAGCTTCTCCCATTAGAAGTTTAAAAACAAAATGCCAAAGTTTAACAGAAACAAAGCACAAGATGTGATACTGCTAAGAAAGTCACTTTGGTTCTTTTCATAGATGGATATTTTTTGGTTATGTAATGTTTATGAACTTAAATAATAACATTGCACAGAATCAATTTCAGTAATTATAAATTATAAATTCACATGACATTTACTATGTGAAAATATTCGTTGTCTTTTTGTGTGAAAACATTCACGTGGTTGTGTGGAGAATGCCGAATTTAATATTTCCATGTGAAAATTATTTTCACCCATGTGAATAAAAGTCGAGAATCGAGTCCAGGGCGTAGTATGAATAAGTTAGGTTAACGTTGCTATTCGAAGATCAAATTTAGATAGTGGAGTTATTTAAATTGTATAAATGTAGATATTTAGGAATGATAGGGGTAGCCAGGAAGGGCATTGGATACGTGTATCAGCATTTTAGTTGCGGCAAATTTATATTCGAGTTTTAAAGATAATAGTTGCAACCTAAGACTGAGGATAGCCTTCTTTTTTTTCAAAGGGTGGCACATGTCACGTTTATAAATAACACCCAGTATCTGGTAGGCCAAGGAAAAGTAGGTCACGATTTTGCTAATTATTTACAAAAGTGAAAAGTTTATATAATTTTTCGACAGAGAACATCGCGTTCTTGGATAAGACATCATTATTTTTCGGGAGTTGATTGATATTTGAACTAAAAGCTAAATATCGTTAAAAACAACTAATGAACTGAAACGGAATATAGTATTTTCGAATTCTATACTTCTTCTAAATGGCCGAAAACCACGACAATAATTTTTATTTCAAAGAACGGTAACTGAAAACAAATTTAACTACTTCCTCATTTTATTTGTTTTAAAATACACATGAGTAAAACTTTTAATACAACATTAATATCGACTTATTTCATTGTCAGATCATTCAACGAGTTTCTTCTGATACGAAAGTTAGCCAAAGAACGCTTTCCCGTATTAAAAAATAAGCTCTGGCAGGAAGTAATGCTGACACTCATGTGCCTATTAAAAAACAAAGAACGTCCAGTATCCGTATATATCAATTCGACAAAACTGTGCTTAGAAGGTGCATAATAATTTATCACATATGCGAGGAAATGTACCCACGTTAAGGAATGTGCCCCAAACCTTTGCAGATAGTTATGACTTCGCAGGAAGGCCTGAATCTCTGCGGAGACAAAGACATTTTTTGAGTGTTCGTTGGAACAACATGAAAAACAACAGAAGTTTGTTAATGGACTTCACGAACTCAGACATAAAAAAGTGGAGAGAACAGAACAAACCTATCATTCATACGGAAGAAACATACATTCATTCATGTCACACACACCTTAAAAGATGGAGAGACAAGAGTAACGAACGATTAAGAAAATCCGTGTCAACAGGTAATAGGCTCATCATTGTGCATGCAGGAAGTGAAAATGGTTTTGTACCTAATGCTGGTATTATGTGAAACTCCCACTCAAAAACAGAAGATTATCATAATGAAATGGCGAACGAAAATTATCCAACCTACCAAAAAACGCTGTAGTGGTAATTGATAACGCCCCATATCACAATGTTCTAAATGAAAAATTACCTACGACTGTTTGGACTAAACAACAATTCAAAAACTGGCTTTCTGAATGGAACATGTATTACAGTAAACAAATTTTGAAACCGGATCTTTATAATCTTGCAAAAATGTACAAACCGCAATATAAAACTTATAAAATTGATGAATTATTTATTCGACATAGATTGCAAGTTTTACACCCTTATCACCCGAACTAAAATCCGATCGAAAGTGTTTGGGAGACACTTAAAGAATATGTGCCCAAACAAAATGTTACCTTGAATTTTACAAAGGTTAAAAATTGCTATTATGAATTTTTTGACACATTCTCTGCAAATTATTGGTAAGATGATTTTATGAACAATGAACCACTTTTAGATACTGTTGTAAATAATATTATTAATAATTTGGCCGAAAACGGAGGTAGCGAGGATGATGAAGTTGATAAAGTGATTTTGAAGAATCGTTTGTAGATGCACATCATTATTTTACTGTTGATGATCCCTGTACATCTAAAACATATTTTTCATTATAGTTTTTGTTTGTTGGTAGTATGACTGAATACATTGAACGCAACAAATGTAAATAGGTGTTATAAAATTGTAGATATTAGAGACGAATTAGACGAATTCCACTCGAGTAATATAATATTTGTAGCACATCTGTACATAGTTCTAGATAAACAATAATTGACGGCACCCACAACCAAGATTTTTTTTGTTTTGCCAGTCCTAACTCTGTAAAGCGTGTGAAGGGACATTCTAATTTCATAGTAAATATTTGAAAAATACCCAAAAATTTATATACGAAAGTAGAAATATCTACCACATAAATCCTTTAATATTTTATTTATTTTATTAGTATACTTATTAGACAATCTCAAAAGGCGATTTTCTCAATTTGTTTTTCAAATTTTATGTATGAATCCGAATTTTTCCATTATTATCTACTACATATTATTAAGAATAACAATTTTAGAAAACTTAACAGGTAGGTATGTCATTAACTATTACTACGAACAAATAGGAAAAATTTTTGGCCATTGTTAAATTTAGAAAGTCGTTTAACAATCCTCATCATATTGTACGCTTTATCTACAAAATCTACCTGACTTCCAATTTATATACAAATAAACCTCAATGACGAATATTATGAAGAGACCACTTAAAAGACATTAATTGGAAGTAAAGGTGGACGTTCATGTCTCTTGGAATCTATTTATTATTTATTTACATCACATAAAATATTAAAGGGTGATTATAGAATACCACGTATGGTTTTTGAAGCAATAAATAATTATGTTTTTCGTAGAAAAATCTAATGGTTTTTATTTCCTTATTCATTCAATTAATTATAAAGAACACATTAATGTTATATTGCTTTGTATACTCGATTTTATATAGCATTATACATGTGCCACAATTTATTATTTTTGAATCCAAATTCAAAATATTGTGTTACCCTCGTGCGTATTAGCTGCCTCATAACTTTTAAAACTTTGCATGCGGAATGTACGTCGCCTGCTCTTCCGGTAACTGCGTTTACAACGTTGTGAAGTTGTATGGCTTCCTCGCGTATCGTCAACTGCCAAAATTAATTTGCCAACCTGTACCTAAATTTACTTAAATTCCTACATGTTACGGTATCCATGAAAATCATGTTTTAATATTCTGTAATGAGATAACATAAGCTATTCCTTATTTAATATAATCATTCATGTAATGGGTGTAATTTTCATACGACAGATAGTGTGATCGGAAGAAATCAGAAATGTTGACATAGTGATATCCAGAAGGATCTTTGCATATTTCTAATGCTTCTAAAATAGCCATTGTGTTACTCATTGCTGTTCTGTGGAGGACATATTGTGGAATTTGTAGATCAGTGTATATAAGCAGCTACTAACTTTGCTCCAGTTTTTTGGAGAATACTCATAAATTTCCACGCCTTTTAGTTCTTATACTGAATGACTAGAGAGAAGGTTGACATTTTCAACTGATATCTACTGAAAGTATCAGAAATGTCAATCTAACGAGCCAGTCCTGAGAAGGTTATGAATTATTAATGACATTCAGTATATTGATTAACAAAATCTTGTATTTTAACCCTAAATATATAGGTACACTAAAATAACTTTTTGAATGTTTTATTCATATATATTTACTTGCTAGTGTAACCACGAATCGAGTTAAACAGTCTGACAATTATCTGGTAGCTTTGTCCCGTCAAGATTTCAGCTAATTTGAATGTAGCTTTGATGAGTTGTATTGTCTGTCAAAAGGGGTTTGTTCAAATTCGTCGACGAATAGCAGCACGTTGTTGTTATTGAGGTTTAACAGGCGAAACTAGCTCTCGTTAATAGTTTTCATTAGAAACAGGCTCATATCAATTAAGAGCCGAGAGCTATAGAAAGTTCACGATTAGGCGGTGGAAATAATTTATCGAACTACTTGAATGGATATTCAAATGTATGCATCATAATGATTTCCTCTATATATTAATCTATTATTAATAAGAGATGTCCACCTATGTATTGACTCATCACGATATCTCTGGACCGGGCCTAGAGACTTGAAATTTCGTAGGAATATTCATTTCGCCGAGTAGAGGTCAACTCTGGACAGATTTCACGAAATTCCACCCGCAAGGAAGGTTGCGGAGGCGTCAATTAAAAACAATTCACATTTATATACTATAGCTCTTATAGGTATGAAAACTTTGCAAGAATGTTGTTTTTAGCTTGTTAATCACATTTTTTGGGAGCCGTTTGGGAGTATAATTCTTATTTAAAAGCAATACACAATAGTGGGAAATGTTGCATCAGGAATGATGTCACATTCAATTAGTTTAATTTAATTCGTTGATTTTCTGTTGAATATTAGATATCATTTTCTGCACTTCATGCAATATAAAGTCAGCAAAATTCTCCCAAAGTTTGTAAATATTCTCAGTGCCATATTATCCAATAGGCTGACTAGGCTACAGCCTAGGGCGCCGACTGACCGGACCAACCACTTACGATAGTCACAATTCGTGCAAATCACTTTTGCTGTATACGTATTTTGTTCGTGGAGATCGAATGTGTTGTAAGGCACCAATATTAAACAAAATTTTATTGACAACATTAGTGAATAGAGACATCATTATTTCAGTCGGCCGGGTTTGAATACTTAGATAGATTGAAAAGCACCACTTTACATCCATATATTTTGATTATCAATGCGGTATTGTGGTAAATATAGACAAATCTCTTTTTGCTGATTTGCGGCAGTGACGGGATGCCGCCAGAGATAAATATGCTAATATGTAAAGTACCACAACGAGCGCCTTGCGCTCGCCAAAACAAAACAAAATTTATTGGTAACGCAACATCAAAGTTTACAAAAAAAATTGGTAAACTTTGGAAACATTTATTTTAAAAATTGAAGGTAGTCAGTTGAGTTAGTTCAGTCGCTGGCAGTAATCGAGTAATTGTCAATTAAAATAATATCTATCAGTTGCGGTATTTTTGTCTTGTTTATCAATTTATCGAAAACAATGAGTGGAAGTGGAGGAAGTAGAAAACTTAGTGGGTGGGAAAGAAAGAAGGCTGAAAAAGGAAAGCAAGAAAAAATGGAGAAGTTATTGAAAAAAATATCCAAATTTAATTCTTTTTTTTGTCAACCTGTTCCAGGTACGGAAGCCGATGCAATTGAACAACAATCAACCCTCAGTAATGATGCTATGATGGATAGAGGTAAGCAGATAATTGAATAACGCGGTGTAAGAATGTAATTTTTATTTTTGTGTCCTCAAGCAATCCTCAAGAAACGTCAGAATTATTTTAAAAAGTCGATTTCACAGACCCATGAGGCTATAACCGAAAGCTTCATAAATTACATTGTAATGAACCCATCTGTAATTGTACAAGAAATTTCTAAAATGGATTTTCAAAAATCGAAACGAATTTATCATATTCATAGTAGATTTACTTGAAAAAATATGTTGTTCAAAACTTTGCACAACGGGGAAACTGTACGTCGTCAATGGCTATTATATTCAGCACTAACAGGAAATGTTTATTGTCTGTTTTGTAAATTATTTATCCGGACAAAAACGAATTATTTCATGACTGGATACAACGACCGGAAAAATACCCATCGGATTTCTGAACATAAAAACTCTTCTGAACACTGTGAAAATGCGAAGGCGTATATTGCGCGATCAAATGTCTTAGGGAAAATAGATACCGAAGTTCATAAGCAGTACCTTGCAGGAAGATATTACTGGAACATACTTAAACGAGTAGTTACAGTTATAAAATTTTTGAGATCGCGTGGCTTAGCATTTAGGGGTTCTATTGAAATGTTTGGAGATATTGATAACGGCAACTACCTAGGTTCGTTAGAGCTTTTAGTAGAATTCGATCCGTTTCAGAAAACCCACATTGAAACGAAAGGCAATCAATGAAAAGGAAATGTTCCTTATTTGTCATCAACTATTTGTGATGAATGTATAAAACACATGGCGGTTGATCTAAGAGAACAATTTGCATCAGAAATAAAAAACACGAAATATTTTGCAATAATCATAGATCTACACCCGACATATCCCAAACTGACCAACTTACTATTGTTCTCAGCTATGTAATTGAAAATGGTTTGGTAGTAGGACGATTTATCACATTTGCCGCTAAGGTAGGGCACAAAGCATCAAGTCTGGAAACAGCAGTTTTGAAAGTTTTAGAACATATGTCATTCTGCCCATTCACTGAATTTAGTAGGAACCTGCGCTGCAGAGTGTTCTCCTGTTGTAACAAATTTCTTCTTGTTTGTGGAAGGAATATACACTTTCTATTCAGCATCAACCTATAGGTGGGAAATGATGAAAGAGTGTTTAATACGTAACAGAACTGTGAGTGGGTCAGAACTACATGTGCCTAAAAAACTTTCAGCTACTAGATGGTCAGCTAGAGTCGATGTCTGCACCGCTCTTTATGACAGTTACGATACTTTTAAAGATTCTTTGAATTTTATTGTGAATGATACCTCGCAAGCACCTAAAACAAAAGCTGAGGGAAAGGGTATATTGCAAAAAATGTTAAGCTTGGAGACTGGTATTATACTCTCTTTCTGGAGAGATATTTTAATTCAATTCCACAAAACAAGCCAGTCTTTGCAAAAGGAAAGTATGGATATCGTGACAGCCGTTCAACTCTATAAATCATTAATTCACTTTGTTACGGAAATGAGAACAACTCATAACAATTACGAGGAAAGCGGTAAATTTTTAATAAAATGTAGTACCTATACGTTGGATTCGAAAAGGAAGAAAAAAAAGGAAATGTTTGCCAGGAGAGAGTGATGTTGGAGAAACCACTTTTGATGGTAGGACAGATATGGAAGTAAATATGTTCTACGTGGTTGTAGACATTATAGTATCAGAACTCGAGAGGCGAAAAAATTCGTACGATGAAATCAATGGATCTTTTGGTTTTCTTACAAACTTAGAAAACACTGAAGACAATATAATAAAAGAAAAGTGCAGACATCTTCAAGGAATTAATACTAGAGATTTGGATTGTAATTTTGAAAATGAATGTGAATAATTCAAATATTTTATTCAAACTCTGGACTCACTTAACTCTGAGAAAAAACATCAAAAACTATGTCAAGGTTGCAAACACTCCGAAGCAGAAATTTAATTTGTACGTTTCCCAACATGGACATTTTTTTAAGAATATATCTGTGTCTTCCAGTGACGAATTGTACAGGCGAAAGGACCTTCTCCGTGTTAAAACGAGTAAAAAGTTAGTCAAGAAATTCTTTAACAGACGATAAAACTGCTGACCTCTCAATAGTATGTATAGAATGTGAGGCACTAAAAGAAAGAAATTTTGACGATATCATACAAAAATTTTCAAGTATTAAGTGTCGTGAAATCCACCTCTAAATAATCGATTTGTGCATTTTCACAAATACATATATATTTTGTGAAACGCGTTTTATTTTACTTGTATTTATAGTTTTACTTTCCTAGTTTAGAGGCACCAAACTGATGTCAGCCTAGGGCGCTCTAATGTCTTAATCCGGCACTGAATATTTCACAAACAAAATAACGGAATAGTTGAGCTTCGTAGAATTTGTGTTTATGCTGTAGAAAGCTTTTCGGGATTAAATTTGATATGAATTAGCCTGATCCATCAGTCCACTATTTATTGCCTCTAAACTCTAAAGCATAGATATATTTTTTAAATTAGTATCCAGATAGTACAATTATAAATTCAATACGCTGCTTGGAAAGGTCTGCCGAATTCTCGGATTCCATTCAGTTCATCAATTGATACATATTACTCTTCGTATAATCAATGTCATTTTACAAATTACCAAATGAAACAATTATCTCCACTCATTCATCCGAATAGTATTCTTGTTTATTCACTACCTTTACTACCTTTTCAACATTGAACTTCCTATCAAAGTATCAATACAACACAATGTTTTTTACAGCTAGTATTATTATGAATACTATATTAAACTCTTTTTGAAACGATTTTGGAGTTGATAGAGTAATTAAAACCTTGAAATAATCGATACAAGTAACTATAGCAAATGGGTCAGACATAGCGGCATATCCCCTGAAGCAAACAAAATACTTATTGTCAATTTCCGACAATGTTGAAATACGTTGAGTTCATCCAGTAACGTACCAACGAATTAATTGAATAACTAGGAAGCTGATTGAAATTCTGCCCAAATGTTTGTGAGTATGATGAGAAATAAAATTATGGTATGCACTGCACTTAAATCCTGAATTGTGAAATAAAAGATTAAACAAATTTATGCTGTCGACAGGATCCTCAAAATCCACAAATATTCTTTGATGGGTTTGAAATTGTTGATTATCAAAGATCCACATTCTCCGAACAAAAAAGGATCTTGCGGGTAACGTTACGTCTGTACAGTACTTGGATTGTTTACAAGTTTTGGTTTCTATATTTCTATTTATAACTTATCGTTTTGTTCTAGATTTCATGTGAATACTTCAATAAAATTTGTGATTGTTACAATCCCAAATTAAATTGAAAAGGTAATTATGAAATGAAAAGTATTTCCATATCATTGTATAAATAAGAATTCAATTTTTTCCTACGATTTAAATCAAATATGCAAAAATATATTTAATGTGAATAGTTCATATGCTGCAAATAAATTAATCTTCCTATTAACTGGGTTTAAGATCTGCAAGTAGTTTTAATACCCTAATATGTTTCCAGAGAATCAGCCGAGAAGTTCAAAGGCAAAAGAAGCTAAATGAAAGTAGTAATAACGCTTCACTGCACGCAAAAGTATCAAAACATCAAATTTGGCAGCTTTAATCGAACCATAAACGTGCAAACCAACCACATTAGAGGATGCTTCAAGTAAATGAAATTGGTAGATGAACTTGAGGCACTCGCGAACGCAGTGCAGGGTTCAGATTATATTTTGAAGGGATCTTTGATTCTATTTCCCGCTATGTACATGAGAAATAGTGGAATAGTGAATAAATTGGTGAATTATTTCGATATATTTATTGTTCTAATAAACTTGTGATATAATTCCTGTGGTAATTTCAGGTGGAGACCGAAGTAAATATTACACCAAAGATGTATGTATTTTATAAGTATGTATGTGAGAATGAATGTGACCTTTCTCGTCATAGGTAAGAGAATATTATATACACGGATAGATCGGAATATTACGTTAAAACTCGAGATTCCAGAGAACCGGTAGCGCCCCTTACGGCTGGAGGATCAATTAAATTTAGTGCGGCGGTTCTTTTGAATGTATAATTTCGACTTGAATTATTCAATAAGAGCTTCGACTCTTGAATCTAGATTGGGTGAAAATCGAATGAAATTATCGAGTGACCTCGAATATTGTCGAATCAAATTTACCCATATTTGAGTTCAGTCGATAATTTCAATCAGTCGACAATTTGAACACAATAACAAGTATATTACATATTATAAAATCAAAAAAAATTGAGAATCCATTAAAAAATATTAACAATACAATAAAAAAAAAAACAACTAACGCAAGGAAATACTGTAGAAACGGTGGAGCTTTTCCATCAGGTGACTTAGTTGACGATATTATTCAACACACACTATGTTAGTACTGTCTTCTTCAAATAACAGAAAAAGAGGAACAGCATTTATATTATGTTGCTCATCAACTTGGTTTAAATTGTGTTCTTAAACTAAAAAATGAATGTATACTTACGTTTCCTTCATTTCCACAAAATAATACAAAAATTAGTTAATCATCCATCTTTGGTATTTCATAAAAAAAAACTTACATATTTGAATGGAATTGCCCAATAGAGTGGGCACAGCATCAGCTTTTATTATCTGCTACCAACATAAACAGCTTCTGGTCCAAAATGTATGCCACAAACTCTATAGGATGCACAAATTCTTTCAAGAGGTCTTTCCTTCATATCCAAACGTCCAATTACAGACAACCAAATATTGCACATCTAAAATTATAAAATAAATGACATTTGCTCAAGCTTATTCAATTACTTTTATTGAAATATTGTAACAAAATATCCTCAAAAACAGTACACAATGTAAACCTTTTCTATAAAACCCACTTTTAGCTAGAGATATACAATAGTTATTCGTAAAACAAGTGTCACAATGACTCGTTTTGTAGTACGAGTGAAGTTTGTACAACGAACCGCGAAGCGGTGAGTTGTGCAAATCACGAGTACTACAGAAAGTCATAATGGCACAAGTTTTACACCATATTTTTTATAATTAGCATTTATTTAATTATTTAAATAAAATAGAATTTCATATAATCCCTGTTTTTAAACTAGGGGGAGTGGTTTGAATTTAAGTTGGCAATTCTGTAGATTCCTAATTGGTCAGATCACAGATGGTTTTATTCATCACTTCTGACTTTTGACATATTATTACCGAATAATGGTGTAAATTGTAAACAAACTTTCATTTAAGCAAAAAGAGGATGATTATGTTTGAAAAAGAGCTTCTCCGTATATGCTCTTGCGATCTATTTATATTATATCATGAACAGAATTATTTCTGTAATACATCTTCACATAGATATCTGGTAATTCATTCCAAAAATCGAACGTTTTGTATACCTATATATTGATTCTATACAATATAAAAATAAACAATTGACAAATCAATGATAAATAAACCTTAGTGTACTTTATTCATTAATATTTTTAATATATAAATCATTCTAATTTACCTTTAATATAATAATTAGCTAGCTAGAACAACGCTAGACCGTTTTATTTATAATTTGTGTCAAGGTTAAAGTCAAATGTCAAATGAAAATATAACTAAATTCAATAACCAACTGTAGACTAAAAATTACTATAACCGTGTTCAAAGAGCTTCATTGCGACACTGTAAACAATGTTATAATGAAGTCTCTTTTATACGAGAATTGAAAAAATTTAGTTTGACATATGTGTATTTTTATATTCAAAATATAACAATTAACATTAGGGCAATTTTTAAGGTTAACTTACTTCCTGATTATTCGGGAAACGATGCATCTCAAATCCTTTTTTAGTAAAGTTAAAACAATCTTCAACATAGCTCACAAACAACATTTTTATTGGAAATTTATTCAATACAAATAACACAAATAAAAATATATTGGAAGTCGATGTAAACAAATATAATAGATAATAGAACAAACAGTATGACAAATACCGAAACTTGTCACTTGCCAATTTGAATCAGCGCCACTTACAGCTGGAGGATCAACTATTTTAGAAAGAACTGTGATTATCATTTAAGTTTCCAGGGTATGGTTCTCGTCAAGGTACTAGTCCCTACTGACTTTCATGTGACCTCTTTACAAGCGTCGGTACGTTTACGAGGTGTGCTCAATATACGTATACGGGGCACTTCGACTTATACTAAAGGTGGATATAATTTATCTGAGTTCACTACCATTGACGAAAAATTGGAAGCCTTCAGAGGAATTTGGTAATTTCGTCAATACATACCGAGTAAGCCGAATAAATACGACATAAAAATATCTGCTTTGTGTGACGCAAAAATGTTTTACACGGCCAACATGGAAGTATATGTTGGACGTCAACCAGAGGGAAAATTTTTCTTAGAAAATTCAGAGCAGTCCATTGTTGAGAGACTAAGCCAGCCAATTCATAATTCGGGACGAAACATCACGATGGATAACTGGTTCATGAGTATACAATTAGTTGACAGTCTTATTACAAATTGCAGGCTAACTGTTGTAGGAACTATGACAAAAAATTGAAGAGAATTACCTCCCGAGTTGCTTAACGTAAATCGCCCCGCAAAATCTACTATTTTCGCCTTCAAAGAAAACTGCACCCTTGCATCTTATTGCCCAAAGAAAAGAAAAGTTGTGTTGTTAGCCTCTAGTATGCATTCCGATGACAGCATTGATCCTGAAAGTGGAGATTCATTCAAGCCGGAGATACTGACACACTATAACAAGACCAAAGGAGGAGTTAATGTTGTCGACAAATTATGCGCAGCATACAATTGTGCCAGGTCAACACGGAGATGGTTCGATGGTAATTTTTTACGCTTGTCTAAGCGTAGGTGGTATAAACTGTCAAGCTATTCACCATGCAACCACTAACGACAAAATCTTACGACACAAGTTTTTGCAAAATCTCGGATTTGTATTACTGGAAAATCATTTGCGTGAAAGGGCCACAATCCTTTGTTTACCAAGAAATTTGAGGTTGAGAATTATGGAAATATGTGGTATGGAAGAGAATGGATCAGGAGCGACTAGACAAGTTAATACTCATCCTGAGAAAGGTAGATGCTTTTACTGCGATCGCAAGAAAAATCGTCCATCAAGATTTTTTTGCAAAACGTGTCATAAATTTATGTGCTTAGAGCACGCTACTCTTATGTGTTCTACTTGTTTAGGTTAATACTAAGTTATTTCTATACTGTTTTGTGAAATAATGTCTTTTGTTTCCATTTTTTATTATTTTTTGCATCTTTAAAAGTTTTTATATTTGTAACAAAATCTTTTTTATTCAAGAATATTACCATTTACTCAAAACCTACCGAATATCCTAGAATATAGGCCTACAGTCACATGCGGACTGCTAGTCCGCACGGGCCTCTTAATGTAATTTGCAACACGCGCCCGCTGAAGGATTAAAGGTAAGATTCATGTTAGCAACTTGAATCACAACGTCTAGCAAAAATAAAATAATATCTATTCAAATATTTTTTTGCCCTTCAATGTTTGAAATAACATTTCTATTCCGTATCATCAGGGAAGTGTGTGTTCCCAGTTTATTCCAAGCTACAATCTCATTTTTATATTTTGAAAATAAAACAATATGAATGATATTAATTTCAGAAGGAACAAACTGAAAAACGGAACTTATAGCGACGGATACTGTTTAACAACTTAACTATTCACAAATGTTAAAAATTTTGCATTTCCTGTTATCATGATGGAAATATCAGATTAATTGAGCCGCCAGGAAGTTAGTAGAATTGTTTTCAAAGATTTCGTAATACTTTTCTTGTTAATACAAGCAAGTTATAATTCGTTATATTATTATTTTATTAAGTACGTCTATGGTTTTGCGCTAGACTTGTCGAAGACGATAGATGATGTACCATCCAATAAAGATCCTGATGTTGGATTTTCTTGACTAATATATACCTCGACAGTTTACGAGATTGTCGCAATATGTCATCTCCGAATCTTAATCATTGCTGCGTCAACAGCAGTTCAATCATCTTTCGGGTTATCCTCTGTGTGTTCTGTCTTATATCACACGGAATATTGTGAATTATGCATTTTCTGTCATTTAATTTCAGTTACATTTAGAAGTGCAACGAACACGTATTTGAAATTTGGTTGCTGCATTGGAATTATATCTCACTAATGGAAAGTGTTGAATGAGTTAAATTGAATTAATCAAGATGATGTACTCCAATTTTTATTTGGTAAAAATGGGAATGGATATAAAACTTTTGCATCTTATTTCGGAAATATTCATTTGGATTTGAATTAATTGGGAATCGTTGTAGAATTTCGGAAATTGCTTATGAAAAAAAAACTCCGCCTGCATTGCTCACTGGATGGATCGAGTAAAAGAGTGTGTTACATTGCCGGTCTCAAGCCCGGAAAAAGGAGGAAGGTTTAAGGCGACGCTAGCAACCTACCTTTCAGAAAAAAAAACCTTGCTCGAAGAACCGATACGAGTGCCTCGGGAACCGGACGGATCAACTCAGGAAACGACACGGCGAGAAAAAGGAAAAAACGAGAATGGAAATGAAATAAATTGAGACTAGCCTGCTGGAACATCACATCGTGGAACACCAGAGATCAAGAAGTGCTAATGGAAATCGCTAATAATAACATTAATATTTGTTTGCTCTCAGAAACTAAGAAGAAAGGTAAAGGCAACACGAAACTTGGTGACCATATACTATTCTCTAGTGGAGTAGATAAGGACAAAAAAGGGCAGGCAGGGGTTGGAATAGTTTTACACCAGAAGTTACAACACCTGATCGGAGACGTGCAATACCTTCAGCACAACATAATGTATATGTCACTAAAATTTGAAAACGACAAGACACATCTGATAAGTGTATATGCACCAGACATTACAAAACCAAGGGAAGAAAGAGAACAATTCTTCGATGATCTTCAGTGCACTTTGGATCATTTACTAAGAAACGAAAAAGTCTTTATAATGGGGGACTTCAATTCACGTATAGGAAATGATATCATCCCTGGAATCATGCAACACTTTAGTGAGGAGACAAAAAATTAAAATGGCAATATGTTAATCGAAATGTGCACATACAACGAGCTAAGAATAAATAATACTTACTTTGAACATAGAAAACAACACAAATACACATTCAGAAATACAAGGGGTAACAAATCGATCATCGATTTTGTAATCACCAATAGACAGGTGAACCCTCAACAAATTCTGGACATAAGTGCACTAACATCGGCGAACGTAGGGACACAACATAAACTGGTTCCTTGCAACTATCGATCGGTAGATATGCAAAAGAAGAAAAAGGCACCAAATTATGTGACAAAATTCAACAAAGAATCGTTCAGGGAAGATAGCTCAATAGATCTAAATCAAAGAAGACTCAATGAGAAGATAACGCAAAACCAGGTTGTAGATAACGATGATGTAGAAACGGCTTGGAAAAAAATGAGAGAAAATATAACACAAAGTACAACAGAAGCCATAGGATCAGAAAAGTAGACACCAACGGAAAGAGAAACACCAAACCGTGGTTCACCAACGAAGTCAAGGAACTGGCAAAAGAGAAGAAGGAAGCATATATAAAATACATTAACAATTGAACACCGGATGAGTATGAAAGATATCAAACTGTTAGAAATCGAATAAACAACCACATACGACAACTAAAGAAGGAATGCTCGGAAACATTTTCAGCAGAAATGGAAGCGGACTTATATGGTGGTCAGAAGAAAGTGTGGAACATGCTACGTAACAGAAAAAAACAAGTTACGGAGTAAGTGCAAGTAAATGATATTACATAAGAAGAATGGATCAGGTACTTCGAAAACACATATAATATTACTGATGATGACAATACACCGATACAGATCTCAGTAGATGATAACAATAACGAACCGGAAATAACACTGAAGGAACATGAAGCACTAATAACAGAATTGAAAAATCTAAAAGTACCTGGCATTGATATTATGAACAACGAGTTAATCAAATATGGAGAAGAAAAACTAAAAAGGGAACTTGTCACCTTATTTCAGAAGATTATAATATCCGGTGTCATACCGTACGAATGGAAGTTGAGCATATCCGTACCCATACATAAAAAAGGAGGAAAGAGGGATCCGGACAATTTCTGGAACATAACTTTGTTGAGCTCAGTATTAAAACTTTTTACAAAAATCTTAGCGATAAGACTTGGAAACAAGATTCCGATGACGAAAGAACAACAAGGGTTCATACAGAACAGATCCACAGTAGACACATTATTCATAATACGGCAACTAACAGAAAAATCAATAGAGTTCAACAAGCCCATGTTTGTATATTTTGTTGACATTACTAAAGCCTTGGATAAAGTACGGTTGAGGGACGTATTAGAGATTCTAGAGAAGAACAATATAGATCATAAATATCAAAATATTATTAAAGAACTGAACACCGAAAATATGACGAGGATTAAAACCAGAACGGGATTGTCCAAATAAGTACAGATTATGAACTGGATACGAGAGGGAGACAGCCTCAGCCCTACACTATTCAATATCATCATGGACAGAATCATAGAAAGCGTTAAAAAGGTCAACGCGGGGAACAAAATGGGAGAACAATCATTAAAAGTGTTGTGTTATGCGGATGACGCGGTGCTAGTGGCAGAGAGTGAAGATGACTTACAGCGTCTACTATACAGAATGAAGACAACGGCAGATAAATATTATATGAGCATTTCAATTAAGAAGACTCAATTAATTGTCATAGCCAAAGATCCGATTAGATGTAAACTAGCTGTCGACAACAACATAATACAACAAACAATGGAATTCAGTTACCTTGGAGTAACAATATCAAGCAAGAGGGATTTAATAGAGGAAACACGATGGAAGCATCAAGGGTCAGCGGATATTTGAGAGAAATAATATGGAAAAACAATATGATGAGTACTCAAAGCAAGATAAGAATCTACAAAACATGCGTAAGACATATTCTCACTTATGCAACCGAAACAAGGGCCGAAACGCCAATAACAAAAAGAATAATGAGGACGACTGGAATGAAAACGCTAAGAACAATTAAGGGAGTGAGCCTCAGAGATAGAATGAGAAGTCAGGACATTAGAGATGAATCAGGAATTCAGGATGTGGTGAGATAGTTTGAAGAACGTAAACGAAGTTGGAGAAATCATGTCAAAAGAATGCCAGAAAACAGATGGGCAAAATGGGCGAAAACACAGAAACCAAACACACGGAGACTACTAGGCAGACCACCAGAAAGATGGTATGAGAGCTGGAGCTCAGGAGGAGGCTTAATATTCGGAATTCAACAGGACAGGGTCCTACTAAAAGAAAAAGAAGAAGCTTATGAGAAATGAACATCTGTTCCGAAATTAATCGATTACATTGCTGTCGCGACACAGTACTGCCAACGTAGTACCAAACTGTCTTTGTGTTTGTCTATTGTTATCGCCACCAAATTTTGTGCCCAGTTTTAACAAATCGGTAAGACGGTAGTTCGAAAATAGATTTTTATCTATAATAAATTCTCTTTTGTAACGACTTTACAACTCTTTCTCACAAGAATAAATATTATGTATTTATTCTTTTACTTTTGTGCTACGACAGTATTCACAACCCACGTTTGTATTTTAAAAACTAATGTCCCCGCGGCGTGAATCATTGTGCTCCCTATCATAATATTCACATTTGTGCTCCTAGGACTTACCTGGATTGTCCATTCACCGCATCTACACTTGTATTTCTTTCGGATCAGCGCCAAGTTCATCAAGGGTTTGTTAACAAGTTGAAGACTGACAGGTATTTATAACAATTGTGTAAAGTGTGAGTCGGTTAATATACGTTTTACTTCTTATTAAGTTAACTATTTCGGGTATTGTCTCTCGATTCTAATGCTTTGAATATGTTTTAGTTAGGTTAGCAGGAAATGTGGTAGAAAGTTTTTGGAAATATCGATTTATCCTCATATATTTAATCTCTTAGACATTTAAAATGAATACTGTTAACTCCATTGTTTCAATGGACTGTAGTTGTGATAATTGTGCAGTTAGCGGATCTTCAACATATACAGTAAACTTTAATTTAAATGTACTTTCAAAGATGCCGGTATCTGCAACTCACTATCAGTTTCCACAATCGATCGTTTCAACTTCTAGTATGAAGTCCTGGCCATTGTGACACTAAATAAAGTTCACTGCAATGTCTATATTTGCGAATAAATACAGTAAGAAAATATAACTAGACACATGTCGCGGTTTTAACTCAATTTTGCGGTGTAACAACGATAGATTGAATTGAAGAGATATTTGAAACGAATTGTTCCTCAACGAAAACGTTAATGACCAAAATTAAAACTAGTCTTCTATTAAAATGTAAAAAAAATCAGTATTGAAATTTAATGAAAATAATCCATGAGCGGCGCGCCGAATTCTATGGAAAAATTGGAATGGTTGTCCAATTTTAGCACTAGGGGAAAAGCCAAACTTTTAGAAAATAGAGGAACTAATAAAGAAAGTTTCCCTGTGTGGTAACAAAACAAGAAACAAAAAAATAAAACAAACAAATAAAATAAGATAAAGAGAAAGTGATTCCGGAAGGGGAATGAGCTTGTTAACAGGAGGTGTAAGAATGCCAGTAGCAGTTTAAAGGACGACAATGCGTGAAACATCGTCTTGATCGTACTTCAGTTCAGTAATGCGAGCCAAGGGCCAAGATAAGGGAAAAGTGTTCATACCCTTCAATATTACAATGCCGCCCGTTTTGAGCGGATGAGACGATAAAGTCCACTTAGTACGTTGAATCAAGGTATTGAGGTATTCCCGAGACCAACGACGCCAAATGATTGTGAAATCTGTGAGATGGTCGTCCAACGGGAGGTTAAAGAAATGTTCTCCGAGAAAGGGATTCCAGGTCTTGATAAGAGAGGGACGCCAATGAGAAAATTACCTGGAGTGAGATACGTGGATGCTTCATTGGGGTCTGAGGACAATGAGCATATAGGTCGACTATTGAGAATAGCTTCGATTCATTCAAAAAGAGTGGCATACTCCTCCGCGGTAAAGGTTATCTTAGCACACAAGCGATATAATAAATTCTTGAGAAATTTGACGGCTGATTCCCATAGCCACCCAAATTTAGGGGTAGATGGAGGACTAAAAATCCACTTAATTTCGCGCTGCGACAAAGTACTCAAGATCTCATCATGCTTAGTGTGTAGGAAATGAAACTTCCTGAATGTTCATGTTGGACACCAGTAAAATTGCAGCTTTGTTTGGACAACATGGAATGAGGAAGAACTCTACTAGCGATAAACCTATCGAGCGCTGCTAAGAAGACGTCAGTAGAAAGTTCGGAAGCAAACTCCAGATGTACAGCTTTAGTCGCGGTACAAACAAAAACGCATAGGTAGCCTTTTGTAACGGTGGCTTTACGGAGACGAGAAGAACGAACTTGAAATGGTCGGCATAATCAACACCTGTATTAAGAAAGGGTCTACCGGGCTGAACTCGACAAGGGGGTAAATCGGCCATGCTTGGCTGAATAGTGGAACCTCGAAAGCGATGACAAGTGAGGAATTGGTGAATCACTTTACGTATAAGATGACGTGATGATAGAATCCAATACTGAACGCGGATTGAAGCTTGACACGTGGTGGAGCCAGCGTGTAAGGCGGTTAAATGATAGTGGGTGCATATGAGCATAGAGAGGTGAGCTGATCGGGCAATAATATTGGATGTTGTGCATTGTAATTTAGGTGAGAGATTTTGAGTCTACCGCCCACCCTTAGGACCCTATGGTCATCAAGGAAGGGAGTCAATTTTCAAAGATAATCAACTGTCTTAGTGATTCGTAGTTCATGCAGAACATTAGAAAACTGCCGTGATTGCGTACGCAAGATGATTGTACGTAATGCACTTTGTATTTCAATAACGCTCAAAGGACCTGCGGAGTGAGGTTTAGAATAATTACGGGTAGTACAATTGAAAACTGAACGTCGCATCCAAGCAAAAACTCGTTGCATACGTGTGAAGGAAGAGAATCGTAGAGAAAATTATTCAAATGAGGGATCGGGTTGAACAGTGATGAGTGCTAGGGGACTCGGTTTAAACTCTGATAAAGATTCGGAGTTCAAATTGGTACAGCGAAAGGGAATAGGTCATTACTGGTGGTAATCGGTCAATAGCGGTGGACCTCGAGTCCATAAGTGAAATAGCTTATCTTGAAGAAAATTAGATGCAGATAATCCACGTGAAGCCATGTCAGCGAGATTGAGAGCAGAACGGCAGTGGGACCACATTAAATTTGGAGGTTAGTGACTTACAATATGCGCAATTCGATGTGATACAAAAGTTTTGAGAGTATTAGGGGGAGTGTGTAACCATGTAAGTACTATTTCAGAATCAGAATGAAGTCTGATATCTCATAATGGTTTCGGATACCGGATATGCAAAACCGAATTGATTAAATCAATTAAAAGTACTGCGGCGCAAAGCTCAAGTCTAGGAATAGAGAGTGTTTTTAATGGGTCAACATGCGTTTTGGCCTTCCACAGAAAGGAATGACGCGAGTTACCGGATTCGAAACATGTGTACACTACTGCAGCTTAAGCAAGAGACGAGGCATCCGCGAAGCTTATCAGGTGTTTTGATCGAAATACTTGTTAGGAATGACGGAACGAGGAAGATTAAATGTGGCGATGCGATCAAGGTTATTGATAAGCTGGTTCCAATGTAATGCAGTTTCAGAGGTAACTAGTTGATCCCAATCAAGTTTAGCGAGCCATATCTTCTGGATAATAATTTTGAAGAAAATGACGAGAGGAGACAAAATTCCATTTGAGTCAAATATTTTAGCTAAAAAGGAAAGCATGTTACGCTTAGTACAAGCCGCTTGAAAAACAATACAAAGCAGTCTCGAGATGGTTCCCAATTCAAACCTAAAACTTTTAACGGATTGTCCTCATCATCAAACTGTAGAGGAGCTTCTCAATGGCAAAGAAGCAAATCTCTAAGAAGCTGAGGGTGACTAGACGACCATTTGCGTAGTTCAAACTCCCCAGTCGAAAGTAACTGTTTTAATTGCATTTGCAAATCCAATGCGGATGCAATGTCGTCAGCACCGGAAATGACATGGTCAACATAAGTCTAGTTTAATAAGGCTTGTGAAGCTAAAGGAACGCGATGCCCATCATCTTGAACGAGTTTCTGGAGAACGCGCATGGCAAGTAAAGCGGAGGGAGCCAAGCCATAAGTTACGGTGTTGAGCTCAGCTTCTTGTTCAGGAAAATTGGCTTTGGGTTTTCAGAGGATATGCTGCATGTGACGATCTTGTTCATGTACCAGGATTTGTCGATACATTTGTCGAATGTCGCAGCAAAGAGCAATTCGGGAAAGTCGAAAATTGAGTAATATGTTCAATACAGCTCACTGTAGCTGGGGTCATTTGATTAGGCAATCATTTAAGGACACACCGGAAGAGCCGGGATTAGATGCATTAAAAACTACTGGGATCTTGTTGCCCTGATTTGTAAGTTTAGTTACTACATGATGGGGAAAAATACAAGGGGAAAAATACTATGAGTGGGTTGCAGAGACTAATTCTAAGTATTCTTGTAGAAACTGATGAATTCATTCGCCTAGCTTGGAAAGGTTTTGTAAATTGTACCTCTTCTCTCTCCAACGTTAAGTCTCTACGCTATTAATATTAATGAAAAACCCATAGAACGTCAGATGCCAGTGGACGCTACAAAAATTTCATTCAAATTCGCTGAATTTCCATAAAGAATTAGTGAAGTATCATACATTAGATCTAGACTTGAATTTTGATAACATGTTATGTAACATTTTTGGGCTTAAGTGGAATTCATCTCACAATATTTTTCAAATCTCTACTCCCTGAGACCTTGAACTCGTATCCTACATCACTAAATGAAAAATGGATGCATTCTACTCATTTAACATATTTCCAAATATGTAAATGGAACAATCCATTGTGCATTAGTAGGTGCTAAGTCCCGAGTTGCGCCATTAAAAATATGCTGACTATTCCCAAATTAGTACTGTGTGCAACTTTACTGCTAGCCAAATTCACTCAACGAATTACGCAAATTTTTAAGCCAAAAATTCAAGCTAGTCTGTTAAAAGGATTCACTCTTGTATATTCTCCGACTCTTGTACATATAGTTATTATAATTAGTTTTTAGGTGGTTGCCATCAATTTACAACCCTTTGTGACAAGAATAAACATTATTTATTTATTCTTGTGCTTTTGTGCTGCGTCATAATTCACAACCCTCTTTTGTATTTCAATAATTATTGTCCTCGCGGCGTGAACCACTGTGATCCAGATTATAATATTCAAGGTTCATGGGCCACGTTCGAAATATACCCTGACGCATTTCATCTCATAAAATGTTGAATGAAGAATTTGTGATTATACTTATTCTCTCTTCATTGATGCATTATAGTTTTATCTAAAAAAGTGTGAGTGGCAAATATCCCTTCTTGAAAGTTTTGGACTTGTTTTATGGATGGCATACGATCTCTCTTGCAAGAAGATATTATTTTTAACTCTTAGTTGTGAATGTTTCTATAAATGGATCGGTTCAACAATAGATTTTACAGTTTACGTGCATATACGAATTTATTGAAAAATGGATTCATAGTTAATCTAGACGCGTTACCAACAATCGTAAAACAATACAATGGATTATTGCAAAATGGGGCTACACAAGATATCAGCATGACAGTAGGAAATTGTCTGAAAAGTCAATTTCCAGTTCCTTATTTATTCATACCACAAACATTTCCCATTCGATAGTTCTTCTAATCTGTTATTTTTTGGAGAAAAAAAGCATTCTATCTGAAGTAAAATGAGAATGGTGTAGATTGGTTTGAAAATGGAACTTTTTCAATACAAGGAAATAATTCAATAAACAATTAAGAGAACACGAATTGCGCCCTAAATCTATTGCAGACATTCTGGAAACACAAAACAATTAATATATGAACAAATTCAATAGAGTTTAACAAAATAATCGAGTAAATGAAATAGTGCAAGCCCAGCAAAAACTGCTAGGAATTAGCTGAGAGAAATGGGAAGACTGTAATAATAACAAATAAGACAGAAAAACAAAGCGGAATGAATGGAGACATGAAGAAATACTATAAATAACATAGTAAAAGGAAAAATATGGTGGGGGAAGTTGGTATGGTATGCAAATATAATTAAAGTCAAGGTGGGAAGAATAACAAGAAAAGTGATGGGAGAAAGAGTTATTTATTTAAAATCCCGCGCAGCAGGAAAACCTTATAGTGGCGTGTAAAGAATTTAATTTGAGGCAAAAAACTCCACTAACATGTCCTCTTGCCTCGACACCAGATCACATACCTACTGATTTTTGTCCCAATCAACAAACTTCCTTTTCTTTTTGTTGCTAGAAAATGTCATGTATTCCTTGATTTCACCTGTATATTGTGTTTTTCAAAGTTTTTTTTTACCTTTCCAATCATTTCCCATCAAATCACTTATCTAAGTCTTTATTTATCCCTCGAAATTGGTATTTAAATGTTTTTAATTGTTTGAATAGTTCATTATTACCAAAATATTGAATAATGTGTTCTTATCTAAAATACACTAAATAAATGAATCTATAACACAAATTTACTTTAAAATGTATAAGTTTCCTTTTTAAACTTACTGGGGATCTATTGATATCATTTACTTGTATTGACTATGTCGTAATTTTATATTTCAGTTCCTTAAATACTAGTGTTATCTGCAAATAAACAAAATACCTTATATTTTTCTTGACTCGATAAGATAAGAGTTTTGTGTTCTCTGTTCTATATAAAATTGTCCTGCCATCGTTGATTTTCTGACATCTGTGTCATCATGGCATCTAACCAAACAATTTTTATAATGTGTTAAATCATAATATTGAATAGACCGAAAAAGCTATGACGTCATAATCATAGCCGCTGACAGTTACTGAGGGAAAACAACTATTTATTCACGTTCATTTTACGTTTGTAATATGCTTAAACATGGCTACTGTTAATTTGTCGAGCATTGCGAAGTAGTTTTGTGATGAAATTAAAGTGTTAAAGAAATGTGGGGACAGTTTAAACAGTGGATATGTCGTAGATATAGAGTATAGGATGGAAATTTAGGAGAGAAGCAATAAGGCATAATTACTTGATAGTCACTGCAGTGTCACTTCACAAATGAAAAAACGAATAAACTTTTAAAATATTACAATGGTCAAGACAAGACAAGACACAAGTTACATAAAGTATTTGTTTTCCCTAAGTAACTGTCAGCGGCCATGTTCTGACGTCACATTTTTTCGGTCTATTATATTTGTTTGTATATTGTAATCATTACTAATATTTAATTCATGTTTCATGTTACGGATTTTATGGTTTCTTATAGAAAGTTCAAAAACTATGTTTATTAATTACATAATCTACACATTGTGAAGTAATTCTTCAAAAAAAAATTCCTTTTATCATTTTAAAGAACCATAAAATGTTACCGTGGCTAGCGTAGTGTTTTGGAAGTTTTCATAATATTATAGTGAACATAAGCAATTTAGAGCCTTACTTAATGTCTTTTATAAAAATATGATTTAGACCATCTCTTTATTTGAGCATTTCATAGTTATTTCTTATATAAATATTATTAATATTGTAATATAGTTATATTATTATAAGGACTTTTATTTAATAGTTTAATATTTTATCGACAACTTATATCTGAGAATTCTATCACTGACTGATTCGTTGACATTGACCGTCCATTATTGTCACTGCTTAAGGTAGGTTCACATGACGTGTAACATGCCCTCCCTTGAGGGTTACTGTACAATGTCCTGAAACCTAGCTGGCTTGTCGTTCACTCCTTCTTATTGAGTGTCTTGACGAGTCGTAAGATTTTCAGTAAAGTTTGCTTGAGGAAATGATCCTGGCTGTAAACTATTTTCCGGGTGCAGTTGCAGTCTTGGATTTGGGAGTGATTGTTTCCTTATATTTAGTTCGTCATCGTTTGTTGATTGTTCCTTTCCTTCGTGTGTGTTAGGTAGAGAAACTTCAACGTTGTGCCCCTGACCCTCTTCATTTCTTCCAGTGAAATTCATTAAGTGATATTTGTTTCATCGATACACTGCTCCATCTTGAGTTTTAATCAAGTATGAGTTTGGATTTTGATCTCTTGCTAGTACTGTTGCAGAAACCCAGTTCTTTCTATCTTTCTGGACTAGGACATCGTTTCTTCATTCTGGCCATTCCCTTATATTGTGATTGAAGTAATGTGCCTGTCTCTATTGAATAAACTTCAAATTTGCTTCAGTTTGTGGCTTAATATTTTGCATTAATGTCTTCTCAAGCATGTGTAAATTGGTTCTCATTCGTCTTCCTAAGAATATTTCTGCTGGTGACTTTGAGTTTGGTTTTGGTGTGCTAATATAAATCATGGTTAGCTTTTGAGGATCTTCGTCTGGAGTTTTCAAAATGAGATTTTTGATAGTTTGCACCTGTCGCTCCACTTGTCCATTTGATTGTGTATAGTACGGACTACTGGTTCTATGTTCTATATGTTCTTTCCTTAAGTATTACCTAAATTTCCGAGATTGAAAAGATGGCCCGTTATCTGTTATAAGTTGGGTTGGTTTACCTAATAAACAGAACAACATCTTTAAGTAATCAATAACGTTTCTAGCTGTAGCATTCTTCATGGGTTGTATGGCTGTATATTTTGAAAAATAGTCTCTCCAGATCAGATAGTTTTGGTTTTTGATTTCCATTAAATCCATTCCTACTCGTTCTAAGGCATATTTTGTGAGTGGTAGTGGTAATATAGGTTCTTTAACGTTGGACCTGGATTGTCTTTATCAAATGGGGCAAGATGATATAAAGGTTCGTATGTCTTCCACCATATCCGGCCAAAACAGAGCTTCTTGAGCTCGTCTAGTGCAGGCGTAGATACCTTGATGTGCATTATGAATTTTATTTAACATACTGTTCCTGAGAACCTTAGGTATATTAACAGTGTGTTCAAAAATAAAAGCTCCTTATGTTCGTAGATCTCATACTTATGTTTGAAGAAATGTTTTGCTTCTTTGGACACATTTGCAGGTATTTTAGGCCATCCATTTCTGACATAGAATAATATTTGCTTCCTTCCTGAATCAGTTAAATTTAGTTCCTTAAGTTCTTCCAGACTTTGTTTACTAGCCACCACAACACATTGTACTTTCAATTCTTCTATTTGGAATGGTTGCGTTTTTATGCCTACTCTTGCCAAACGTGAGAGTACATCTGAAATGTACATTGATCTGCCTGGTTTATATCCTAATGTCACGTCGAATTTTAAGAGTCGAAGTACTAAGCTTTGAAGCCTGGTTGATAAATCATCTATTGGCTTATTAACTAGACCTAGTAGATAGAGGTTTGTGGTCTGTTATTGCATATGTTTGTTCCATATATATAGTAATGATAATGTTCACATGCTGAGACCACAGCTAACAATTCCTTTTCGATTACTGAGTATCGGGTTTAAGCTGGCGTCAGACTTGTTGATGCGTAAGCCACTGGGTGGTTGTCTTGCATCAGTACACTACCAATTGCTTCTTTACTGGCATCGGTACATATCGTAACTCCTTTCTTGTTATCGAATAGTGCTAAGACTGGAGCAGTTGATACTAATTTTTTTAAATTTGTAAAGCATCTCTCTTCGTTATTGGTCCAGAGCCATTCTCTGTCATTTCTCAATAAATTCCGTAATACTGCAGTTTCTTTTGATAAGTTTGGTAAGAATCTTGACAGATAATTAATCATTCCAAGGAATGATTGTAGTTCCTTCTTATTCTTAGAAACTTCGAGTTCATCTATCGCCTCTATTTTCTCTTGACAGACTTCTACCCTGTTGTGCGATATCCAGTGACCTAAATACTTGGTTTTAGTCACTGCTAATTGCATTTTATCCTTTTTGAAGTTGATGTTGAGTTTTCTCGCTTGTTTTAAGACTTCTTCTAATATTTGATTATGTTGCGATAAAGTTTTCGCAAATACAAGGATATCATCTACATAGGCCACTGTCCCTGGTACTTTTTCTACTAATTGGTTGATAGTTTTTGGAATACTTCAGATGAGCTGCATAATCCATATGGAAGTCTGACATATTTGTATCTACCGAACAGTGTGGCTATGGTATATAGCCTAGAGCTGGCTTCGTCAAGCGATACTTGATGGAACGCCGAGCTAACATCCAGTACTGTGAAATATTTTGCATCTCCAATGTTAGCTAATAATGTTTCTAGTGTAGGGAGTTTCCATATTTCCCGTTTTATAAATTTATTTAGTGGCCGGGGGTCCATACACAATCTTATTTCACCATTCGGTTTCATTACTGTAACTGTGGGTTGTACCCAGTCTGCCGGTTCTTCCATTTTCTATATTATTTTTTCTTGTTCTATTTTTCTTAACTCATCTTCAACTTTAGATAACAGGGCTTGAGGAACTCTTCTACATCTAGCTATAGAAGGTTCTGCAGTCTCTTGAAGCTTTATTCCATATTTGAACCGTGTACATCCTAAGCCTTCAAATACATCTTAGTGGCTATCAATTATTTGTTTACATGTCTCTTGGTTCACTTTTTCTTCTTCAATACTTTCTATTCTTCTCAATATTCCAAGTTTCCGTACCCCATCCAGTCCCAGAAGTGGCTGTGAATTGTTTGCGGTTATGTAAAATTTCAATTCTGCACTTTGATTCTTCAAATGGCATGTTATTAAACTTGTGCCTTTTATTCCGTTATGATTTCCAGTGTATGACACCAATTTATCATTTGTTGGATGTAGTTCCTTATTCTTCAGATTTCCAAAAAGGGATAATGGTATCAGGTTAGCCTGGCTTCCAGTGTCTAATTTAAATGTAATGGGTGTGTTTTCAACATTTATTTCTTCAACCCATTCGTTATTGACTTGATTTATTTTGTTTATATGTATATGGCTCCAATATGGCATTCATCGGAATTTGTACTTGGTTCATATACTTCAATTTCATCAACTGATTTGGTCCTACATGCCTTAGCAAAATGATTAAGGCGATTGCATTTGGTACAGCGTTGTCTACATGCTGGACAATTTCCATACTCATGATTATACAAGCATTTATCACAACTGTATTTTCGAAGACTGTTATGTACTGTCTCTTTTTTGACAGCTTTGTTTTTTATTACTAGAACTTCTGTAGATTTAGTCATTTTATTAACCCGCTTCTCGGCAAATTCTTAAGCCCTATACGTTTGTTTGCACGTTGGTAGGTCTAAATTTCTTATTCTCAGTAATTTTGTTCTTAAGTTATTACTTCTTATCTCGCATATGATTCTGTCTCTGATCAATGACTCAGTTAGATCTTTAAACCCACAATCTTTGGCTTTTATTTTCAGTTCGGTTATATATTCATCAATTGATTGTCCTTCCGTTTGTTTAGTAGTGAAGAATATATTTCTTATGTACGTTTCATTTTTGAACGGAGTATAATGGTTTGAGAACGTATCTAAAATAATTTTTACCGTCAGAACTTCTTCAATGTCTCTTGGTTTGGCTTCAAAGGTAAATGTATTATACAAATTTATACATTCTTCTCCCAGAATATGTAGTAATATTGCCCTTTCTATTTTAAGCGATTTCCCGTCTAGTCTTGTTGCAATCCAATAAATGTCTACGGTATTTCTCCCACTCTTCAGCTGGGTTATTTCCAGGTTGAAATTGTTTTGGTTGTGATAATGGTAGTGATGCTGCCATTTCGTGTTTCCGCTGCCACCATGTAATACGGTTATAATATGAATACTTTTTTCCACTACTAGCTGTGAAGTTGACAATTATTGTGTCATCTAGCCAACTGAGAAGTTGAATTTCTCTATTAGTGGTTGATAATTTTTTCTATTGTTAACCTAGGTCAATAATGGACAAATTCAAATGTTTTGAGAATTCAGGGATAATAGCTTAACAAAAACTAGTGCAACATAATTTTGTATACCCAGGAGATTGTGTTTAACATATTTACTGCTTGAAACTACCTAACAAGATAAAATTAATTCAAGGAAACTGTCATTAGTTTAAAATTCGCGCTCAACCAAAAATTTCTGATGACATAAGGAGTGCGTTCATAATATATGGGTGAGGTGATGAGCGAAAACAGTGTCAGTGTCAGTCAGATGACGGAGTAAACGCATAGGGAGAAATCAGTTTGAACGATTTGTAGATCGACACTATCAAAATTTGACATTGAAATGTGCTGTTCATTTTCCGTTAATTTTAGAAAAACGAGGATCGAGGAATATTTTAATTAAAATAAATACAAGGAATGCAGTTTAATCTTGATGTGAACTTTTTATTCAGTAAATTAACATAACTGTTCGCTTTTGACTGACAAGTTAGAAAAAATTAAAATTGAAATCAAATCATTTATTTGTAGTCAAGGTAACGACTACCGACTGTCTTTTAGAACAATTAACATATAAAGTACAATTTTACTTTAACACTTTCCCTTGTTAATTGTTGTAATAATAATGAAATAAACAAACAAAACATCTTAGTACCCACTATGTTACTTTAAACCCAATTTATCGCGTAATATTTGTAATCGTATTGCACCCAAAGGCTTCGTCATAATATCTGCCAGTTGATTCTCAGAAGATATTTGTTGAACTGCTAATTCGCCTTCGGTTACCCTCTCTCGAATAAAGAAGTGCTTGATGGCTATATGTTTTGTTCGTCGATGAAACTCTGGATTTTCGCTTAAACGCACTGCTGCTGTATTGTCGACCTCAATTATTGGAACTTGCTTTAAAGTTACAATATTTTTAAACAATCTTGAGAGCCAAATAATTTCTTCAGCTGCTTCACTTGCTGCAATAATTTCAGCTTCGGTAGTGGAAGTGGCTACCGTAGGTTGTCTTTGACTCATCCATGAAATAGCCCCTCCTGCATACTTAACTACGACACCAGAAGTAGAGCGACCAGTTTTCGTGCATCCTCCAAAATCAGCGTCACTGAAAGTCTCAAGAATACCCCTTTTTACCTTACGAGTATAGGTTATTCCTTTCGTCAATGTGCCTGCTACATAGCGGAAAACTCTTTTAACGCGAGCTACATCTTCCAAAGATGGATTTTCCAGTGATCTTGATAAAAATCCAACGCTGTATGCTAAGTCAGGTCGAGTTCCTAGCATCAAATACATGAGAGCTCCGACCGCCTGTCTGTAAGGGAAATTATGTGCTTTGGAATTTTCTTTCCCTGATTGAGAAATCTCAGAAGCTTTCAACATTGGCGTAGAGACTGGTTTGCAATCTGAAAAATTGAAACGTTCTAGAATCTTTTTAGCAAAAGCTTGTTGATTAATTGTAATGTAATCATCTGTTTGTTCAATTTCTAGCCCTAAAAAGTATGAAGCTTTCTGTGAAGTGATCTTGAATTCTTTGCTTAAATCTTGTAAGAAAATCTTCAAATCTTGAGGATCTGTTGCGGCAACTAATCCATCATCTACGTACAGAGCCATGATAATACTTTTGTCATTTTCTTTTCGCATGAACAAACATGGATCTGCATCACTAACTTTGAAGCCGAGACTGATAAGATACTTGCCAAAACGTTGGAACCAGCATCTTGGAGCCTGTTTCAAACCATACAAACTTTTTTGAAGTTGACATACCTGATCGGTACCGTTTTTGTAGCCTTCTGGTTGCTGCATGTAAATAACCTCTTCAAGTTCGCCGTATAAAAATGCTGTAGATACGTCAAACTGTGCTAGATGCATCTGCTCACTTACAGCTATGCTTAAAATCGACCGAATAGTTGCCATTCTTGCTACTGGGCTGAAGGTCTAGCTATAGTCAATGCCGTAGCGTTGACTGAAACCTTTTATAACTAGTCTTGCCTTGTATCGATTGACCGAACCATCTGGATTGGTTTTAACTCTGTAGGTCCATTTACATGGGATCGCTTTTGCTCCTTGTGGCAAAGTTGACAGCTTCCATGTGTGATTTTCATTGAGCGATTTCATTTCATCATCCATGGCTCGTTTCCACTGTAAACTTTCCCTACCTGAAACAGCTTCTAGGAATGATTGAGGAGTTACATACGTGTCAATAAAATCAGTGTTTTCAGCAATGTGTGCATATTCTTGTAGGTAACTTGGCTTTCTCAACTTCGAGCGATCTCTCAAAGTTCTTGCAGGTACTGGCGAGGGCGTCGCTGGCTCTTCCTCGTCATCGGTTGCCGATTCAGGTTCCGTGCTTTCCGACTCGTACTCAAGTGGTTCATCTTGTTGAACTGGTATCTCGGGGTACTCCAAAGGCTCTTCTAGTTCGACTGGAACCTCAGGATTTTCCTCGGTGTTATCTTTCTGTAAATGAGAATCTTTGAGTGGTAACTGAACCTCATGATCGCAATCTCTCGTTAATTCGCGAAATTGAACGTCTCTTGAGACAATAACTTTGTGCTCTTCCTTGACATAAATTCTGTATCTTTCATCGTTATCGTAACCTATCAAATAACCCTTGATTGCTTTCTCGTCCATTTTTCTTCTCTTTTCTTTAGGTATATGAACGTAGCAAGTTGATGCAATGATGCGTAAGTGCTTAATTCTCGGCTTACTTCCAATCCACAGCTCGTAAGGACTCACACCGTCTACTGATGATTTGCCTGTTCTGTTCAATACGTACGTAGCTGTAGTGACTAATTCTGCCCAAATGGCTTCAGGAAATTTCACGTCGGGATTGGAGTACTTGAATGTTCTAGCCATTTCAACGATTGTGCGATTTTCTCGTTCAACGCAACCATTTTGCTGTGGTGTATACGGAGCTGTCAATCTGTGCGTAATTCCATTTTTCTCTAGAATAGCCTTGACCTCCACATTGTCGAACTCGCCGCCGTTGTCACTCAGCAGCGCCTTAATCGAATGATCTTGCTGTTTTGCGTGAGCAATCATTGACTGTAAAGCTGCTGTGACGTCAGACTTCTCTGCAATTATGTAGCAATATCGAAATTTAGTGAACATATCTTTGAATATGGCCATATACCTCTTCTTGCTAAATGATACATCAAAAGGACCACATAAATCTGTAGCAATCAGTTCTCCAGGTTGGCTTGCTTTTCTTCTAGTACCGAAAGCTAAACGATGGGCCTTACCGTAAACGCACGGTTCACAAATTTCTCTGTCTAACTTGACGTTAATATCCAATTCTTTTTGTAACAAGTTTTTCACGTGCTGCTTGTCCTGATGTCCCCACCTCTCGTGATACAGCTGTAATTGAGAACTATCAGTAACAGCAACATTGAAACTTACATTACCAGTGGGAAAAATCGGTTTGATAGCTGCTTTGAATAGTGTTCCGTGAACATTTCGGACTCCACTTAGCAGTATCTTGTTATTCACTTTGAGCGAGCACCACGTAGCTGTTGATTCAAACATACTGTTTAGGTTTCTGTCTTGAGCTGCTAGAACAGAAAACAAATTCTTCGATATGTCGGGAACGTACCAAACATTGTGCAAGGTTAGGATGTATCGCTCGTCGTTCACTGTTGATACAACTTTTACGATGCCTTTCCCTACTGCTTGCAAAAGCTCTTTTCCTGCAGCCTTTATGCCACACGGATTCTTGAATTTTTCAAAATCTACAAAGAAATCGAAATTATTCGTTGCGTGCCTTGTAGCACCGTTGTCGATCCACCAGTCTGTAGTGTTGATCTCAGTATTGAAAATCTCTGAAAATGACAACACAAGACCTTCCTTAACCTCAACAGCATTGCTCTGAAATTTGTTTTGGTTATTTTTGTGGTTAGCTTGGTTTTGAGAGTCATTAACGGACTTATTTTTGGATGGTCGTCCATCTGCGATCCATTTTCTGCATTCACTGACCCAATGGTTTTTCTTACCACAATAATTACAGGTTGTACCTGCTCTCGACTTCTTTTTCGCGTCTTGTTTTTGCGTCTCGCCTTTTGCCACTAGAGCTTCTTGAGAAAATTTGTCGTTGTTGGTGCTTTTCTTGAAATTTCTTTCGAACATACACAACTGTGTAGTCAGCTCGTCAAAGGTTTTCTCTGTGTCTTTGGTGAGCAGCATCCAACTGGACCTAAATGTCTCAAATGCAGCAGGTAAAATATTGAGCGTTTTACACACAAGCATTAAGTCTGGTAACTTGTTTTCATTTCGAGCAGTGAGACCGTTGTTGAGATCACTCCAAAGACTTCTCAACTTAGCTAAATGTGTAGACACGTCCTCACCTAACATCCAACTAAAAGCGAAAAATGAATCACAAATTTGAAAAACTTGATCCTTGGATGTCGCTTCAAACTGCTCTTTAAGGGCCTCGAAAGCATCACGCGCGGTTTCTTTATCGATGATTTTCTCATACACCGCATCTGTAACTGAGCTAGCAATCATAGACTTTGCGTAGCTATTTGCCTTTCGAAAGAAATCATACTTCTCTTTGAATTCTTTTTGTTTAGCCGCACTAGCGCCGTCAGCTAGAGGTTCTGGTTTTTTAATCTTGTTATCGATAACGTCTAATGCACCTTCATGATAATCGAGCAGATCACGAATCTTCCGCTTCCAGATCGGCCAGTCTGCCTCACCGGCCAAGGGTTTGATGTGCTTCGCCAAATCCATCTGTGGCTATTCAACGATACTTCACAGTCCAACCGTTTCTTATACGAATTTATTCTTTCTTGAATAAAAACGATTCTAGTACACAATTAAGCGTTCTGGGCCCATAACCAATTAAAATAAATACAAGGAATGCAGTTTAATCTTGATGTGAACTTTTTATTCAGTAAATTAACATAACTGTTCGCTTTTGACTGACAAGTTAGAAAAAATTAAAATTGAAATCAAATCATTTATTTGTAGTCAAGGTAACGACTACCGACTGTCTTTTAGAACAATTAACATATAAAGTACAATTTTACTTTAACAATTTTTACCTTCAACATTATCACCAGTGGAATTTGACAATCTTTTGTTGAAACTGGTAGCTAACCTTGACCCACATAGACAAATAATATATTACTTTCTCTATGGTGAGCATATGTTAAATGTTTTATGAACGCTCACTTTGTACCCAAGTGTTGTGAACGCACTACCGCTGTAATTATTCAAGGTAAAACATAAACCACGTTCTGCAAAATTTTTGGATGTGATCGTATAATTGGTTTCGGTAATTCGTTGCACTTAATATTCGTGATTATGAACTATAGGAATAATGGTATTCTATTGCTGTGTGATTAAATTATACCTACATGATTTTTATGATATTTTTTCATTTCTGATTTTTGTCTTAAATTTGGCTAATAGTGGAAAAAAATGTTTATACACCACGGTGGTGAAGACATTTATAAACCTCGCACCTTATTCCGCTCGGGGCAAAGCCCCTCGCGAAATAATTTTGGTGCTCGGTTGATAATAATAGTCTTCACCACCTTGGTGTATAATATACTATTATTTAGTAGTTTATCATTTTATCAACAACTTATATCTGATAATTCTATCACTGACTGATTCGTTGACATTGACCGTCCATTATTGTGACTGCTTAGGGTAGGTTCACATGACAGGTAACACGTCTCAATTATCCGTTATAATATATACGCCAAAGCTCATCATTTCGGATCCTATGGATTGAGGAGTCCCAAAAAATTTTTTTATCACCACGAAATTTTGCATAGAATGAATTTTGATGGAGGATTTCAGTAAATTTGTGAGTTGCTCGTAAACAAATATTTCGGGTGGAATATTGAGGAAATTTGTATAAAAATGTGATTTTTTAGAAAACTGTACATCAGATTTTGCTCATTTACGAATTTGTCATCAGTTGAACCTACATATAAAATTTCATTAAAAAATTCGGTTGCGTTTTTGAGTTATCGTGTTGACAGACCGACCGACCGACTGACCGACGTTTTAAAAAAATTGGTTTTTTGGAAGTATGAAATATGTAGATCCACTCGAATCTCTCCATTACAATACATCCCTTAATATAATATAAAAAACCTTCGACTTTTAGGCTTTAATCCACAAAACATACACATAAGTGTCAACTTGACAGTATGTATAAATGTGACAATGTGACAATCCAGAAACAATAGTAAGGGCGAATATTATACACAATACGAGAATTTAAATAGTAAGGGAGACTCATATCAATTATATGACATTCTCCCCAGGTTTATTAAAGTTCATAGCAATTTAAATACTCCGGAGGATGTCGCTCTCTAGCAGAACGACGGACTGTAGGTACTTCTGGTTCAGTATTACTTGGAAGATTTTCAGTTATCTCAATTTCAGAAGATTCTTCTCGTGACTGAAAGTCTGCAGAAATCTTGTCTTCAGATGGGGGGTTAACTGTCGTTTGTAGTTCCTCTGAATCCATATCAACGTTAGCGTTTGATGATAAAGTTATATCTCCACGAGGTGCTAAGTGTTTCAGTGACACAGTTGATTCTTTTCCATCTTGGTGACGAATTAGAGCATATTCTGGATTTGCCTCCAATAGTTCAACTTCTTCCACTAAGGGATCGTATTTGCTGTGACGATTGAACTTCTTCAAAAATACAGATGTGGACGGCTTCAACCAAGTTGGTAACGATGTTCCATAGGATGATCGACGAAGATGATTGAACATACGTTCATGAGGTGTACAATTTGTTTCAGTGCACAACAGAGATCGAATGGAATGGAGTGCATCTGGAAGAGCTTCTTCCCATTTTTGTGTTCCTAAGCCTTTACTTTTAAGAGCTAAACTTATGCTTCTCCATATAATTCCATTGTATTTTTCGATTTGTCAATTTCCTTCAGGGTTATATGGTGTTGTTCGACTGGTTGCAACTCCTTTAGAATGAAGGAAATTAACTAAGTCATTGGATAAAAACTGTGATCCTCGATCCGAATGAATGTAAGCAGGCATTCCAAAAACTGAAAATAATTCCACGAGACAATTTATATCAGATGCAGTAGTGATATCCTTGCAAGGGTATGCAAATGGAAATCTAGAGTATTCATCAACAACTGTCAAGAGATATTTGTTTTTAGTGCAGCTGGGCAATGGTCCTTTGAAATCAATGTTTAGACGTTCTAAAGGTGAAGTTGCTTTAATCAAATGCGAATTCTTGAGTTTGAGAAATCTTGGCTTCAGTTCGGCACAAACAGGACAAGACAAAATCATTTTCTTGACATCTTCGAAAGGAAATGGAAGATTTCGATGACGTACAAGATGGTACATTCTTGTGATGCCTGGATGACAGAGTGACTGGTGTAAATCGAATAATTTATTACTACTTGTGGTTCCACAAATTCGAGAGAAGGTATCAGCTGCTTCATTGGATCGTCCAGGACGGTAAATGATATCGTAGCTGAAACACGATAGTTCCAACTTCCATCTTTGAATCTTTTCATTTTTAATTTTACTGGAATGCTTTCTCTGAAACATGAACGAGACAGCCTCTTGATCTGTGACGATTTTGAATTGTCTTCCTATCAAAAAATGTTTCCATTTTCTTATGGACTCTATGATAGCATAAGCTTCTTTCTCTACAGAAGAATGTGCCTTTTCTGATCCTGGAAAAGTTCTTGAATGGAATGCTACAGGTCGCCCTCCTTGGTTCAGTGTAGCAGCTAAAGCAATGTCTGACGCATCTGTTTCAATGACCAATGGTTCATCACCAGAGACTGTCCACAAAAGATCTTTTGCAATATCGTCTTTCAATTTATTGAACATTTTGGCAGCATCAGCTGGTACGGGAAATGACTTACAGTCAATAAGTCTTCTGATTTTATCAGAATATTTTGGGATCCACCTGGAGTAGTGGGCAAACATTCCAATTATTCGTCGTAGAGAAGAAATATCTTGTGGCACAGGTAACTTCAAGAGTGGTTCCAATCTACTAGGGTCAGGTTTCAAAGTACTATTTTCTATCACATACCCTAGAAGACATATAGATTTTTGTGAAAATTTAGACTTATTTTCATTAATTGTAAGCTGATATTTGTCGATGACGGACATAAACTTCCTGAGATTTACATCATGTGTTGACCGATCTTCGCCGCATACAGTCATCCAAATAGGTGAATACCCCTTTTAAATTCTCATCTGATATTATTTTATCAAGGGTTCTTTGAAAACAGGCTACTCCATTAGTAACGCCGAACGGAATGCGACGAAATTGATACAGTCGACCACATGCTTCGAAAGCTGTGTAAAATTTTTCGCTGTCTGCAATAGGGATTTGGTGGTAAGCACTTTTCAGGTCAATAGAACTGAACACTCGATATTTGGCAATTTTAGCAACCAGATCCTCAATATTCGGAACAGGATACGCGTCCAACAAGGTGAACTTATTGATGGTCTGCGAATAATCTATGACCATTCTCTTTCTGTGACGTTCATTCTTCGTTACCAAAACTTGTGCTCTCCAAGGTGACATACTTTCTTCAATTATACCCTCTTTCAGCAGATTTTTGATTTCGTTCGTGATAGATTTTTCATCTTCTTCCGAATGTCGTCGAGGTTTACAAGCTTTGGGTCTACAATTTTTGGTTAGATTGCCGAAAAGAAGGGGAGGAGCGACTTTCGCTTCAGTGAGGCAGCATATAGAGAGAGAAGGTTTGCTTCCACCAAAACTGATCTCAAGTTTGGAGTGCTGGTTCATAATATCGTGACCAATTATTAAATCAGCGCACAATTTTGATAGAAGAGATACTTTGAAATTTGTATAAACATTCCCAAGAATTTCCAAGTCTATATAGCAGTAACCATTTATTGATGAAGACAGAGGAACTGAAGCCATTGAAACTTTTCCAGTGCTGGGATGTATGTTGAATTTACGCTCCTTAGCGAAAGTATAGTTTAGATAACTATCAGAGCTGCCCGTGTCTATCAGGGAAGTAGCGTGCATGTTGTTTATTTTAACATTAACAAGACTTTTTGATAAACTGAGAGGATGGTTTGTAGAAGCAATAATGTGGTCCGAAGTTGTAGTTTCAGTTGAACAATGGGAATGGTTAGACGAGGTGGAAGCCATTAGGGTGGAAGCTGAAGTTGATTTATTCTCTTTTGCCAGTTTCAACTTCATACAAACCATAGAAAAATGTCCCAACCTCTTACAGTACTGACAGATCTTGGCCCGCGCAGGGCATACGGTGCGAGGATGCTTGTTTCCGCCACAGAAATAACATTTTTGTGTGGTAGCAGCATTAAAAGAAATGTTTTCGACACGATTCATTACTTCGGAATGGTTCGGATGTTCTCCAGCAGTATTGGAAGAAGATGTTGCATTGACGCAAGACTGATATGATGGAAAATTGTAAGATTCTGAATATTTTTGTGCACTTTCCAACGATCTTGATTGAGAAACTGCCTGGTCTAGTGTGAGAGTACTATTCTCCAAAAATCTTTGACGGATATGAGGTGTTACTAAACCTCTGATGAAGGTGTCTCTTATGAAGTCATTTCTGTTTTCTTCAGCAGTTACTGCTTTGAAATTGCATTCTTTACTCAGTATCTTAAGGGACTGTAAATACTGATCTATCGACTCACCATTTTCTTGTTTCCTCGTAGCAAGAATATGTCTAGCATATATTTCATTAACAGGTTTGCTATACGCATTTTCTAGGGTTTTGATAGCATCTTCGTGGGTCGTACATTCACAGATGAGTTCGAAAACTGTTGGAGATATGTAGTTGATAAGAAGTTTGAGTTTGTCATGATTTTCCGGCTTTGTACTCTCCAGAAAATTTTTGAAAGTCGTATACCAGTGTTTCCATTCCTTGGAAGCGTTAGTGTTATTGGCATTCACGTCGAATTTGTCGGGACGTAAAAACTTATCCATTTGTAATCCTTCAGTAGTTTTTGTGGATTAAATTGTGATATAAAAAACCTTCGACTTTTAGGCTTTAATCCACAAAACATACACATAAGTATCAACGTGACAGTATGTATAAATTTGACAATGTGACAATCCAGAAACAATAGTAAGGGCGAATATTATACACAATACGAGAATTTAAATAGTAAGGGAGACTCATATCAATTATATGACATATTTATACATACATACACGATACATAAGGTTAAGTTATAAGGAAAAGAATGAGAAAATCACACAAATTTACATGAAGATAAATTAAGGTATGTTCAAATCATAGGAGTATTTCTGCCATATTTTCAATCGAGTAATCCACGATTTTCCAATAACCCTTCCGAACGGACCACCTTGTAGAATAAAAAAAAGAAAACTGTAATAAATAATCTTTTTTCTTTTATCGACTCTAATACCACCATCAATTAAACATCTGCCGACATAATCTTTCCACACCATTACAACATCACTATTTTTCATATCTCTTCCACGTAATTATGTTGTACATTAATAGTGATGAACCCTTATGCGAGAATAATTTTCTATTCACATCGAATCCACCCCATATTCTGCTATCAATAATACCTAACCCCTGGATTAGAGATAAATCCGGAGAGAAATACTCAGAAGTGTTATTAAGAGATTTGCCCTTACCTAATAAGAGATCTAAAAAATGTTTCTCACAAAGTATTTCAGAAACAGGAAGAGTGTGGAAATAGTCAAAATGTAATTTTTTCTCTAACACATATAAAAGTAAATTATAACTGCACGACAGTATTTGTGCATTGTGCTGATCCAAAGTTTCCCAATTTTTAGGAATTCCTTCGTATTTATGACTTAATTAAAACATAATTCATTATATTATTAAACGTTAGACTCAATGAATATCATGTTATGACTTTTCTGTCATCATTAATCAAGTCCCGTCAATCATTATAGTTTCACAACAGAGTTGAGGCTTCATATCAGTGTCTCACATTTCAAAGGATTTCTACATCAGATTTATGCCCATGCGTCGTTCAAATTTCATTAACCTCAGTCCATTATAAGACACGAACACAAATCAAAATTGGAGGAATATTTTTGTGTATACCTCACAGTTCAAGGGACAATTAGAATAATTAATATCATTTTGAGAGTTTCAATATGTAAGGCAAGTGAAAGTAATAGTTAGTAATATGTAGAACTGGTCATGGATTATAGGAAAAAAGTGGAGTCATTGAGATATGTCAAATTGATAGACTCTTTACTATAGTAGTGATATTGAAGGCCAATACACGTAGCTCTGCGATCTTAGCACTTCATATGTGAGTAATTTCGATTGACCAGTTATACCAATATAAAAGGTCAGGAAATGGTAAAAAAAGGTGAAAATGGTACTAATAATTGGTCAATAAGCTTCGATTAATCATAATAATAATGGCTCAATACCCCTACTGGGATTGCGCCGCAAAAATGCTGTCTAGATCCTCTTGTTGGGGTGGATCTGTCCCCATATTCCATGTCTACACTTTCTCGCTTATTTGCCGCTACAACTGTTTCCTGTCTTTTCCTGCCAATTTCCAACTCCTACACTTCTTAGGCCATCCTCCACCTCCTTTAATCATTCTGTTCTAGGCCTGCCACGTCTTTTTCTACCCCCAGGACCATTGTATCATATTGTATGATATAGATTTTGTTCCTTCTCTCCATACATGCCCCAACCACTTGACACGTTGAATTTTGATTTTCTTTGTAACATCTTTGCCGTTGAGTCTGAAAGATGAGAATCTTAATTTTAATCATGCTATCTGGGAAAAAGATGAATGAACATATATAGAACTGTGTTAAAAATTCATGAATAATCTTTTTCTCAATAAGTAGCAACCACCGTTAACAAATCGGGATTTTCTTGTAAATAGAAGTATACATTTGAAATGTCCTCCAACGAAGTCGAAAAATAACATTAAAAAAAACATGTTGAATATATTTAATCAGAATACTAGAGGTCTAAAAACTAAATCGGTACAAGCTTTTAATGCTGTTTCTCAAAGTAATTATTGAATTTTGGCACTTGCTGAAACGTGGCAAGGTTCTTCGGTTGACGATTCGGAATTATTTCCAAGTAACTTTAATATCCACGTAGTGGATCGTAACTTTCTACTTAGTGATACTTCCAAAGGCGGTAGTGTGCTTATTGGAGTACTAACTTATCGTTTTTGTATTGCTGTTGATAGAATGCAACGTTTTATAGGGTAATACCCCTATAGTCACTACATTGGTGTTGATCCCTTTTCTTGTGTTTTTCACTAATTTGTCCAATTTCCCATTCTTTTGGCATCCTTTCCTCAAACTATATTTTCCTAATTACTTGGTAAATTCTTTCATGAAGTTTGATTCCTCCATACTTTATCAGCTTTATGCTTATTCCATCTTTATCGGCTGTTTTTCCATTTATCATATTGTTTATGATTTCCTTAACTCTTTTTATTGTTATTTCTTTTGATAAGGCTCGTTGATCATTCTTGTCCTGTTCTTCGTCCTGTTCTGTGTTTGGTTCAGTTAGCAAGTCCTTAAATAAATATACCCATAATTGTTTATAGTGGTGGTCTTCTTCTTTATCTTTTATTCCCTTGACATTTTCTTTGTATGTTTTATTAACTTCGTTTACGTTTTAGTGGAAACTCTTTGTATTTCTATTTGAACTTTCCTTTTCTATTTCTCTAACAGTATTATCCATCCACTCCCATTTACTTTCCCTTATCTGCTTATTACTCTCCCTTCTAATCATTTCGTATCATTTTCTGTCTTCAATTCTGTTCGTTTCCATCCATCTTACTCTTGCTCTGACTTTCATTTCTATTACACTTCTACAGCTTTCATTAGACCATTCTTTTTTCTTGCAGGTCTTTGTTCTTGAGAAGAGATTTCAGATATCTTCGTATCTTGTATCTTGTATCCACAAAGTCCTATCAAAGGATAGGACAATAAAAAGGAGGTACATTTCGTTAAGGAAGCGGTTTGCACTTATAAGGAAACTGAAGAGGAAAGTCTGAGAGAACAATTGAACAGTCACTTTCCGGCCTCTACAATTCTGGACGACATAGAAAGGCATATCAATCGAGACCGAAGGCTGGATAGACCAAGTGCTCTGGATTGGAAGATAGCCACTGAGGTGACTAGACCAAGCAGGGTTAGATGAGCTAAAAATAAATTAAAGTCATACAAGTCCTCTGTGATAGATGGTGTCTACCCCATACTATTGCATAAAGGGATTGATGTGTCACTACAACATATATTTAAAATAATTGAAGCCTGTTCGATAAGGAGAACCACACTAACAATATAGCAAAATGTCAGAGTCATATACTTGCCCAGGGTGGGCAAAGTGGCACCTAACTCCTAAGTCATATAGACCAATAAGGCTATCCTTTCTACTTTAAACAGTAGGAACGCTTCTGGGTCGGTACATTAGCGTCAAGGTACTAAAAGTTAACCCGCTTAGTAACCGTCAGTTTGCTTACCAACCAGGTAGATCTACTGATTCCGCGCTCAACGATTTAAACAGGCTAGTCTCCAAAGTCAATAGAGAACGAAGAGATGGTAACGGTCACTTTCCTGGATAATGAGAAACATGCATTAATGTTACTACCAGCTCACTGATCACCGCAATAAGTCGATGGGCCACACCTACCGTAATATGCAGATGAATAAAAGCTAACCTAGAAAATAGGATAATAGCATCCACTCTGGGTCAATCCAACATCAAAGCAAGAGCCGATGGAGGATGCCCACAAGAAGGAGTTCCGTCATCATTACTTTGGTCAATCTTAGTCGACGATCTCCTCATAGAATAATCAACGGAGAACTTTTACTGCAGAGAATACGTAGACGACATAGCAATTGTTGTCAGAGGAAAATTCGCAGGGGTGGTGTCTTGAAGAATGCAGGCACCCCTAAATTTTGTTGTGGTGTAAGCAAGCGCGACTTACAGTCAATTCTCGGAATAAACATGTGGTTAACTTCACTAAACAAACGGCACTTCTAGGTATAAAACCACTAGAGCGAGGCGGAACGGAGATTGCATTTGCCAAAGAAATAAAATAGCTTTAACATAGGCTCACATAGAATACTCACTGAAAACCACACGAAAAGCTGCTGCAAAAAAATGTGTGGTAAAGACTGGGTGGTAAGAACTGGGGACACAATCCTAGAATGACCCTATGGTTATACACAAGCAAGGTTAGGCCAATGGTAACCTTTGGGTCGGTGGATTGGTGGACAAAGATGCAGCAAAGGGAGACTATAAGGTTATTAGATAACACACAAAATCTAGCCTGCCTGTGTTTTATGAGGGCCGTAAAAACTATTCTCATAGCTGCTATAGGAGTATTGCTGAATCCACCGCCACTACAAATCTTCGTAAAATGCGAGCCTAGATCTGTGATGCACAGATTAATACATAATCGGAGCTTAAAGCAAACAATGTATTCGGGCAACCCATTGATGCAACAGACACAATATATATCATCAATAATAAATTCAAAGTAACTTTGCTAAGTAGGAGAGATTGAAAAGGAGGTGTACCCATATAGGCAGAAGCTACATGGTACACGGACGGCTCAAAGACGTCGGAAGGCGTGGGATCGGGAATAGTGGTGCTAAAATAAGGGATAACTTTCCCAGAAAGCCTAACAAAAGACGCCACGCCAGGCGGAAATGACGGCGATCATCTACTGTGTGGAAGAAATCCAAAGGCAGGAAGGAACATTGCCCTTCATAGACAGTCAAGTCACGCTAAAGGCACTCGATTTCGAAGAGGTCAATTCTAAGCTAGTATGGGATTGTTTGTGTGCTCCAAACACGCTGGGTGACCGTAGTTAAGTCATGGTGGTTTGGATACTGCGCATGAAGGTCATAAGGGCAACTAAAAAGCAGACGAAATGACTAAACAAGCTGCGTCAATGCCATTCGTTGAACATGAACTCTTCTGCGGCGTTGCAAAATCAGTAACAAAAGCGGTCACAAAAAATTGGTGGAGTATGATTCTATGATATGGTGTAGGAGTTCACAATGCCAAAGACAAGCGAAACATTTTATATTTGAAAATTCGCCCAAATTCACGGCAGACCTGGTAAGCAAAGATAGAAATACTGTTAAAGCTGTTGTGGGTCTGTTAACAGGGGATATTTTAAGCTTAATAGGCATCTCTAATTGATGGGGTTGACATAGGAGTCCTTACGTATAATCTGTCGATCAGAGGAAGAAACAGCGGAGCACATTCACTGCGACAGTTTAACAAGCGTGCTATTCTCGACACTAGGCATTTTGAAGCCGTTTCCAAGAAATTGTATGAAAGATTCAGTCCGTAGACTGACGTACTTCATAAGAAAAATAAGGCTGGAAAATGTTATTTAGATTTTGAGGAATACAATGGATCTGAAAAGGTCGCAGTGGAAGAAGCCATATGCTACCTCAGTGAAATATTTCTATCTATCTGTATAAAACTATATGAATGCACAATAATATTTTATCTCTACCTCAATATAGGTTATCAGGATTAGTTTACTGACTGAACATTTATTGATCTCATCGCAAACTTCCTTTCCAAACACATTATCTCTGGTATCTCAACTTAAATCCTTGATGAAGTTTAATTTTTCAATCAAATTAGATATATTGAACACAAACAAAGCGACAAAAATCAATTCAAATGAATTTTATTCATAAATCTGAGAATATATCGAGATTGTATAATGAAAAAAAAATGATATTAAGTTATGTTTCGACAACATTGAAACATCTTCTCGAAAAAAGCTTTCAAATGAAAAAGTGGGGACAAGAGTGAATCAAAGAGCCATTACTCGCAGTATACCTGTAAGTTTGCTTCAAACATCTATGTCTCTCCGGGGCCCACATCCCTCCCCAATTCCTCCCAATTCTTTTGTCAAAAGTTTGCGAAATGAAATTTTCGTTACAAGTTGACAAGTCATCTAATAGCGTCAACAGCGCCGCTTCTTTCCGTTTGGTTTTCTTCTACATACGAGAACATTTTACATTTTTTTATAAGTTCTATTAGGAAACCTTCCTTTATTTCTTTCAATTTTCTCTTCATTCTGTCTCTATTCCCCTGGGGTGGATAGAGAAAGTATATTACGGTAGACGACGAATATCCCCTCTTTTTCCAAAAGCGCATACACGGAATGGTAATGGAGTAATCCTTCTTTCAATCTGGAGATAATAATGTGCAAAAAATCGATTTTTTCCGAGTTGATTAAATGTTAAAAAAGATCAATGCGTCTCCGTCGGATACTCTGGCATCTCAATGGAAAAATTCAAATTGGATGAACTCGTCATTTATTCATTTTACAGACAGTTATACTCCGTTGAATATATTTTAAACAGCTTGTTGTCTACATTAATGGAGCGATATTTTCCTCACTTGAGAACTACATTTGTTGACTGTGCGTCTCGTAATAAATCTACTTCTGAATGAGGTCGGTAAAATTAAAGTAGGTATATGTGTTGATAAAACGATACATTCTTTACCTACAATTCACTTCATACAAAAAAATATGCAAATGTGTAGTGTATTTTAAGAGTCAAAGCGCTCCAGTTTACTTGCGTAAGATTGGAAAGCTTCGGAATTTGGAGCAGGACAGACTCTGATTAAAATCCAAGCGGTAATCAAGGTGCGAGTCAGTCGGTACACTCTGTGCAAAATGTAAGTTTAAAGCGACGATTTATGTACAGCATTTATCCAACTGTAATATTTCAATTACTGTCCAAATTACTTTTAACTTTTCTTGTGGGCGGGAAAATTTTCCAAAGACTGCCTGGGAAGAAGACCCAGGCATGCTGGATTCACTCGGCCAGTGTCCGGGTGCCTGCCAGCTAAAACCCCCCTCTCTTCTCCACCGACACACACGGTACCGTTCTTAGCAAACATATCATCAAGTGTGCCGGCTTTACGGACATCTACCTATGTATGAACATCTTCTTTTGTTTCTTGCCCAAGACAAGCTCCCTATATATTGGCCACTCCATTGAGTCCGAGCTTCTTACATGACAGGCATGCCACTTCATTTGAACAATCTCGTGCATTGTGACCTTCTGCGAGACACTTAAAGCACACCTTACCCCTTTCCTTATTTTTGCAGGATTCGGAATTGCGGAATTGTGCCCGTACTCCATGCACCTGTAGCATCGGAGAGGAGTAAACCTCTCCCTTATCCTACAATATTGCCAGTGAACTTTGATATTTCTATACCTCCGTATCCTCTCTGCTTTCTCTTCCCATACGGACACATTGGCAATCTGGCCGCCCCTCCCCTACACTCCCTCAGACTTCTTACCTTGACATCTGTGTCTTCCAGACCCGTTCATCCACACATCACCGCTTTGAGTTTCTGCTCGTTTATAGATGAATCAATGTCCAGGATACCAAAATTGACTTCCTTATTCTTGATAGTCATTTTCTTCCCCCCCCCCCCCCTCTTATCACTCAATTCAACTTTGAGCCTTTCGACCGCCCCTCCTCCTTTTCTATTCAACTATGAGATGCCTTTGGTTTTTTTAACGTTTTCGATTTTGGACTTCATCTTGTTCAAGACATCCGCATACGATTCGTCACCAGTTCTAATAAGGAGTGACTCCCTCTCTATTCCCTTCCTTTCCTTCGTCATTTCATCTGCTCTTACTACTATCTTCCACATGATCCCACCCTTCTTGCCTATAAACTCCATTGCTTTTGTTATTTTAATTTTATCTATTCTCTCTCCTATTATAACTTTAACCGCGCCCTTATCTTGCATTTGCCTGACTATTTCGGTCAGACTTTCAATTGTTCCATATAGAACCTCCCCTTCATCTTCTCCCATTTTCGCCACGTAGTTGCACCACGTTCTTTGGAATCTCGTGCGCTTTTTTTATTTTCGAGGGTATCGCACCCCCCTTCCTCACCGCTATCCAGCAAGGTCTATATCTCCTTATTACATCTCTGGATAATATCCCTTGTCTTTCTCTTTAAATCTCCTCTACATACACTCGCGCAATTTCCCCTTTCTAAAATAGTCTCCTCCGTATTGGCCCTTTCCCATTTCGTTGTTTCGTAGACTTCTTCCAATTTAACATCTTTAATTTAATTATAGTCCTTGTATTCTCCCTTCACTTTCTCTGTTGTCTCCCTTATTATCTTCCTCTCCTCTATTTCCTTGCACTCTTTGCATTGCACATGTTGTTGTTCCCCCATCTCCCTTTGGATTATTCTTAACTCCTCTAGAAGTCCACCATTTCCAACGGGCCTTGGTGTCTGTCGATTCCTGCCAGCTCCTCCAGCTTTCGCCCGAGTCTCTCCTCGATACCTTCCTCTTTCCTTCCTTTCTTTCCGTCTGCTTTTCCTCATGACTATCTCCTCTGTTTTTCCTTTCTTTACAGCCTGGCTCCTCTTCGTCGATGATGTCATCGGATTGACTTGCCCCCCCCCTCTTCTCCGTCCTTATTTCCCCCATTTCCTATTGGTGTGGACTGCTTCCTTGCGGTTTCGCTTTCTCTTCTTTCCATCTCTTTCTCTCCTTTCCATCTCAGCTCTTTCTCTTCTTTCCATCTCTTCCCTTTCTTTTCTTTCCATCTCTTCTCTCTCTCTCTTCTTTTCCATCTCTTCCTTAGCTCCACGTAGATATCTCTCGAACTCTCACATCGTTCCTATCTTCCTCCTCCCTTTCTTTTTTTCTGATTTCTTGCGGTTTCGCTTCCACTTCTTTCCAGTACTTTTCCTTCTCTCTCTCGTTCCTCTTCTCCTCCTCCATTTCTTTTTCCTTTGTTAAATTCTTCTTCATAATTACTTCCCACGAGTTCGGTCGAGTGAAGGTCCGGCGAGGTAGTGCGCCTTTACCTCGCTAAGGCTAGTTACTCTGGAAGGTCGCCAGGTATCCCAGAGGCACCGTTTCTGACTGCGTTTCGTGCAGCCATTTATCCATGACCACGGTGGCTTACAACGAGGATTACGGATTCTTTTATCGAGGTCTACTCCGCTAGGCTTTTTCCACGGTTTCCTAAGGACGCAGGTTTGCCACCGGGTACGCCCACACAGCTGCCTCCCCTATGTGTGGCCGTGGAATTGAAATGATGTTCCGGGATATAGGAGGAATGTTTTTTAAGAAGAACGAAGAAAGGGCAGAAGAAGGAGAAAAGAAGAAGTTTAAAGATATGGCTGGCAAGAGGAAACGGGAGAGAAGAAGCGTAGATCCAAAAGTGAAGTAAAAGCATGTTAGACTATTCTTAGTAAAGAAAAGGAAGAGGAGATTCTAAAACAGATAGTGAAGGGTTTAATAATGTGAAAAGGACGTGACACTCCTGTAGACAGTGACTTCACCTCCACTTGACTGATAGATGATCAGTAAAGACGGGGAGATCGGAGACGATGATTTTTAGTCGAGGTTACTCCTCTATCCCCTTTGATCCGCGGGCGATTATTCAGAACGAATCGTTCCTATTCATCACGTATCCCCGAAGTTGGTCGGTCGTGCCTCCCTCACAGCTCTTAAAGAGCGCAGGAACCATGACCGATCACTCCTCGTGGAGACACCCTATGAGCTATTGGGACGCGCCGTATCGGGTAGGGCAACCCCCGCAGGAAACTCGCATGGAAGATTAGTAGCCATTATTGTTGTAACGTGTTGAAATTGAAAATCATAATAATATTTATCAAAGTAACTACTTCGCACTTAATGTTTTGTAATTTGGGAGTCAATTAAGACTAAACAGAATAGAATATAAAAGTGGAGAATATGGTTGGGTATTGGGTAATAATAGGAGTAGTTTTATTGGTAAACACAAATACAAAAAAAATATATACACATTTTAAAGATATAAATCCATAGATAATAATAAAATTCCACTTGAGTAAAAGTATATAAATGATAAGCGATACAAACTCTTTTTTCGAAAAAATGTAAAATATATACAAGTACTTAAAATACATGATAAGTAAATATAGTATTGAGAAACAGTAATTTAATATGAAATAACATAAATTTAAGATATCCTTATTTAGCTAGGTATCAAAATACTTATGGACAATTATACATCGGCAATATTCAATATATTCTTTCTACTCTCTTTGAAAAATAGGTATATATTTTAATGGTTTTATTATTGATTTAAACAGTAAACGGGTGGGATAAACTTTAAAACACGCTTACGAATTTATTTAAAAACTAAACTGCTCACTAACACTTAATTTATATACACACAAACTTAATTATTAACTTATATCAATACTTCACTGTTCGCTATTTCGGTGTATTTTTGTTTATTACACGAGATCACTTTAACAGCTAAAACTAACTCTCCATGATCGGTCCTTTATATATGAGCGCCATTTTTACTAGATAATTCTAGATTGCGGCTTACACAAAAACAATTGGATCTGGCATTTTCTAGATAAGACTGGTAACAAAAACAATGTCTAGATAATATAGTCACAATCGTAAACAATTCTAAGAAGTCCCTACGCATCCGCCATAATTGTAACTTTCATACATGGCTTAGACAGAGTCGAATTAAGGGACTATACCAGTTTGCTATTTCGTGATAATATCCAATTTTGTTATATCATTTGTTGTAATGTGCATAGTAGAAATTCGATCTTTATGTAACTTACTGTTTTTAGCATAAGTGGTAAGACATAATTCAGCCTTTGACGTGTTGAATGAATTCGGACGTTAATCAACATAGCATTTAATGCTACAACACAAGATTACAGTGGCCTCATTCTAATATATAGGGTGTAACAAAATGGTGGTTCAGAAATTAAACCACATATCCTGGAGCTAAAAATAACACGATTGAACCTAACTTACCTTACTACAAATTTGCATACAAAAAAATGACAGCCCTTTGAAGTTACGAAACACAAGTTGATTTTTTCAAAATTGTCCACAGTTGTTTGATATATTTTAATGACAATTTAACTCATGTATAAAAAATCGCATATGCCACAGTGCAATTGTCACTTTGACAGCGGCAAAAGTTAGCTTTAACTTTTACAGCGACAAATACACTAGTGGTTTTTTCACTTATTCATTTGTTCATCAATTATCGCGGTGTTGGTTACCAGAATAAATAGTTTGACATGTTTGTCAACAGCTTATTGAATTTTCAAGAACTAACAATGAGTCGATTCGGTGTGTCTACGAACGCCGAAATTAGTCAAATTGTACATTGAAATAAAAATGTGTTCATTTTTAATGTTTCATAAATAAAGTTTGCATTGATATGTTCCCAAATTTCTCATTCATTAAATTGTCCTGCCGAATTACACTCGAGGTTTGTATTGATATTGGGTAAATTTGTGTTGTTCAAATTCTAAACTGTTTCCTTTAGCAATTTGACTCGAATAACTGTCAACCTAAAAACACTCCACCTTCGGTGTCGTGTTTTTAATAGTTGACAGTTATTCTCGTCAAATTGCTAGGAAACAGTTTCTCATTAAACAACTCAAATTCACCCGATAAAATACAAACCACTTGTGCAATTATAAGTGAAAATTGATCAGTTTATTTCTTATGATAGAGCATCTTTTAAAACAAAGATGACGGAATCATTTTATCCCATTAAAATTTTATGAGGGTTGGGATCGATCCCTCATACCTCCCGCCCAAATTTTGTTTACCTCATCTGTAAGAAAGAGAGTATCAATATAAACACCAACATAAAGGTCGGACTAACTTCGTTCGTTGATACAAAATTGGGCTATTTGGTCGCCGGTCCCGTATCTCGAAACCTCATACCCCCGCATTCGACTTCTAATAATTTCGTCGCTACTTTGTTAGCTGTCAATAATGAGCAGGCCGAACCTGACTCAGACTTACATCATTTTTGGGAGATCGAAGAAGTCCCGAACTTGGAAAAGACTTGCTCAGACAAGCAATTCGTTGAACAAAATTCAAGGATACAACCGTTGTCCTTCCATCTGGGTGGTATCAAGTCGGGATGCTTTTTCTGGAAAACGGTAAAAAATTAGGCAAATCGATGTGTATGGCACGCCAATGGTTTGGCACACTTGAGAATAAATTTAATTCTAATCCTAAGTTTTTAATGATTACAAGGACATAATTGATCTTGAATCATGTCAAGGTTGTTCCTTTTTCCTTGTATAACTATCAATTTAATGATTTAAACTATTTTATCCCCATAGAGCCATACTACGCGAAAATTTTCACTCTAGCAAAGCTCGTGTCCCGATTCTGGTTATTCACTGAATTATTTGACCTCAAAGGGATATCAGGTACAAGATCATTCGTTTGACATCCTTTGTCGATTCCGCTGTTTTACCTTCGTACTATGCTGCGATATCAGAATTAAGTATCGCTTCTTAGCGCCATCACAGCGACATTGGCAAAATATTTTCTGGAGAGAACATTCTTCCGAATCTATCAAATGCCTTGAACTGTCTTGTCTTACTTTTGGGCAAAATTGTGCCCCTTATTTGGCCACCAGGATATTAAAGCATATTGCTGACAACAATGATAAATTTCCGCTCGCACAACAAGCTCTATTAGCACAAACGTATATGGATTATATTTTGACGGCTACTAAAACCCATGGTGACCCAGAGTTAATTTTTGCAGAATTAACTGCCCTTTTTTGGTAAACATGGATTCCTACTCCACAAGTGGCAAGCCAATTCCTTTGACTTCCTAAGCTCAATCTCTTCCTCCACTAATAGCGAATTAGATTTAAATTTTGATGAAGGCCCTAGTGATGTCGTGGGACTTAAATGGAACCCTGTTTATGACTCTCTTTTAATTCGCACCAATCAGGAGCTAAATCAAGGTGTTTTAACTAAGCGTAAGGTTCTTTCTATGATTAGCAGCGTTTTTGACCCATTAATCGTGTCGGGGAAGTTTTTAATGCAGACTCATTGGCAATCACGAATATCATGGGACGAACCCATTATTATTTTAATGTACTCCTTACTTGGAAAAAATTTCTCTCAACCCTTGCCGATATTTCTCACCTATCTATCCCTAAATTTGTATTTTACGACAATAACGTAGTTTCTATTTGCAAACATGTTTTCTGTGATGCCAGTTTAGTAGCGTACGGAGGTGTCTATATCGTCGCCGCATATTACGATATAAGAATTCATCAAAATCAATTGTCGCGAAATCAAGGCAAGATCACTGATCCAAAAATTGATGCTGTGTACAATGGAGCTTCTAGCAAGACTTTCAGTTCGTATCTCTCAAATCTTAAGCAAACTTAATTGGCTTGCCAATATGAATTTATGGTCTGACTCTCTAATTTCACTTAGTTGGCTGAAACGTAGAGCTAATGAATTTGTAGCTAAGCGCGTCCTTACTATCCAAGAGCATAGTGAAGGCGTCGTGTTGAGGCATATACTATCCAACTTAAATATCGCCGATATGTTATTCCGGAGTAACTTCTCTGCTGACATTCGCCTATTTTGGTTTACTGGCCCCGAGTTTTTATGCGAAGGATCAGATTTTAGCTCCCTTGATACTTTCGAGGTTGTTGACAATTTACCTTAGTGTAATAAAGTAACTCTAACTATAACTTCTGCCGAACCTCACATTTGGGAAGCATGTTTCTCTATATTTTCTAATTTTAGAGCACCACAAGGCTCTATGGCTTTCTTGCTAAGATTTTGTAATCAAATGCTTAAGAAATCTTACGAAAATTCCCCCTCTCTCACGATAGCCGAACTTCGCAATTCCCACGACTTCATCATTAATCGGATTAAGTTGAATCACTTTGGTGAAGATATCAGTTTGCTTCAACAGAAGACACCAATCCCAGATGACCTCCCAATGGACTGTTGTGTAACTTCTTCAGTATATCATCTAGTCTTGTTCTCGAGATAACTAGCTGTCTCCTCCTCTAGGAACCATCATCGTTTTCAAGGACTCTTTTCAATAGGCCTTCTTCCAGGATAAGGAAGTCACACTGAGCCCAATATGCCTTGAAACATCCTGCCAGGTAGGTCGCTGATTTTCTTCGTTCCTTTGCCGAGTATTCTTTAGGTGAGGATCATTCTCCTGATCTTCTCTGATCCTGGTGGGCAACCATCCTCCGTTGATTACCGTGATTCTTGAAACTTCAACTCCCTAATATTTCGACTTGTTACACTGAGAATAGTCTACGGGGCATGACCGTCTAGGCAGAAAGTCGGCTTTTCGGTGATTCACATAAGCTCGATATTCACCCCTGTGTGATTTCCCCTGTGACTGGGTTCTTGGATGGCAGGAGTCTTGGAACGCTTAGATGGGCTGCTTACGTGCTCTAGCTCGCCACACTTCCGGCATTTGATCTTATTCGGCTTCTTGTCTGCTATACCTTTCAACGAGTAGATGATCTGATTTAGTCTGTCATCGTCACCTTCTTCCTGCATGGTCCTACCTTTGTTGTAGCGCGAATCATTTGTGGCTGCTTTGCATTTAGAGGTTCTTGGTTTGCTGGAGTCGTAGGACACTTACACGAGCTGGGTACATTTTCTGGCTCGCCATAATTACAGCACCAAATCTTCTTCAGCTTCTTGTCGACCATATCTTTCAACAAGTTGACGATCTCGTCAAGTCTGTCATCGGCAACTTCTTCTTGCATGGTCCTATGTTTGTTGTAACCCTAAGCCATCGTGACTGCTTCGTATTCAAGAGCAGCGGTTAGTACATCTACCACGGTGTTTTAGGATGGGCTAATCGAAGCATCCTCTCCATATCGTGTTCACATAAGCCGTCAATAAACGCCAGAATGCCAAAATATTCCATCATGTTCTCTGGTGCTTATGGGTAAGTAAATCGAACTATTCAGGCAATATCCAGTTCATACTCTCGAAGAGTATCGTCATGTTTCAGCCTCCGGTTTTTCAGCTGAAATCGGTACAACTGTTCTAGATATTCGTTACCATATTGCATGCCCAACCTCTTCTTCAGCTGCTCGAAGTCATCCGTTTCTTCCAGAGGTATCGTATGAAGTACATCCAAGGCATCTCCCCGAAGCACGATGGTTAAATTTACTGCATTAACCCTGTTGGACCAATTAGTCACTCTAGCGGCTGCTTCAAACTGTTTTACATAATTGGTTCACAACATCTTCCCATCGAACGTTGGGGCCTTGACTCGAGTAAAACTGCTAATATCATCTGTTTTGGGTTGTGTTTCTGGCTTGCAGATCTCAATCTTTTTTTCTTCTGCTGGACTGTCTTGTGCTCTTATATCTGTCATATTTCCTTCTAACTCCTTCATTTTCTCGTCCATCGTTGACATACCATTCTTGATTTCAGATGTTAGAGACGAAATTTTATTTTGAACGTCAGCGGCAATGTCGTTTTTCATTAATAAGATATCGGCAGATATATCGTTCTTCATGGCAGAAATATTCTCGTTCATATTAGCAGAAATGTCGTTCTTCATAGCAGAAATATCGTTCTTTATAGCAGAAATATCGTTTTTCACATTCATTGAAATCTTCTCTTCCATGGCAGAAATGTTCTCGTCCATGTTCTCTTCCATGGCAGACATCTTCTCGTCCATGATAGCAGAAATTGACGAGATTATGGTGGAAGCCTCGTCATTAAATTAAACTGTTTCTAGATCAAATCCGTCATTTTCCAGTGCCACTTCAAGTCTTTCTACTGATTCACACAGTATATTCACTTAAACTAATTCATATAAACACTACTTTTCATTCACTAAGACTTAATTTATATTCACTTGTTTACTGTTATCTCACGATATAAAATTAAAAGCTGACTCTTCCCACTGGTCGTTATTCTTTATATTAGTACCTTTTTTACTAGATGATTCTAGATTGCTGCTTACACAAAAATAATCGCCTCCGTGGAATTTTTTAGAGAAGACTGGTCACAAAAACAATGTTTAGATGAAAATAGTAACATAATATCGTAAAAGGGGACAAGTCTGGTTACACAACCCGACGAGGAGAAAAGGATTTTCTCCAAAATTACAAAAATCCTGGGAAGGTCCATACTTAATCAAGAAAATAATCAATGATGTTATATTTCGTATAAGGAAGATACCCAACGGAAAACCACTAGCACCATTCGAAGGAGACCATGACATAGAGAAAGGAGTGAACCAGATGTGTCTGACCCTACCTTCGATGAATTCATGGGCGCGTATGGAGGTACCGGGACAGCTAGATATGGAGTCACTTCAAAACAACGACAAGATTTGTTCATTCTCCCGGAATATTATTCAATGGCATACAACATCCCCGCCTGTATCGAGAACGCACGAGCGTTGGGAACCGTCTTTCGAAAGAAGTTCGGGCAATTAGAAAAAAGACCAGATTCCAGCCCCTGGCAAGACACTGAGACTGGAACACAATTCGCAATACGTCTTCTACCTGGTTACTAGAAATGATTTTCAAGATCGATCTACTTACCACGATGTGTGGGAAGCACTTCGAAACCTCCGAGTCCATGTGTTGGAATCCAGTGTGAAGAAACTGGCTATGCCTAAGATAGCGAGTAACCAGTTGAATTGGCGAGTCATCAGGAACATGGTAGAGGTGATCTTCCAAGATACCGGTATCCAGATATTAATTTGCAGCTTCAACCCCCGTTATCAGTATCCGATGAAGACGGTGCCCTGTTATTTCCATAAGATCGGAAACTGTAGAAATGGGGACCGTTGCCGATTCAAACATCCAGTCTCGATTACACAAAAGTTCCAGGAGAAACTTCCATTTACGGAGGGGGTAATGTTATGACATAGCACACTAGTGTAGTCCCTGACTCTGTCTAAGCCATGTATGAAAATCAAAATTTTGGCGGATGCGCAGGGATTTCTTAGATTTGTTTACGATTTTTTGTGTGACTATCTTATCTAGACATTGTTTTTGTGACCAGTCTTATCTAGAAAATTCCAGGGAGCCGATTGTTTTTTTTGTAATCCGCAATCTAGAATTATCTAGTTAAAAAGGAACTAATATATAAAGGACCGACCAGCTGGAGAAGTCAGTTTATACAGTGATCTCGTATGATGAACAAGTGAACAAGTAAATAAATAGTAGTGAAGTGTTTATATAAATTAGTTTAAGTGCATTTGCTGTGTATATAATATAAATTAGTAAATAGTTTAGTGGATAAATAAATTAAGTGGGTAGACACACCGTGTGTATAAATTTATCCCACCCATCAGAATAAACTGTTTTATATTAATAAGAAAAACATTACATTATTTTCGTTGAACAAAATACCGATTTAGAATCTAGAAGACGCTTGAGTTAGTTATTCTCTTACGTATTATGGGCATTTATTATACAAGCTTGTTAGTTTACATTATTTCATGCAATATAGGGATGATTCAGAACGTAAGTAATGATAACTCCAGTTACTCTCTACAAACGGTCAGTGATTTTCACCAGACTGTACTCCGTGAGATGTCGCCTCTGACCGTACCATTCAAATTGAAATGTTTACGCACCATCAATGACATTCTTCTCTCTAATTAATCAACATAATGATTTCAAATTTTGAGAGTATGTAGTGTGTAGCTTCGGAGACGATTCATATTTATAACTGCATTGATAAAATATTCACAAAGCTTATTTTAAATTTCACAGCATGGAAATTGTTTTTCAAAAAATAATATGCATCGTCTTTTCACTGTAATAGTTCACATGAATCGTGAAAATTTGAATGTATTATCTCAACTAATAGGGGAAAAAGGAAAAATCACTTATTTTTCAAATTTAAAGGTAATGTTGAAATAACTTCTATTTCTTTTTATACAATTTTATGTATTGAGCAAATACATCAAGTTTTGGTCAGTTATAACAAAAATACAAATTCTGGAGAGTTTTTTAGTATATTTTAGTTTTTTTGGCAAGAATGCACGCAGCGCATTGCCTCCTAACGAATGATCTCTATTTTCTTGAATACATATTCAGCACCCATTTCAATAGAAAAAACCGATTATTTTGCAAAATTAATGAAATTGATAAGCAAATTCAACTATTTCATCCTTCAGCGATGGATCTTTCATGTATATAACCAAGAATCACGAATATAACTAAAAAAATATCATAATTAAATTCAAATTTGAATCAGCTGCATTTAAAAAATATCAATCCATCTTTATAAAAAGGGGAGCAACTAAATTGCAATCATGACAATCATTTCTACATTCGTGTCATGATTTCCTACCATCATTTGCTTGAATAGAATCACTCGTCGCCATTCTGCTATTCTCTGTAATAACAAATGGTGTAGCACAAATTTGATGATGAATACTGGTTGTGACAAAGGACTAGTGAGTGGCAGGTTCTGTTCAAATGGATTCTCATTACGATGCACATTCGATACATTATTGTTTATTATGTCATACTGTCTGAAATATTAGTGCACCAGGATGTCTTTCTATATTTTGGGGTGTAGAATATGTAATCTGGGGTGCGATATTTATAATATGTTTGGTGAACATGAAAGTCGCCCTTTATAACATACATTAAAATTGTTATATATTTTTTCTTTTGTTATCATTTACTTACCGTGTATACAGTGGAAAAAATTTAACCTGGCTGCGAAGTAGATACAAACAAATATTACAAAATATTGTGCTATTGTTAAAATATGAAATGAATCACTATCACTACGAGCTTACACATTACATACAGGGTGTCCCACGACGATTAAGACAAGTAATATATCAGAATTGGGTAGTAGTAGATAATTATAATTTTGGGGGTGTAAATTAGAGCAAATTTTGCATCTTTTCTTGTTATTGTGTTACCCAATGAGGTATTTGTTTTTGGTCACGTGCCGTCGCATTCAAAATTATTAATGGGACAACCTGTAGATTTGTGCCTTTCTGTGTTCCTCCCGATTAAACAATTCCAACTAACTAGCACACTTGAGGTCTAAAATGATTAATTGAAGAGCTACAGGTACTTAAAGGATTGTAAGTTAAAAAATTCATAACTGAATCCCCTGTAATTTTCGGCAATTTTACATTCGTACGTAATGATTAAGACAAACCAATTTTTTATTTTTTAATAATACTTGAAAGTTAATAATGAAACGACCTGTATATCATGGCGTAAAATTAAATAGAATTGTATTTTTTCCACAAAAACTTGTTTACCTATTAAATATCGATTAAAAAGTAGTATAGCAAATCTTATAAAAAAAAGACTGCCTATTGTCAACTTTGCCATGATAATGACAATGAAAGAAAAGGCATGTTGACTTACCGCTTCACAACTTAAAAATAACTATAACAGTTATTGGCACTTTTTGTCATTATCATGGCAAACTTGACAATAGGCAGTCTTTTTTATAAGATTTGCTATGCTACTTTTTAATCGATATGTAATAGGTAAGCCAGTTTTTATGGAAAAAAAAATAATTCTATGTAATTTAACTCCATGATATACAGGTCGTTCCATTAATAACCTTCAAGTATTATTAAAAATTATAATATAGGTTTTTCTTAATCATTACGTACGAATGTAAGATTGCCGAAAATTACAGGGAATTCAATTATGATTTTTTTAACTTACAATCCTTTAAGTACCTGTATCTCTTGAATTAAGCACTTTAGACCCTAAGTGTGCTAGTTAGTTGGAATTGTTTTATCGGGAGGAACACAGAAAGGCACAAATATACAGGTTGTCCCATTAATAATTTTGAATGCGACGTCACGTGACCAAAAATAAATACCTCATTGGGTAACACAATAACAAGAAAATATGCAACATTTGCTCTAATTTACAACCCCAAAATTATAATTATCTACTACTGCCCAATTCTGATATATCACTTGTCTTAATCGTCGTGGGACACCCTGTATATTCAGAGCTGAATTTCCAGTACTTATTTTTTAACATACTATAAAACGATCATAGCACGATATTCTTTAGTTTGCTGAAGGAATATTTAGTGAAAACTTTCTCAATGTGATAAAATTTATTAGTAAAATCGAATTTCCTATTTACTTTCTAACTAATCTTCTAATTTTCATCAATATCGATTGGGTGATGTGCATTATGTTACCTTGATTCTTCGATGTGGGACACCTTTTATATAAATGGATTCGTGATTGTCAAAGCCAGAAATCCATTTTTTTATTGTTGTTAGTAAGAAGGGAAAAAAATTAGATTACAAATAACGAGATGGCTTAAACTGATCGAGAGAATGCATATAAGGACGTAATGCCCAGGATGGTCAGAGAGAGGAGATCTACCGGAAAAAAAGGTAAGAGAACATCATGCACCATAAACGGAGAATTGGAAAACATTGATGGGAACTTCCAAGACCAGTAGCTGAAAAGAAGAACTGCAATTTTATAAACCATTTTATCATTCCTAACAAACTACCTAGGCATTCAATATATGTAGAGAAATTGAATTAAAAAAATAGAAAGAATATTCATACAATTTCTAGGTAACCAGTTTCCTTGAAAAGATTCTAATGAAAGACTCCTTCAACATCGCTATGATATAATCTATAAGACACTTGAACTACACAAAGATATTCAAGAAAACCTATGACGTCTTCATACAGCTGTAGTGGATATTAACCCCGAAGGTCAGAAACCATTCCTATGAATTTGATACAGCTCGAACAATTGTTTACCTAATTTTAATATTATAATAAACAACATACATGTTAATAAGAGATATTTTCAACTAATTGTGAACATATTTAATAACATAACATTCATTCATGGAATTATCTTGAAATTTATGGTCGTCATACATCAACTATTAACGTTACATAACACACATGACTAACCTACTATGTTATATTCCACCACTATATATATACAACTCACTCCAATTTAGAAATTTTGTCATTTGCTAGATTGTGAAAATGTGCTAATTTCATTGGATTGCTTTGTTATCATATTAAAGCTAAAGTATTGTTTCTCATATAGCAGACAGTAGTTCCAAATTTCCAGCTCTACTCGCAATTTATGCCATGAGATATCAGTTTGGTTGATTCAGTTTGTTATTAGTGGTGTATTTATATTTTGGTGAATATCGAGAAACGACTAGGTAGATAGCAGACAATGTCTTCTAATACTTTACTAGGCGAATAAATGACATTTACTTCTTTACCGTTACTACTGGAACAATATAACCTTACGTTACAATTACAATGAAGATATTCGTTTTATGAATATTATGATAATATAAGGTAGCATTTGGATAAGAAAGTGATCCAATAATATGCTAAATGGACTCATCTTATATTATTGAAATATTATTTTTACGAAAATAAATCTATTGAGGATATGTGGATGATCTAGAAGCTGCCCTTATGTCCAAATGTGGAATTGATTTGCTCATCCCAAAATTGATTGTATATTTTAGGTACCTCGCACCAAAAAATTCAAAGAGGAACTTTGGGTGAACCTACCCATTTTTATGCTAGCTGTAAGTATTTAGATATTTATAAATGTTATCAAATAATTGGATTGTACCTTTGTTTCACATCTAGAGACTACACATAGTGTTTTCATAAACATCGTCGGTTAGTATATGTACTTTCAGAATAACCTTAAAGGTTCGGACCACAAACTCAACAATTGCCCGAAGGAAAACGACCCTATCTGCAAAAATTGTGGCGGCTCGCACCCCGTCTACCATCTCCGGTGTCCAAAGCGGTAGGAAACACACCAAGCCCCCAAGAAATCGTACCCATCACGCTCGAAAAACCACAGACCCCATTCGACCTTTCTACAGACACTAAAATCTTGATCGAGATTTTAGCAACAACCATTATGAACGCAGTCCAAACAGCCCATGGCCTAATGGCCGATACCCTCACTCACCTCGGCCCCTCTTTTTACAGATACAACTGTACCGTCACCAGTGGCGTAGGCAACCGCGTCCACTTTGCCAGAAATACCAAAATTAAGTTATGGACTTCAAAATCGGGACCATGAATTGCCAAGGTCTAGCCAGAAAGCGACATCTTCTCAAACATCTCTTACATTCCCAAAATATACAAATATTATCTATCACGACTCAAAAAATTCCCCTCGCTTTTCTGGCTACACCACCTTCCACTTACACAGAAACTTCTACTGTCACGGCAACGGACTTCTCGTCCGAAACGGACTCCGCTTCCCCACACCCGCTCCTAGAATTTCTGTCTCAGCAGAACCTGGATTATCAACCAACCTCCTCGAATATGCATCCACTCTACCGCCAGCCGTTATAATGGGCGACTCAAACTCACGAAATATTCTCATTGGTGATACACACAACAACCCAAGCGGCAGGTCACTTGCCGATCAATTAGTCTCCCTTCCCACCTCTTGGATTATAAACAATAATCCAACCCTAATAAGTCACCTCGGCTCATCCATTGTCGACCTCATAATCTGCACTGATAGGTTCATCACCCGCATTAACGACGAATGCTCTATAGGTGACCCCATCACCTCAGACCATGTCCCACTACTGGTCAACACCTCTTTACATAATCCACTACCACCACCGTCAAAAAAACCGATTGGGATTCCTTCGCAAACCACGTCTCCTCTAACTCACCACAACCCATCATTCATCAGACGACTGATGACATATATAATCATGCAGGTGAATTCCAATCCCTCCTAATCGATGCACATGACATCGCTGTACCTCTCACCACCATAAATACCAACTATTATGCACTTCCGCAACGAATTCTTCTTAAAATTCGTCAGAAAAGACAGTTATACCGGTTATACGTCCGCACTCAAGATCCCGCTGTCAACACAATTGAACTGTCTAAACGCCCAAATTCGGTACGAAATCAATGCTAAAAAGCAGAGAAAATGCAAGGCCGATACAGGCGAACTGGACTTCGGACAAGGGCGTGTGTTTTGACAAAAATTCTACTGTCTTGTCGGCCTCAAGAAGAAGGCGGAATCACATCTCGAAGTGCAAGGACATAAGACCTACACCCATGAAGACAAAGCCACCGCCTTCAAAAATAACCTACAAACTGTCTTTACACCTCCTGACAATGTAAAATTTCTCAGGGCCTTCGCCGTAGAAACAGACCTCCTGACCAGCAACATAACTCGAAGCCCACATGTCCATATTCCACTAAATGAGAACTCTCCGCTTCTTACACCCTTCACAATCGCAGGAAATCAGCAGGCGTGCCGAGCGGGGGGAAACAGTACCCCTGGGCACGACAGAATTTCGAGACAGGCACTTAAAAATCTGTCAGAAGAGATCTTCCCTCCGCGCTCTGCACCCTGTTGAATGCCTGCTAGGCATACTCTTAATTCCCTCGTTGTTGGAAATCAGCCAATGTAGTTCTCATCCCCAAACCCGGCAAAGACCCTACAAAGCCGGAAACCTACCGCCCTATTTCATAAATCAGCGCCATAGGTAAAATATTTAAAAGTTGGTTAAAATAGAGAATCTGGGACTTCTGTACCGAGAATAATATAATTCCGGCATTTCAATTCGGATTCAGGCGAGACCACTCTTGTCAGAACGCCACCACCAAGTTTCAAACCATCGTCACCCGAGCTTTAAACCAACAACGCTGTTCAGCCGCCATTTTCATGGACGTTCGATCTTTCAAGCTTCGAGCTTTCGATCAAGTATCGCATGCCGGACTACTGAGAAAGCTACTGAGCATCCGATTGCCCAACCAAATCGTGAAATTATTATACTCCTACCTCACAGAACGATCGACCAGCGTCAAATTTGGTAACAACCTATCCAATTCATTTACACCCCAGACTGGCGTTCTGCAAGGCTCGATACTCGCTCCACTACTATACATAATTCATACGTATGATACACCAATACCACGACCCCCCCAGGACCATATCCAATCGTATGCGGACGACACCGCACTAATCATATCCGCCACTGACATTCCCTCTTTCAACATTAGATTCCAAAATCTACTGACTCAATTTTCAAATTGGTGCAGGAGATGACGGATGACTCTCAACACCCAAAAAAACCGAAGCCATCGTGTTTAAACACCCTTCCACCATGAACGAATGACTTCTACCCATGAACTTTCGCTTCGTGCTCTGGGGAGAACAGCTCGAAATCCGTAGGGAAGCCGTTTATTTGGGAGTGAGATTTACTCTCACTCTTAATCATCAGACATTGCAATTTCTCACACATATAATCTTCTACATCTTTCTCACACATATTATTTATCTATAATATCTACACAACTCCCTATCTTTAACATAATCAATAACTCTCTCACAAATTACAATAAGTTAACACTTCTGACAAACCACTATTCCAAACGCCCCCACCCACCCGTTACAGGTGTTCTGCGGTTTCCCTGTAACATGGTGAATTTATTCACTCGCTAATTGGACCGACAAATCAATCGACTTAGGGAACAAATGCAGCCGCAGCTGTACCCGTCCATTTGCTTGATGATGATGATTGTTTTCTCAAAAAAACGAAAAAAAAATAAAAAAATAAACGGTTTTAAAGATTAAAACTAACTTTTCCGCATCTGTGGCCCTGAAGAATATTCTATCATAAAAATGTTACTTGTATACACTTCGTGCTAACAAACCGACATTTCTCCAAATATAAACAAAAATTTGGTATATCTGGATTTATAGAACCCGCTGTACTCGTTCTAGTGAACTGAAAATCAATAGAGACACCTTGAACAATATTGAACAATATTCAATCATAAAATTGATCAATCGTATACTCTCTGGAGGCTGGCTCGTGCTAACAAACAGAAAATTCTCCAAAAATTACAAAAATTTGGTACCTCAAGGACCATAGTACCCGTTGTACTGGATTTAGTGAGCTGAATATCAATAGGGTTTATGTTTAAGACCCTCTGAATAATATCCAATCATAAAATTGGTCACTTGTATATACTCCGGAGGCTGTATCGTGCTAACAAACTAAAAGTTCTCCAAAAATGACAAGTTTATCGTACTTAAAGTACTGTAGCACCTGTTGTATTGGCTCTGGTGAGCTGAAAACCAATAGGGTTAATCAGTGAGATGTCCTGAATAATATTCAATTATGAAATTGGTGACTTGTTGAGGTCCGGAGGCTGTATTGTGCTAACAAACTGAAATTTATCAAAAAATGACAAAATGTCGTACTTCAAGTACCATAGGACCCGTTGTACTGGATCTAGTGAACTGAAAATCAATAGGGTTCATCTGTGACATGTCCTTAACAATACTCCATCATAAAATTGCTAACTTATTGCATTCCGGAGTCTGTATCGTGCTAACAAGACATGTAAGGAAAAGTGGCCGACGACGACATACACACAGGATTTTTTTTTCTAAAAACCGTTTTTTGTGTTGTTGTTGATAAAAAACGTAAAAATAACTCAAAAAAAAATTTCAAAATTCCAACTTTTTTTGGGGTAAACCAATACTTTTCTCGCATATAGAAAGGTTGGGCGGAAAAATAAAATTCAAAAAACAACCAAACCGCGAATACTTCTCCTCCGTAACACTTTCTAGCGAAAATTCCGCTCCAAATCTCAATTCTACACCCTTTAATTTTCTTTTTAGTTTTTTTCTCAAATTTTCCAGACATCTTCAACCAGTCCAAGTTCCAGCTAACCGCCCAATACACCAGACATAATATACAAACGCGCACTACAACCCCAAAAATACCCCCAACCCAGCCCTGCAGATTGAACTAATCCTATATCAGGGCAACCAACCAAAACAAACATTCCAACTTCTAACGAAACAAACTTTGTTCGAATTTCTCTCTTTCTCTCTCTCTACCTCAAAGGTTAGCCTTCTATAGAATCTTCTAGGGAGAAAATCATAGAAAATATCTATGTATACCATCCACACTCCAAAGTATTCATTTCAAGGAAAATAAATTTTCAATGACTTCTATAATAGTATATTAAAGTATAAGTGGATAAATAGGTCTTTCAAACACGCGCGACTTTTCGAGCACGACGGCGCAGCCGGAGTGCTCAATATAGAACAAATGTTTGAAAGACCAGTTATCCACGAATACTTTACGCTATTTTTTTTTGGTGCACTTTGAAATCATAAAATATTATTATTATGTTATTACTACAAAAAAATGGAAGTCCGTCCTCGATGCCCAGCCAAGTTTTGTTTCATAAAAGTCCGCCCTCGATGCCCAACCAAGTTTCGTGAAAGTATGTATTTTCATTTGACGTTACGAGGTACTGCTGTCAGATCAATAATCAAAAAGTTTCTTTATTTATATTTGAAAGGATCCAATGTATGAATAAATTTTGCAGTAAAAACCAAATAAGACATTGGTTCACAATGAAAATATACAATTTAAAAACTAATAAAATAAACGGTTTTAAAGATTAAAACTAACTTTTCCGCATCGGTGGCCCTGAACAATGTTCTATCATAAAATTGTTACTTGTATACACTTCGGGGGATGTATCGTGCTAAGAAACCGAAATTTCTCCAAAAATAACCAAAAAGTTAGTATATCTGGATTTATAGGACCCGCTGTACTCGCTCTAGTAAACTGAAAATCAATAGCGTCTATTTGTGAGATAGCCTGAACAATATTCAATCATAAAATTGATCAATCGTATACTCTTTGGAGGCTGTATCGTGCTAACAAACTGAAAATTCTCCAAAAATGACAAAAATTTGGTACTTCAAGTACCATAGTACCCGTTGTACTAGCTTTAGTGAGCTGAATATCAATAGGGTTAATCTTTGTGACGCTCTGAATAATATCCAATCATAAAATTGGTCACTTGTATATACTCCGGAGGCTGTATAGTGCTAACAAACTGAAACTTCTCCAAAAATAACAAAAATATCGTACTTAAAGTACTGTAGCACCTGTTGTATTGGCTCTGATGAGCTGAAATTCAATAGGGTTCATCAGTCTGATATCCTGAATAATATTCGATCACAAAACTGGTGACTTGTTGAACTCCGGAAGCTGTATCGTGCCTACAAACTGAAATTTCTCAAAAAATTACAAAATGTCGTACTACAAGTACCATAGCACCCGTTGTACTGGCTCTGGTGAACTGAAAATCAATAGGGTTCATCTGTGACATGTCCTTAACAATATTCAATCATAAAATTGCTGACTTATCACACTCCGGAGGCTGTATCGTGCTAACAAGACATGTATGGAAAAGTGGCCGACGACAACGACGACGACATACACACAGGATTTTTCTCTAAAAACCGTTTTTTCGTGTTGTTGTTGATGGAAAACGTAAAAATCAATTAAAAATTTTTTTCAAAATTCCAACTTTTTTTGGGGTAAACCAATACTTTTCTCGCATATAGAAAGGTTGGGCGGAAAAGTAAAAAGTTGTCATTGATACTTACGTTTCTCGAGTTGTTGTTGTTACCATTGGGACTTTAAAAAACGCGCGTGTTTGAAAGTTCGATTTAAACACGCTGAGACGTACTTTAAATTGGTAATATGAGGCATCAATGAAAAAAAGTATTTTTTATTATTAAGTACCCCATTTCGTTCGGTCTGCATTTCTAATACCGTCTCATTTTTTTGTTCTTTCCACATTCTAAAATATTTGGGAATTTTGTTTAGTTTACTTCCGATGTCTTCTAACTCCTTTATTTTGGGCTATGATAACGGCTTGATATGATAAGTACCTCGTTGTGTCTTCAACTTTATTGGCTCATTTTGTTCGTAATGTGCTTCCTTTTATATTTCTTTCCAATATCAGGTTTCCCTTGTTCTTCTGGCTATATGCCCCAAAATCTTGAATAGCTGTTGGTGCTTGAGGACAGTAACTGGTTAATTGGAATGATACTTTTTATAGAAACGGTTTTTCTATAGTGTGACTCAGCTTTGTAATGTACTAAGTTCATATACCCATGAATGCTCCTAATAAGGTAATGAAATCCGATGAATGTATAGAGCCAACGTTCCAACTACTTGTACAAGCACAAGAAACTTGTTCAATGAATCAATAACACGTCAGATTTTATGGAACTCCACACTATACTTATTTGATATGTTTGTGAGGACGTAAGGGTACAGAACACAGGAAAATATTAGACCAAATCGTCACAATAATGCAACTTTATAATGGAATATAATATCGTGTTCCAGTTTAAGAGAATATCAGGTTGTTTTGATAACTGATAAAAAAACACTAAACTTATCATATACTAGTATCGTTATATCTGATTGCCAATGTCACTACTGCTTCCGATATTTCATAATTATATGTGGAATATATAGTTGGCAACTGTTTATTTATGAATTCGATTGAATGAAAATAAAAGTAGTAGGAAACGATAGATACATATCCCAAAAATAAAAGTTAGTGGAAAAGTTTTAGACGTGCCGATGCAGTGACCGTGGATTTTCAAGTCGAAAAATGTAAACCGTTCTTCTTTTCTCTGCCATAAAACTTTTCCTGAAACTCGAAAAGATTGTTCGTGTAGTTTTAAACAAGGCAAGGCCTTTTGTAACTCTCGTCCCCTTATTTCCACTACGTACGTCTGATAGGGAACCGTTACGAAGCAAAATTCTTTTATTTTAGTTTTATCAGTTCCTTTTATCTTCGTATTGTAGTCTAAGAAAAAGTTATTATTTCCAACAGAAGTGGTGATAGGGTCATTCGAATAGAATAATTGGTTTCTCAGATGCGACATTGTTCAACCACAATTCTTATTTCACCCTGGAATTCCGTGAATTCTCTCATACCACTCAATTTGCCAAACATTGGTCATTAATTTAAAAACAGTTGGAGCATGGTATATTCTACAACAAGGGTGGAATAAGCAAAATTCTACACGAGTAGAAGGCGAGGGAAACGGTTCTACCAGTGTAGAATTTTGAATTCCACCTGTGTTTTAGACTATAATTTTTCTACAACTATCAAATAAAAAACGAAACAACATATATTGAAATGCTTCCTCCTCAACTTCTGGAGGAGTTGTGGTGAAATCATCACTGCTGTCAGTATCAAACACTAAGAATGATGAAATCGATGGTGACCCGTGGGGCATACCGTAAAAGGTGGTCATGACGCAGATGAAAAGCCTACCTATGCCACTGCCAACATGCCCTCAGCTCAGTTTTGTTTCCTCAAAAACTACATAGGCAACATTGCGTACAAAGTTTAGCCTTCACCATAGAACACCTGTACTGGAGAGCAGCTGCAGTCCAGATTCACACTTACAACAAATGATCGTCGTGAATAGGTGTATAGAAGACCAGAATTCCAGAATTACGTCAATGTCAATAAGTTCCACATTGCTCTGAACATCGCCATATGAATTTCAGCAGAAATAAAATTTCATTTGAACTTGAAATCTGAAATAACATCAAATAATATTTATTTCAATAATTGTTTATCAATATTTGCAGGTGTTTATAATAAAGGTTGACAATTTAAAGAAAGGGTTGAAAGCTTTATGAGAAATGATAAATGGAACACAGCCCAAACATATGACAAAGAAATGTATTGTAAACAGGAAGTAATGAAATCTAGTAATTTTATTACCAACTTAAATTTATTGATAATTTATTTTATATTGAACAATAATAACAAAATCGTGAATAATAAATAGTTTATGTAAGACAAAAACAGTAAAAATTCAAGAATTTAAAAATAATCAATTACATCTATATGAATCAGTAATCTAGGTTGTATATTTTGTAAAAATGGATATAAATAAGAAAACCGTAAAAACGTGATAATGATTAAAATTGATAATGTATTATAGGAAAAAGACATTATATAGAATCCTGAATACAAAATAAATATTTGTGAATAAGTGTGTTAATCCTCCAGGACTTAGAAATCAAACAATTTCATTCTATAACTAAAAGACATAGTAATTGACAATTTGTGTTATTAAAACAAACATAAGCAACTTTGCATTTGCCAAGCCAAAAGTTTGTTGATTTGAAAAACAAGAGAGTGAATTTGGTGGGATGGAGCGGCAAGCGTCGATATAAATCTCCTCTGATAAAAATTGTTCAATTTTTGATAAAAAGTAAAAAAGTTCTCACAAAAAGGTGATAGAATCAAGTTAATAATAAGTTTTTGTTAACCCGTGAGAAGAAAAAGGTTATCAGGAAGGTGCATCTCTCTTGTGAGAGATCGTCAAGAAATTAGAGACGTGAGTAGCAGCCAAGGACTGAAGATATGAACTAAGGTCTGTGCATTTTAATTAAAATATTTGGAATTCCACATAAATAGGAACAGTGAACTAAAAATAATAATCAGAACGTTCTAATAATGATAATCTAATAAAAGGCCTAGAACAATATATTACGATGCATCATATTTTATCTCCATGGAGATTCATGCAATTTAGTTCATAATAATATAATTGTACTTACTTGTTTCATTTAATCCATTTCCAATGTTCACGTGTTCCATGAATGTTCACATAATTTCCACCTTTTATTTTCCTGTAATGCATGCATAACTGGTCTATCCGTTACTATCTTCTTTTCAAGTCACACACAGTATTTAGAAATTTATATATATGTAATTGCTTGTTTAAATTTATACAACGTATTGAAATTTTTCACAACTATATAAACGCAGGCAGAGCATAAACCGTTTATACACAGCATTGACGGTGAAGAACGTATTCGTGTTGTAGGAAATCATATAAGCGCATGCGTTGAACTTATGCGCCGACGCAATATAATGAATTGTTGTGTATTCAGAATTGCATAGGATGTAGGGGTTATAAAGTAATTTTAAATGTTAAAAATAATACGAAATTTTTCACAGTAACAATTTATTAAATCAATTTTCATTGAAGTGTTGGTATTTTTATTCTTTTCATGTCCTCAATAAAATTATTAGAAATAACATATTTCAGTCTTTCTATATGAGAGTATCCAGAAGCCCAATTTCATAGATAAATTAAATAAAGATATAAATCAAATTACATTCATATAGTGTATCCAGAACTCGAAGGGAGGAGTCATCATACTTCCGACTTATATTTAAACTTTAGATCATATTGATAAAAGATAATTTTACGAGCTAGCCGATGGTAAGTCGTGTCTATATATATATATATATATATATATATATATATATATATATAGTATATCTATATTCTTAATAATATTTGCCCCACGTTCGGGTGACAAATTATAGTATATCTAATGTGTTTTACTAATTATATTATATTTTATATATGAATATGAATTTATATGATGCTGAATTTAATTTGTAGCTGTCATCACAATTTGTGATGAAATTGACTGTCTCGACCCTTACTTCGTGGAATATGCTCATATTAGTGTTTTTAAATGAAACTCAAGGTCTCTAGTTAATTCCACAATATAATACAAGTTATTAAAAATTCTAAAAAATTGACAATTGTTTCGATAAATCAATATCATCGTCAGAATGACAGAAGTTACATTTCATTTTATGCCTACCTGATGTTTAGTAGTTATATTTTTGGCTAGACCAAGAAGTAACCTAACTTGTGATTGGCTTAATATATGTTTATAGAAAAAAGAAGAAGATGTGATATTACAAAACATCTACTTGACACCAATCATTCATTGACACCTAACACAGAACTAGAAGTGCTGCATATTTGTGAAAAGAAACAAGAACTGGATTTCCTTGAAGAACTGGAAATTAGAAGACATTTAAGAAACCCACAATATGAAGTTGTCAATGAACAGTTAAATCTAGGGAATTCTCCACTAATAAACTGTCTTATTAAGTGATAATTGTAAAGATCAGCAGATATAGTTTTCCTGGTTTTCTATATCATTGCACAGTTATACTGATCTTAATTGGAAAAATGATATCCAGGATATCACCATAGGGCTAATAATATCTAAGCTTCAATATTTGTAATATCACATCTTCTTCTTTTTTCTATAAACATATATTAAGCCAATCACAAGTTAGGTTACTTCTTGGTCTAGCCAAAAATATAACTACTAAACATCAGGTAGGCATAAAATGAAATGTAACTTCTGTCATTCTGACGATGATATTGATTTATCGAAACAATTGTCAATTTTTTAGAATTTTTAATAACTTGTATTATATTGTGGAATTAACTAGAGACCTTGAGTTTCATTTAAAAACACAATTTGTGATAATAACTACACTATTGTGAAAATACCTTTACCTCTAAATATAACCTATAAAATTTTTAATGACAGCAGTTGTCAAATTTATATGCCCGGCTAAATAAATATTAAATTTTATATTATGAAAGATAAATCAATACAACACCAATCAACTCACTCTTTTCTCAAGGAGGGATCAAAGATTTCAACTAATAATTCAAATTTGTAAATTTCCAAATAAGCTTCTAAATTACGTATCACACTATTCAAATCTACAGTAACTGTTTATCCAATTCACTATAAGACAATTTAAGTTATCTTATGACATATATGAATTTACTGTCAGGAGATTAACTAAATGTCACTTATGATACTAAATTTTCTATAGTATAAAAATTATCAAATATAATGAAAATGAATATGAAAAGAGAGCCAAAGAGATTTGGAAATCAAATTTATATAATATATTATCAAAATAACACGTACAAAAATTAAAAACTCTTCAAAAATATCATAAACGCATAAACAAAGATAGAATTTTCTATCCAACCTTAATATTAAAAACAATCTATATTAGAAATTTCCTATCTAAATGAATTTAATCGAAAATTCAAAATGTCTGAATTTATACTTGATATCTGTCAATGTAAAATACGTAAATTTTCTTGTGAATTGTCTGTTCCCAAAATTGTCTGCACTTGACGTAGAATTTTATATAAGTAACGTTACTATCATTTAATCATAAGATGCATCTGTTTTCGTAATAATTTTGATCAAAGGCCTATTAATTCTCGAGAATAATATATAATATGGACTGGATTCACCAAACTGGATACTAGAAGATCTCGTACGTATTCTAAAACGTATTTTTAGAATTTCCGGAACAAACGTTTCCAAATCAATAATTTAGAAAACGCGAAAAACACTTGCACTTAGGCGGTAATTCTTTGTGAATAGTACACGCACTGGCTTTACAAAAGGCAATATATGTTGAACTGATAACGATTATATAAATTCTCTAATATTCAAAATTAAATTTGAGACAACTCTTATTATGATGTTGTCTCATGGGGATTCCAAATTCAACTAACTAAAATGTTTCAATAAATAATTCTCCTCTCCTTTGGTTACCAAGGAATCTTTTTTTAAAAAAAAATACAAATTTACGTTTTTATATACCAAGAGAGATTTTCATTATTTTATTTATAAGTGCCATTTGCTAATAGAGACATCTGTATTCTGGTTTTTCAAATCGTTTTAAAATCTATCTGTCATTAAGTCTATTCTGCAGTAATGTCATATGAAATTGAAATGTCAAATTTTATTAGTATATTGAACCTTTCAAATTATTGATAATACAGTGTGTATTACTAGTATTACATCTAAATATGCATATTTTCTTTATTTCAATGTTTTCTATAGAATTTAGATAGAGGATATGTATTATATATATATATATATATATATATATATATATATATATATATATATATATATATATATATATATATATATATATATATATGTAAACGCCCAAGTCATAGTCCATCATACTTATAAATATAAGACAAACGACTATTTAATAACAGTAGATAAACATAAAATTAATTATAATTAAATAATTTAATAATTCATAATTAATAATAATATATATACATATATATATATATATATATATATATATACATTTAATTTGAGAAAAGATATTTGCCAACTTATTTGTAATGGATATTTTTGTGGGGATGTGGCAATAAGACTCCAGAGTAAATTCTTTCAGATGTTTATTCCCGAGCTTTCGAATGATTTTCATTCATTATCAAGGGCTATAAATAATTGGTCAATGTTAGAATTATTAATAATTAAATGAAATAATAAATACTTACATAAAATCTATAGCGAATTTTGGAATAGTTGTAAATTTTTATAATGAATTCTTTTAAACATAAATCAATGAAAAACTCGAAAAACAATATGACAATAAACAAAATATTTGATCTTGAACTACTACAATTTTCATTTTTCTATCATAAAATTAAAGATTGTTATGAATCTTCTGTTCTTTTTTCATAATCTAAAAGATATGCATAGATAACACTAAGGTTATGTAAATCTGTTTTTATATTTATTACATGATTTTGTTCTGCAATATATGTTGTTTCCAAAAAAGGCGTTTTCTATAATTACTTTCTATTGCTAAGGTTTTGGCAGATTGATAATCCATAGAATGGCCTTCATAAAACACGTGTTCCGCTAAAGCACATCTATCAGGATATAATCTACTGTCACTTTTATGAGAGGTGATTCGATTGGTTAGCGATCTTTTACTGTGACCAATGTATTTCTTATTACAGATATTGCAAGGAATCTCATGAACTATATCAGTTCATTTAGCAGTAGGAGTCTTGTCTTTGATCTTACTGCAAATTGATTTTATTGTAACAAATTGTTTATTCGCAATTTTGATATTATGTGGTTTGAATACTCCAGAAATTTTAGGTGTGATAGATTTTATATATGGAAATGAAATATAAGTTGAAGATGTAATATTAGTAGTTAAAAACAGTGACATTTTCACTACTAATATTACATCTCCAGCTTATATTTCATTTTCATATATAAAATCTATCACACCTAAAATTTCTGGAGTATTCAAACCACATAATATCAAAATTGCGAATAGACATTGTGTTACAATAAAGTCAATTTTCAGTAAGATCAAAGACAAGACTCCTACTACTAAATTAACTAATATAGTTTATGAGATTCCTTGCAATATCTGTAATAAGAAATACATTGGTCACAGTAAAAGATCGCTAACCAATCGAATCGCCTCTCATAAAAGTAACAGTAGATTATATCCTGATAGATGTGCAATAGCGGAACACGTGTTTTATGAAGGCCATTCTATGGATTATCAATCTGCCAAAGTCTTAGAAATAGAAAGTAATTTTAGAAAACGCCTTTTTTGGAAACAACATATATTGCAGAACAAAATTATGTAATAAGTAAAAAAACATATTTAAATAACCTTAGTGTTATCTATGCATATCTTTAAGATTATGAAAAAAGAACAGAAGATTCATAACAATGTTTAATTTTATGATAAAAATTGTAGTAGTTCAAGATTAAATATTTTGTTTATTGTCATATTGTTTTTTGAGTTTTTCATTGATTTATGTTTAGAAGAATTTATTATAAAAATTTACAACTATTCCAAAATTCGCTAAAGATTTTATGTAAGTATTCATTATTTCAATTAATTATTAATGATGATAACATTGACCAATTACTTATAGCCCTTGATAATGAATGAAAATCATTCGAAAGCTCGGGAATAAATATCTGAAAAAATTTACCCTGGAGTCTTATTGCCACATCCTCACAAAAATATCCATTTCATATATATATATATATATATATATATATATATATATATATATATATATATATATATTGGACGAGTTCGTTAACGGGCCGAATGGGCCCAGTAGGAACAAAATGGCGGCCTGTCTAATTAAAATAAATCGTATTTTCTCTGTTTTTGATCTGAGGCAAAAAAGTTTTTTTATAGATCTTAACAAATTCTACAACTTATGTTAACACTTTTTTTCTAAAACGTATATGAAAACATTAATTTCAGAAAATTCACAAATGTTTTTGATTTGTTGCAAAAATGTTACTTGGAATAAACCTGTTCAAATTGTCTCGTGCTGTTTGGATTTTTTTTATATTCATTTAATCATTTATATGGCTGACATAAATATTTATTGTCATATCATGTGTATGGTGATACTTTTTTTATATCAGTTTTATCAGTTCTCCACATCCTATAACTTCGCACTGTTTACGAAGAACACTAGCTTGTCTGATTATCTATTCACGGTAAAATTATTGTGGTCATAATTCTTGAAGAATATCGCTTTTTAGTGCCGAGATTTTTTCCTGGAACGCTACGAAGACGATAAAAGGGGCATAAAATTTTCTGCTTATGTATTTTTCTTTGATTTATAGATAATTTCGTTTCTAACTTTCGCTAGTAAAGTTGTTTACTTTTATTCTCAATGTTTTTCGCCTCGTAGTTTGTATTTGGATGTGATTAATAAAGTTCATAAACACAATATCATCCTTGATTATAACCACAACGTTGTTTGACTTGTTATGTTGTTCGAAATCGTTATGAGTATATGAGGTAACATAATAGAAAACTCATATGTGAGACTATGGTCTCAAATCAAACGAGATTAAACTCAAAATTACAAATTATTTGTAGGATAATTAATAAGGACATAATATACGTTTTTCATAAGTCATCCATGCAGATTTTGGAAAGTGTGATAATATTTGATTCAACTCAATCCTTTTTCTGTTGGAGCAATGTTTTTACATATTGTTGATACTGCAAAGAACGTAATATGAATCAACTTATTAAAATCTCACTGAAGTTTAGAACATTGATATATCCTCATATTTTGTGTGAGAATTGAATAACTTACTATGAAGATTTTCCATAACAAATAATATTTCTTCATTAAACAATAATGCTGCTTCTGATATTTGTTCCTTGGAAAATAAAGTTCCTTCTGATATCTGTTCCATGGAAATTGAAGGTTCTCCTGAAATTTCAGTTTTTAAAAATAAAGTTACTTCTGCAATTTAATCTTCAAGAAATAAAATTTCTTCGTAACATAATAACTAGGGTAACTTGGGGAGGGATGATGAACTGTGTGAGACGGCGGATCGCTTTTTTTCATATACTGTTCGGCAGAGATCGTTCGAGGTGATGAAGTACGATGCTGTAGTATATAGAGTACATCAGCCATGTCAAACTCAAAGTCACTGGTTGGCCAAAAGCATGAAGTCCATAGACTAGGTGGGCCGCAAAACCTAATCTTAAAGAAGACAAACTACTGAAAATCTTAACGAAAAAAAGTACTATTATGTTAGAAGTATATTTATTAAATTACCAATCAAAGGGACATAACAAAAACTTACAAACATTAACTTCTTTTGCCAGATATTTGACATCTTTTGTCTTTAATTAAGTTGTCTATTTGTGGCGTGAATTTATCGGCGGAAATAACTTTTAAAATTGCGTCCAAGTGTGCGTCCGTCAATCGCGATCTTGCGGGAGATTTGTTTCCTTTCATCAAAGAAAATAATTGTTCACACTTATAGGTACTCCCAAACATTGACAGAATTTTACAGGCAAGTTTTCTCATTTCTTGGTATTGAAAAGGCAAGTACTTATAAAATTCGAATGTACCAACACTATCAAATTTTTCTTTTAAATGGGTTTGACACTGAATCTCAATCACTTCCATCTGCAAGTGAGGGGGAACTTTATCAATATCGATAGTGAAAAGACCAGTAAATAAAGAAAAATTGTTTTCTTGGGACTTAAAATCCTGAAAACTCTTTTCAAATTCTGACAGAAGGCTTCCCATTTTCTCTGTATACATTTTGTATGATATTGGGCCACTTGTACTTTCCTGATACGCCTTGCAAGTCGGAAAATGTGACAGATTATCCACCGCTAACTGGTTTTTCCACAGCATCATCTTACACTTGAAAGCTTTAACATGATCATGCATATCTGTTATAACTTGACGTGGTCCTTGCAATTTCGTATTTAAGTCCGACAAGTGTTTTGTGATGTCTACCATAAGAGAAAGATCTTGTAAAAAAGGTACGTCGGATAATAAGCTGACATCTTGTTCTTTCACTTCCATGAAAAGGCGTATTTCTTCTTTGAGTTTCCAAAACCGATCGAGAACCATAGAACACGAAAGCCATCGCACTTCTGCATAATAAGGTGAACCAGTGTATTCACTTTCTAAATCACGTGAAAACGCAGAAAACTGTCGCTGATTCAAGCCACGTGACCTTATGAAGTTTATCATTTTTTTCACTGACTTTAAAACGCTTTCCAACTTGATCACTTTTGAGCATAAAACTTCTTGGTGGATTATGCAATGAACATGATGAAAATCTGGTTTGTCACTGCCCGTTTCTCTGATATTTGTTTGTAATATTTTAATGAAGCCATTATTCACTCCAGTCATTGAAGGAGCTCCGTCTGTTGCAACGGAATACAGTTTTGACAAATCTAAATTGTACTTTTGCAGAAGTCCATAAACAGTATTGAAAATATCCTCCCCAGTTGTTGTATCATGCAATGGTACTAATTCCAGTAATTCTACATAAACGTTGATATCTTTATCAACAGCACGAAGAAAAACAGCGAGTTGCGCCACACCACACACATCTGTACTTTCGTCACAGGCAATAGAAAATGCAATAAAAGAGTCTGATTTTTTTTATCTGTTCGCTTATATTGGCAGCCAACTCGGTAACTCTTTCAGCGACAGTATACCGGGACAAGGATATATTTTGAAAAGCCTTCACGCTCCCGGGACTTACAATTTCCGCGGCCTTTACAAGGCGCTCTTTTATGAATTCACCTTCAACAAATGGTTTTGAGTGTTTTGCGATCAACTCAGACAGTACGTAGCTCGCTTGAACGGCAGATTCATTTTCTTGCTTTGGACGTGTAAACATAAGCTATTGATCTTTTAAACGTGATTTTAACTCTTTCAACTTTTCGTTTCTAATCATGCCTGTATACTTGTCAAACTTAGTTTTATAACGTTTTATATTATATAATTTTGGGACACCGACTGTACTGTTACAAATCAAGCAAATAATTTTGTCTTTCACTTCACAGCAAAAAAACTCTAATTCCCACTTTTCTTGAAATATACGATGCTCATCTCCAAGTTTCCTCTTACTTCCACTTGGTTTTGAAACAGACATGTTAAAAACTTTATCCGAAATAAATAACAATAAGTACTGTTACGTGTTGTAACAATAAAAACGCAACTAAACTCGCAAATCTATCGCAACTGACTCATAACTGACTGAACAACTGAACTCAATCGAGCGGTATTGGCTTATATACGGATTGTGATTTCTCGACAGTTCTTTCCAGAATGTTCAGGTAGCGTCATCTGTGTTCTCGCGCGATAGAACTTTCCGGAACAAGCCAGGCTTTTAGGATGAGGGCGCATATTAGTTCATCATCACAGTACTTTATTTTCGGTTTTTAACAGGCTCGCGGGCCGCATTACATGGCTGTTTTCAAAATTGATTCGGGCCGCAGGAAAATGCTCAGTGGGCCGCATGCGTTTGACATGGCTGGACTACATCGTAATTGGAACAACACGCACTTGAATATTTTGTCGTTTATTAGAAAATAAATTTAAAATGTTTCGTTTGAGTTCAAATTTATTTTGACTTAAAATTTTATACCAAAAATCGGTATTAATAATAAGGGGTAAGTAATCATGTTTGCATATACTTATGGTTTGAAGTTTATTTACAAACTATAACCTCAAAATAATGCCTTATACGTCCTTGGCAAATCAGAAATGAGTTCACCATCTCTCTCTTGGAGACGGGATAAATGGTGAACTCTAAAAGTGGAGACATGGTGAACCCGTTTGATATTAATTATTACAAAACACTGATGTTTTATTTGCAGTTTATACTGGTAATATGTTATAAGAGAAGGATATCATACGTGGTGAGTGAGCCAAATAATCATTGAGAAATGCTGTGAGTGTTATTCAAAATAATGACTTGAGTTTAAACATAGCAAGTTCATTCGCAGTCACTTGGAGTACACTAATGTTACGTTAATTTCGCGTGCTGACGTGAAACAGTTATTGCATAGGGAAAGTATAGAGTATTAAAAAGCAATCTGCGTATTAGATTTATACATTACTTAAATAAAGCAAAATTATGATCGGTCCCTAGCTCTTGCAAGAGTGCATGGATTCCTGGAGATGATATAACCCCCTAAATAATTACCTCTCCCCAAGTATCCAGCACATAAATAATTGATTAGATAGCTAATTCATTTAATTAGGTAAATTGCAGAAAAGAGTGTTGCGCAAAGTGTAGAAAATAGTCCAACGTTCATAAAATAAGCATTATTTTAGTTTATAATAAGTGAAATGTCCCACGAAGGGGGTACTTATCGTTAAATTGAAGAAATTGACACTGTAGAATAGCCTCCGTAAGTTCCACTAGAAAACAGCTGTATATTTTAGCTCCTGATTACTTTCCATCCATTATTCTAATAGTGGTTTCAATAAATCCACACTCGTATTTTAATTGTAATAATTTGCCTTGTAATCACCCATGAAGAAAAACGCCTCTTGCACAGTAACCCTTATTGCCAGAGACGTTTGATTTAATTCTTCTTTAACCCCAACCAGTTATATCCGCATACACGTGTAGAAAATTGTGTAAACCACAATATCCCAAATTACACCACAATTTCAAATAAATATTTAACAGATCTGCCTACAGCAATCAAACTTAATATTAAAAATATTTCTTTACCAGTTGTAGGTGAACTAACTATCCTTTCGCTTAACACAAAACCCACATTTCAACTCTTCACTCGTAGTCGCTTTTTCCATGTTTTTGTTGATACGGCAATTGTAAAACACAACCAGTTCAGATGGTTTTTATTCTGCTGTTAATTATACCGGCTGTCCCGATTAATTAACGGAAAGTGATGAAATATATTACGGATATACTTAAATTTATTGCGGTGAGAATATTGGATTATTACTACCCCAGATGCATGTTAGTTCGTAACACTCTCCCCTTTCTAAAGGAAACAAAAAAAAATGAAACGAGAAAAAAAAGGGAGAAAAATCTAATACGAAAAAAAAATCAGTCTTCCTTGATATCCTTAATGTGCCAAGATCCCAATGACGCGCTGACATCCAACGACTCTAATTCGTAGACGTTAGTAGTAATCCTCCTTCGGACTTTACATTTAATAAACTCAGGAGCTAATTTGGATGAGAAATAGTTAGCTTTATCTGATAGACAATGGTTTTTCTTCCACACAATTTGACCAACTGTGAGGGTAAGAGGCCTATGTCTGAGATTATATCTGTTTGAACTCTGTTCGTAGGCTTTAGCTAAATGTGATCGGACTTGAGAACAAATCTCTTTCAACAACTTAACGTGAGCTGCTAAGTGAGAAGTGTCGATGACTTCTAAGGAAGAGCTACCTTGAACGTCGTCATAATTTTTATACATTTTCCCGGAAATAAACGGATTTCTGCCAAAGTTTAAATAAGCTGGCGAATAACCAGTCATTTCATGAACTGCAGTTCGTAGGGCAAAGCCTAATTTAGGTAAATTAACATCCCAGTCTCTTTGGTGTTTTGTTATAAATGACCGAATCATAGTTTTTAGGGTCCGATTCACTCTTTCAGTGGGGTTACATTGTGGACTAAAATATGCATTATAAATAATTTGACAATCATATGAATTAACCAATTGTTTGAATGAGCCACTAGTGTATTGCTGACCGTTGTCGCAGAGAAGACACTGTGGCACACCATATACCAGAAAGACGTCTTATTCTAAATGTTTAGCAACAGCTCCAGCCGTAGCGGCTTTTAGAGGAAACACCAAAGAAAACTTGGTAAACATATCAGAAATAACTGACACATACCTATTCCTTTTTTTGGATAAGGGGAAAGGACCCATCAGATCTGTACACACGTACTGCCATGGGTAGTCTATTACCCTGGGCTTCATCTTGCCATGTGGTAGCTTTTGATCTGGTTTCTGGGCTTTGCACACATCACAGCTCCTAACAAACCTAGCCACATCAACCGATAGTTTGGGCCAATAATAAAAGGACGAAATTCATTTTAAGGTTCTGTAATACCCTAAGTGACCTGCAGTGGCTTCATCGTGGTTTTCCAAAAGAACAGCCTCCCGCAATTTTTTTGGGATCACCAATTTCCAGTCATACTCACTATCATACTGCTGAATGCCCGCATTCACAAGTTTATATAACTTATTATTTTTCAATTTAAACTTTGGGTACTTATGAGGGTATTCAGTTACCTCCTCCAACAAATCCGAATACCATCTATCTTGATCACTTTCAGTAACATCAATATAACAAATGGCTCGAGACAGTGCATCAGGTACAGAATGCAAAGTTCCTTTTCGGTGCACGATATCAAAACCATATCCCTGAAGTCTTAGCATCCATCTTACTGAACGGGAACTAGGATTTTTCAAATTAAACAACCAACGCAAGCTACTGTGGTCTGTGATAACAACAAAATGAACTCCATCGATATAAGGCCGAAACTTCTCAATTCCAAAAACTACAGCCAAATATTCGAGCTCAGTCGTACTATATTTAGTCTCTTGGGGGGTAAGAGCACGACTTACGTAAGCGATAATTTTCTCCCCCTCCGGAAATTCCTGTGTAAGAACACACCCCAAACCTATTTGTGATGCATCGGTTTGAATCGTGAATGGACGCGAAAAATCCGGACACGCCAAGATAGGAGCCAATATTAAGCATTGTTTGATATCAAGAAAAGCTCGCTCTGTAGCTTGATCCCACAAAAACGGCTTATTTTTCCTGGTAAGACTAGTCAACGGATGAACTCTACTTGCAAAATCAGTAACGAATCTTCGATACCAGGAAATTAAACCAATAAATCGCCGAACATCTTTAACGTTTTTCGGAGTTGGAAAATCCACCATACTTTTAATTTTATCTGGATCCGGACGCAATCCTCTTTTATCTACAACATAGCCAAGATATTTGAGTTCGTTTTTGACAAACTCACATTTTTCCTTGTTCACCACCAGTCCCATATCGTTCAATCTAACAAAAAGTTCCTTTAGAATCTTCAAATGGGTTTCAAAATCAGGTGTGGCGATGATTATATCATCCAAATATACAAATGAATAGGGCTCTAAATCAGCACCGAGTTTATCTACCAATCGTTGGAAACAAGAGGGAGCATTCCGCAGCCCAAAAGGCATTCGGGTGAACTGATATAGGCCTTTACCTGGAACTGTGAAGGCAGTCTTCTCTCTTGATGACTTGTCTAAGGAAATTTGCCAATAAGCCCTCTTGAGATCGACTGACGATAAAAATTTAGAACCTCTAAGCCTATCCAAGATCATAGAAATATAAGGGATAGGGTAGGCATCCGGCTTAGTAACTTTATTAACCATCCTGAAGTCAATACAAAATCTGTGCTCTCCATTAGATTTCTTTACAATGACAATCGGTGAAGACCACGGAGACTGTGAATGTTCTATCGCACCTAATTTTAACATTTTGTCCACTTCATCATTAATAATTTTCTGCATATAAGGAGAACAATGATAATATCTCTGTTTAATAGGAAGAGCGGTTCCCGTATCAATAACGTGACAAACAGTTCTTGCACAACCTTACCCGACAGTCTGTTTCGAAAAGAAATCCGAAATTGAATCATTCAACTCTCCTAATTGTTCTTCCGTCAAACCCTCATTCACAGAATTCAACAAACAAACATTATCCCGAACTCCATAAGTACCTGTAGAAAGACAAGGCAACACATCCATATCTCTCCAGAAATCTACACCAAAAATAATACTAACGTTAATATCCAAAACTACCAATATCCTAATTATCTTAACTTTATTATCTAACTTAATAGGAAGTTGAACCGTCCCTAACACGTTATAATTTTCACCATTTGCTACTGTAACTGAGGATTTCGATTTTTCAACTTTTAAATCTAAATTCAGACTCTGAAGTCGTTCCCAGCCTTCTAGGCCCATAACTGTGCAAGTAGCACCGCTATCGAGCAGACCTATAAATTCTAACCCATAAATATCGACGACCAAATAAGGACGAAAGTCTCCCTTCACCTTATAAAGTACACTATTTATTTTCTGCTTTCGAAATTGCATACCCACAAATTCCAACCAATCACACCACGAATCTGTAGTCGGTTTCTCATGGTCAACAACCGAAGTCCGACTTACCGACGGCTTGACCTTCCGTTTTTTGCACAATGTTGACAGCTATATCGAGTTACATCCAATTTGCCACACCTGTAACAAAATTTTCGTGAGCGAGGTTTCGTACACTCTCGAAAACCATGCCCGGATTCACCGCAGTTCCAACACTTGCCAGAGATGTTATTACCCAAAACATTAATTTCATTGAATCTCCTATTACGACTTGAACCAGTGTTAGACGACGACGACGGTGACTCTACTCCACTATAATATACTAAAATAAAATCTATATATAAATATAAAAGAGATCCTACAACTTCCTAATTCCAAGACGAATGAATTTCGCGTTAATTTAACAAATACCAAAACCATAAAATTTAATGCAACTATTTTAGCCTCTAGAATATAACTGTCAGTTGAAGGTATCCCGTGCCAGCAGACTAGTACTCCAGTGGAGACGGGGGGATTCGAGAATTAATTAAACTATTAAAAGTAGCAGTTACAGAAAAAGATGTTAGTGCGGGCGCCAAGTAAATACTTCTGTCCAAAGAATTCAGATTCAGTTCCTGAAGATTTACTAAGAGAGGACTGAAAAACAAAGACGAGTTGACTCCGTTACTAAAATTTATTGCTAACTATCGGAAATTTACCTAATTTACAAATTGATAACCTAACAATAATTTTTTTAAAAAAAAAGGATATAAAAAAAACAAAATCAGGTTCCTGCGCATAAAAAAATCACTTCAATGTCTAAAACATATAGGTCAGGTGACTTCTTCAATTAATAATAGGAAATGTTCACAAAAATTTAACTTAACTTAATTGGTTATAAGAAATATAAAAGAATAGCAATGTTTCGCATACTCATATTACCTGAATCGTACAAAGCGAAACCAGATAAAAACATAATATATATTACCTAGATTTAAAATAAGAAGACCAGAAGGTATAAGAGAATTCGTATTAACTCAGATATATCATGAGTACAGTGATGCTTATTACACTTATTACACAATGTTCAAATGAGAAGTGTAACTCTTAGGATCCTAAGCGCTATGCTTTAGTCAGTGTTTTCAATAAAAAGTTAGAACATAACAATATTTAACCATCACTCAATTAAGAATTGATAAACCAAAGTTGGAAAATATGTTACGGTTACAACAAAATAAATATGTAAATATGTAGTTAATTAAAAAGAAACAAATTAATTTGTAGCAATAATAATAATGTGACCCTTTTTCCTACGTCCTTCCATGCCATCCCTTCAGTAGTCTTCTAGTGATCCCAGCGTCCCATTTCCATATATCCCAGGTTCAACGCCACAGTAGGTGTAAGCCTCCTATAGGCCAGGAGCAAGTGGTCTCCAAGACCAAAATTAAAAACCCTAAAAAAAGGTATAAGTACCCAGACCATACTTCTATTAAACACCACCCCAGAAAACTAACTTACTAATACAACTATCAATGTACATCAAACCTGAACTAACCAAATTGACTATCTATACGAAAAGTATAAATGTAGATTTATATTTACTATTGAAAAACCCTATATGTTTGTAGCTATACAATTATAAACAATTGAGAGAAAACAAGCATGACCAATAGGGTGGAGTGAAAGAGGGGGTAAAAAAAATATGTATATATCGAAATGTAATACCTCAGAAAAGTTGCCTAACACTACCTTTAAGTATCTGTAAGAGTTTGGAAAAAATGGAACAATATCTTCTGCCTCCCTAGTTGTTGTGAAATTTAGAAAAAAATTTTTTTTTTACAGTACTATAAATAAATTGGAATTTTTAATATGTTGCATAAAAAATCATTTTATACAAATTATAAGCTAGTTAACAGTCTCCTGGGTCTTTTAAAAAAATATTCCATAAAATACTCACCTTAGCTGCCTTCTCCGTCTTCCCAAATAGACGCAATTTCTAGTGATTTCGAATACTTTTTATAAGTTTTTTTTCTAGGAAAAATTTAACAACAAAAGCATACTTTTGATATTTATTAACAAAATTATCAATTTTACAGTAATAGTAAAAAAAATTTTTAAAACATGCTACCTACCTTTTAAATGCAAATTCTGATTTTGTGTTAAAGGAAGGTATGTCTTTTCTAGAATCGGCTCGTGTCCTTATAAATCCATCTCTAGAATCAGGACCACAAACTGCAGCAGAAGCTTCTGTGACGAGCTTGACACACCGTTCAACACACTGTGTGTGACAAGGGTACTTTCCAAAATCAATATCATTTGACTCTGGATTTTTAATCAGTTCTTTCAGATCTTCTGTGGAAACTCTAGAAAATATGGGAGGTTCCGTTAGGTTACACTTTTGCCAGTCGATCAGTTCATAGTGCTCATTTGCATTAAAACAGAAAGGAGAAAGTTTAAATACTCTAACACTATTTTGCGGCAAAGAACTTCCTACTTTTAAAATTCGACGAAGTCCAAGTTCTCGTATATGCTTTCTTTCGTCAGTAATCATACTAAGAAGTACATTTTCATGATGTCCAAAAAAGCCATTTCGTTGTATTACAGCGTCTACAATTTGTCTCAACTCTTCATCTAAATATCGAGATAACTGTATCATTTGCAAGACGTGTTTTGCACCATCTTTACATGTTGGCTTTGACTTTATAGTAAACCACATCGGAGCATAAACCTTCATTACATATTCTGCTAGCTTGGTCAAGTTTGGACTGGGATTTACACTTGAAATATAAAGTCTAAGAATGCGATTCGCAGTCGTCACCCACCGCGAATGAGCCAGTTTTCCAGGATTTCGGTTTGAATCAGACGTATTGCGACCACTAGCAATTACCTGACATATTTCAAACAAATATTTTTGATCAGTACTTAACTCTTCCAAAATATTTTTTGGTATTTCGGGTAAATTGCCTTTAATGGTTTTAAACTGAATTACTGGCAAATTATCGCACTTCTCTAGCTGCTTTCCGATAGCACCTGCAAACCCACGAGGCCCGGAAGTGTCTCCATCTAAATGATTAAAAAGATGTCGAAGTGGAAGTTCATTTGCGTGTAACATACAAACAAACCACTGCAGCGGTTTTTTATAGTGTTCTTCTAAGAGTCTTATTACACCGCCTTTAACACCGGTGTTTACAACTGTCCCGTCACAGCCAATAGCTTCTAATTCCGTAGTATCAATGTCGTTTTCTTCTAACATTTGAACGATGCTTGTTTTAATACTTAGTGCTGAACCAGAAGTAGGAGACACATGACCGATATACTTACATTCTGGTTCTTGCACTAAACTTATATGTTCTTCTATAATCGTTTGACGGTAGAACTTGCTTCCTTTTTTGACTTGGGCTAGAGTCTTATCTTTGCGCCCGTCAAAGTAGATACCACGTAACTTAAACATATTCGGAGCCATTTCTTGCTCCCGGAGATTAGAGCGAGTTTTACGCCTCTCCCTCCTAACTTTACTTCGATCGATAATTTTAGAAGGATCTTCTGGTGTTACTATTCCAATATCATTTAGAACGGCAGACGCAAGAGCAGCGGCTGATCCATCTGATATTCCACGTCTGTCGCATGTTTTTGCAAATGTCGTGAGCTGAATTCGCATTTGCTGTTTCTTTTTAATATTTTCGAATGTTGAAGGCGTGGGCGGTGGTACTTGAAGTAATTCAAACTCACTATCAGAGGATTCGTTAGACTCGGAATTGGAAGATAACTCACAGGCAGCTGACACTCCCGGATCCGTTACTTCTAAGGTAGGTAATGTTCGAGAAGCATCCTTTTTTTGCCTTTCTTCTCTTTTTATCAGCTTTGTCGTTTTCTTTACATCCACTGCACTTATTATCATTTTTCTTGCTCCTCTTTGATCTAAGAGGAATTCTTGCTCATCAACAGACACCTTTTTAGTTTTTTCACAGGTACAAGAAGCAAAGACTTTGCATTTGCACGCTGCTATATCAAAAAGTGTTTTACTTTCGCCTCTAAAACGTTATATTTTAGCTTTGTAAGTTTCACTAACTTGTCTGTTTTTAAACGGCTTCATAAGTTTCATAAATTTGTCATGATATGATTGCAGAAGCTGTAATATCCTGGCATGAGAAACTGTAGCAATAGATGCTTTATGCCAAAGTTCTTCCAATTTTACCGCAACCTCTTGGGATATTTCAGAGAATACGGGTTCTTTTTTACTTACTTTTTTATTGAACCTAATCCAGGCACAAAACTTCATAACTTGTTCGTATGTTGGCAGAACATTTTCAGGCAATTTCGACGGTTGTCCAAACACGGGGCAGTTTACAGCACATCTTGTTAATCCGGATGGCCCTGATTTGGCCATTTTTAAAAAACAGAACTACACGTAAAAAACAAAACACGCACTAACAAATCGCTAAACGTTCGCGACTAAGTTCTCATGTAGACTAAAAACGACTAGCGCTAAAACAAAGCCAGTAGGAGGGTGCGACGGTGGGGGAAACGCCGCGCCGGCACAATAACGCACCTTTGCGCGTTCGATCTTGTCGACGCATGCGCAAATTATTCATTTAGACGAGTCCGGACAGTTTACAGGTGCGAAAATTTGCTTCTTAACCGTTTTATTATAACTAAAGCAATTTATTGATGTTATTGGCGGTCAAAATTTACTGTGCGGAAAAACTAATTTTTCTTATATTTTAAGGCCTTTGGGGAGGCAAAAGACGAACTTTTTTGTTAAAATTATTTATGTTGCATGGTAAAGCATTCTTTCGTTATAGCTTTGAGTCCTATTAGAATTTTATATTATATATTTTTTAAAATACCGTTGGAGGCTTAACTATTCCCAAAAATTAAATTTTTTAAAGAAGTTAGGGCTGTTGGGGAGGCAGAAGAGAAAATCGAATCAAAAAAAATAATATGTCAAAATGATTTAATCTAACATAGGCATAATTTCCGCACTATTAAAATTAAAATTTCCAATTTTCGTTTTTTCGCTCCACCTTAATGACCAATTATCCGATCATTATGTTACTTTTACCTATTTTAAAATAGATATTATCACATCAATCTATTAACTAATACAAAAAAAAGGAGAAAAATAGCACGGTGTGAATACATTATTAATTTATAAGATGTCCTAAAGACAATTTCAATTGTTTAACGTGAAATACTAATACTTAATTACGAATACAAAGATAGCAAAGCCTCAAATCTAAATTGAAACGTACGCATATTTCCAGAATAAATGATTATTAATGATACAAATTTATCCTAACATTGAAAATACAATTAAAAACCTGCTTTCTTTAGCAAGGTGGTACCAAAAAAACAACTAACAATAAAAAACTTGCCGTATGGCTTAGGTGAAAGAAATTTACTTTGAAACAAAATAATTATGTATTTAAATAATAATTATTATAATTCACAAACTGGCGACAAATGAAAAGATTATAATAACTTAATTACCTTCTAATTAACGGCGAGGGTTTCTTCTTTTATTCCAGTTCCTAATATATACTATCTCCTAATTATCGGGAATACATCCAAGTGTTCGGTTTCTGAATTGACTTCAGTTCCTCGGGAATATCCAATGCAGACAGGAATATAAAATTTCAAAAGAGAACGCTAAACTTCTCAAAAAACTGCAATATTGGCGGTTCACTCGACCTCAAAATTTCCTATTCTCGCTTAACGAGACACGAAAGGCACACACCCAAAATATCAACTTCATAGGCCTTATTTCGTGATTTAAAATGTATGGAGCTGAATACGAACCCTAGGCTAGGCAGTACTAAAGACTTTTTCCACAATTTCAAACTCCACACAGCCGGCACACAATAGGTCGGTCACACTTGCCGTTCTTTCCTCCTCGACGAACTCAAAACTTCTGTCCTAGAAACAACTCAACAACCGATGTTCAATGTCGAAAAATAAATTTGTCCTCTCCCTTCAATCATATTTAATACCTATTGATAAAACAAGAGAAGTAGTGATTGAATATTCCGATATTTTGATTGGAATCGTAAATAAATAATTATCTAGCGAATTTTTAATTCTCTCAACATCAAAATTCGAAAACTTTGCCAGTGGCGAGTTCGCTTGCTGGTAACAAAAATTATAATATAAAAATTATATGAAATTTCATTAAAAAAAAATATAACGTTTAATAAAATTATAATATAAAAATTATATGAAATTTCATTAAAAAAAATAAAACGTTACACCACCTGCTAAGTCTGGCTCTATGGAACTAATATGCGGTGTGAGACTAAGGCGAGGTCGAGACGCAAGCTACCTATTAATTTCAAATTTCTTACACAATACCCTCAAAGATTCGACGGTCTTAATATCATCACAAGCCGCTAAATGATGGATAAGATAGGGTAAAATGTTACGTTTCAGGACATAAACCTTTTCTTCTTCCGTGGGTGGTTGTTCTACGCGAATAAACAAATTTATCATGGTAGCAAAATAGACACCTACCGACTCCTTCTGGTTCTGATATCTTGCTCTAATCATTTCCCATAGTCGTTCATGGTGATTACACGATAAGTATTCCTCCTTGAAGAGACGAACAAATGTAGACCAGGAATCTATTTGAGACTTAATGGAAGTATACCAAATGAGAGCATCATCTTGAAGAATATCAATCAAAGAATTTTTCAATTCGTTCTCGGGAAAATTGCGTGCCACCCTGTAAGTCTCAATTTTCTCTAAAAACGACATAACGCTCAATCCACTCTGCTTACCAGAAAAAGTAACGCCCCATTGAATAGGAGGACAGCGACTGTCTCGCACAACGACGGTATTAACATTTGCTCCTGAAGCCTCACCATGGCTTGTAGGAGTCTGCGGAGGATCCAAAGGAATAGATGCCGCAGGAACGTCAGGGACCATCACGGTAGTATTAGTAGCAGGATCCATGTACGACTCGGCACATTTCCTGTCTACCACATCTTCAAGATGACGTAACTGATCCAACAAATTATCGATGGAACTCCTCCAGGCATCCGCCTCGTCCAAGGAAGCATCAAAACTAAGCCTGAGCAATCTTCCATTTAAGTGTTGCAGAACGGTAAACATATAATTAACAGCCGCACTGTTGTGATCCCCGTCGAACTGATCTATAAAGGTTTCTAGAGTAACTACCTTCTGATTACAAGCAAGGATCTCTTGATTCACGTCGGGAGTGAAAGAAGCATGACACTCTAAGGTTCCAAACGCTTCCTTCTCTAGTTTGCGCGACAACATCCGTCTCAAGGACCTAACTGATTCAGGACCGAACTCAGTGTAACCTCTGACTTGTAACTCGTTTTCCAATTCTTCCGTACCTAAATATTGAGGATCCATTCTTAGTAGCGGGCCGAGAAGAAACAGAATGGGGAAGAAAGAAACAAAATATTTACCCTAATAGGGATTAAAACGGCACTGGATATTGCGAAGAAAAGAAAATTTATAACGTAGCTCGATACCTACGTCAACTATAGGGAATGCAAATTTTAGGACAACCTTTATGTTGCCTACTCAAAACAAATTTGTAATATCGGGTGGTTCCACGAAAACACAATATGTCAGCAAAAAGAAATTCTTAATTAGCAAATAAAACAACGAGATCCGACCTAATCTCTTCCACGAAATTATTAGTGATTAGTCAGTTACCAACCGATTCTATTATACTCGTGAATTCAATACCTTAACCATAAAAATAAAATACAAGCACAACTTTATTAACATCTGATTATCCCGTATATTTAAATCTAAATCATAAATTCAAGTATTTCTCCCTCTAAAGTCTTTCACGATATTTGAAAGAAAATAACTCATTTAACTAATTTCCTTTTCCTCACTTTCGCTCACTCTGTATAAATAATAATTAATACACAAATATATTATACCTAATTACTATTATACCAAACTATATTATACCTAATTATCGATAACTGAATTTCGAAAAGAAACAAAACAATGTCATAAAAAAGCAACCGTAAAATATTCCACTAACTTCTTCAAAAGAATTCACTCATTTTGCTAATCCTAATTAAAATAGTTTTAAAGCTTCTCCATACTTTACCTATGTGAATGAATAGAAAGAATTTGATCGTTTTTCTTATTTACATATTTCTCTGTTAAGAGAGAAGTCCCAACCACACAAAAAAAATGATTGAGATCCCGGATTGAGCCCCCAAAAATAACTGTTACGTTAATTTCGCGTACTGACGTGAAACAGTTATTGCATAGGGAAAGTATAGAGTATTAAAAAGCAATCTGCGTATTAGATTCATATATTACTTAAATAAAGTAAAATTATGATCGGTCCCTGGCTCTTGCAAGAGTGCATGGATTCCTGGAAATGATATAACCCCCTAAATAATTACCTCTCCCCAAGTATCCAGCACATAAATAATTGATTAGATAGCTAATTCATTTAATTAGGTAAATTGCAGAAAAGAGTGTTGCGCAAAGTGTAGGAAATAGTCCAACGTTCATAAAATAAGCATTATTTTAGTTTATAAAAAGTGAAATGTCCCACGAAGGGGGTACTTATCGTTAAATTGAAGAAATTGACACTGTAGAATAGCCTCCGTAAGTTCCACTAGAAAACAGCTGTATATTTCAGCTCCCGATTACTTTCCATCCATTATTCTAATAGTGGTTCCAATAAATCCACACTGGTATTTTAATTGTAATAATTTGCCTTGTAATCACCCATGAAGGAAAACGCCTCTCGCACAGTAACTCTTATTGCCAGAGACGTTTGATTTAATTCTTCTTTAACCCCAACCAGTTATATCCGCATACACGTGTAGAAAATTGTGTAAACCACAATATCCCAAATTACACCACAATTTTAAATAAATATTTAACAGATCTGCCTACAGCAATCAAACTTAATATTAAAAATATTTCTTTACCAGTTGTAGGAGAACTAACTATCCTTTCGCTTAACACAAAACCCACATTTCAACTCTTCACTCGTAGTCGCTTTTTCCATGTTTTTGTTGATACGGCAATTGTAAAACACAACCAGTTCAGATGGTTTTTATTCTGCTGTTAATTATACCGGCTCTCCCGATTAATTAACGGAAAGTGATGAAATATATTACGGATATATTTAAATTTATTGCGGTGAGAATATTGGATTATTACTACCCCAGATGCATGTCAGTTCGTAACACTAAAAAGATGAATTATTAATAATTGTCTATAAAAAAATCTCTTGGTCCATCCTAGTAGTTCATAGTAAAATATAACTTGAATGATAAACCTGGAAATATTTATAATATTGACGAGTCTGGACATCAATTAAATTATATACCCGGCTATGCTGTCGCCATGAAGTGTTCTGAAGATGTTTCTAATGTTAGAACTGGAGAAAAATGAGAGTCAATATCCGTTATTGCTTGTAGCAATGGAGAAGGTATGTTTCTCCCACCTGAATGTATTTTTCAAAGGAAAGAATGAAAAATCTGAGTACAAATGCGGTATTCCCCGTGGGTCAGTAATCTATATGTCAAAGAAGGCGGCTTATGTGAAGAGTGAAATCTTCTTTTTATGGCCAAGAAATCATTTTTTCCCATAAAATCATCAGGTTCTGTATTACGCATATCAGATGGTCACAGTTCCCATTATAATCCAGTGGAGATGTTAGAATTTGCAGAACACATTTTTACTATGCCTACCTAGTCACACAACATACTTGCAACAGTTAGACAGAGCATTTTTCAAGTCATTTGAATCATTTTATTGTACTACATGTGGGGACTGCAGGTGAACGTCAAAAAAACCGAGTATATGTGCGTTGGGGGAGAACAAAGGAATTTACTTCTAGAACAACAAGAACAGATTAAACACACAAGAAAATACAAATACCTAGGAGTTCACATCACTTGCGAAGGTAGTATGGACGAAGAAATTAGATACCGAAATAACCTGGGAAGACAGGCGATTAGAAAACTTAACAATATACTGTGGGATAAAACGATATCAAAGGATAACAAACATAAAATTTATAACAGTATAGTTAAAAGTATCGTCTCCTATGGAAGTGAGGTATGGCCGTTAAAGGAAAATGCACTTAAAATGATAGAAGCCACCGAAATGGATTACAGGAGGCGTGCTGCTGGAAAATCGAAGCTGGATAGAGTCAGAAATGAGAAAATCCGAGAAATAATGGGGACTAAACACAATTTAACAGAAGACATCCGAGTTAATCAACTTAGGTGGTATGGACACGTACAGAGGATGGAACAAACTAGAATACCAAGAAAAGTGCTGGATTGGACGCCATACGGCAGAAGGAAGAGAGGGAGACCTAGGTTAAGTTGGAGAGAAGGAGTAGAAAAGGACATACAAGCAAGAGAAATAGAGGAGAATCTATGTACCGATCGAGATAGATGGAAGCTGGAAATCAGAAAACGGCGAAGAACGTTATGAACTGATATATATATATATATATATATATATATATATATATATATATATATATATATATAAACAAAGAGCAAACAACAAGTGTTATCATGGGAAAGCACGCAAAAATAAAGAGGTTACTGAAGAGGAGTGGTAACCGTGAACATGCATGTTTCTAGCTCATTAGCCTTCATCAGTACGGTATAACCAAGTATGGATGTAACCAAGTATGGATGTGAAACTTGGGAGCAACGATGTTGAATGAAACATGGAAGAACACAAAGAACGAAAATAAAACGACAACCAAACGCACATTTGTGCCATCAATTGGAAGATTCCGATTTTGGAAAAACAACCAATATCAACACGGAGACGCATAAAGCCCTCCTGTCTGGAAAAAACCAACCCAAGGTTTAGAAACAAGATCAAAAATGGATCATGCGTGAATTTAACAAAAACATATATATATATATATATATATATATATATATATATGTATATATATATATATATATATATATATATATATATATATATTATACTACATGTAACGTATTTACGAAAGCTAATTCTACAACAAGTCCGTATTTGGCAGACTATTAAATGTTCAAAAGCAAACACTGTAAGCAATGGGATTTCCGGATTTCGTGCCACCGGTATTGTACCGTTTAACCCTCATATAACTCCAGACTATGCTTTTCTAGTAGACGTTCAGTTTCAGACGGATAATCTTCAACCAGGCTCGCCTCATCAGGCACCTACCAAAACTGTTGCAAATATTCCCGAACCAGGCCCTTCTCATCAAGCACCTACCCGAAATATTTCTTCTGAACCTGGTCCATAAAAAATCTATTCATCTGACTGACTATAATCGGATACACCCGATAATTCCAGTGACTTGCTAGTTTTAATCAACACAAATGGTGAGATTATACCAGGAAATATTTGGGATAACATTGCTCCATTACCCAACCTCCCTCGCGTTGAAGCGGCTCGCAAAAGATCAAGAAATATAGCTTCAGGTCTAAATAGTGGGAGCAATATAAATAATCTGAAGAAAAAAGTTCAGCAGAAACAAGAACGAACAAATCAAATGACGAAAATGAGCCAGAGCTGAATGATGACTATGTTGATGAAGTTGAAAAAGTGTATAATCACTACTGTATTGTCAGCGTTACATAAACGAAGACTGTACTGTTATGGTCTGAATTTAGAATGAAGTTCTTACTTACATTATTTCCTAAAAACATTCAATAATCTAAGAATAATTAAACAAATTTTAAATTGGTATTTTAATGAATCCCAGTGGATAATAAAAATAACATTGCACATTTATTTCCTGTAGGTAATTATAGTTCGTCTTAACTTTTTCTTTTCTTAATATGCATTCTTTTATTGACTGTTGTGGACTATTTAACATTTTGGGACACTCGGTATAGTTAATAAATCTAAAAATGCTTCGGTGATCGGTAAAACTCGTATCCCTTCTACACGGCTGGTATTAATCTCCGACTCGCCGAAATTACTTCGCTACAAGAACGGTTTTGCTTTCCACAACATGTATAATTATTTATTAAAGCGACAATAAGGAAGGAGAACGTAGGAAATTTGGACGTACTTCTTTTGTTTCTCCATTGTGCTCGAGAAATACATGTTTACCAACTGGAATAATTTGAAGCCTAGATTTTAATAGTTTTTATTAATGGACTTTTGGATATTTCGAATTTTAAAAACTTTTGATATGGTTTGTATCATTGGTTTTGAAGCCATCTTTTCTTTGGAAACGACGAGAAGGAGGGTGTGTATTGTATGGTTTGAGGAACGAAAAGGGTTCGGTGCTTTGTGCGAGTTATTTTCTTGGTTTCATTCTCATTTACCCTAATTGGGGGATAGAATTTGCACAAATTGTTTGAAAATCCGACTATTTTGAGAAGCAATTCGTTTGGAAGTCGATTTTCCGCCGTTAAGGGATATTATTTTGCACTGGAACCACGATTCACTAAGATCGAATCAACTTCTTTCAACACCTGCAAGAATTCGCCATTTTGTAAGCCTATTGGTGGAGGCTTTTGATTGATTAATTCCACGTGGCTGGATATTGGAATTTTAAGAACCCTCGTTGATAAATTGAGGTGAGTTATTTTTAGTTTTCACAAATTACAACTTTGTAGATGGTGAGATTGATTATTTTCTCTCCTTGTTGTAGGGTTTTTATTTTTGGTTTCCTACTTCTACGTTATATATTCCGCCTATTTTGGGATTTACTTTGATTATCGGGATTGGATTTTGTACTCGATTTCACACCTGGTTCGACCTGCTATATACTAGCAAAAATTATTCCCGGCTGAGACGATCCCTGAAGATTTACCAGATATCTACTCCCGATTGTGACCTTGTGGACGTTTGGTTGGAACCCAAAACGTTCCACCCAGCTAAGTAAAACAAAGAATTTCTTTTTGCTGAATCACCTCTCAATAAAGACTTATATTATCGTTTTATGATTCTCATTATCACTCGTGATTATTAAGTGATTTTATATTAGTTATATCTACTAATATTAATTTATATATTAGTACAATTGAACATTTGCGGCTTGATTTGGGCTGGAATCCCACATCAAAGCATTGATAAGAGGGGTATTTACAATGTTTTAGATAATTATTCGGCTTGTGATACTTATTGATACAGGGTACATACATGTAAAGCTCGTATGATCATACCACGCTATAACCCCTACTAAATCGATTACTCTTTTGTTTTATACCTACAATATTTTTGTATTGGTAATTGATATTTGATTTATTTTCTTTTATGTTTACTTGTAACAGGAGCTTCGTATTGCCGATTTCCTTATTCGCAATAAAGGATTGGCCTGTACTAGTAGGACTATTTATTTATTTACTTATACGTTAGTTGTGTACATATATTTTCCGCGTTTTGGCTACTTCGATAACGTTTTTTTTACGATCGCCTTCAGCATTATAGTTTCTAAAATTCGGTGGCGCCTATAATATATGACCAAGGGAACAATAATACAAAGAACCCCATATTATTCCCTGAGGTAAAGTTCTTAATTATTTTTCTCCAGATATAGTTTAATCACTGTAATTATTTTATTTAGCACTGGTAATCATCGGAGATAACGCCTTATATAAGCAGCGATTATTTATTTATTTTTGTACTCCAGTATTTCTCAAAAGAATCAAGTTTAATATTTTTTTTGGGACTATGAATAACGAGTAGACCTACGGTATTATTCGGATAGTTTTTTTTTGTATACTGTGAAAATTATATTTTAGTAATAACTTGTTGTAGTCTTTGATAATTTTGTCACCTTATATTTTCTCTCAAGAACACTAGTAACAATCGACTTTTTGGGTAAAGATTAATTACATAATGGTTAATATATCCACTGGTAACCTTAGCTAACCTTAATAATTCTTTAGTTAAGATTAGGGCAACCCTAATGACAGCTCGAGACCATAATAGTACGAAATACGGAGAGAATTGTGATATGTGTGGAAAAGTCTTCATTAAAAACAAAAATATATAATGTATATTTTTTAGTTCACTATCCCACCCATATATTACTCACCAACTAACCCACAGTATAAAATATTTCTGTTGTGTAGGATAATTTTTCAGAAACTAATTATTGTTTCGTTCCTAAGACTCGGTTTTAGTAGATTGCCAGACGATCGTTGTATATTTAGATTTCTTAACAAATGTGAATACGAAAAAAATTGGGCTATTGAGAATTTTGTCCACCATCTTCCTCCAAGTGACCCTATTTAACACAATTCGGAACGGCTGCGAGAGTGAACGAATAGTCTCAGAAATAAAAATCAGTCAATCTGACTATCGCCCTTCGAGGAGATGCTTCAGATATACTTTAGACTGTACGTGTGAAAGAGATAGACGACTTTAAACAACTTAGAAGAAAATAAAACATGCGATATGGCCACAAATACTTCGAATATTTGTACCAATCACAGTTAAAGAATCGCAAACAGGGCCAAAAAACTTCATGAACACCAAGTGGATACTGCCGGGTTGGTACGATTTTTACACCCATAAATCCCTGAAAATATTATTGGCTAACCAAACATTTTTTAATGGACTACATGAGCTAGAAATGCAGAAAACACTCCGTTTAACACTAGTCGATTTTGTTGTCCGTTACTCTTAAATACGAGGTATCTAAACACCTTCCAGACCAACCGACCAAGAAATCCAACAAATCCAACAATTACTCAACGAAAACAAACAATTTAGACTTGAAACCCAAAAATTCCTCGACGACACTCAGAGATCCCTGGACGCACAATTCCTTCTTCTCTCACTGGTTACTTCCAGCCCCACCTCATACGCTTCCAACAAAACCCACCACTCCTCAACACCTTCCCCTCAGAACCCACCAAACACAACACCACGCTACCTACAAAACACAGACTACACAACACCACGCTACCAACAAAACACAGACTATAACCCACAAACCCCATACACATAATCACAACACAGACAAACCCCATACACATCCTCAAGAAGGTCTTACGCTTCCTCCGTAAGATCACAATCCCCTACACCTACACTCACACGACAACCAACTGCCTCCGACGAGGATGGCTTCACCTTCGTCGGTAAAAACAAAACCCGACCAACAACACCCACACCTACCAACATTTCTGCACCAACTTACACCATCAACGACACACCAATTCAAACCCTGAACCTCCGAAACCTCCCAACCCAATACGCCACTCAAAAATCCATTTTCACTCTACTCAACACCTTCGACCTCCTCACGGCCACGTCCTCTTTCTTAAGGTAAACTTCAACCGCACCGCCCTTCTCAAAACTTCCTCCCCAAAGTCAGTCTCAACTATTCTGAGACAAATCCATAACTCCACTGGTGACAAAAACATCATCATCAACGTTCTTAACTCAACGGAACGTCCACCACGTCCAGCCAACAAAACCCTCATACCCACCTACTCCTTTGTCTGCAGGAACGTAGACACCACTGTCAGCCCCGAAGAATTTGAAGAAACAAATCCCCTTCCTCAAAACTTGGCGAATCGTGGCCAAAGCCACCAACAAACCCACTTCGATGTTTCGCATCGCTACCGCCTCCGAAGCCCACTACCACCAGGTCCTAACTTCCGCCTCTCATTTCACGGCCTTCCACATCGATGCGAGCCATCGAACACAAATCCACTCCCCCCAGTGCCCAAGTATTGCAGTCGATGCACCCAAACCGGACACTCCTCCGAATCTTGTCGGTCTAAACCGATATGCCTCTCTTGCGGCCAAACAGGCCACCGAACCGAAAATTGCCCCAAGTCCGGCACTCCTAAATGTACCAATTGCGGTGGTCCACACCCCGCTTTCCATCCTCGCTGCCGATATAGGTTATTGACACCCAAAACCCCCAAGAGACCGCACCAGTCACCCTCGAAAAGCCACCAACGCCCTATGATCTTTCTACCGACACCAAAATCATCATTGAAATTCTCACCGTCACCCTCATGAACGCCATCTCCAACTCAAGAGATGTCCTAGCCGAAACACTTCGTTATTTAATTCCATCCATTTATCGACACAACTGCTCTATAACTAATATAGGCAGGCGTATTCACTTTGCTTTCACTCCCATCAGGAGCGAAAGCGTTTCAAATTGATCCGCGAGCCTCACCCACCCCGTGGGTGCTACAGGTTTTTCACGTTTTTTTCTGTAGCATAGTGAATTTATTCGCTAGCCAAATGGGCCGACGTTCGACGAAGTTTTTGGATTTAAGATTGTTGTTACCCAACTATTGACCAGTCATTTTAAACTCCCCAATCCTCACCTCAAATTCGAGAAAAGCCAGTCGCCACAACCCGACATCATCCACACATCTTTCAATGTCTCCTAGTCACTTTTCCAACAAATTTCGATAAACCCAAAATTCCAAAATCTATTCCCAACGCTTCTATTAACTTTCATGACACAGGAGACACAAAACCCCCAAAAAATACATTTTCACTCTCCAACAATACCATCACCCACCCTGCTTCTATTAACTATCCGCAACGCAACGTGGTTCGTCTTATTCATTCTCGACCTTTTCTAGACACTTTTAAATTCCCCATTCCCTCATCATAAAAACCACAAAAATCACCCAATTTCGGCGCTAATTGTTTTCGCCTCTCCCTCCGGTTGATTTCTAGCAAAGACACACAAACCACCCACAAAACCAAACACAACTTCAATTTTCTATACACCTTCTTTCTCAACTTCCTAGACACTTTTCGAAAACTGAATTTTCAGCCCTACTTCAAACAAGCCAAGTCAATACGCGCACACAAACCACCCCAAAAAACAAACCCCCAACCAGCCCCGAAGAGGAACCGAATCCTATAACAGGGCCACACGTCAAACAAAACAAGTCCAAATAAACACTACAAGCCCCAACTTCAAAAAACCCACGAACATCTCTCTCTCTTTCTCTCGCAGGCTTGTAGTGGTTACAGTAATGTTAGGATTGTAAAAGAGAAAGAAGAGGGAGATAAGTTCGATCAACTGAATGCATTCACGGGGAAGATGGAAACGAAAATTATCAGGCGTTGGAATTGCGGTGAACTAAGACATATACGTAGTTCGTGCAAACTCCCTACGGTTATAGCCAATAAAGACACTCACCAGGAAAATGAAGTGGGTAAAAAAGCTAGGGAAAATTTTGAAATTGAAGAACGTACTGGAAAAAGTGACACTCATCAGTACTGATAATCCCATAGAGAAAAATGTGAACATGGAGAATGCGAAGAGCAACTGTAGCCAATGATTAGTGGCTCCTACGAAAACTAAGGAAGAATAAGAGAACGATCCTGTATTAAAAGAAGATACGGCAATGGAGAGAAGAACATCGTCGACCTAATTGGCAATTTAATAAAGCAAATACTCGAAAGTGATGATTGATATGAACTCAGGAGTCAGTTGGACATTCCAAGGACTAGGGAGCTGAAGTAATTCGTCAGTTAAGCGACAGTCCATAAGGAGTACATTTCGGAAATAAATGCCAAAATAAAAGTTATTAATACAGATCAATTTTTAAATTTTTATATAAATATGGTTGTGTTAAGTGAAAAAAAAATTAAATTAACTTTATAGAAAATAAATAAACTTTACAGTACTGAGTAAGATGCTGAATGTCACTATCTGCGATGTATATTTGGAATAGAGTACCAACACATATTTAACTGAAGTGTTCTGTTTTACCACAATTCACAATGCGATGGATAATATGATGTTTCCTTGTGGACAAACATTATAGGGAACATTTTTGACTTCCTGGTCTCTTAAGCTAGCATCATTAACACTGATATATTAGTTGTGTTCGTTTGTAACAATCCCGCGAACGTTTTCAAATGGCAAACGACGTAGATGACAGGAAACACAAAGATAACAGATAATTATTCAATCAACAACAAAGTTTTTCACTCATACACGTAATTTTGAAATCTTTAACGTCAATATATATACATGTATATTTCTATTTGGTAATTTCTTGGGATTCGGTCCTTATTATAGACTTTCATCAAATTACATAATATGATTCATCTAATATACTTTATTTAACGTTTCGGCTGAGTGACAATTCAAAATTCGAAATTTTTTGAAAAGAATTAAGAAACTTTTCAAATTAGATTGGGAGGTTATTTAGTTTGAAGGTTGTTTTAATGTTAATTTAGTCGTTAAAATTACGATAACATTATTTGTTTCTAGAAAGAAAGTTAAATTTGGTATTTGCCTATTTGAGAATTTATACATAATTGTTAAAACGTATTTTGATTCGAAATTATATAGATCATATAGGAATATGAATTTTATTAGAACATTGAAACTTAGTGAATCATTGGTGACAGACAAGTCATTCATTGATAATAAGTGTCAGAAATCAATTGAGTTATATTTCCAATCTTAAATACACATTCACAGGAGAGAATATTGAACCAAATTAATCTTATAAATATTTAATTTAGAAAATAACTTAAAATTTATTACAAACTGTTATATTAAAGCGTACTGAACCCACCTGAGAATAGAGTCAAGTAATTCAATATAAAATAAACTCATTTCTCAATATTGTAAACAATTTTCGTTATTCTACTAGGTGGAAAGTTTTTACAACAACTGTCAACTTTGAAATATATACCAAACGGTGCTTAAGCTGTGTGTACAATACGCTGCAATCAGGGATTGTACAATTTTGTGTTTTAATCGTGGACTAATAAAAAATATATTGGTAATATTCAATAAATTAAAGGTATAGTAAATTGTACCTACCATATATATATAACCAATGAAGAGATGAGAGAATATCGCGTGGAGTGTAAAACAAAAACAGAATTAAATGGGTAAATCACGCAAAATAGGATACAGAGAATGAGTGGTAACCGTGGAGATGCATGTTTCTAGCTCATTAGCCGTCATCGGCACGGTATACCCACTAATCTATTCGTTGCTTATTATATATATATCTATATATATATATATATATATATATATATATATATATATATATAACAACAAAGAGATTCATGGGTAATTCACGCAAAGTAAAGGGCTACTGAAATAGAGTGGTAACCGTGGACATGCATGTTTCTGGCTCATTTTGCCTCATCAGCACGGCATAACCAAATAATGATGTGAAATTTGGGAGCAAAGATGTTAATCGAAACATGGGAAAACACAAAATAACGGATTTCAGCAGGGAAACCAAACGCTCATTTGTGTCTTCAATTGGAAGATCCCGAGTTTTCAGGACATCAACCAACATCGACACGGAGGCGCATATAGCCCCCCCGCCATGAACCTTCCGACCCATAGTAAATAACAAAGAAGATGTAGGAATATCGCGTGATATGTTAACAACAACAACAAAGAGATTCATGGGTAATTCACGCAAAGTAAAGGGCTACTGAAATAGAGTGGTAACCGTGGACATCTATGTTCCTGGCTCATTTTGCCTCATCAGCACGGCATAACCAAATAATGATGTGAAATTTGGGAGCAAAGATGTTAATCGAAACATGGGAAAACACAAAATAACGGATTTCAGCAGGGAAACCAAACGCTCATTTGTGTCTTCAATTGGAAGATCCCGAGTTTTCGGGACATCAACCAACATCGACACGGAGGCGCATATAGCCCCCCCGCCATGAACCTTCCGACCCATAGTAAATAACAAAGAAGATGTAGGAATATCGCGTGATATGTTAACAACAACAACAAAGAGATTCATGGGTAATTCACGCAAAGTAAAGGGCTACTGAAATAGAGTGGTAACCGTGGACATGCATGTTTCTGGCTCATTTTGCCTCATCAGCACGGTGTCGATGTTGGTTGATGTCCTGAAAACTCGGGATCTTCCAATTGAAGACACAAATGAGCGTTTGGTTTCCCTGCTGAAATCCGTTATTTTGTGTTTTCCCATGTTTCGATTAACATCTTTGCTCCCAAATTTCACATCATTATTTGGTTATGCCGTGCTGATGAGGCAAAGTGAGCCAGAAACATGCATGTCCACGGTTACCACTCTATTTCAGTAGCCCTTTACTTTGCGTGAATTACCCATGAATCTCTTTGTTGTTGTTGTTAACATATCACGCGATATTCCTACATCTTCTTTGTTATTTACTATGGGTCGGAAGGTTCATGGCGGGGGGGCTATATGCGCCTCCGTGTCGATGTTGGTTGATGTCCTGAAAACTCGGGATCTTCCAATTGAAGACACAAATGAGCGTTTGGTTTCCCTGCTGAAATCCGTTATTTTGTGTTTTCCCATGTTTCGATTAACATCTTCGCTCCCAAATTTCACATCATTATTTGGTTATGCCGTGCTGATGAGGCAAAATGAGCCAGAAACATGCATGTCCACGGTTACCACTCTATTTCAGTAGCCCTTTACTTTGCGTGAATTACCCATGAATCTCTTTGTTGTAGTTGTTAACATATCACGCGATATTCCTACATCTTCTTCATATATATATATATATATATATATATATATATATATATATATATATATATATTTATACGGTTTGGCTTTCCATCAATGTATTATAATTGTAAATTTTATTTTGGCCACAATATAAACAACAAAATATTTGGTGCTAAAATATTACAACAGCTTCTGTAGACCATTTGAAAGCTAGTGAAGGTCTTATGATATTTTCGAAAATATTGAACACTATTCAGTGATTTCACTGACGAATTTATGATCATTTTGCACCTGATTATGTAATTTCTGAGATATTCATGGGGTATTCATTTGCTTCCATGGCTGTTATATTAGCCTTACGACTTCCTCTATACCTGACTGGGAAATTACCCAAAAAGACGTACGATTTACCAATTTCTATCGTTATTCACAGTTGGATTGGGATTAATTGGTTGGATAAGTCACTTATTTTGCTCAGATTCCTCTCTCTTGACGTACTTGAAGCACTGAAGTTGATATTTATTCTTCCACATAAACTCGTCATACCTCTATTATTACGACTTGCATTTTGAAAATATGGGCTTTCCAGGAAACTTTTGACTTTTTCATAATCAGTTCTCATAGAGTACTCATATAGAATATTTCCTCTCTGTAGGTCGTATAAAATGTTTTCCCCCAGTAGTTCGTATATAATACTCTATCTCTGTATTCCATAACCACTGTTTTAGGGCAGACAAATGTATGTAACGCGATAAGTCATATTATTACATCGCAAAGCTGAAAAAACGTCAAAAAATCCTTCCCACATTATCTCTGATCTCTCTCTGACTTTCTCTCACTACTCTTATCCTATGTGTATCAAGAATGTATATCACAACCCAACTTTGTTAACCAGTTGTAGATTTAATGAAATGACTAGGTGACTTATTGAGTAATCAATATTATAGTCGATCGAAATGTTTTTAAAAATATTTCTTGATAATATAATCAACTATATATTTTCCTTTCAACTACTCAAATGAGAAAGATAATAGTATTTTCCAATATGTTCTACGTAGGAGCATAGCTTTGTTGAAGCATTTACCGTTTTCATTACAAATTGGAAAATTCATCAAACATGAATTGACACTAAATAATCAACTATTTTTAAATTATTGAGTCGCCTTTCAATAACCTTTTCGCGATGAGTGAACTCTACTAAAGATTCACCCCTTTCCCGGTGAATGTTTAATTCTACTCGAAGTTATTTGGGCTATTTGGCAAAGTATCATCAAACGCTTTCTGCATCTAAACAAAACGCTATTGTGTCAATACATCGTTCACACCGAGCAACGTAATTAAACGTCAGTAGTATCCGTTATACCCCACTATTTATACAAGACTCAAGCCATCTTAATGCCCTTCCCATGTTCCATTTTCTACTACTAACATTTCAACGTTGAGTGAATGCAGCTGAAATATCGTTGATTCAGCTTAAGCCCTCAGTGTGGCTCTTCGTATATTTTAAATCTCTTGTAGTATCTTGTATAACTCTTAAACGAGGAAATCCTCAGATATTTCTTCAGCTCAAGTAGTTAACAATACTTATAATTCATATAAGAGCGTAAACTTTTCATTTAACAGTTCAAGTTACATAGAAGACAATTATGGATCTACAAATATAGCATTTCACATAATATGATAGGAATACTATGAGAAAAACGTTCTGTCAACAGTTTGGATTTTATCTCTAGACCTTTTCTTATATCTATATTTCTCAGCCTTCTCTTGGTGACTCCTAAAGCGCTTCTAAGACATTTTATTTCTGTTGCTTGTATTTCACTCTTTTGTTGTTCTGTTAAGACCCGAAATCTACATCCAAATATTAGTATTGGTCGATATATCGTTTTGAAAATCTTTATTTTGGCCTGCTTTGAATTTTCTTCTTTTATTCGTTTTCTGAATTCTATTGTTGATATCAGCGTCTTGTATACCTCTTTCATCTACTGTTACCCCTAGATATTAGAAATTATTCACTTGTTCTATTTGTTCTCCATTAATGTACCTATTCATTTTTTCTCTGCGCACTGTTATCATCATTACCTTTGTTTTATTTCTGTTTATTATCATTCCATTTTCCTTAATTACAGTGTTCCATACATTTGTGTTTATTTGCAAGTCTTTTTTACTTCCAGCCAGTAATACAACGTCATCAACGGATGCTCCTTTAATTATATTCACTTTTTCTAATTGTAAGTGTGCTATACAATAATTTTTTGTTAGCGGTTTACATTTTTTTACTATTTCATCCATGAATATTATAAAAAGTAACGGACTAAAGCTGCCCCCTTGTCTTAGCCATATGCTTGTAGTGAATGTTTGTAATATAATGTTATTTTTCATGATTGCGTTTTCATTGTTCTTATACATTTTCTCTGATAATCTTACAATTTTACTACTTATTCCTCTGTCCGAAAGTATTTTCCACACTTTATGCCTTGGAGCTAGATTAAATGCTTTCTATAGGACCAATAATGCCATAATATAACCATTATCATCCTTTTTTCTTTAATTGCTTTTTCAGTTATCTGTTTTATTCGGAATACATGGTTCTGTGTAATTCTGACACTCCTCAACCCGCTATGTGTTTCTTCCAGTGTACTCTTGATCTTCATGCTGCTCCTTTTTTCAATTATCTTTTCCAGTATTTGCATGTCTGTAGTTAGTAATGTAGTACCTCGGTAGTTGTCTCCTTTTTTGAATATGAGTCCTATTATAGCTCTCTACCAATCCTTTGGCAAGGTCTCTTCATCCCATACTCTGTTGTAAATATGTAACAATATATTTCTCTCGGTTTTTTTATAATCTATGCAGTAATTTTATCGTACCCTGGTGCTTTTCCATTTTTTAGTGCCTTGATAACTTTTTCAAGTTTTTCTTTATCTATTGTTTTGTTATGGACGGTTTCATTCTGTCATTGTCCTCTATGTGTTCCTCCAGTTCGTGCGGACAGTTGAGAAGATTATGGTAATACTGTGTCCATCTCTCCATAAATTCCCTTTCTTCTCTTTATATTTCCCAATTTTTGCTTTTTATAAATTTCAAATCATGCTCTTTTTCTGTGGGGCTATTATTAATTCTTTTGTTCTCTTACTTTCTGTTCTGCAGCTTTCTCTTGTTCTGCTCGCTAGGTAATTTTTCCGTGCTTTTTTCTTCGCTTTTATTTGGTTTTTAATTACCTCTGCCCACCAGGGTGATGGTCTGCCATTATCTCTCTTATTTATGCCACATACGTCTTCTGCAGTTTCTCGAAAGATATCTTTAAAGTAATTTCATTTGTCTTCTATGCTTCCATTGTTGCTTCCTTCATTTTGCATTTCCAATCTTTTATTTATCTCTTTTCCGTTTTTTTTCGCAGTTTTTTCATCTCTCAATCTATATTATTTGGTTGTGCTAGTTTTTATTGTTAATGAGTAAACTTCTGTTTGGTCCGGTTTAGTGTATTTTCCGGTACTCTGTATTTACGTATATCTTTGTGTGCAACGAGTCTGTTGGTTATGATCAAGTTGTTTAGGAGACAGAAGTCTAACATTATTCTTCAATTGTTTTTTCTAGCTATTGTTTTCCAATTATTGTTCCATATTTGTCATCCCTTATAATCTTACTTTGACTTCCAGCAAGTTCATCCCAACATATTTCTTTGTTCATTGTTTTGTCGTCTTCATTTGGACCATATACTTATAATAGCATTTAATTGGTGAGTGTTAAGATTCGTTGAAACATGCAGTCCAGATTTGTATTTGTTTCTTTAAATTTTTGGGTATTAAACATCCTACTTCAGTTGCTGTTCTCTGGTCTTGTCTTACCCCACTTATTTTTTATCAGTTTCATGAAATCTGGTCCTTTTTTTGTTTCCGTTGTTCACAGCATGTCAAACCCCAAATTTTCGAACTCTTCTCCTAATTAATTTATTCCCAATAATACTTTTAACATTCCAAATGGCTATTTTACATATATTAGTTTCTATCATATCATACTGGTTTTTCTCATTTTCCCTTTGCTTCACTGTTTCTCTCTCTGTCGGACAATATCTCGTTTTCCTCATTCATTACCGTTTTCAGTTCTTGCCATTTTTTCTTTGTTCCCGTAATTTCCAATATATCCAGATTCACCTTTTCGGGTTCTTCTATTAACTCTTGCTCTTTTCCGTTTATGCTTCTTATGTTCCCTGTACCTACTTTAAGTATATTTATTCCTTTAGGTTTTAGTTCGTATTGGCATACCTTCTGATCATTTCCCTGTTCTTTTTCTTAGTATGTCATTAGTTTCTCTGTTCTATTTCTATTAGTTTGTTCTTTTAGTTTTGTCTCGATTTTTCCTCTTTTTGTGTTTATTCTTTTTTCCATTACATTGTCCGATTTCGTTGCCAGTTCTTTTTGTTTTCTCTGTACCTTATTTGTTGTTTTTAGTTTTTTTCTTCCGTTCTAGTTAACTTTTGAAATTTCTTCTTCATTGTGTCCACCGTCTGGTTATATTTCTCCCACTGTGCCATTTTGACTGTTAGTCTCTTTTATCCAATAGGTTTCATGATACATTAATAATTTGTTAAATTTATTGTATGCTCTGTATCCTTTGTTTCTAGCTTCTCTGAGTTCCGGCATCAGTGCTTTTCATTCATCTCGTATGTTATTTGGGAAATTTTCATCTATCCAATTCCTCTACTGTTTTTCCTTTTGTCACTTTTATTAATGTTGGTCTGGTTCTAACATTTGTGGATTTCCCTATTCTGTTAGCCTCTTGTATGTCTGTAGCATTATCTAATTCAACTGCAATCGTTTCCATCACTATTTCTTTCTTTCTATTTAATTCCTTTGCATTATCCTGCTCTTCATCATTCATGCCTTTTATTATGATATTCTTTGATCTGATAGTCATCTCTAACTGCACTGTTATATCTTCCTAAACTTCTACCTATTCCTTGAGATTCTTATTTTCCTGTTGTAGATCTCGTATAGCCATTGCGATGGTCTCGAATTGGTTTCCCATCTGTTTTATGTTCCCTTGCAATGTTTCGAAGATCTGTTCGATCATATCCATCTCAGTAATTTTTTATTACAGACGGCGGATGAAAAATAAGCCCACGAATTCCGTGTCTCTTTTGTGAATTATGCCAAAAATCTACTTCGTTCAACCTTTAGCCCACTCCGAGCAGACTTAATTCGCTTTCTCCACCCAATTTATTTTGCCGCTCTTGATTCGACCCCCTTCGCTGTTATATTTTGAACAAAACAATTTGTGCGTTGTTCTTATTTCTACGACCTCGTTTATCTATTTCGCAAATATTAATGGATATTGGTATGAGTGAATGAATAATTATTTATATCTTGAAAACTGTGTTCTTAGAATAATATAACTTGTGTTCTGTGGTTTTTTTATCACTTCCCGTACTTCACCAAATTATATTCTGATTTGACTAGAATTGCCGAAATTAAAATGATTTGTTCACACTCTACCAGGACGGCTCTCTCAGTTGATTATAAGACGGTAGCTACATCCAATGATTGTATCAAAATGTTATATATTGGAAAAGGAAAAACAAGTCGCCAATTATTCGGCCTTATATCACCGTATCGGACAAAAAATACTAGCTAAAATTTCTAAACATTAGAAGGGGTGGTAGCCCTAAGCAAATACTTAATATTTTCTAAATAATTTGATAATAATAAGAAATTGTGACAAATCGCCTCCACTATAAATGAGGATAGAAAAATATTCGAAGAAACTTTGATTCTAAACCTAAGATTAATGAGGAGCTGATCAGGAAACCCCCTGACAGAACCTCAGAGATACATCATTGGATGGTATCCAATATTCAACAAAACATTTTAGCTATTACTCGGAAGTGTGATTTAAGAAATCTCGAGCAAACAGAAAATTTTTATTTGGAATAACTGAAAACTTGTTTTTTACTCTACGCCTCAATCTCTCATTCCAGTTTCTCGCAAGAACAGCAAAGTATTTCACATTTTCACACTATACAATGTATGTATAATTATTGATGCAAGTTAGGCAACCTCCTAAACGATGTACCAACGCCAACAAATATTCCATCGATCTAAAATATTTTAAAATCATTCTCATTGATTCAGTCCAGTCTCGCCGTAATTTTCCTTTATTTCTTTTAGCAACTCAATACAGGTGTCTTGAGGGAGTGATTTCAATTTTAAGGAGAGAGAATGATAGTAGTAGCCATATCAAAGGAAATTGAACCGTCGCGACCCTTACTTTGTGGAATCTACTCATATTAGTGTTTTAAATGGAACTTACTGTATCTAGTTAACTCCACAATATATTGAAAAAATGTTAAATTTTTTAAAAAATTGACAATTGTTTCGATATTACCTAAATATCATCGTCAGAATGACAGAAGTTACATTTCATTTGATGCCTACGTGATGTTTAATTATTTTTGGCTAGTCCAAGAAGTGATTGACCTAATATACGTTAATAGAAAAAAGACGATATGATATTATAAATATTGAAGCTTAGATATTATTAGCCCTATGGGAATATCCTGGATATCATTTTTTCCAATTAAGATCAGTGTAACTGTGCAATGATATACGAGTAGAAAACCAGGAAAACTATAGATGCTGATCTTTACTGTTAGTATACAGAGTCTATATGTCCTTCAGACTAACTTTTATTTTATGGATAGTTGTGATCATTGCTCCACGGGGTATGACAGATGTAAAAATTAAATTAATCAGGGAATTGTCAAAAAGATTAAGTACCGAAAAGTTAATAAAAATGGCTTTGAATTTGAAATGGTTATTTGTAAACACAACAGATTGGCGACGAGGATTCGAGAGAACCACATATTCGTTATAGATTAACCATGCCAAATAAAATAAATCGAAGAAGTATGAACTTACAAAATACTCAAACTTCAGGCTCAAGTTCAAGTAATATAACTACAGTAATTCAAAATAAACGGTTTTACGGATTAAAACTAACTTTTCCGCATCTGTGGCTCTGAACAATGTTCTATCATAAAATTGTTACTTGTATACACTTTGGGGGATGTATCGTGCTAACAAACCGAAATTTCTCAAAAAATAACCAAAAATTCTGTTCATCTGGATTTAGAGAACCCGCTGTACTCGCTCTAGTCAACTAAAAATCAATAAAGTACATCTGTGAGACACCTTGAACCATATTCAATCCTAAAATTGATCAATCGTATACTCTCTGGAGGCTGTATCGTGCTAACAAACTGAAAATTCTCCAAAAATGACGAAAATTTGCTACTTCAAGTACCATAGCACCCGTTGTACTGGCTTTACTGAGTTGAATATCAATAGGGTTCATCTTTGAGACGCTCTGAATAATATCCAATCATAAAATTAGTCACTTGTATATACTCCGGAGGCTGTATTGTGCTAACAAACTTAAACTTCTTCAAAAATGACAAAAATATCGTACTTAAAGTAGTGTATCACTAGTTGTATTGGCTCCGGTGAGCTGAAAATCAATAGGGTTCATCAGTGAGAAGCTCTGAAAAATATTCAATCACAAAATTGGTGACTTGTTGAACCGCGCAGGCTGTATCGTGCTAACAAACTGAAATTTCTCAAAAAATTACAAAATGTCGTACTTCAAGTACCATAACAACCGTTGTACTGACTCTGGTGAACTGAAAATCAATAGGGATCATCTGTGACATGGCCTTAACAATATTCAATCATAAAATTGCTGACTTATCGCACTCCGGAGACTGTATCGTGCTAACAAGACATGTAAGGAAAAGTGGCCGACGACAACGACGACGACGACGACGACGACGACGACGACGACGACGACGACGACGACGACGACGACGACGACGACGACGACGACGACGACGACGACGACGACGACGACGACGACGACGACGACAACGACGACATACACACAGGATTTTTTTTTCTACAAACCGTTTTTTCGTGTTGTTGTTGATAGAAAACGTAAAACAAACTCAAAAAAAATTTTCAAAATTTCAACTTTTTTTGGGGTAAACCAATACTTTTCTCGCTAATAGAAAGGTTGGGCGGAAAAGTAATACATTTACAGTTGAACCTTACGATTCTACAAAATCACAATGGACTCGATGGGTGCAACGATTCAACGGCGCTTGCGAAATTTATGGAATTGTTGAAACTAGTAAGGTCTCTTATTTTTTACATTTCATGGGCTCAGAAACATACGACATACTTTGTGACAAATTACCACCACAAGATCCAAAATCAAAGGATTTTCCGACTACATCAACGGAAACAACAAGAGGGTGAATCTATACAACAGTACATCACAGCTTTACAGAAAATGTCAATTTTTTGCAATTTTGGCGATTATTTGAAGCAAGCATTACGCAATCAATTTGTGTGGGGTCTACGTAATGATAGAATTCAAAGTCGTTTATTAGAAAAGAAAGATTTGACATTGGATAAGGCTGTAGAAATAGCTGTAGGTATGGAACTCTCCGCAAAAGCAGCTGCTGAGTTACATACTAATAAAAATTTAAATCAAATAAGCTTTAAAGCTGAAACAAACTTACCTGCAGGTATTTCAAATAAAAGTTCAAATTTTTCAAAATTTTGTTTTCGATGCGGTGATCAAAAGCATTTAGCTACAGGTTGTCCTAATAAAGATAATTTAATTTGTACTTTTTGTAACAGAAAAGGTCACCTTCAGAACGTGTGTAGGAAGAAATCTTCAAATACTTATCAAATTGATTTTCACGATAATCAAAAACCAGCTGAAGAGATAATAGCAATTGAATCTGATCAAAATATTTATAGAGAAAATTTTTATGAAACCTTGGTTGTTAATGACAAAGAAATCACTTTTGAAGTAGACAGTGGTGCTGCAGTATCAGTTATAAGTAAGCGTAAATTTGATTTACTTTTTCCAAATACTACCATTAGTCAAATGGATCTGAAACTAATTTCCTACTGTAAAACGTCCCTTGAAGTTTTAGGGTATTTATCTTGCAAGGTTCCATTTAAAGATGAAAATTTTGATTTAAACTTGTATGTTGTTACAGTTGACAGAGATCCACTGTTGGGTAGAGAATGGATTCGTCAAATGCATTTGAATTTGTTTTCTACTTCTCTTGATCATATTGTTAATTCATCTACGGAAGTATTGGTCAAGGGACTAGAGGAAAACTATTCAAGTGTGTTTACAGCTGGGATAGGCAAATTTAAGGGTATGCAGGCTTCAATTTCAGTAAAAGAAAATACAAAACCTATTTTCTGTAAAGCGAGATCAGTTCCCTTTTCTCTAATTCCTAAAGTAGAAAAGGAAATTGAAAACTTGCTTTCTCAAGGTATACTTACTAAAGTGGATAGATCTGACTGGGCTACTCCTATAGTTCCTGTAGTAAAAAGTAATGGAAATGTTCGAATTTGTGGAGATTTTCGAGTTACACTCAATAATAATATTCAAGTGGATAAACATCCTTTGCCCATAATTGATAAATTATTTAATTCAATGGCAGGTGGAAATAAATTTACTACACTTGATTTGAGTCAGGCTTACGTACACATTGAAATACGACCTGAAGATCGTCATTTATTAACATTAAATACCCATAAAGGTCTTTATACTAGTAATCGCTTGATGTTTGGCATTTCCTCTGCTCCTGCAATTTTTCAGAGAGAGATGGAGAACGTTTTACAGGGTATACCAGGTGTTTCCTTTTATCTAGACGATATTAAAATAACAGGGGAAAATGATACTATACATTTAGAGCGATTAAATGAGGTTTTAAAAAGATTATCAGAACACAACTTACGTATTAATGAAGAAAAGTCTATTTTTTTCTCTGATAGTATTGAGTATTGCGGGTATTTGATAAATTCCAAAGGCATTCATAAAATAAAAAGTAAGGTTGAAAGTATTGTGAATGCTCCGAGACCCACTGACAAAGCTCAATTGAGATCATTTGTAGGATTCATAAATTACTATGGGAAATTTTTACAAAATTTAAGTACCCTTCTTCATCCCCTCAATAAATTATTACATAAAAACGTGAGATTTATATGGAATCAAGAATGTGAGCAAACATTTATTTCAGTAAAGAAACAAATGTTGGCTGATAATTTCTTGGTTCATTTTGATTCCAACTTACCTCTAATTTTGGCTACCGATGCTTCACCATACGGAGTGGGTGCAGTATTATCTCACTTATATCCTGATGGAACTGAGAGGCCGATACAATTCGCATCTCAAACTCTCAGTGACACACAGAAAAGATATTCTCAAATTGATCGTGAAGCATACAGTATCATTTTTGGCGTAAAAAAATTCTATCAATATCTATATGGAAATCGATTCACTCTATATACTGATCATAAACGTTTACTTCAAATTTTTAATCCAACAAAATCCCTACCAGTGTTGAGTGCTACGCGTATGCAACATTATGCAATTTATTTACAAGCTTTTCAATATGATATTCGTTATAAAAACACTAAATATCACTGTAACGCTGACTTTTTATCACGATTACCAATTAAATCTGAATCTCTAACAATTTCCGATGAGCCAGATGTTTTTGAATTGCAACAAATTGATACATTACCTATTTCTTGTTCTCAAATTGCTTATGAAAGTCAAAACGATGGTAACCTTAAACCTTTATTAGACGTTTCACAAACTGGTCGGGATATTCTTCGAAAATATAGATTTAATATTCCACTAACAGAGTTTTCATTACAACAAGGTTGCATAATGCGAGGAATTCGAGTTGTAATACCTCATAAATTACAAAATCAAATTTTACAAGAATTACATGTTTCCCATTTTGGAATAAACAAAATGAAAAACTTAGCACGAAGTTATTGTTGGTGGTCAAATATTGATAAGAGCATTGAAAATATTTGTAAAAACTGTACGGAGTTCAGCAAATCCAAAATAATCCAACAAAAACACCCATACATCCATTGGAAAATACTTCCGAACCATTTGAAATAGTTCACATTGATTATATGGAGTTTGGGGGTAGGAACTATTTCATGTTAATTGATGCATATTCATGTTGGTTAGATATATATATTTATATATATATATATATATATATATATATATATATATATATATATTAGGAGTATTAACATAAGAAAAATGTTAAAATTCTAAAAAATTGACAATTGTTTCGATATTACCTAAATATCATTGTCAGAATGACAAAAGTCACATTTCGTTTGATGCCTATCTGATGTTTAATTATTTTTGGCTAGTCCAAGAAGTGACCTAGCTTGTGATTGACTCAATATATGTTAATAGAAAAACGAAGATATGATATTACAAATATTGAATTTTAGATATTATTAGGCCTATGGGGATATCCCGGATAACATTTTTCCCAATTAAGATCAGTATAACTGTGCAATGATATAGAAAACCAGGAAAACTATATCTGCTGATCTTTACAATTATCACTTACGAAGACAGTTAAAAATTGGAGAAGTCACTAGATTTATATGTTCATTGACGACTTCATATTGTGGGTTACATAAGTGTCTTCTAATTTCCAATTATTCAAGGAAATCCAATTCTTGTTTCTTATTACAAATTTGTAGTACTTCTATAGTTCTGTGTTAGGTGTCAATGAATGATTATTCGATTCACCGAAAACCAACACACTCTGATGGGACTATTCCATATAGTTCCAATGATCCCATGTCACATAAACTAGCGGCATATGATTCAATGATACATAGAGCATTTTCAGTTCTTATGAACAAATGTAATTTGGATAGAGAGATTAACACAATTAAACAAATAACAACGTCCATGGTTACCCATTGCATCTGATAAATGAACAAATTAATAAAAAAGAGGAAAAAGTGGCATTACAACTAATATTTCCTAAACAAACTAAAGAAATGAAAACTTAAAAAACCATTACGTATGCAGGAAATATTTCTAATAATATTTCAAAGATAATATCTTTAGCAACAAATACAACGATTTCTTTCAAAACAGAAAGTAACATAAGTACAAAATTGTTAAATGTAAAAACAATAAATGGTACTCGTGATTGTCCATTACCAACAAAACTGGTGTATCACTTTTTGGTTTGGCACGAAATATGAAATGCTCCATCCAATCCTTAAATAGCTCACTTGTTATCCAACCGGTTGGTGAGGCGACGCCTTTGGTGCCCGGAGGAGCATTATAGGTCATGTGATGTTTAAAGTTTTTTCGAGGGAAAATTAGCATGGGGGGAACACTATTTCCAAGAGCGTTGATAGCCTCCACCATTGTCACTAGTGTTCCTCTTTCAGCAGATGTTACCTGTCCCACCTGTTTCCGCCCTTTCGTGGCTATAATTTTATTAGAACCTTGGACTGTTGTCAGGGCCGTTTCATCTACATTATAGACTTTACTTGTGTTGAAATTATGTTTTTCATATAAAATTTTTAAATCTTAGAGCAACGGGTTTGTTGAAACCCATAGAGCGACCAAGAGACGTAGCCTCGGCGATGCGTTTTGGTACAGTTTTGTTACGTCTCATAAATCCTGTAAACCAATCTTTTCCAGCGTACCTATTCTTCGACCAAGACAAAGGTATTTTCTTTTTGTGTAAAATCGCTAATTCATATGCCATGGTTTTGACATGTTTGGGTGTAAGACCATGGTGAAGATTTGCCATCGTTTGCAGATAGCTAGTTAAAGTTTGCTCCTCATCTCTGTCAACTATCCGATTAACTTCATAATTGGGTGTAAGTCTTAGTGCTCCTTCTAAAAACCGGTCGCTGAAGTCGATTTGTTCGAGATTATGTTTGCATTTATCTCTGTAGGGCCTCAATGTTGTGCGTGGAATTTTATATTTCTCTGACACACTTTTGAGGGACAAACCTATCTCTATTACCTCATAAAGTGCGTTCTTCATGTCAATTTCTGCTGTATTGCCACACGAACGAGCTTTCGCCATTTTAATGTCTGAAGAAAATTAAAAAACTGATTGTAGGAAACAGTGGCCACTCATAGTTTGATAAAACAAGTCGTGACCAGTGTTCCCTCACAAACAGGTGGCCACTGTCGCCGAAATCAAATGTTTCAATATTTATTTAGAAATTTTTTTCTTAAATTATTGTTATAAACTTCAATACTGAAAAACTGTTCTTTGAATATACATGGCTTACTTCACAAAACAAGCTTTTCAGAATTTTAAATCCTTAAATGTCAATTTAAAACTAAAGCTACTTACCAAAGTTATTGCAACGTGTTGTCGTACATGTACCTTCACTTATGAACATTAACGAGGAACTACCGAGAATCAAACTGTATCCGGTAGTGAGACGTACAAGAGGATGTATACCTTCTATGTGATATTACAGTCGAAAATATTGAGAGGCGACCACTGTTTTCGCAAGCCCACTGTTGCCGGTGCTCACCTACTGTAACAATATTTCATATTGCTAATATGAAATATTGTTACAATACGTACAGTTCTTATTATTCCGTTCATAATGATTGTTGAAGAGGAGAAGGCTCAATGCATCCGAATGTCGAATGCCACTGCCCAAACCTATCGATTCAATAAGAACCCTATTCACTTTTACTTAAATCTGAGTTTGTATGGTTTTGATGAGGTTATGTGGGATTTGCCTGTCGGAAAGCAGGTATACAATATCTCCTACTTGTATACGATCTAACGCCATTTCCAAATCAATGAAGCACACGTTTGTTGTATTGAATTGATTTTTTATTATGTCTTATGACAAAAACCGCATCCGTGTGTATGTATCTGAGTCTCGCATTTCAAAATAACTACTTGCACCATGAATATTTTTTGTGGGTATTGGCATATTATTAAATTTTGTTGTACACTGTGTTATTCATAAAATGCGACATAGGGTTTCCTGTACAAAACTGTCAAACCCGAGCTACCTTTTTTACCAAATAGCGTTCGTGAAAAATAGTAACAGATTTGAAAAGGTCGTTAAAAATTAAATTCAAGTGCACTTTTAATTTTCTTAAATTTGGTCTGGTTTAATGAGAAAATGCATAATTATGTTTTTAAAAGTCGTACGCCATTTTTATATCACTTTCGAATACAAACAATCGGGATGGAGGTGGCCGAGTTGGTATTTGGTACGCGAAATTTTAAAGTTGGATATGGAGGATAACGGTTCGATTCCACGCAGTGACGAAGGTTTTTTGTTTTTAGTTCTTTTTTTACAATTTTTATCTAAAAAACAATAATTTTGAAATAAAGCAAAGTTATTTGTTACAAAAATTCATTTATTTAAGGTAAAGTTCAGACAGTTTAGTATCAATTTTGAAAAGCCAAATCTAGTAGGTAGCCTTCCAAATGATGTCATTTTCATTTTCGACAATTTGTAATCTTTGGAGCGAATAAGTATTTTTGAAGCGATTATATTTGGTATTTTAGTGTACTTATTAGTAATTTCTTGTTTCGTTTGTCCATATTTTTGTAAGTTTATTTGTCATTTTAAGTTTGGATTCATTTTCTAATAATTTTGATTTTATTATAATAGTTATAATTTCATTCAAAATTGTTCGTGTTTTCCCATTATTTAATTCATTTTATTGTTTATTTTTTTGATAGTTTTTAATTCTCATCAGTTAGTCATTATTTATTTTTCTTCTCGTTGGAAAATGCTTACTCATGAAAAAACTGTGCAAATTATTCGTATGTATTATGGCGGTCACAGTAGTCGCGATATTAAACAATTTTTATTCAATATGTCCACTGGTCCGACTGATGTACCGCATCACAGGATACATCAAATTATTAAACAATTTAAAACAACGTTGTGCCTAAAACCGGAACACCGAAGAAATCGAGCAACAATAATGAAGATTGACCTGTCCATTTTGTTGGCTCTTGTCGAAAACCCTAGGACCACCATTAGACGCGTGGCACGAGATTTAAATGTTAGTATTTTTAAAGTACACAGTGTTCTAAGAAAAAACGGCTTCAAAGCTTACAAACATCATGATGTGCAGGAACTTTTTGAGCAATACTATTTCAATAGACAATTTTCCTGCGAAATTATGATAGACAAAGCCAACCGAAATAGAAGTTTTTTAAGGTACATACGTTTCACCAACGAGTCTAGTTTTGTTTTAAAGAGAAAAACTAACAAACAAAATCAAAGCTATTGGGATACAGTAAATCCATGTGAAATGAATGTGTCTCATACCCAATACAAGAAAATAGTAAACGTATGGGCCGGCATATTTTGTGATAAAATAATTGGTCCTTTCTTCCTAAGTAATAACTTCAATGGCCAAGAATATTTGAATCTTCTCTAAAATGAAATAGGACCCCAAATTTTAAATGCCGCACCTAGAAATGTTTCAGTATGGTATCAACATGATGATTGCCCGGCTCATTCCTGTAGGGACATACGGGAATACCTTACTGTTTTCCCAAATACGTGGATAGGTCGAAGGGGTACAATAAATTGGCCGGCAAGATCTCCAGATTTAGCACCCCCCGATTTTTGTATGTGGTTTCCTGAAAAATAAGGTAGCAGAATATGAACCGGAGACCGAAGATGAGTTGAAAAATATTATTATTGATGAATGTCTGAAAATTAGTAGAACTGTTATTAATAATGTACGGCGGAACTTTTATGATCGTTTGGGACAATACTTAGCAGCAAAAGGAAAACAATTTGAGCATTTAATTAGATAAATAAACTTGTAACCTAAAAAAATTGTCATATTTTAAATATCTCTACTTAAAATTTCTTTTTGGACAAAAATTATTAAAGAAAACATTTCGGACACTATGCGGAAGCGAACCGCGACACTTTACGTTCAACTTTAAATTTTGAATACCAAGTACCAACTCGGCCACATCGGCACCTGTATTTAGTAATCCAAAGTTTTATAAAAATGGCGTACGACTTTTAAAAATATGATTCTGCATTTTCTTAGTAAACCAGACCGAATTTAAGAAAATTAAAAGTGCATTTGAATTTATTTTTTAACGACCTTTTCATATCTGCCATTATCTTTCACGAACACTTTTTGGTAAACAAGTTAGCTCGCGTTTGACAGTTTTGTACAGGAAACCCTATGTCGCATTTTATGAATAACACAGAGAATACGTTATCTTGAATTGATTTTTTTCCAATTTTCTGGAAATATATTTTTCGATTGCATGTGTATTACCCTGTAGTTCTTGAATCAACTGAGGTTTTTGTAACATTCGATGACTGTATATGGACTGAACCCATCATATAGATTCGGGATGTAATTTATTATCGAACAAGAACTTACTTACAACGAAATGAGCAATAGCATCTTTTCGATCTCGCAAATTGATTATAAATTAAGTTAAAAACCATAATAGACGGCGACGAGCCGCCTTTGAGTCAGAAGCCAGCAAGCAGGTCACCATAAAGAGTGTGTGCTGCATCCTGCAGTGCGCTATGGTTTAGCTAACGAGATCCGGACTAACTGATAAACGGGAGCAATCACAATCTCATCAGCCATGAAAAGCTGCAGCTTGACCACCCACTCCATTATGGCGATTATCTGACGTAAATTGTACCCTGGCCCGGTCGTCGTTCGAAGCGAACTTACCTGCCCGGAGCTACGCATTCGAGTAACTACCGATTACTCCATATAACGTACCAAACAACTACAACTGATTCACGGTGCTGGCAGCAACGTGTACTTTTCAGAATCAATATGTATTTAGAGTCGACTTTATTACTAAAACTTAATACGCTTAATGGATCTCAATAATTTTTATTGGCTTTCAAGTACAATTAATGCAAATTCGATAATCTTGAGTGAATATCTCTGTAATACATCTCAAACAATGTCGCGATATTATTAATAGCAGGGTAAACAGGGTGAAATGAACCCTTTTGTTGAAATTTTTTTTATTTCTTTAAACCATATCTAGAATTCTAACAATTCCGTCAATTTAATACTGACTTCTCAATATAATTAATTGGAGCGCAAGAATAACTTTGAGGACTGATCTAAATTGCAAATTAACAAAATTGAAAATATACAAATTGAAGCTTGAAATTTAACCATTAATGTTCTGGAAAATCGGGCTATAAAAATTATCAGCAGTCAAATATGTCTTGAACCAATTGAATTAAAGAGTCTGAGAGACGGGAAAGTTCTCCAGATTATGTACCAAGTCATTCGATTCCGATTCCAGATTCTTGAAGAGTTTTTATTGGTAAACTTACCTAAATTACAAAACCGGTGTGAAGGTAGCAGCCAATTTTAGCTGCAAAAATGTTGGGAACTGCTCAATTCGCGGTTTCAGTGGCGTGCAGAATATGTATTGAGTCGAATTCGTATTTCGGAGAGCCACCTTTATATTCAACAAGTAGGGGTATATTGGAGTAGAGGACATACTGATTGGAGGGATTTTGCTTACGATGGGGAACAAGGGTTGCAACGTCACCCTGAAAATTGAAATAAAATGTAACTTCCAAAGGAAACGTGGAGCCAAATTAATATTTGGAGGGAAGACGCATCATAATGTGGAAAACACACTTTTTGAAGGAAATTTGCTTACGACGGGGAACAAGGGTTGACATGTCACCCCCAAAACTAAAATAAATTGTAACATCCAAAGCAAACGAAAAGCCAAGTTATCATTTGGAGGGTAGATGCATTATAATGTTGAAAACACACTGTTTAAAGGAAATTTGCTTACGAGGGGGAACAAGGGTTGAAATGTCACCCCAAAAACTGAAATAAATTGTTACTTCCAAAGGAAACGAGGAGCCAAGTTAATATTTGTAGGGTAGACGCATTATAATGTTGAAAACACTCTGTTTAAAGGAAATTTGCTTACGAGGGGGAACAAGGGTTGAAATGTCACCCCAAAAACTCAAATAAATTGTAACTTCCAAAGGAAACGAGAAGCCAAGTTAATATTTGGAGAGTAGGCGCATCATAATGTTGAAAACACAATATTTAGAGGAAATTTGCTTACGAGGGGGAACAAGGGTTGAAATGTCACCCCAAAAACTTAAATAAATTGTTATTTCCAAAGGAAACGAGAAGCCAAGTTATTATTTGGAGGATAGACGCATTATAATGTTGAAAACACACCGTTTGGAGGAAATTTGCTTACGAGGGGGAACAAGGGTTGAAATTTCAACCCAAAAACTGAAATAAATTGTAACTTCCAAAGGAAACGAGAAGCCAAGTTAATATTTGGAGGGTATAAGCAATATACTGTTGAAAGCACACTGTTTAAAGAAAATTTGCTTACGAGGGGGAACAAGGGTTGAAATGTCACCCCAAAAAATAAATAAATTGTAACTTCCAAAGGAAACGAGAAGCCAAGTTAATATTTGGAGGGTAGATGCAATATAATGTTGAAAAAACTCTGTTTGAAGGAAATTTCCTTACGAGGGGGAACAAGGGTTGAAATGTCACCCCAAAAACTAAAATAAATTGTGACTTCCGAAGGAAACGAGAAGCCAAGTTAATATTTGGAGGGTAGACGCATTATAATGTTGAAAACATACTGTGTGAAAGAAATTTGCTTACGATGGGGAACAAGGGTTGAAATGTCACACCAAAAACTAAAATAAATTGTAACTTCCAAAGGAAACGAGAAGTTAATATTTGGAGGGTAGTAGCATTATAATGTAGAGAACACACTGTTCTAATCAAAGTATTTAAAATTCCTTAATTTTAATTTATTTAACGGCTAATAGTTTGCATTTCCACTCAATTGATTATTGTCTACATATTTCGCACATATCATTAAGGGTTTTTGTACTGATATTTTGATTTATCTTAATTTCATCCACTGTTAGTAGACATTGTTGGTGAATAGATCTGGAACAAAGTCTACACTGGAATATTTCAAACTGTGTGTCTATAGTTTTATGCAAAATAAACATTTTGTAGCAACACTTTCGCTATTCTGCAATAGCAATTGTTTCAACTCTGTCCGATACTCATTAATGTCTACAAAATCATCCAAGGAATTTTTATAGTAAAATTGGGAGAAAAAGTATACAATATATACACCGCAATTGTAACCATCCGTTTGTGAAATGTGTTTTAATTTTTTTAGTGACAAATTTTCATACTGTGGTTTTTTTGTTTTTTAAAAGTGTACTTTTTTAGAAATAAATACTTTTTCAAGTAATCTTTCGTGGCCCATTGGATCTAAGATAATTATATTATTAGAATGGAGGTTAATCATTATTAAAAAGTAATGAATATTCCTGAGAACTGGCATTACAATTTCTTGTCCATTCATTTCAATAGAATTGATGACGTATGTAATATCTTCTATAAATTTTTCATTGATTGTATCTTGAAATATAAATGACGATTTTTCTACAGAAATTATTTGGATGTTTCTTTGAGATTGTTTATTTACAATGTGCAAACAGTGATTAACTACGAAACTAGACAACCCCTGTTTATCATTCAATGGTACAAAGTCATCTGAGAGAATTTCTTTGATGCTGGATACGGGTGAATCACTTGTAATGACATACCCTCTATTTCCCGGCAGTTGTTTATAGTAATCTGGGTTTTTCACTAATCCATTATTATGGAATTCTAAAGGATCAGTTGTAATCCACCGTTTTTCATTAATGGGGAGAGAGAAATATGATGGGGATATTAGAAATGGCAGCATGTTGAATAAATAAAATTCTTTTATTTTTCTCATCATGATATTACAAAAATCAATATTTTTGTTGATGCGGACAATTTTTACACCTTTATTTGTATATATAACTAAATCACACCATTCCCTTCCAGTTATTTCTAGAAGACCTTGTATTTGGTAGTGATAATTATGATTTGGTTTAATTGGACCATCCTGATGCAGAAAGTCGAATTGAAATATATCTGGATCACTATTCCTTGCTAGAAATGGACATTTAGTTTCAATCAATCCATCATTTCCAATTAATCCGTCTGGTGACCCAGCTATGTAAGGATATTTTTTATGGATCAGGAGTCCTACTTTGGAGCAATTTGAAGATTTCATGCGGCAGTACTCCATGCGTGCTTAGTCTTCGAATTTTAAGCCATGGTTAGGTTAACTTGTATCCACAGAAACTACAATAAAAATTGATAAGGATGACGAAGGTATCGAGTACAACTATGCCGACTTAGATATAGGAGCCAAAGAACTGATGAAATCAAGTCCTTATTTCCGGAGATTTCACCACATTTTTTCCAGAATAAATATTTTACCTGGACAGGGAGATATAAATCCATACCTAAACGCTGAATTTCTTCAGTTAATTTTATACAAATACTTACCCTTGTGTCCACTTTGGAGCGGATTAATGATAGAATGTGACAGATGCAGCAATTGTCTGGTAGATAATTATTTCGGCCAATTAAAAAACATTACTTTAAGTGGCAAACGAAATTTAAAATGTTTCCAATTCATTCAAAAATTAAATATGTATACGTTGTCATTATATAACGAACACAAGTTGGGAATACATAAAACTCGTTAGGCTATTCCCAGAAAAAAAAGTATTGATGAAACTCAAGCGACAGAAAGCTGGAATAAAAAAAAGAAACTACGTGCACCGTCCCATTTTGATGCGAAATTTTTGAAAGGAATCCATTCCAAATCTTCATTTCATTCCATTCCCTATAAAAATGTGGAGAATGTAGAAAAAATATTATTTGCGGAGGATGATGAAGATCTTATCGTGTGTGCGTACTGTGGTCATGGAACGGAAAATGATGTAACGGCATGGGTCCAGTGCAATGAATGTTTGCTGTGGATTCATCAATCTTGCGACAATTGGTCGATTGATAAATCCTACAACAACTTATTTTTAAGTGAAATTTGTAACACCACTGAAGAAAATAATTCGGTAATTCCAAATACGAATAGGTATCTTTATAAACAGTGTGAAACTTTTTTTTCGGAAAGAATTGATCTATCTGAAAAAATGTCTGAGAAATTAGATTACAATACCCGTGACCAAAACAAAAGCGGTATATGGTGGAACGAAGGAAAGATGCGAGTAACAGCTTCAAATTTTGGAATGATTTTTAAAGCTCGAAAAATCTCCAAAAACCTTATTATTCCATTAACGGAACCCAAAAAAATAAGTACTCCCAGTATTAACCATGGCTTAAAATTCGAAGACTTAGCACGCATGGAGTACTGCCGCATGAAATCTTCAAATTGCTCCAAAGTAGGACTCCTGGTCCATAAAAAATATCCTTACATTGCTGGGTCACCAGACGGATTAATTGGAAATGATGGATTGATTGAAATTAAATGTCCATTTCTAGCAAGGAATAGTGATCCAGATATATTTCAATTAGACTTTCTGCATCAGGATGGTCCAATTAAACCAAATCATAATTATCACTACCAAATACAAGGTCTTCTAGAAATAACTGGAAGGTGTGATTTAGTTATATATACAAATAAAGGTATAAAAATTGTCCGCATCAACAAAAATATTGATTTTTGTAATATCATGATGAGAAAAATAAAAGAATTTTATTTATTCAACATGCTGCCATTTCTAATATCCCCATCATATTTCTCTCTCCCCATTAATGAAAAACGGTGGATTACAACTGATCCTTTAGAATTCCATAATAATGGATTAGTGAAAAACCCAGATTACTATAAACAAATGCCGGGAAATAGAGGATATGTCATTACAAGTGATTCAACCGTATCCAGCATCAAAGAAATTCTCTCAGATTACTTTGTACCATTGAATGATAAACAGGGGTTGTCTAGTTTCGTAGTTGATCACTGTTTGCACATTGTAAATAAACAATCTCAAAGAAACATCCAAATAATTTCTGTAGAAAAATCGTCATTTATATTTCAAGATACAATCAATGAAAAATTTATAGAAGATGTTACATACGTCATCAAATCTATTGAAATGGATGGACAAGAAATTGTAATTCCAGTTCTCAGGAATAATCATTACTTTTTAATAATGATTAACCTCCATTCTAATAATATAATTATCTTAGATCCAATGGGCCACGAAAGATTATTTGAAAAAGTATTTATTTCTAAAAAAGTACACTTTTTAAAAACAAAAAAACTACAGTATGAAAATTTGTCACTAAAAAAATTAAAACACATTTCACAAACGGATGGTTACAATTGCGGTGTATATATTGTATACTTTTTCTCCCAATTTTACTATAAAAATTCTTTGGATGATTTTGTAGACATTAATGAGTATCGGACAGAGTTGGAACAATTGCTATTGCAGAATAGCGAAAGTGTTGCTACAATATGTTTATTTTGCATAAAACTATAGACACACAGTTTGAAATATTCCAGTGTAGACTTTGTTCCAGATCTATTCACCAACAATGTCTACTAACAGTGGATGAAATTAAGATAAATCAAAATATCAATACAAAAACACTTAATGACATGTGCGAAATATGTAGACAATAATCAATTGAGTGGAAATGCAAACTATTAGCCGTTAAATAAATTAAAATTAGTGAATTTTAGAAACTTTGATTAGAACAGTGTGTTCTCTACATTATAATGTTACTACCGTCCAAATATTAACTTGGCTTCTCGTTTCCTTTGGAAGTTACAATTTATTTTAGTTTTTGGGGTGACATTTCAACCCTTGTTCCCCATCGTAAGCAAATTTCTTTCACACAGTGTGTTTTCAACATTATAATGCGTCTACCCTCCAAATATTACCTTGGCTTCTCGTTTCCTTCGGAAGTCACAACTTATTTTAGTTTTTGTGGTGACATTTCAACCCTTGTTCCCCCTCGTAAGGAAATTTCCTTCAAACAGTGTGTTTTCAAAATTATATTGCATCTACCCTCCAAATATTGACTTGGCTTCTCGTTTCCTTTGGAAGTTACAATTTATTTTAGTTTTTGGGGTGAAATTTCAACCCTTGTTCCCCCTCGTAAGCAAATTTTCTTTGAACAGTGTGCTTTCAACATTATATTGCTTCTACCCTCCAAATATTAACTTGGCTTCTCGTTTCCTTTGAATGTTACAATTTATTTTAGTTTTTGGGGTGACATTTCAACCCTTGTTCCCCCTCGTAAGCAAATTTCCTTTAAAGAGTGTGTTTTCAACATTATATTGCTTCTACCCTCCAAATATTAACTTGGCTTCTCGTTTCCTTCGGAAGTCACAATTTATTTTAGTTTTTGGGGTGACATTTCAACCCTTGTTTACCCTCGTAAGCAAATTTCCTTTAAACAGTGTGTTTTAAACATTATATTGCTTCTACCGTCCGAATATTAACTTGGCTTCTCGTTTCCTCTGGAAGTTACAATTTATTTTAGTTTTGGAGGTGACATATCAACCCTTGATCCCCCTCGTAAGCAAATTTCCTTTGAAAAGTGTGTTTTCAACATTATAATGCGTCTATCCTCCAAATATTAACTTGGCTTCTCGTTTCCTCTGGAAGTTACAATTTATTTTAGTTTTTGGGGTGACATTTTAACCCTTGTTCCCCATCGTAAGCAAATTTCCTCTAAACAGTACGTTTTCAACATTATATTGCTCCTACCCTCCAAATATTAACTTGGCTTCTCGTTTCCTTTGAATGTTACAATTTATTTTAGTTTTGGAGGTGACATATTAACCCTTGCTCCCCCTCGTAACCAAATTTCCTTCAAACAGTGTGTTTTTAACATTATAATGCGTCTATCCTTCAAATATTAACTTGGCTTCTCGTTTCCTCTGGAAGTTACAATTTATTTTAGTTTTTGGGGTGACATTTTAACCCTTGTTCCCCCTCGTAAGCAAATTTCCTTTAAACAACGTGTTTTCAACATTATAATGCGTCTACCCTACAAATATTAACTTGGCTTCTCGTTTCCTTTGGAAGTTACAATTTATTTGATCTTTTGGGGTGACATTTCAACCCTTGTTACCTCTCGTAAGCAAATTCGTTTAAACAGTGTGTTTTCAACATTATAATGCGTCTACCCTCCAAATATTAACTTGGCTTCTCGTTTCCTTCGAAAGTCACAATTTATTTTAGTTTTTGGGGTGACATTTCAACCCTTGTTCCCCCTCGTAAGGAAATTTCCTTTAAACAGTGTGTTTTCAACATTATATTGCATCTACCCTCCAAATATTAACTTGGCTTCTTGTTTCCTTTGGAAGTTACAATTTATTTTAGTTGTGGGGGAGACATTTCAACCCTTGTTCCCCCTCGTAAGTAAATTTCCTCTAAACAGTGTGTTTTCAACATTATATTGCTCCTACCCTCCAAATATCAACTTCGCTTCTCGTTTCCTTTGAATGTTACAATTTATTTTAGTTTTGGAGGTGACATATCAACCCTTGCTCTCCCTCGGAAGCAAATTTCCTTTAAACAGTGTGTTTTCAACATTATAATGCGTCTACCCTCCAAATATTAATTTGGCTTCTCGTTTCCTTCGGGAGTCACAATTTATTTTAGTTTTTGGGGTGACATTTCAACCCTTGTTCCCACTCGTAAGGGAATTTCCTTTAAACAGTGTGTTTTCAACATTATATTGCTTCTACCCTCCAAATATTAACTTGTCTTCTCGTTTCCTTTGGAAGTTACAATTTATTATAGTTTTGGGGGAGACATTTCAACCCTTGTTCCCCCTCGTAAGCAAATTTCCTCTAAGCAGTGTGTTTTCAACATTATATTGCTCCTACCCTCCAAATATTAATTTGGCTTCTCGTTTCCTTTGAATGTTACAATTTATTTTAGTTTTGGAGGTGACATATCAAACCCTTGCTCCCCCTCGTAAGCAAATTTCCTTTAAACAGTGTGTTTTCAACAATAATATTGCTTCTACCGTCCGAATATTAATTTGGCTTCTCGTTTCCTTTGGAAGTTACAATTTATTTTAGTTTTGGAGGTGACATATCAACCCTTGCTCCCCCTCGTAAGCAAATTTCCTTTGAAAAGTGTGTTTTCAACATTATAATGCGTCTAACCTGCAAATATTGACTTGGCTCCTCGTTTCCTCTGGAAGTTACAATTTATTTTAGTTTTTGGGGCGACATTTTAACCCTTGTTCCCCCTCGTAAGCAAATTTCCTCTAAACAGTACGTTTTCAACATTATTTTGCTCCTACTCTCCAAATATTAACTTGGCTTCTCGTTTCCTTTGAATGTTACAATTTATTTTAGTTTTGGAGGTGACATATCAACCCTTGCTCCCCCTCGTAAGCAAATTTCCGTTAAACAGTGTGTTTTCAACATTATAATGCGTCTATCCTCAAAATATTAACTTGGCTTCTCGTTTCCTTTGGAAGTTACGATTTATTTGAGTTTTTGGGGTGACATTTCAACCCTTGTTACATCTCGTAAGCAAATTCGTTTAAACAGTGTGTTTTCAACATTATAATGCGTCAACCCTCCAAATATTAACTTGGCTTCTCGTTTCCTTCGGAAGTCACAAATTATTTTAGTTTTTGGGGTGACATTTCAACCCTTGTTCCCCCTCGTAAGCAAATCTTCTTTAAACAGTTTGCTTTCTACATCATATTGCTTCTACACTCCAAATATTAACTTGGCTTCTCGTTTCCTTTGGAAGTTACAATTTATTTGAGTTTTTGGGGTGACATTTCAACCCTTGTTACCTCTCGTAAGCAAATTTCCGTTAAACAGTGTGGTTTCAACATTATAATGCGTCTATCCTCCAAATATTAACTTGGCTTCTCGTTTCCTCTGGAAGTTACAATTTATTTTAGTTTTTGGGGTGACATTTAACCCTTGTTCCCCCTCGTAAGCAAATTCACTTAAAACAACGTGTTTTCAACATTATAATGCGTCTACCCTCCAAATATTAATTTGGCTTCTCGTTTCCTTCGGAAGTCACAATTTATTTTAGTTTTTGGGGTGACATTTCAACCCTTGTTCCCACTCGTAAGGGAATTTCCTTTAAACAGTGTGTTTTCAACATTATATTGCTTCTACCCTCCAAATATTAACTTGTCTTCTCGTTTCCTTTGGAAGTTACAATTTATTATAGTTTTGGGGGAGACATTTCAACCCTTGTTCCCCCTCGTAAGCAAATTTCCTCTAAGCAGTGTGTTTTCAACATTATATTGCTCCTACCCTCCAAATATTAATTTGGCTTCTCGTTTCCTTTGAATGTTACAATTTATTTTAGTTTTTGAGGTGACATATCAAACCCTTGCTCCCCCTCGTAAGCAAATTTCCTTTAAACAGTGTGTTTTCAACAATAATATTGCTTCTACCGTCCGAATATTAATTTGGCTTCTCGTTTCCTTTGGAAGTTACAATTTATTTTAGTTTTGGAGGTGACATATCAACCCTTGCTCCCCCTCGTAAGCAAATTTCCTTTGAAAAGTGTGTTTTCAACATTATAATGCGTCTAACCTGCAAATATTGACTTGGCTCCTCGTTTCCTCTGGAAGTTACAATTTATTTTAGTTTTTGGGGCGACATTTTAACCCTTGTTCCCCCTCGTAAGCAAATTTCCTCTAAACAGTACGTTTTCAACATTATTTTGCTCCTACCCTCCAAATATTAACTTGGCTTCTCGTTTCCTTTGAATGTTACAATTTATTTTAGTTTTGGAGGTGACATATCAACCCTTGCTCCCCCTCGTAAGCAAATTTCCGTTAAACAGTGTGTTTTCAACATTATAATGCGTCTATCCTCCAAATATTAACTTGGCTTCTCGTTTCCTTTGGAAGTTACGATTTATTTGAGTTTTTGGGGTGACATTTCAACCCTTGTTACATCTCGTAAGCAAATTCGTTTAAACAGTGTGCTTTCAACATTATAATGCGTCAACCCTCCAAATATTAACTTGGCTTCTCGTTTCCTTCGGAAGTCACAAATTATTTTAGTTTTTGGGGTGACATTTCAACCCTTGTTCCCCCTCGTAAGCAAATCTTCTTTAAACAGTTTGCTTTCTACATCATATTGCTTCTACACTCCAAATATTAACTTGGCTTCTCGTTTCCTTTGGAAGTTACAATTTATTTGAGTTTTTGGGGTGACATTTCAACCCTTGTTACCTCTCGTAAGCAAATTCGTTTAAACAGTGTGTTTTCAACATTATAATGCGTCTACCCTCCAAATATTAACTTGGCTTCTCGTTTCCTTCGGAAGTCACAATTTATTTTAGTTTTTGGGGTGACATTTCAACCCTTGTTCCCCCTCGTAAGGAAATTCTCTTCAAACAGTGTGTTTTCAACATTATATTGCATCTACCCTCCAAAGAATAACTTGGCTTCTCGTTTCCTTTGGAAGTTACAATTTATTTTAGTTTTGGGGGAGACATTTTAACCCTTGTTCCCCCTCGTAAGCAAATTTCCTCTAAACAGTGTGTTTTCAACATTATATTGCTCCTACCCGCCAAATATTAACTTGGCTTCTCGTTTCCTTTGAATGTTACAATTTATTTTAGTTTTGGAGGTGACATATCAACCCTTGCTCCCCTCGTAAGCAAATTTTCTTTAAACAGTGTGTTTTCAACATTATAATGCGTCTACCCTCCAAATATTAACTTGGCTTCTCGTTTCCTTCGGAAGTCACAATTTATTTTAGTTTTTGGGGTGACATTTCAACCCTTGTTCCCCCTCGTAAGGAAATTTCCTTTAAACAGTGTATTTTCAACATTATATTGCATCTACCCTCCAAATATTAATTTGGCTTCTCGTTTCCTTTGGAAGTTACAATTTATTTAATTTTGGGGGAGACATTTCAACCCTTGTTCCCCCTCGTAAGCAAATTTCCTCTAAACAGTGTGTTTTCAACATTATATTGCTCCTACCCTCCAAATATTAACTTGGCTTCTCGTTTCCTTTGAATGTTACAATTTATTTTAGTTTTGGAGGTGACATTTCGACCCTTGTTCCCCCTCGTAAGCAAATTTCCCCTAAGCAGTGTGTTTTCAACATTATATTGCTCCTACCCTCCAAATATTAACTTGGCTTCTCGTTTCCTTTGAATGTTACAATTTATTTTAGTTTTGGAGGTGACATATCAACCCTTGCTCCCCCTCGTAAGCAAATTTCCGTTAAACAGTGTGTTTTCAGTAATATAATGCGTCTATCCTCCAAATATTAACTTGGCTTCTCGTTTCCTCTGGAAGTTACAATTTATTTTAGTTTTTGGGGTGACATTTTAACCCTTGTCTCCCCTCGTTAGCAAATTTCCTTAAAACAACGTGTTTTCAACATTATAATGCGTCTACCCTCCAAATATTAACTTGGCTTCTCGTTTCCTTTGGAAGTTACAATTTATTTGAGTTTTTGGGGTGACATTTCAACCCTTGTTACCTCTCGTAAGCAAATTCGTTTAAACAGTGTGTTTTCAACATTATAATGCGTCTACCCTCCAAATATTAACTTGGCTTCTCGTTTCCTTCGGAAGTCACAATTTATTTTAGTTTTTGGGGTGACATTTCAAGCCTTGTTTCCCCTCGTAAGCAAATTTTCTTTAAACAGTTTGCTTTCAACATTATATTGCTTCTACCCTCCAAATATTAACTTGACTTCTCGTTTCCTTTGGAAGTTACAATTTATTTTAATTTTGGGGGAGACATTTCAACCCTTGTTCCCCCTCATAAGCAAATTTCCTCTAAACAGTGTGTTTTCAACATTATATTGCTCCTACCCTCCAAATATTAACTTGGCTTCTCGTTTCCTTTGAATGTTACAATTTATTTTAGTTTTTGGGGTGACATTTCAACCCTTGTTCCCCCTCGTGAGCAAATTTCTTTTAAAGAGTGTGTTTTCAACATTATATTGCTTCTACCCTCCAAATATTAACTTGGCTCCTCGTTTCCTTCAGAAGTCACAATTTATTTTAGTTTTTGGGGTGACATTTCAACTCATGTTTACCCTCGTAAGCAAATTTCCTTTTAACAGTGTGTTTTGAACATTATATTGCTTCTACCGTCCAAATAATAACTTGGCTCCTCGTTTCTTTTGGAAGTTACAATTTATTTTAATTTTGGAGGTGACATATCAACCCTTGCTCCCCCTCGTAAGCAAATTTCTTTCAAACAGTGTGTGTTCAACATTTTAATGCGTCTATCCTCCAAATATCAACTAGGCTTCTCGTTTCCTCTGGAAGTTACAATTTATTTTAGTTTTTGGGGTGACATTTTAACCCTTGTTCCCCCTCTTAAGCAAATTTCCTCTAAACAGTGTGTTTTCAACATTATATTGCTCCTACCCTCCAAATATTAACTTGGCTTCTCGTTTCTCTTGAATGTTACAATTTATTTTAGTTTTGGAGGTGACATATCAACCCTTGCTCCCCCTAGTAAGCAAATTTCCTTTAAACAGTGTGTTTTCAACATTATAATGCGTCTATCCTCCAAATATTAACTTGGCTTCTCGTTTCCTCTGGAAGTTACAATTTATTTTAGTTTTTGGGGTGACATTTTAACACTTGTTCCCCCTCGTAAGCAAATTTCCTTTAAACAGTGTGTTTTCAACATTATAATGCGTCTACCCTGCAAATATTAACTTGGTTTCTCGTTTCCTTTGGAAGTAACAATTTATTTGAGTTTTTGGGGTGACATTTCAACCCTTGTTACCTCTCGTAAGCAAATTCGTTTGAACAGTGTGTTTTCAACATTATAATGCGTCTACCCTCCAAATATTAACTTGGCTTCTCGTTTCCTTGGGAAGTTACAATTTATTTAATTTTTGGGGTGACATTTCAACATTTGTTCCCCCTCGTGAGCAAATTTCCTTCAAACAATGTGTTTTCAACATTGTAATGCATCTACCCTCCAAATATTAACTTGGCTTCTCGTTTCCTTTGGAAGTTACAATTTATTTTAGTTTTGGGGGTGACATGTCAACCCTTGTTCCCCGTCGTAAGCAAATTTCCTTTAAACAGTATGTTTTCCACATTATAATGCGGCTTCCCTCCAAATATTAACTTGGCTTCTCGTTTCCTTTGGAAGTTACATTTTATTTCAATTTTCAGGGTGACGTTGCAACCCTTGTTCCCCATCGTAGAATCCCTCCAATCAGTATGTCCTCTACTCCAATATACCCCTACTCATTGAATACAAAGGTGGCTCTCCGAAATTTGAATTCGACTCAATACATATTCTGCACGCCACTGAAACCGCGAATTGAGCAGTTCCCAACATTTTTGCAGCTAAAATTGGCTGCTCTCTTCACACCGGTAATTACAAAGTATTTCAAAAGTATATGTAGTAAGTGACAAGTTTGTAATTATATGAAACATTTTCCCATTATAGACTTCTGAACACGAGTCGACGGAAAAATCGATGTCTTATATTCTAATTGTCCGTCCATCCGTCCGCTTAAAGCATCAGCGGACGACCGGTAAGTGCTAGAGCTTAGGTATAAACGAATCTGGAATCAGCATAGTCTGAAACCTCGTCAATTGAGGATAAAATATATTTCTGACATTTATTTATTTATCTACTTATTTATTTATTTAATTCATTCATTGATTTATTCATTTAACGTATTTGTTTAATTTAAATAATAAAATATAGACGTATATCGACATGTATTATTGGCAGCGTAGTCTCTTTGTCTCTCTCTAGAGAGTGGTCACTTTTGTGAAAATTTCGCTCAGTCCATGTCTATATGTATATTATAATGCAATACATGGCTGTAATAGTGGCATAGTGGTATGTGACAATATATTTGGCAAAAGAAGTCATTTAATATGAAGGTATTATCGTTTATTTTGTAAGAGGCAAAAAACTAAACTAAAATGGCATTTTTATGGCAAAAATAACAATACATTTTCAAATTATGACCAAATCTAGTGGTTTTTGATTATATTTCTAGCTGAACTTCGTCAACTGGCGTAGACATTCAACATTTCCTATTGTCCAGTATCATTTGACTTTTCGGGTTCCTAGACAAGAATCAACTATGGGTGCCGCCAATAGGTAGTTAAATTTCTATGGAATACTACAATAGCAATTCTAACCTCTTTACTCAGAAAAGTTATTCAAAAATGTCTTTCATATCTTCCGAACATCGACCATAAAATTCATGCAGAAGTGACACTAAATTTAGGGTTTTTACAATACAATATATAATAGGGTGAAACGTGACATTTTCCTAACTTCTTAACTATAGGACACTGCGACAAGATGTCGACTTTCAAAAATGTGCTCTTTATATGCCCATACAATACAATTTACAATTTTTGTTGCAAAACGTGATATTTTAAAAGTATTTTGAAAATAAAATGAAACTATCCTTTGAATTTACAACGATATAAAGATCTTATCAATTCTGCAACATATTTTTTAACGCTATTAACTAAAACGAATTCCCACCTCAAATATATACAATAATAAAAGGACGCATACAAATATCTTACGTATTTTAAAGGTATCGTAAACAATAAAACACTAGTTATGATAAGAAGTTAAAATTCAAATGAATCGTTTAAGATACTTCTAGTTGCAAGAAATGGAACATATACAATTAAAACTAGAATTTGAGTGATATATTTATTAGGTCATAATATTGTTTCTTATTAGCTTTAAGGTGTATAAGTAATGCCTAATGATTCTTGTGGATTTCTGAACATAATAGTGATATTTGTTAAAGTGAACTTTACCAATCATAATCTAAAATACAATAAAAAACTTATCATTATTTTAAGAATTTGACAAATGTCAAACCAAAAAGAACCTTAACTTATTTATAAAGAGGAACAGGAATTACTCCAAGTAGTCCAGAGTAATCTTTTTAGCCCTTGTAGGTTGAACATAGAACAAAAAGACTACATTGTTGCTAGGCGACAGTGATGTTTTTTGCAGAGAGGAGAGCAGCCATATTTTTTGGAGGGGTATCAGATTTTTGAATGTTAAGTCTGCAAATATGTGAAAATTTTATGAATCAAAAACTCAACCAACATAAACTAAAAATGGTTTAGACTGTCCAGCAGCTGAATCCCGACAGAAGGTATGCCTGAAGGAAGCACGTATATGAGATCACCAGGTATCAACTATTTATATTATTTTGCAAAATATTCGCACATGATAAGTACGTACAATTTCGTTATATTGGCCAAATGATCTATAAATGAACACTGAAGTGAATTTAGCTAGATTTGCAGAAAACTTTTTCTTTACCGCTGATGAAATTGTGTCAAATTTAAAACAAAAAAGACTTTGAATGACATAGGTACTAATTAATATTTTCATAATTTTAATTGCAAAACAATTATTACATTAGCAAATTAATTTAGAAAATTAGTTAGTACGTATAATTTGAGCTTGAAATACGTTTTGCTGCCGTTTTTATCTCACAATTTACTTAAATTAATAACATAACCTCAGAAAAAGTTCGGAAACAACACGGATTTCAAGACACATGTTTATCTATTACTCATTACTCATAAGTGGGTTTTGGTTTAATATTCTGAAATATTTTGAAACAAAATTTCATTACAATATAATATAATGTACTTACCTGATTTTCAGGAATAAAGTCACACATCGAATGCAATTTGCGTAGGTGACATATCACGTAAATTGGTTGAACTATTTTTATAAACACATTTACATATTTATGTCCTGTTTCACGTATTCTAACAGCGCATAAAATCATATTTTATATTTAATAAATAATTTCTATAACACCAAACGACTTCTTCTTCTTTCAAATAACTTGTCTCATTGAACATAACAAAGCATCTAATTGCAAAATACGGTGAAGGTTAAATCATTACAAATAACTCATGCTACAGGGTGACAATACTGAAGCACGACCCAAATGAAATAAACATAACAGAGCATCTAATTGCAAAGTACGGTGAAGGTTAAATCATTACAAATAACTCATGCTACAGGGTGACAATACTGAAGCACGACCCAAATGAGATTTTAAGATTGTTGTAATTGGGATCACAAGTCAAAAACAGTAACATTATATCTATCAGACTTATAAAATTCCCCCCTCAACAATATGTACATCAGGTTATTTGTCACTGGTTTTGTTAGGTTAGTATCGGTTGTCACACCTACTTCTTCTTATTTATTTCCGCTTTTCAAATGCATTCAGATACAGTTATGACCTCATAATATTGATAAGAGATAGCCCACTATGCAAATAATTATTACAGTTATGTTAATTCAACATCACATTGCGATAATGTTCTTCCTTTTATTCCTCTTGTTTTCATCACATGCACATCTATACAACCGCTTATGCCTAGCTTGTGGCTGTTAACTTTTGTGATGTTTCAACTTAACTTCTCAGCAATGGAAAAGCGCTGCCTTTTCACATTAATGTGATGTTACTAGAACTTCCTCAAAAGGAAGTCTTTAAAACGAACTAAAAACAACATTTTTGTTACATTCTGAAATGCCTTTTAACATCTTGTCGATGTTAATGCAATGTCTAAAAAATAACATCTTATCGATGATCTAAATGCGACATTTCAGAAACAATAGTGTATTCTCGTAGATGTTGTATGGACATTATATAAACCTCTAAATAATATACGTCAAACCATTCTGGATGACATCCTATAGATGTTTCTGTGCCTAATCAGCAAATACAGGGTGAACAACTAAGAACGCCGGCTGTCGGCCAATTTCAAAAAATAGTAATAGAACAACTTTAAAAAAATACCTTCAGGAAAATAACCCTGAAAAATCGCTGGAAAATATGTTTGAGTTTCTAAAATATCTCCCATGGGGTGGAATGAACACTTAAAAACATAATACTGTGATTATCTCCAAAAAAGATATACTAAACGTATCCTAGAAATACAATGTTTGATATATTGTTGAGATTATGAAAAAATGTAGTTAGGGACTTTTTGTTTTTATTGTTCAAGTAAGGGGTGGGGGAAGGTTCAACACAAACAACAAATGTCGTAACACTTTTTTTGTTAATCGTCATCCATGTTTTTGGCTTCATTTGAAAGAGTTTTTCCGTTTTAATAAGAAATGCTTAGAAAACGAAAAAGTTATACATTTGTTCATAAGTTTGAACCTTTCCCACCCATTATTCTCCAAATAATGGCAAAAAATCTCCTTAATTAAACTTATTCATAATCTCATCAAGATTTCAAAAATTGTATATTCAGGACACCTTTAGTTTGTTTTTAAGGAGTATTATGTTTTCGAGCGTTCATTCCACCCCTAGCGCATATTTTAGAGGCTGCAAAATATGTTCCAGCAATTTTTCAGGATCCCTTAACTAAAGGTAATTTTTTTGAAAGTTGTACCATGATTCTTTTCTGAGATGTGGCCTACAGTCGTTCTTAGTTGTTCATCCTGTACATTTAAAATAAAATAGCAAAAAAGCAATAAAGGATTTAAAACGTTTATTCACTATTAATGAACAGTACAGTATATTTGGAAAAACAGGTACAAAATTAGAAAAAAAAATATCTTGTCCAGCAATCCAACCTAAAAAAATAGAATTGTGTAAGCATATTACATAACAAGTCTGGGAAGTGGAAACTATTGAGCACATTCAGTGAAAGCAAGAAATAAAAAAGGGTATATTAATCCGTAGTTACCATAACGTAACATAATTTGAAACTGAATTAATAAAGTTTAAGGGATACACATACATTACAGCTAGTTTACAGAATTTATTAGAATAGTTTTTTAATTATATTAAAACTAATAAAAATTTCACACCATAAAGATTTAATGAAACACTATGTTACATCAACAGAAATCCAATCTGATTAAAGAAAATTCTATCGTTTACTTACGGTTACTTTTTTCGAGTGCCTCAACCATTCCATAACGTACACTTCAAAATCCTTATCTGTGAAATATTTGAAGGTGTTCTGAACAACAGCTAATAAAACAATTACTTTAGATCAAATTGAGCCCATGGAGACCTTTGATCGATCATCATAAACTACATCAAACTTGATTTTCAGCCAATTGACTGGGACCCATTTTCCATAAGATACATGCGGGGTTCTTCAAAGGAATAATAACATATTTTATTTCGAGAAGTGACTTTTGATGATTTACCTTCTATTCCATCCCTCACTCCATTTGGCAGGTAAATTCAGGTGTGCTATGAAAATCCACACTTCTTTTCTGTATAAAATAATATACTATTCTCATCTTGTTATTTTCATCCTGGAAAAAATTGTATATTAACATCGTGGAATTGTAACATAATGAAAACTAAGCATTATTAATACACTGTATACAAAAAATCTACTTATGGAGAAGAGATATGAACACATTATCAAGTTAAATGAGTTTATAATTAATTGTATCCAATTGAGTATCCAACAGCTGTGTTTCTACAATAATAAATAATTGAATGCTGCTTGTTGACTAGAGCATTCATTATCATAAGTTAAATATTCTTCAACTAGATTAATATAGGTACGATTGTAAGGGACAGCTACAGCTTATTTATTGTATTCAGTGAATTTTCAAATGCAAATGAGCTTTTTAACAGATATTTCTGTTTTTGAAGTCTTAGACAGTTTCTAATTGTTCACAAGAATTGTTAGTAATAATGTTCAAATTTTCTAAACCTGCAAAACTATAATGATGGCTAAGACCACTATTGAAAAAACTAGAACAAGAGATACTCGATTCAATATTTTTTTGTACTGTTTAATACAATGTTTGTATCAGACTATCTGAAATAGTTACTCCCCTTTCATTACATAATTACAAACTATTTGTTTTTTATTTTATTTGTGTAAGTAGCTTCTGAAACATCTTCAACATTGGAAATATTTTCTTCTAGATATAAATATCTGCCAACATATGAGCATGTTTTATTATTAATAATAATATCTACCCCATTGCAATATCAAGATTTTTGTAGGGTATAATGCATATCTAGGATTTGAAATATTGTGAATCGTTTTCAAAATATACTTACTAGGTAATATCAATGTATAATAGCCGATTAAAGTATTGAATGAGTATTAAGTTTTAATAATTATGATTTTGGAATAGGTACTTACCGATAACAATTTTTGTTCGTCCATTATAACAGGAATTATAACTAAGTATAGAAACTGTAGCTTAGTAGGAACTAACGAAAACCAAGACCACTTTATTCAAGTACTACTTGCAAAATATATGCTTCCTGCAAATAAAATATAACACATAACTGAAAACCATCCGCCATTTCATGCTTGTAATTTTTGTTTCCACAGATAACTACTGTATGCTCCGTTCATCAGTTTGAAACAAAGACCTCTTACTCTCGGGGTAAAAATTATTTAAATAATTGAAAGTATTAAAAGAGAGTAGGTTCTTTCCAAACTGACAAAGAGATTGGAGATAACGGAGCCAGTTCTCAGGGCTCTGTTATCTGAAAGAAGTTTAATTAAAGAAAAAAAATGTGAAAAAGAAAGAGAAAGAGAGAGAGAGAAAAACTAAAAAAAAACAGTAAAGCTACATCAATAGTAAGGGCGCCACTAACTTTGTTCCTAAACAAAATTAGAAAAAAATCAACCTCCTTAATCAGTCAACTCTTACCTGCTGTGCTCTGCTAGTTTTTTAACAATACTTATGAAAAAAAAATGTGCTGAAGGCTATTTCTCAGGTCTTCCTGTATAATAAATAAAACAATAGACTACCAATATGTATGAATATAATGAATGAAAAAATATTTAAACGTGTTACATAGTTTGACAATAATGGGTGAGTAAAAGTGTGTATGTGTGAAGAAAAAGAAAGTATAAATTAAAACTAAAACAAGCTGTACAAATATGAATGGGGAAGCCATACAATATAATTTTACTTATCTTGAAGTAGAAAGTCGAAGTCAATTCTCCATAAAATCTTCTTAGGTTAAATAATTATCAGTATAATACACAGTTGAGTATCTAGATCATTAATTGGCTCTTATGGAAACACCATTTCTTGTGAGTCAATACAAATTGCCGACAAATCTTCATCTAAGTTCTTCAGTCGGGTGATTTTAGTTAAATTTACCGATATAATTAAATTATTCCTGGCGGTATCGCTACAAGAACACCAAGTGTGTTACAGATAGACCTTTTTTTAATTAACACGATATTTAGATATCTGTCCAGCGACATACATAAAACTGTACTTATCATTTTTTTACAGAAATACAATCTAGTTTAATGATTTGTCCTGGACAAAAACCTATATCAATTTAAGAAAATCTTACACAGAAAAAAAATTAAATATACCAGTAATCCCTGCGAATTTGTTCTTAGAACAAGTTTTTTTAATAAATATACAGAATATTTAAAACTTTTATCAGGATTTCTGCGACTACCATTCTCTATTACAAACTCTCGTATAGTGCCGCATTCCGAATTTCTATTCAGGATTTTTTTCTGTGAGATATCTCTACAGTTAATTTCACCAACATTTAAATAGTTGTTTAAAACATTGGCAAGGAAGGACGTGTGGTCTATTCCACCAATAAATTTAACATTCAGCGCTGAATTATTTATTTAAAACTCTATTAGAAATGTTAACTGCTTAGTGAACGTTTCATACCCCTAACAGCCAAGAAAAAAATTTAAAAAAAAAATTTTTTGTTATATAATTTAACTATTGAGACCAAAAAAAACGAGGGAAGAAAATTTAAAATAGAAACTTTAAAATATGAGAATCACGTATGAGTAAAAAGTAAAATCCTTACTATTTTTAAAAAAAACATTGATAAAGTCAATATTAATATATATACATACTTTTTTGTATACATTTATACACCCTCAATAAAGTTCATCCCCATATTGAGACTAACATAAACTTTAAGCTTCTGTGTTATTGAGTACTTATTCAAAGGAACAGTCTACCCAATTAGTAACTGCTCTCACTTATCAACATAGAACCCTAAATCGAATATGAAAAAATTTACATTAGGAAAAACAAAAACCCAGATATGCATTTTCAGGGACTTAAGTACTGATACAAGGGAACAGACTACCCGTTTAGTAACTGAACTTACTCAAACCCTTAAAATACAGCATAACAAAAGAAAATTTTAGACAAAAAGAAATGAAAGATAAAAAAAACACACCATCATACATGTTCTGCACTGTCTGCATCCGACATCCACCGTCAGGTCAGATGCTGAGAATCCCCATGGCTCAATCTAGAAACAGAAGGTGTGCCAAGTTGTAAGTGATCACACAAGACCGAAAATGCGAAAACTTAGCAGCAAAGAGAGCCTCGTATTCCGATTCAACTGCTTCCACATTGCCCCATAACAACTTCAAACACCCCACACCGCAATGTAGCTCGAACGAAGACACTACACAACGTCCAGTTCAGAGTACTGCACACTCAATGATATTCTAGCATATCATTAACGCTAAAATAATAACCTGAAGGGTTATTAAATGATACCAAAAAGACAAAGTCGGGAAGAAACATAAAAAGATATAGAAAAAGATTAAAAGTTGGAAATTTATTAAGATGGTCCAACATTAACCACCCATTATATGAAAGACAAGTTAGGTATTTGTCACGAACCTTATCCACTGAGTGCATATTTGTTCTGAAGGTAAGGAATATAGGAAAAGACATTTGCCCAGGAGTGATACTTCAGGGTTGCCCCTCGTTATCCGTAGACCGAACTGCAAGCAACACTGGTGAGAATAAACTCACCAGAAAACTACCCCAGATAAATTCTTTATATCAAAAATAAAAGTTAAAATAAAATGATAATAGGAAGAGAAAAGAATAACATAATATGGCTCAGATAAATAGGTCGATAAAACTCATAACTAATTGCCGTATCCTATAATTAATGAAAGGAAAGAAAAGAAATAAAAAAAACTTACTATTCTCATTGAGAATATAGACGTCACAATCAGGTAAAGGCACATCAAAAACACTTCGCAATATTCACAAGAGGGAAGAAGTAAACTTTAAAGGAAATACAAATACTGTCACAAGGAAATGGACGATGATTCCTGCACTAACATATTTAACAACAACATGTCATTATCTAATGGTGAGGTAACCAACTCCAAACTTATTCGTATCTATTTTTCGATATTGTGAATCATTAAAGTAAAGATATTGTGTTTTTAATGCCTAGATTAATATTATAATCTAGTGTATATGAGTCATAGTCAGGTAAAGAAATATCAAAAAGACAATTTGATGTTTCTATGTAGATAATAATAAGGATTCATAAGAATCCTAAATAGCAAACAGGGAGAAAGTAAATTAGAGGAAATACAAATACTGTCACAAACGAATGGACGATTATTCCAGCACTAACATATTTAACAACCATATGTCATATTATAAAGGTGAGGCAATAAACTCCAAACTTATTTGTTCTATCCTCTCAAATTCCCTTACTATAAGATAAAGAAAATATGTTTTCTTGACAGAGAGAAACTTTAATTTCTACGGTAGGATATATCAAGATAATTATAGATATTTTTGAATAGTGAAAATAACTATTTGTTAGATAGAGATAAGCGTTTAAGCTACGAACACTGAAAATTAAATTCCTTACAATGAACTGGATACATTTGGAATCTAACAAGAAAAGATAAAGATAAAAATTTTAAGATAAAATTAAACCAACTATTAAGTAACATAGATAGATCATTTCTGTGTTGCTGTGCCAAAAGAGGTAAGAGTCAAATTTGCTATAACTATTATAGCAAGCTAGGATACTATACAATAGATGTCTGGTGGGACAATATTTAAATGTACAGAAGACGCACGATTTATGTCTGCTGCGACACAAGATAAGATAAGGTAAAGATAAATTTTCGACACGAGATAAAATAAGGTAAAGATAAAGATGAATCTCTGTGTGTCATTCTCTCTAACACACAAAAACCCTAGGTAAGATAAATTATTTCAGTTTGTGTCATTTGACACAATTCAACTGAAAACGGTTAGATAAGATAATATTTTGCAGTATGTGTAACTACACATTTCGACTGAAAAGATAAGTCTACAAATTAGAAATATAATATGGAACATTCAAATTTTAGTGATACTAATTACCGTTCCAACATCACATAACTCTAATTCTGTAAACACGAATAATATTAAACTCTTAATACTTTCTAATTTAAGAAATATAATCTACAAGATAAACCTAGGTTACCAATAAATTAATTTAGCCAAGAGATTATTTTTAACTCTCAGCACAACACAGAAAAATCTACGCTAAAATTACTTCCTCTTTTTTCAGAAGATAAGGTAAAAATGTGTTCATCTAACAAATGTTCATTCACTATCCGAAGATACTGAGTCAGGATTATTTTCATCATCGGTAAAGTCACTTGATTCATCAGTAGATAAGTTATATTCTTTTAGATCTTTAATATGCCATCGTCCTATATTTTTGCCATTACTATCTTTAAGTTCATAAATCAAGGGAGATATAACACGGTTAACAGTACAATGTATATATTTAGGCATAAATTTTGCAGAAATAAATTCAGCTTTATCAGATTTCTGATAATTCTTTTTCCAAACATGATCACCTACATGAAATTTAATATCGCGTTTACGAAGATTATAACGGTTACTCGATTTTATGTAAGCCTTGTGTAATTTTTTTCTAACATCTTCGAAAATTTTTGGCATTTCTTGAGTATCCTGTAAACGGTGTATTTTATCAGCAATTGCAGGCTGATTATTTGCATTTTCTGCAATATTCCCAAAGAATGACCCTGATACAGGTACGTTTCTAGCAAACACAAGAAAATATGGTGGAAATTCTGTGACTTCATGTTTAGACAAACGAATTGCCTGAGCTATTTTCTGTAATTCTACATCCCAAGTTCAATGATCAGAAAAACAATATGAACGTATTGCAGTAACAATAGATTTATTCACACGCTCAGTATGATTGGCTTGAGGAGTGTAATTTGCAGTGTACCAAATACTTTGGACATTGTACTTAGACATCAAATTTTTAAACAACTGACTAGTGAACTGTTTACCATTGTCTACAGCTACTATTTGAGGAACTCCAAAAATCAGAAAAACATTATTCTCAATGAATTTCACAATCGCAGAAGAGGTAGCTTGTTTTGAAGGTTGAATTAAAACAAATTTAGAGAAGAAATCAACAATGACCAATGCACACGTATTTCCCTGGCGAGATCTAGGATATGGACCTATTAAATCACAGGAAATTAACTGGAAAGGAAACCCTATGTTACGATATTTACCCATGAGACCAGCTTGTGGCAAATTTGTGGGCTTACAGGCAGCACAAACTTTACAGCGCCTCACATATTTTTGTACACTCTGTCTCATTTTGGGCCAATAATATAACTCTGAAATTCTTTCTAATGTTTTAAAAACACCGAAATGAGCTGCAGTAGGATCATCATGAAATTTAGATAACAATTCAAGCCTGTTTTCCGTTGGAACTACAATTTTCCAGTCAGTTAAATTGCAAATATTGGCATATTTGTTAAAGACATGCTTATATAGAATATTATCTTCTACCTTGAAATTAGGATAAATATCCGGATCGGATTGAACCTTATTAATCATACTTTTATACCAATTATCAGGTTTTAGTAAAGATAAATCTAATACATTTATTTCCGGCACCCTGGATAGAAAATCTGCAGGTACAGTACCCGTTGCTCTACGATGGACTATCGAAAAATTGTATTGTGAAAGTTGTAGAATCCACCTAGCTAATCGTGGTGATGGTTTCTTCATGTTATTTAACCAAACAAGAGAAGAGTGATCGGTGATGACAGTAAAATGTCGTCCCAGAAGATAATAACGAAAATGATCAATAGATAATAGGACTGCAAGGGCCCCTTTTTCAGTAGTTGTGTATTTCTTTTGACATTTATTCAATTTTTTACTATAATAAGCTACTGGATGTTCCAACCCATCTTCTAACTGAAAAAGCACACTTCCAATACCTACATCACTTGCATCACACATTAGATAAAATGATTTTTCAAAATCAGGACTACAAAGTACAGGAGCGGTAGTTAAGACAGTTTTTATATCATCGAAAGCTTTTTGAGCTTCCGGTGTCCAACTTATTGGTTGATTGTTTTTTCTATTTGATAAAAGATTAGAAATGGGAGCAGATAAAGTAGAAAAATTATTTAAAAAACGACGATAATATGAAACAACACCTTAAAATCTACGCACCTCTGTAGTTGTCCTCGGTACAGGATAGTTAGTAATAGCTTTAGATTAACCACCGTCAATACTTAACCCGTTTTCATCCAAGGTATAACCTAAATAGCGAAGAGAAGGACGACAAAAATGACATTTATCAATATTTACCGTTAAATTAGCCTCTTTTAATTTCTCATAAACTTTAGCCAAAATTTCAACATGTTTATCAAACTGTGATGTACAAACAATTATATCATCAAGATAATAAAAACAATATGGTTCTAAAGATGGACCTATTACCATATCCATTAATCGTGACATGGTAGCTGGACTTGAAATTAAACCAAATGGTGTACTTGTGAATTGAAATAGTCCTCTAGAACGAATTGCAAAAGCTGTTTTTGGACGAGACGACTTTTCTAAAGGTATTTGATAGAAAGCATGTTTTAAATCGATACTAGAAATATATCGCGTATCCCTTAGTTGACTAAGAATTACCTCGATATTTGGAATCATATACGAATCTGCTTTAGTTTGCTTGTTTAAAAATCTAGCATCAAGAAGTAACCTTATACTACCATCAGGTTAATGAGTTAACCAGATAGGAGAACAATAAGGAGATGTACTTGGTTCAATAACCCCTAATTTTAATAATGTATCTTTCTCATTATTCACATGAACTTCCATAGCTTGAGGCAATGGATACTGTTTTATTTTAAATGGAGGAGAATTTCCTGTGTCTATAAAATGCTCTAAGATATGTGTCCTACCAATTTTATCCTTGGGGCTAATGCTTTTAAATTTTTCGATAACAACATCAAGTTTAATTTTTTCTTCATTTGTTAAAGTTGTGACGTCCTTAACCGTATTGATGACATTTAAAGATAAGGCATTTAAATTCATGGTAAATTTAGAAAAATCTATTTTAATATTGAATGTCTTTAAAAAATCCATTCCTAAGATAACTGTTTGAGTAACTGAAGGTAAAAGATATAATTTTAAAATCCGAGATAACTTATCCACTGTGACATAAGTTTCTACAAAACCACCAACATCATGGTATGTACCATCAGCAGTCGAAACTTGAAACTGTTCGGTAATAGAAAAAGGTATAGATAAATTCTTAAGAAACTCAAGACCTAGAGAACCCAAAACACTCAGATTACTTCCTGTATCAATCAAACAAGAGAATGTCTTCCCAAAAATAATAATATCCACATAAGGCCTGTTATCATTATCTTTTCGATATAACAAGTCTAAAAAGTAATTACTAGATAATTGAGTATTTATAGAATTCTGAAATTTATTTACTTTGCTTGGTTTGTAAAACGATCTTACTATATTTAACCAAGCTAACCAATCATTTTTATTTGAATTTTTAGATAGATTAGATAAGGAATAAATTTCACTTATTGGTTGCTGGTTGAAGGTGTTATTCCGGAAACTGTTCTTGACTTTGATTGTTTTTTTGAATTTTTTTGCTTTGGATGTGTGGATCCTGAAGGATTTTGAGGAGCGGTAGGTGTCACCAAAGCATTGACCTGACCGCTTGGTTCGTTTTTTGAACAATTTGCACATTTAGATTTTATAAAACCAGGATTTCCACATCCATAACAGAATACTTTTAAAGCGTATTTACATTGCGGATAAAAATGATTCTGTTCACCACAATTCCAGCAAACTTTATGTGAATTTACTGTAGATACTGTAGATAGATGTCTAGAATTATCATGATTCCTAGACCGATAAGATGAGGCAAAAGTATTATTTAACTGTGGTTCTAGATATATTTTAGGTTTGCTCAAATTAATACTTGAATTCTGAGAATTCTGTGAGTAGGTAAAAGATTCTTCCAACTTTTTACATTTATCGGTTAACTCTTCGATACTGTTAATATCTAATAAAGCTAGCGGTTGTACATAATTAGAAAGCAAATTTCTCTTAATGATTCTAATTTTTGATGATTCATCCTGTTTTATTTCTAAGCGATTAAACAGACTACACATAGAATTTATGTATAACGTAACTTTTTCATTAGTATTTTGTTTTCTATTTTTAATTTCATCCAATAAATCTTCCTGATAATTATATGGGAGAAAATCTGACTTTAATTTAGAAACTAACTCTGACCAATTTTGAAATTGACTTCTATTATTTAAATACCAATAAAATGCCTGATCAGTGAAGAGATCTGCAGCGCTAGAAAATAATTCGTTATCTGTTACACCTCGAGAAATCTTTAAACACTCTACACGTTCTAAAAATCCTGCCAAAGATTCATTTTCTGCAATTCCTGAGAAATGTATTCCCCATTTATAGATAGGTACTGGCTTAGAGAAAGTAAAGCTTTGGTTCTGACCCACAGGACTTGATTGAGCCTGAATAGTGCCCTATAATCTACCATCAAGTTCACCCTCTAACAACAAAATCTGAGTAGCAAACTGTTTTTTCTTTAATTCTTCCTCATCATTGTTACATGACAAACGAGACACCCGATTATTTGCATGAGCTAATCTACATGTTAATCTGAGATATTCATTGTCCCTATGTGATCCTACAAATTCTGAAATTTTTCTGCTCAAATCAGATAAAGTTAACTCGATACCGTTTACTTCACTATCAAAATTCAATTGACTATTCTCATATAAAATAGAAATGCGACCGGACGCTTCTTGAGCTAAAATACCCCTCAACAATTTTCTACGTTCCGCCACTGTCGGTGATACTTCAACATTTCTATATGCCAAGTCGTGTTCCAGCTCATGAGATAATAAATATTCGACCTTCAATTTATAAGGCAAAGACATTTTTGTACTTAATTTCAATAAAGTTCTCTTGGTAATTAAAGTTAAGTTAAAATTTTATACTCTAATGATAGAAAAAAAATTTCGAAACAAATTCTCAACAAAATTAATTTACAATTTGAAGGTCACTGAAAGGTAACAAATGAATTGATATAAAAACTGAGTAATATATGAATCGTCAAGCTTCACACCAGTTATAAACATAATACAACATACATCATATAATATTTCAAACAACGAAAAAGATGTATATATTTACTACACAGGACCTGTTTTATAAAAGCAGAAAGCACAAAATATAATTAAAAGTTAAACAGTGAACATAATATCAAAGACATTTCCCCCCTAATAGCAGGAAAAATTTTTTTTCAATTATAAAAATTTTTTACCAAAAAGAAATAGCAGATAACAACATGTAAAAGTTAATACACGTTGGAGCGCCAATGAAACAAAGACCTCTTACTCTCAGGGTAAAAATTATTTAAATAATTGAAAGTATTAAAAGAGAGTAGGTTCTTTCCAAACTGACAAAGAGATTGGAGATAACGGAGCCAGTTCTCAGGGCTCTGTTATCTGAAAGAAGTTTAATTAAAGAATAAAAATGTGAAAAAGAAAGAGAAAGAGAGAGAGAGAAAAACTAAAAAAAAACAGTAAAGTTACATCAATAGTAAGGGCGCCACTAACTTTGTTCCTAAACAAAATTAGAAAAAAATCAACCTCCTTAATCAGTCAACTCTTACCTGCTGTGCTCTGCTAGTTTTTTAACAATACTTATGAAAAAAAAATGTGCTGAAGGCCATTTCTCAGGTCTTCCTGTATAATAAATAAAACAACAGACTACCAATATGTATGAATATAATTAATGAAAAAATATTTAAATGTGTTACATAGTTTGACAATAATGGGTTAGTAAAAGTGTGTATGTGTGAAGAAAAAGAAAGTATAAATTAAAACTAAAACAAGCTGTACAAATATGAATGGTGAAGCCATACAATATAATTTTACTTATCTTGAAGTAGAAAGTCGAAGTCAATTCTCCATCAAATCTTCTTAGGTTAAATAATTCTCAGTATAATACACAGTTGAGTATCTAGATCATTAATTGGCTCTTATGGAAACACCATTTCTTGTGAGTCAATACAAATTGCCGACAAATCTTCATCTAAGTTCTTCAGTCGGGTGATTTTAGTTAAATTTACCGATATAATTAAATTATTCCTGGCGGTATCGCTACAAGAACACCAAGTGTGTTACAGATAGACCTTTTTTTAATTAACACGATATTTAGATATCTGTCCAGCGACATATATAAAACTGTACTTATCATTTTTTTACAGAAATACAATCTAGTTTAATGATTTGTCCTGGACAAAAACCTATATCAATTTAAGAAAATCTTACACAGAAAAAAAAATAAAACATACCAGTAATCCCTGCGAATTTGTTCTAAGAACAAGTTTTTTTAATAAATATACGGAATATTTAAAACTTCTATCAGGATTTCGGCGACTACCATTCTCTATTACAAACTCTCGTATAGTGCCGCATTCCGAATTTCTATTCAGGATTTTTTTCTGTGAGATATCTATACAGTTAATTCCACCAACATTTAAATAGTTGTTTAAAACATTGGAAAGGAAGGACGTGTGGTCTATTCCACCAATAAATTTAACATTCATCGCTAAATTATTTATTTAAAACTATATTAGAAATGTTAACTGCTAAGTGAACGTTTCAAGTTCCTCTTCTGTTTTCTCATTTTTTATGTTACTGTGATGTTTAATATGAGATATTACTGAGAGTTTTATGAACTAACGTCGTACAGACGTAGTAACTACGATGTTAATAAAAATTACTTCGAAAGATGTAAAAGTAACTGCAACATGTGATCATCTTAGAAACATGTTAATTTGTAATATTACAGTAACGTTCTGTATGTGACATTAGTGAGAAGTATACAAATTAACATCGTATGAATGTTTCCTATAGGAAGTTACTAAAAAGAAGTTCATAGAATGTGTTTTTAAATGCGAATTCAAGTATTACTGTGTACATCAAAAATATGTTTTATTTACATGACATGGATGTTAATAGAGTTATTAATAAAATTAAGACATCTAGGAGATATCTTATTAACGTTTTAAATAAACATTACCAAAAGTCTCTAAAAAGAACATCACAAAAAAGACTTGTCATGTTTCTTGTTTAGTGAGAGTGATAATAGTTAATTAGTTAAGAAGAGTAATTTCTCACTAAACGAGCGAGCGAAGCGAGCGAGTAAGTTAAAAAGCTGTACGAGTTTCGTAAAACTACTTTTATACGAAATGTGTTTACTACTGTTCCGCATTTTGTATTAGTATTTGTGTAACAGCTGCTGTGCCCTTTCGATGTTAGCTTGAGTGATTCACGATGTTCATATATCTTCATAGTGGCAAATTATTCAAATTAGCCACATTGGTCTAGGGATAGTATACTTGAGTGCGACCCGAGTTTCCCAATATTATAATTAGTCACTCCAATATCGTGATTACTGTTTTCTCCATGTTCGTCTTCTAACTTCTGCGATTGATTATCTGTTTCTACTACATGTTGTTGTTGTTCTTCTTCTTCGCGATCTGGTATATTGCCTGGATCAATCGTACTTTGTATAGGTTTCACGTAAGGCAATATAAATCCCAAATATTCGGCTAGATAGTAAGGTTTTTTGGCTGAGATCCATTTTGGGGTGCCTCTTTACTTCTAATAAAGCACTGTAATAAAACAAAATACCTATTAGAAGTATTACATGAAGTGGAATTTATAATAATGTTACTAAAATAATTTATCGAAAAAATTAAAATGTTTAATTAACTGAAATAATTTACATTTGAAACGAATATTGTAATTTTCACTGAGTGAATGCTTTTGTGTTTCAGATATTTGGCATCTGGTTGTAGTTTTCTTTCATTAGGGCTGTATTTTGCAAGGGGAGATAGTACTGTCTCAAGTATAATTGCAGACATCACAGTGGCTAAGTGGAATGCTTTGCAACCTGACTACATGGCATAACCTAACACTGAAATATGTAAAGCAATAGTTATGAGATTTTCCAACTTCTGAAATGTGCCCAAATGTTTAGGTGCTATTCTCGGCAAGCGCATCCATATTCAAAAACTTCCACATTCTGGCTCTTCTAACTACAACTATAAACAATATATTGCGATTATTTTAATGGTAATTTGCAATGCTGATAGATTTCTTACGATAATTGAAACTGGATTTGCCAGGAGAAATAATGATGGAAGAATATTCTCTTCTTAAAGAATTGGTTACTGGCTCGAAAGAGATCGAATTTTTATTCCTATCTTCTCACGATAAAACTCAGCTGCAGGTACCGTATTTTTTTGTAGGAGATAATGCATTCCCACTAAAACGTTACTGTAGAATTGTGTTATACGTTTCAATTTTATGGGTCTTGGATAGGACTTGTCTTTTGTAGTTCTATAGGAATCTGGTTCTTGAATGGAATTAAAGTGCAAGTTGATTTTGCGAGTAAACTGTTTACTTGTTTTTAAATAGGTACTGGTATATAGTTACACCAGAAATTCAGACTATTTTGTAACTAGTAGTTACTAACTAACCATACTAAATATAAATGATAATGTGTCCCTTTGTCGGTGACTGCCGAGGGAACCACTTTTATGTTTTGATGCTCACACATCAGCATCTGAAATTCGACTTCGACTCATCTCTCTATTGTTTTACGCTGAAAAATCGCCGGCAAAGAACCCGGGGCATACTGTACGAAACGCAATTGACGTCACTCTGTGATTATGACCAATAAGAGGGTACCGGTGAGCTACGGTTCGTTAGATATGCCCCGTGTTCCTTGGCGAGCAAAAACCGTTAGAGTACGTGATGCAGGGGTGCTTTAAGAATTTTCATGAAGGTTCATGTTTGGAACATATAAATTAAATTTGTTCCCAAACACATTGCCACCCGAAAAGGTTGAAGAGAGATTTGGGACATAAATGCAGATAACAGGGGCTATTACTAAACAAGTTAGTAAAATCACATTGAATTAGCGATGAAAATGGATTTTAAATATAATAAAGGAATTATTAGTGTGCTGAAGAACAGGCAAAAAATGCTTTCCGAACTAAATTGTTACTTAATAAATTGACTAAAATCTACTATATACAACAATGAACGAGTAGGATGATACCCATAACTGTCAGTCTCTCCACCTGTTTGTGTTGAATGGAGTGAGAGGACCACTGGTCTTATTGGTTGAATATCTGCAGTTTCGAACGAAGCGTAGAACGTATGCGAAGGATCTTTGAAACTTTGAGTAGTTGTAAAACGCTGCAATGAAACTGCTCCACGTGTTAGTAATGGCTTTAGTGCTCAGAGCTACGTGCTTTTTCTCTTCGGGAGGATTGACTACCAGGGAAAAGGAGTCGTATTGATCAATACTGGAAGATTGATCTGATGAAAAGGTGGGACCTGATAACCATAGGGAGCGTGTTTCTAATGGGAATTTTACTCGGGACAGCATGTCTGCGGGGTTGAGGGTGGAAGCTATATGTCTCCGGGTGACGTTGGAAGTGTTTTCTTGGATTGTCGTGACTCTATTAGTCACAAAGGTAGTCCACTTGGACGGAGATCCATGGATCCACGATAAAGCAACCTGTGAGTCGGACCAGAGTGATGTGTTTGAAATAGTAAGAATTTGAGATAAGGCATCTGAGACTCGTTTGTACAACGAAGATAAAAGAACCATTGCGCATAACTCCAATTTCGAGATGGTAAATGGTTTCTTAATAGGGGCTACTTTAGACTTTGCCGCCAAGAGGTCAGAAGATGCTGTTTTATCAGAATAAAATGTTCGTAGGTAGATACAACACCCATATGCTGAAGTGCTAGCATCACAGAAGCCGTGTTATTCATATTTCACTGCTCGTTGGCTGGTTTTGATACATCGAAGGATCGTAAACTTTGATAATTGAGAGATATTATTTTTGAATAATGACCATTCATTGAGAATGTCAGAGTCTTTGATGGATTGATCCCATGTTAGTTTTAGTGCCCATAGTTTTTGCATGATAAGTTTACCTGCTACTATAACTGGATTAACTAGTCCAAGAGGGTCATAACATTGGGCAATTAAAGACGAAGCTTTGGGTTCCGTGAGTGGATGTATTTCTACAGTACTTGGGGTAGATATTTGGAAGCTGTCAGATGAAGGATTTCAGTTCAGGCCCAGAACTTTGCAAAGTGTGTAATTTAATCTCATATCTTTTAGGGTAGAATCACTTTTAGGAATTGACTGTAAGAAAGTTGATGAGTTAGATCGGAATTGATGTAATTCGAAGTGGGCTTCTGATAACATTTGTACGAGATATTCATGTAGGGTGGATAACTCGTTTTCTGAGTTAGTGCCTGAAAGAATGTCGTCTACGTAGGTCTGTGATAGTATCGAGCTGTGTGCAAGAGGTAGATGAGGATGCTTGAGGGCTATGTCATTTAGCACTCTGCAGGCTAGATAAGGAGCGCTTTTTTGGCCGAATGAAACTGTATTTAATTCGATACAGGATAAGTCTTCATCTTTGTTGTTTCTCCACAATACATTTTGTAGAAAGCGAAATTTGGGATTTAGAGATACTTGCCTGTACATTTTTGTAATAACGGCCGTCAGGGCAAATTTGAAAGTTCGAAATCGCAGCAGTATTTCAAAAAGTGGAGGCTGAACAAATGGGCATCTCAAAGAGATGTCATTCAAAGATAGGGAAGAAGTTGATTTGGCAGAAAAGTCGAAAACGACTCGCATTTTGGTGCTGAGACGCTGCTCACGTATTACGCTTACGTGTGGGACAAAGTATTTGTTTTCTGCGAGAGAATTTTGCAGGGTAAGAGGTACTATCGTTCCGCGGCCTAGTAGAAGGTATTCATCAAAGACTGTTTTGTACTCCTGTTTGAGTTGAGGTCATTTGTCTAGTTTATGTTCTAATGTAAGAAATCGATTTTTTGCTTGAACAAATGAGTCACACAGCTCTTTGTCAGCGTTTGCATAAATAAGAGGAAGGTCCACTTGATACCGTCCATCGGGTAAAATTCGAGTTGTATTTTTGAAAATAGTTTCGGCTAATTCGTCGTCTTCAGATAATATTGGTCCTGGAGGACAGGCTTCCTGTTTCAAGAAATTTTCAAGTAAAGTTTCTAACTTGTCATTATTTTCGTTGTGTGACGTTATTGAATGAAAAGAGTGAGATGCATGATGGCACATTGAATGATGTTTTAGTTGATATGCCCATTAAAGTTTTGATAAAAATAATTCTAGGTGGCTCCTTCATTTATAAAAAACCATAATAATATAAATGCATGCAAATTAAAACACAGAGGGTGTAATTTTTATTTCTCGTTCAGTTTTGACTGTCACAAAACGTCTAGACTATATCTGAAACAGAGAATACAAGCACATATGCAAATATAGGAGCTAGCTAATATCGGTTTTAAATGTTCTTGATATAATATTTACATTGTAGTAATAATTTTATTCAACCACAAACAAAAATATTACTAAATGAAAATAACATGAGCTATTTAAAGTATATAATAATACGTAATCCGTGTTCGCTTCTACCCTTCACCATGCTACTATGTATAGGACTAGGTTACATCACTATCGGTGTGGTGTAAGGCGATTCGAGTGGCGCCATCTTACCATTTATAACAGAGTCTCAGACGTTGTGCGGGGCCTATCTACATGAAGGTGGTACTGTAGATAGAGCTGTATAGCCTGGTAGGGATCGTTCTGCTATAACATATATAGGTGATACATATAAAATAAAAACTATTACCTTTTCAGTCTTTGATATTGAATAATTTGTAGTTGTGCAATGTTTTTAGCTGTTTTACATATAGTCAAACATTTTATTGATTTGCTTTTTAATGCTATTGACTTGAATTTAATTAGGTTAGATAATTATTTTTTGTGACTGACAGCATCTTTCATATTATAATATATAGTATATATATTATAATATGAAAGATGCTAGAAAGAGGCGATTTCGTTTTTTTTGCTCTTCGCCATGGGGTAATATCAACTTACACAAAAATATGTTGGGGTAATGATTAAAAAAGTTCCACGCCCGCTGGTCTAAGATGAAAAATCTCACTCCATTTCGTCCTCTACTATTTTCTCTATAGCGTTAAATTTTTCTATTGGATTATTTCAACTCTTCATAAGTACGTCTCCCACCTCTTACCTTCATATTTTCATTGGCGAGGTTTCTTTATTCATTCTATTATTGTATCCAATTACATAAATTTCCTTATCCAAGTCATCGCCAAACAGAACTATTGAAGTTAGAAAATTCATGGCATGAAGAAAGCAGTAAATGGTTTTCAATATTAATACTAACTTTTCCGCATTCCGGAGGCTGTATCGTGCTAATTTACCAAAATTTCATCAAAAATGTGGTAAACCTGGATCAATTGGACCCATTGCACTGGCAAAAAATCAATAGGGTCCATCTGTAAGATGCCCTCAACAATACCCAAGTTCACACTCTAAAGGGCGTATCTTGATAACAACCAAAAATTTCTCCAAAAATGACCAAATTTGTAGTACCGTAACATGGGGATACTTTAAATTCTGGGTATACCTTGATCGAATCTTCATCATTTGTTCAAACCCCACAGCGCGCCGCTGCTTTTCAAAGTAACGAATTTTTGTTTGCGTAGGTAGTAGCATCGATAGGTTCGCTACATTGACAGTCGGTTGCAAACGTCGAAATAAGAAGCATCGTCGCTTCAATCCGTTGTTTTGGTTTGAAAGTGAATTTTACTATTTATTTTGGCTTTATATCCACATTGGTGAGTTTTCATATTTAGATTATAAATCTATTCCTTGTGGGTCAAACATATATTTAGAAGTGTTATGCATGCAATACCTACTCAATTATAATTAGTTTTTCTTCTGTGTGGGATTTCAATTCAGGGAGTATCTTTTCTCATGAACCATTTAGCATGAAATTGTTTTCTTTTATTTCAGAAATGCCACGTAAGCATAATCGATTACTTGGCAGCTGAAAATATCGAGATTATTCATCTGAGAAGTTGGAGCAAGCTCTCCAAGCAGTGCTCGATAGCAGTTTGTCACTGTGTGTGGGTCATCTAGGCAGTTTGGAACTCCGTTTGGCACACTCTATAATAGATTCAGAGGAAAACATGGACGAACTCCTGGCTGTCTAACGGTTTTCAGTAAGCAAGAAGAAGAGGCTATCCTTCAAGCAGCAGCCAAGTGTTCAGATTAGGGGTTTCCATTGAATCTTTTGGACATAAGGATGATGGCAAAGTACCATTTGGACAGAAAAGGGATAACGATAAACATGTTCGTAAATAATTTACCAGGACTTGACTGGACATACAGTCTTCTAAATAGGCATAAAATTTTGTTTGGACAGAGATTGGCCACCAACATAAAACAAGAGAGGGCCGCAGTATCCAGAGAAACTCTAGGGGTATTTTATGATAACTTGGAAAAATCAATTGAGGACTTATCGAGTTCCAACATATTCAATTATGACGAATCAAATTTATCAGATTACCCTGGAAAAAACGAGGAGTTTACAGACGATGTGTGAAATATACAGAGAAAATTATGAATCATTCGAAGAGCTGCACAACTATCATGATATGTGATTCAGCGGACGGCACATTGTTACCCCCTTACGTTGTATTCAAGAATATCCACCTCTATGATTCTTGAAATGAAAATGGTATACGAGGACCTCCTTGCTGCAACAAACCATGTTGTACTCGTAGTTCAGGCACACGGTTCAATCGCACGTCAAGCGGATGGATGGATGGCCTTACTTTCAGAGACTGGTTTCAAAGCTCTTTATTACCGCATGCCAAACGTTTAGAAGGCTGAAAGGCTCTTATTGGTGACAACCTATCCTCTCATATGGATGTTGACGTAATAAACATGTGTGCGGTAAATTATATAGATGTTTATTCCCACACTCCAGACACATGTGCCAGCCGCTAGACGTTGGGTTCTTTCGGCCAATGAAACACAAGCTTGGCGCAAGACACTGTCGGAATAGACATTACAAAATTTACGATTGTCGGCTGTTCCGAAAGATACATTCGCCAGTCTTTTGAAAAAAACTTTAATTGACATGGACGCAATAGCTGCAAGAGTTAGTAATCAGCCACGGGAAGATACCTGCAACAGATCGGCCATTTCGTTCTTCTGGTATCTATCCTTTAGATCGTCAGCAAGTGTTCAAGAAATTACCAAAGGAGACTGAACAAGTGGATCCGACAAATGAGGTTGAAAGTGCACTAATTGCTTTGCTAAAAAAGCAATGATTTGGTGGCCCAAGTCGGCCACAGAGGAAGAAAAAAAGGCTGGCTGTTGCACCCGGATGTAGTATATCGACAGCGGGGGTTGATAATGGGACGATAGATAATAATGATAGTGACGATGTGTTACCCACCACTTCAACGCAGAATGAAGAGGATCACGCAGCTAGAGAATCTATGGAGAAGCACCTGATAGATTTGAAGTTGTTCAGTTTAATCTGACAGATTTTTTTTCACAGCGAGGGAAAAAAACATACAAATACATCTGTAATATTTTAGAAGTGGCACCAGGAATTGTTGTCGTGAGAATGAAATACATTGAAAAAATACAAGAAAATTTTAATTCATTGCCGACGATATCTTCGTGATTAGACGTGAATATGTAGTCAAGATCCAGGCCAATCCTTCAGAGCATATCGACTCTGATGGTAATTCGTTCTATGAATTTGAGACTGACATCAAAGTTCGCGAAGTTTGAAGTGTTATCATGTTTATTTTTTTTTCGTACGTACCTACTCATTTGTGGTACAATTTTTTTTTCAAGGACTAAACTATATATGTGTTCATGTGCCTTAATTGCATTATTTTTGTATAGAAGTTTGCATTTTGTTTTCACTGAATGAATGAATATTTGACATAACTTATTGGTTTTCATCCGATCAAAGTTCCCCCACTGAATGAATTTGCTTGCACAACCTAAAATATCAACCGCAGATTTTCATTTTTTTGTTCATTCCAGTTGGGTTACTTTAATATTCCACATAAAACGCAATGGCGATCAAAGTATCCCCAATACCAGTATAAGTTTGATCAAATCATTTTCATTTTTGATCTCAGAAAATACTTATTTTTCCAATTTCATATCTTCAGGATATGGTAATTGTGTAAAACCGATTAATCATGATTTTTAGTTCACCTGTATTGATTGATAAAGACAAGTTATTCAAGTCTGAAAAAAAATTGATCAAAGTATCCCCATGTTAGGTATATCTGGATTTATAGGACCCGTTGTACTGCCTCTGGAGAGCTGAATACCAACGAAGTTCAACTGTGAGACGCCCGGAATAATATCCAAACAAAAAATTGGTCACTTGTATCCACTCCGGAGGATCTATCGTGTTAAATAGCGAAACTTCATCAAAAATGTAGTATATCTGGATTCATAGGACCTGTTGTACCGGCTTTGGTGGGCTCAAAATCAATAGTGTTTGTCTGAGAGATCCCTTGAACAATATCCAATCATGAAATTGCTCACTTTCGGCACTCCGGAGGCTGTATCGTGCTAACAAGACATGTTACAAACAGTGGCCGACAGCAGCGACGACAACGGCGACGATAAGGACGACAACGACATGCACTCAAGATTTATTTTCTAAAAACACGTTCCTCGTTTACTCACTGAAAAACGTGAAATCTACAAGGAAAAATAAAAAATTCCAACTTTTTTTGGGCAAACCAATACTTTTCTCGCATTGTAGATAGCGTTGGTGGAAGAGTAACATGTTATAGCGAACATTTAGTTGCCGAAATTTTCTCAGTTGAATAATTAAATGAAATTAATGTTTCTGCTCAAATCTTGCGTGACGTGTAGGTTATCTTTTGATTGATATGTTATGATAGCTTAAATGATAAACGTATCGTTAGTTGTACAGATAATATATATCGCAGAGATAAATTACGGCAGTTGTCATCGTTGAGTAAATTAAAAATGGTGTTGGAGAAATCTTATCTGAATAAAATTTTGAAGCAAATTCTAAACACAACACATTTAGAACAATATGATATTACAACCGAAGAATTCGAATCAAGAGGAAAAAACTATGCTGGTGAAATATTTTTTGTAGGTGTTAAAAAAAGTGATAATGGTGAAAAAATTAATTTGTGCATTAAGCGGGCTTTTGTTGACGAGCAAATAAGAAATTTTTTACCGATTCGGGACTTTTATTTGAACGAGAATCATTTTTACGAATGCGTTTGGCCAAATTTAGACAAATTCCAAAAAGAATACCAGAATTGTATTCACTTCGATAAAATACCAAAGTGTTATTTGGTTAAATCTGGTGAAGTTGAAGAAATGGTTGTATTGGAAAAACTGACCGGTTATAGACCCAACGATACTAAAATTTTATTCGACAAAAATCAGCTGTCTCTAATTTTCAAAGAATATGGACGATTCCACGCTCTCTCATTTGCTTATAGAGAAAAATGTCCAGAAGAGTATGTACGGCTGTCAAATAGCCTCAAGAACAATCACAAAGCATTGAAAGATGTGAAGATGTACGTTGATACTATGAATTTTTCTCACGAGCTCTGTTATGATTTTGTGGTAGCCGAAAAGGATGACGAAACTATCAATAAATATGAAAGATATTCTAAGAACGCCATGGATATTTATTTGGATAGTTGCGATTACACCGGAAATAAGTCTGTCGTTAATCATGGAGATTGTTGGATTTCGAATTATTTATTTAAATATAATGTAAGTATGTGATCGTCTAGAAAACCATTTATAGAAAGGTGATTGAGGAATGTATTTAGAATGGTGGGATAAAGTGGCTCAAATAAATAAGTGTTGGAGATTGATTCCAACAACCTATAAACATTTTTAATGGAAAGACCGTGTTCAGAAGCGTATTCACTTCTATATTTAGCAATATAGAACTTTTTGATTTCCCTACATTTGAAACCAGAAAAATAAATTTTCAATTGCTCAATTTGTGATAATTAAGGTCCAAATCATATGCTCAAACTGGGCACGGTTCGTTTCTTGAAAAAAAAATAGACGATGTCGAAGTTCTTCGTTCATTTGCAATATCTATAATAATAATAATAATGATAATTTATTTTCAAAAAATTTCATATACAAAAAAGAGTTGGTTTACAATTTCAAAATAGTTTGCAAGTGTATAGTTCATTCATGTAAAAATAAAAATAAAGTAGGAGAAACCCACTGAAGTATTTCGACTTGTGCGTGGGTGAAGGCTCTTAATTCTCGAGAAGGTTGGTACGTCTATTTTGTTATGACTTGAGACTATACAAAATTGAATAGATACAGTAATATTTACGACACGTAAAATACATTTACAAAACAAAACAATAAGTCTCAATTAGACAGGTAAATACCAATAAATAGTAATTAGAATCATACTAAAATCGTACTAATAAAGATATTAATATTTTTTAAAACTACTACAGCAAATAAAAGAAGTACACAGTTTACTAAGGCGAATTCAATAATTGTTAGTTCTTGGTTTTCTGAACTATTGAGATAACGTATTTTTGATGGGCAGCTAAAAAATATAGGGTAAGGTAAAGTATTTCAATTTTATATATAATAATGCTCTATGTTAAGAGCATCTGCGAGACAATTGTATTAGTTTGCAACCATTTTTTTATTTTATTTGTGAACATTATAGGTGAGTTTATTTCACGAATTGCTAACGAGACTTCATTGTACAATATTGGACCGAGAAACACATGACTTCTCAAGGTAAGAGTTTTGTTCACTTTTGGAATGTATACAGCAGTATATTCCTGGTCGAGTACTTATTCTTTGTAGAGTTTTTGTTTTTGGTAAATACTTCTTTATTTATTACACACTGAATGAAGTTGTTCGATATCAAGGACTTGCGAATTTTTTGTCTTCACCATCAATTATTTTCAAGATCCATTTTTGTAGGATTATGATTGGGGATATATGGTGATTATATGCACCACCCCATGCAATTAAACCATACCTGAGTTGTGATTCAACTAAGGCGTAATAGATAGACTTCAACTGTTCAACATTTACCATCGTTTTGTAGTACCTAACTAAGTGGTGGTCCCATTTCAGATTGCAGTCATTGATTAGACCAAAGTAGTTAGTAATAGTGGTCGGTAGCATTGAGAAAGTTATTGTTGGGGTTGTTCGCGAGAGAAGGGGGAAGTTTTCGAAATTGATTTTCTGTACACTGAAAGGCACATAATGTGTTTTATCAAAGTTGATGGTTAGTTTCCTAGAGCCAAACCATTCTTTTATTTTTAAAAAGTCTTCTTGTGCCTTTGGTTTGCTTGGAAAGTTCTGTCGTTGTTGGAAACATTGATATTGGTTATAGTTATTTCTAGCATAATTTGAATAGTAATCATTCTGATTTCCATTATTATTATTATTATAATTATTATTAAGTGAATTATTACTTGATGACCTGTAGCTATTGGAATTTTTGAGGGATCTCGGCTCATTTAAATGACCGTATAATCTTTCAAAATTCTCAAATTCTTCTACGTAAGCCATCGCATCCTCTAAAGAATTAGGCTTTTTAAAATGCATATTGTTTTTAAGGACACCGGTACATCCTGAAACAAAGGTGTTCAGTGTCGTCTTATCACAATGATTTATGTTGCATCTCTTATCAATTTCAGTGAGAGTAAAGTCATTACTGATTCTTTGAATAATTTTACTTTCTAGCAATTGGAGTCTAGCCCCGAAATCGATCAGATTTTCATTTTTAAAAGGCCTTGTTCGTGTTAATTCCTGCACGATGCAGTCCAGATCTCTTCGATCTGAGAAACACTGTTTCAAGGCTCCTTTAATCTTTTGCCATGTGTTTAATTCTATTCTATTGCCCACCATGGCTTCAGCTTTTCCTATAAGTTTCTCTTGTATACAATCCAATATATGGTTGTTTATTTCGATATCATTATATATAGCGTATGTTCCAATTAGTTTCTCACACTTGACTATAAACTTATTCAACGTGTTACTATTTCCATCATATGGTTTAATATCTTCTAATTTTAATTTAAATAAATCCCAATTGAGGGTTTTTACAGTAGCAGTAGCCATTTCGTTTATATTCGCAGATAAAATTGATTTCTCAAAATTATTATTAGTTATATTATTTTCTTTATTATTCAATTTATTGAATGTTTCCAATAAATTTTCCAATTCGTTCATAAAATAAATTCAGCAGCAAGTATATATAATAAAAATATCTCTCCTACACTTTTAAAAAGGTATGGAAAAGTAAAAAAAGGAAACTTGGCACTTACAATCGATTTGAAGAGCTCCGGTTTCTTCTTTCTTCGTTGATAGTAGATTCTGGAATCTGCACTCGATGTTAAAACACTAAATCGTGCGTTCTTTATACGAACGATTCGACAAAGTTTTTACACGACCAGACAGATCCTACTGACTGCGCCAATTATATATTTTTATCACGGAAAACTATTTTTAAAAAACTTCATTTTCAAAATGTAACTAAAATTATAATACTTGCTATAAAATTAATAATCAAACTGACAATACTAAACAAACGTATGTCAACCACTAAAGCCGAACAACAACCTGAATAATAATGGAAATGAACATATATACTAGAACAAAACTAACTTTCTTATTTCTTATCTTATTTACCGTAATATAATATTATTATTAGAAATTTCTGGTTCTATATCTCGAGAGCTTTTTTTTGTCGAAGTAAACTTGACATGTATCAATAAGAATTTTGTTGCCTGGCAATTTAACGAAAAAAACTGCCTCTGAAAAAATTACGAGTTATTTTTTCTGGCAGTTTTTTGAGTTAAATTACCTAATGGCAACAAAATTCGAATTGTACTTCGACTCAAAAAAAGCTAGAGTGTAGTTCGGTAAGACAATTTAATGAAAAATAAATTAACAAAAATGAGATGTAAATTAGTTTATTTAATTTAACGGAATAGTACAATTGTTAAAAACTCAATTATTAAAAATATCTTCATTTTCAGAACTTTCGTGTTCTTTGTTAATATTTTGCTGCATGCTAGTATTTTGAACAGTGGTAGTAACTGTTTCCTGGATGGTGGTACGAATGGAACCAATGATTTCTCTATGATGTTTTTCATTCTAACTGAAGGTATGGTTTCAATGACGATGGGTTGCTATGTCCCGTAATTTGTTCAACTATACCACTCCTCGACAATCCAGTTACGGCGGCAGCTCGATTAGAATGGTTCTTAATTTTCACCTGCTTGATATCAATTCCAATATTTTTCGCCGAAGATTTGGTCCATTTTGATATTTCGTTGATCCCAATAGGAGAATCCTTATACCATCCTTTCGAATTTGTTTTTTGCCAGAAATATTTGTGCAACGGCCACTTCGTCGAAGAGCTACTCAGGCGTGGGTTATATACTAGTAGAGACCCAAGGAGTAGGTCTTACCGGTTCTCGGCTAATCCTACTTATTTTTGCGTAACGAGACGGAAAGATAAGTGGGCGCCACCCTAAGTCATACTAGTCTATAAGTTACCTAGCATCGACTAATCCCAGTCAACAAAACTATAACTTGGAAGGTTATATAAAAAAAATATGAACAACGTTATTTAAAATTTACAAGTAGTTTTATCAAGTAAAGTTATATGTTGTATGAAAATTGAAAAAGTTATTTACAAGTAGTTTATCAAATAACAATTATATGTTGAATGAAAAATTGAAAATAAAAATGTTATTAAATTCTACAACTAAATTTATGAATTTAAAACTAGAACTGAAAGTGAATGGACATTCAAAAAAATTAGATTCTGAGGGAAACTAAAATTAAACAAGAATTAAATATTTTACAAAGATATAATTTAAATTTAAAACTAGAACTGAAAATAAATTGACATTCAAAATAAAAAAATAGTTTCTGAAATAAACTAAAGTTAAACAGAATTGAATATTTTACAAAGATATAATTTAAATTTAAAACTAGAACTGAAAATTAAGTGACATTCAAAATAAGAAAAATAGATTCTGAAGGAAACTAAAGTTAAATATTTTACAAAGATGCAATTTACAAGTGGTACAAAAAATTCAGTTAGAATCTATAGTTTCAAAGATTGCGGACGTTAGTACTTTCCTTGTTTCTATTTCAATGATGATCTGGATGACGTAAAAACGAATCTGTAACCAATCATCTGGCTGCGTCACGTTCAGTCCAGTCGGTTCTGAATAGAGCCGTGGTCCCAGCAGGTAGAATTCATCAACGGGAAAAGGCTTCGGTCGATACGAAGGCTTAGGCCAGTGAGATGACTTTAGGACGGTACGGAAAAGTTTAGGCCGGTAAGGAAAAGTGCTAGAAAAGACACTTGAATCAGATATAGTTCTCGAATTCAGTAAAATGCAGGATATCTGGAGATTGAAATTACAGTAGGTACAAGTAACATACGTACAAAATTATGAAATGATATCAAATAACGTGGTGCATTTATCCTGTATTTTAGAATATTTTAAGAAAATTCATTTATTTTAGACATAAAAGCACAATAAAAATAATAAGAAAAGTTACGAATTCATGTAATTTTATTTCAATGGTTTTCAACGTAGAATTCCATTGGTACAAAAAATGTATGAAGAACCAGAACAAAATATATATAACAAAAACGAAATCGACATAATATATCTCTGGTACTCAATGTTTTAAAGAAATATTTATTTGAAACTATTAAGTACCCTGTAAGAAAGGATTAGCGGAGAAATATTATACATTTTAAGCAAAAACTTACCATTTCTATGAAATGTACTTCGATACGATAAGATGACGAACTCAACAATAAGTAGATGGATAAGGGCCGAATGTCAACGCGCATTGGCTTAAATATCCAAATGAAAACGAACTCTACCGAAAACTTAAGACTCGGCAACCTTCGACCAGAAGTATTATTCGATGTTACGAGGGGTAAACGAAATTTACGTTACTCTTTCATCGATGAGTAATATTATGAGTGGTGAACGAAATTCACGTTACATTTGGAGTTAAAAAAAACTTTACGCATGTGATATGGTTTCCCCGACTTCCTATAATTTGTTCAAACAATCTTACTGGACATACTGCAGTGTTTGCTATCAAACATTTACTCTCGGCCAACTTCTGATTCCCCCTTGTGCTGTCTTCGTTAACACTGGGTTATATTCAACTCTTCTGGTCTCTCTTCCACGGTTGTCTGTCTCGATTTTAAAATAGAATACCTTTCAATTTGCTAATTCTCCACCTCTCCTAGCCAATTCATACGCAGCAATGTGATCAAATTTTCTTTGGAGGCCTACATGTTCTTCTTCACTCCAGGACAGTGCCATTCCAAAACTGTCTCGTTTTGTGAGAGAATTAGAACTCACCTGGCTTTTTTCAGGGATTGCTTGTGAAATTTTGCGTTTTGTGTCGCGTGCATTTCTCGCTTTCTTAAACTGTATGTCCGTGAAAGGATTAAAAATACTTTTATAATCTTTAAAGTAGATCTCTTGAAACATTTTGCTGAAGTGTTCCAAATCGTCTTAACTGCACTCTCTTTATAATCTTTTCCACTGTTCTTCTTCATGTTGAACTCCCAGTCATATAAAATAGAAGCTAATTGTTTAGTGGAAGTATCTGCAATGAGTTCATATTTTTTTTTCAAACAAAAATCGCAAATTGTCGTCAAATTGATGTAGTTGAATTCACAGTATTGCGAGGCACACTACCATTGATGACTTTTTCAATTTCTCCACTTGAAGACTCTCCAAATCGCGACATTTCCACAAATGAAAACTTTTCTGATAAGTTTGGGAAAAATTGACGTAACGTCATCAAAAATTTGCTTACAATGATGGTTGTCATGCTTTCAAAAGTTAGGTTCCGTTCTTGTCGCTGGAAAAGTTAGGGCTTACTTTTGTCGCTGTCATAATGACAAAATCATACGGCTTATGGGATTCTTCATACATGAATTAAATTGTCATCAGAAAATACACCTGCGTATGATGTTCCAATAATAGTGATAGCTGTGCTATTTTCACATGGTATTTTTGTTGAAAAATTCGATCATGCCGTCGAAATCAATATTTCTTGTAGATATTTTGTACTTGCGGATAATAATAATTTGGATGTGTAGAATTTTGAGTGGAATGATTTGCTAGGGACAAATATAGACCGTCATCTGGAAATGATACTGATTGATTGGATTGAACTGCTGCCATCACAATATTTTACGGAATCAAAGAAATTGACTGCCAATCTGCCGAATGTATTGCATTCACACAAGCCATTGTGAATCGAATCTTATTGTCTTCTAAATCTATTTATTCTTGTATTCTCATCATATCCTATCTAGGTAGACCTGCTCAATGAAAAATTTTCAATACCTTGTTGAATATAGTGTAATTTTCAATGATATCTCACATATTGTCTCATAAATTGTAGTATAATATTATCCGCTCTTCCTTCGTAGCATATTTTGGTTCCATTCGACATTCCATAATTTTTGATAATATTTAGTTTCTGTTTGATTTGAGAGCAATGACCTATCTATCAAAAATGACCATTATCATTTTTAAAAGATAACAGTTGATAACAATTTATGAATCGCTGGAAACTAAGCAATAATTATATTCCAAATTTTAGAATTCATCTCAGATATCACATGTCCTTGAGCAGTTCAACAAAATTTTATTCGCACGTAACTACGATAAAAAAAATTGTCAGTCGATTATATTGCCTTTTCACTGAATATTTATGATCTGAACTTAATCTGAAATTCGAATGAATCTTCCCCACATATGAGATACTTCCATACGGCATCTTACTCTATGCATGTGGTTTCTTACAAGCGAGTGAAACTGCGAATAAAATAAAAAATTTTTGTATTAATAGTGCAATTGAAAAAATGACGTAACCGAAATTAACAATTTAAACTCAACAAAAATAAATGACTACTCTTGTAGTAAAAAAACTGCATAAATAAATTCTCAATAATTTCACTTAATATGAAACATATTAACAGTTCTTGCCTATATTTTGATTGTTCATTTGTCAAATAGCCAATACATTCCGGAACATCTATGGAATATTATCACGGCATTTTCCATAAAGGATAATCTCCAACATGTAATCAACATATTGGATGGCCCACGCTGATAAACTTGCAATAGTCAAGCGTGGCTACGTCAGGTCTGGCAGGCCAAAAATATCTCTCTAGTTCCGAGAGCATTTCGGAAACCATTCATTTTAGCCTGATCCTATTGTGAAGTATTCTTAGGAAAATTCTGAGAGTGTTGCCCATAAGACTTATTAACCTATATTCTGAGCATTTTCTTGCTTTATTTTTGCGTGTGTGTTAACATAACAATCTAATCTCAAGATAAATCAGCAACTTACAGCTACCTTAAATTACTACTCTGAAACTAGCTAAGGTCTCATTCAATAGCATCCTCAGATTTCTAATTCATCTTGTACACTAGTTAACGTACATTTAGACAAACAATACTCAGCTTTCAACAATCTCAGTTCACCATCTCGAAAGGTTTAGTCCTCTTGAGTCTTCTCACTATTCCTGCAATATAGATGAGCTAAATTACCTCAACATTGGTATTATATTGACTCTTCCCTTGAGTGTGCAAAGATTGTGTTGGTTACGATGAAATTATTTATAAGACAGAAGTCAAACATTCTTCATATATTGTTATTACTTTTCCGCCCAACCTTTCTATATGCGAGAAAAGTATTGGTTTACCTCAAAAAAAGTTGGAATTTAGAAATTTTTTTTTGAGTTATTTTTACGTATCAACAAAAACAAGAGAAAACGGTTTTTTGAAAAAAATCCTGTGTGTATGTCGTCGTCGTCGTCGTCGTCGTCGTCGTCTTCGTCGTCGTCGTTGTCGTCGGCCACTTTCCCTTACATGTCTTGTTGGCCCCATACAGCCTCTGGAGTGCAATAAGTCAGCAATTGTATGATTGAATATTAATAAGGACATGTCACAGATGATCCCTATTGATTTTCAGTTCACCAGAGCCAGTACAGCGAGTGCTATGGTACTCGAAGCACGACATTTTGATCATTTTTTGAGAAATTTCAGTTTGTTAGCACGATACAGCCTCCGGAGTGCCACAAGTCACAAATTTTATGATTGACTATTATTCAGAACTACTTACAGATGCACTCTATTTATTTACTGTTCACCAGAGCCAGAACAGTAGGTGCTATAGTACTTTAAGTACGACATTTTTGTATTTTTTTTAGAAATTCCAGTTTGTTAGCACGATACAGCCTCCGGAGTATATACAAATGACAAATTTCATGATTGAATATTATTCAGGGCGTCTCAGAGATGGACCCTATTGATATTCAGCTCACTAAAGCCAGTATAACGAGTGCTATGGTACTTGGAGTACCAAATTTTTGTCATTTTTGGAGAATTTTCAGTTTGTTAGCACGATACAGCCTCCATAATGTATAAAATTGACTTTCATGATTTAATATTATTCAGGGCGTCTTATAGATGAAGCTTATTGATTTTAAGCTCACCAGAGCTAGTACAACGGGTGCTATGGTACCTGATGTGCCACATTTTTGGACATTTTTGGAGAAATTTCGGGTTGTTAGTATGTTACAGCCTCCGAAGTGGAAACAAGTGTCCAATTTCATGATAAGATCTATTTTAAAGTGTCTCACAGATGTACCCTATTGATTTTCAGTTGAATAGAGCGAGTAAAGCGGGTCCTATAAATCCAGATATACTACTGTTAAAATCATTTAACATGTGCGTCGACCCCGCCAAATTTATTAGATCTATTCAAATCCAATATTGTAGAATCGCCGTTACCTCGGCTACCTTCGACCCGATATGCGTAGCGAACTACCGAAAATCGCCATTCCATGTCCGAGTACCACAGCGGCACCATGCGAATCATCTCTCGTCGATTTTGGTTCCTTTGTAGTTTCCTGGTTCAGAGTGTTTTTGAAAGAAATAAATAGTGATTAGTTTAGAATTATAATGAAGCCTAAATCTGGTAAGATAACTAATAGTCATATTTATTTGAAGATATTGATTTAATTGCCGGTTACCGCCAGACAACAATTTTTCGCGGTGTTGCCAAATCTGGGGTCCGTTGGATGCGAGGTGGATTACACTTAACTTTGTTTATAATAATCTATTTTGAATAGCGATTAATTGGTGCGGGATTATTATGTGCGCAAATTTTCATCTTATGTACAGACGTATATGTGTGTCACATTCATAATTTACAATTTTCTCTTTAATGTACTGTTGGAGCTTGCAAAGCATAAATCGTTAGTAACATTTTTTGGTAGTTTTATTTATTATTTCCCGTGGTAACACGGTGGTCCTTCGATTGTTATAGCTACAGGAAGGCCCCTATCAAAGAAAAACTATAAGGAATTTCTTTGGCAGCCTGCTGCAGTCCACTGAAGGCGTAAGGTCAAAGGAGTTTCAAACATAGTTTTTTGTGATCATTCGAGCCGGAACTTTTGAACATTATAGACTCGCTTTAGGTAAATGCTAATAGACAATATAGACTAAATTCGTTAAAGCAAAAGCAGAAATTTAGTGGAAAAACAATTTTTACATTTCCGTGATTAGAATAAAATTTATGTGCGCGAAGTGCCGTCCGCAGGGATCGGGAAATACGACTTGGTTTGGCAACACCGTGCTACGTGGGACTTTAAATTTACAAGCAAATATGTATTTCAACATGCAGCTGCATGAAGCCTCGCTCAGCAGAAAAAATTAAAGAAGGAGCTTTGAGAACATAAGATGTCGGCGCCTTTATGTTTTTTCTTTTTCTGTTGTGTATGAAATTTTAGACTTTGTTTTTATAACGTTTTTCTATTATGAATGTTGTTGGAACACAAACTGTCTTGCCATTCTAAGAAGAAATTTTTCAGTTTAGTATTCAAAATACTGTTTAATTTTTATCTAGAATAGAGCGCCTTAAATTTGATTTTTTTTAAGAAACTCAGGAATTCGCAATTACTAATAGCACTGAGTTATTAAAGTAGGGTTTTTTCTTTGAATTTAATAGTTCTCGTTTAAAATTTGGGAATAATTTATTTGTTCATTGCTTATATTACTCTTGTATATTGTCGTATTTATTTTATGGTAATTACAATTTTAGTACTGTATACGATTATTGACGTTTTTACTGTGTTAATAATTAGTTTCCGGTTAATTACTCTTGTCAAAGATGACTTCGCAATTATCACATTTAAAAAATAAACGAGCCGGTGCTAAGGCTCAACTTACACGGTTTGAAAGATTCTTAGCTAATATTACTGGTGAAGAAGAATCTTACCTTCTTAAAATTAAACTAGATAGTTTAATAGGACATTATAGTAACTATCAAGAAATTCAGTCTGAAATTTTAGGTATAGCTTTAACCTCGGATGAAACTTTGTCTGACAGCGGACCAGAGGATCTCATATCTGATAGATTCGAGTTATGCATAGCAAAATTTAGTTCTTTATTCGACAAAGCTAATAAAAATACATCTCGCTCTAGTGATAATTGTAATGTAGTTTTACCCAAAATAAATATTAAACCGTTTACAGGTCAGGCGTCAGAATGGACGTCCTTTCTTGATTTGTTTTCAGCTTTAGTTTTGAAAAATCCTAAACTTCAGTGTGATAGCGAAAAATTTTATTATCTAAAAAGCTTGCTTCGTGGCCAGCCACTCGAATTAATAGATAGTTTAAGTGTAACTAACCGGAATCTAGAGGTAGCTTTGGACATTTTAAAAAACACTTATGAGGATAAATCTAAATTGTTAAATTCTCTATTCTCATCATTGTTGGATCAAAAACCTATAGTTAAGAGTAATGCGGCTAGTTTAAGAGATTTCTACGTCGCATCCAAAAAGACACTAGAACAAATAAGAAATCTGAATTTAGAATCAGAACTTATGTTCGAGACTCTGGTGGTCTTTCTTTTAGAACAAAAATTAGATTTCATTACTAGACGAGAATTTGAAAACGAAAGAAAACCAATGGAATTAGTAAATACTCATGAATTTTTTGAGTTTATTAAAAGACGCTATAGTGTGTTAGAAAACTTAAATTTATTTGACTCTGGACATAAAAAGGAATCCAAACCACAGGATAGTAAACCTCGTGTCACTTTGCATACTAGTTTTGGTGATAAACCCCATATCCAATCTTCTTCATCTCAATCCAATAGGTCTGGTTGTGTACTCTGTTCAGACACCTCACATTTATTATATCGCTGTAGTAAATTCTTAGCTCTTTCACCCGTTGACAGGCATAAAGTTGCAAAAACAAACAAATTATGTTTAAACTGTTTAAGTTCTCAGCATTTAATTGCTAGCTGCAAATCTCTTCATCGTTGCTTGAGTTGCAGTAAGTCTCATCACTCTCTCCTTCATTTTGAATTTAATTCTAATTCTCGTTCTGCTAATAGTAGCAGTTCTTCAAATAGAAGTGCTCCTCCCGCTCGTAACTCTGGAAGTTCTCCGGATCCTGGACCGAGCTCCAACATGAATAGAGTTGCAAATGTTGTAAACAGAGATTCTTCTCAATGCAATTCCATTGTAAGGAACAATTCGGAAGTAGATCATGTTGTCTCCTCTTCCAGTGTCCAGCAATCTTCGCTGGCAGCAACTAGTTTGTTTGATAAGATTGTGTTGTTACCCACTGCTATGGTAAATGTACATTGTAAAAATGGGAAAACTATAACAGTTCGTTTGCTTCTCGACTCTGCAAGTCAAATGAGTATAATCAAAAGATCCCTTGCTGATTCTTTAGGTACTCCTTATAGATCTCACGTGGTAAATATTTCTGGTCTTGGTAATAATAGATGTACCCATAGTAATAATGTCATAGATGTTGTTTTTAGCTCTTTGGTGGAACCCTTCAAGATTTTTAATATAACTTGCTCTGTCATTGATCAAATTACCAATAAATTACCTCAATTTGTTATACCGCCCGATAAAATTTGTTTACCAGATCATGTTAAATTGGATTTAGCTGACCCTTTGTTTTTTGAACCTGGGGAAATTCAAATATTGGTAGGGGCGGATGTGTACTTCTGTCTTCTAAAAGATGAAATCTTCAGGATGGGGGATAACATGCCCACGCTTATGAACACTCATCTAGGTTATGTAGTAGCTGGCCCTGTTCCAGAAATGCGCGTAGACAAATGCAATAAAACTAATTTTGCTCTTTCCTTTTTAACAGTAGAAAGTGAAAATTTAGTTGATGCTCCGAGTATTGACGAATTAATTGAGAAGTTTTGGAAAATCGAGGACATTCCTGACTCAGAGGGTCATTCCTTTGAAGATGAACTAGTAGAAAATATTTTTCTTCAAACTACCAAAATTTTACCGTCTGGAAGGTATCAAGTAGACATGCCTTTGATAGTAGATCCTAGTAAAAAATTAGGTCATTCACTTTCGATAGCCAAGCGTCGTTTCAATCACTTGGAGAAAAAGTTCGAAAAAAATGCCGATTTTTTTGAAACATACAAGCAAGTCTTGACTGATTATATTTATTTAGACCATGCTAGAGTGGTACCGCTTTCGTTGTTTTGTAATCTCACTAATGAGATTAAATACTTTGTTCCTCATAGAGCAGTTATACGCTCTTCATCTGTTTCCTCTAAATGTAGAATAGTTTTCGACTACTCGTGTCGATCTGACACTGGGGTCTCTCTCAACGATCTTACTTATAAAGGGTATCAAGTCCAAGACAATTTATTCGACATACTTTGTCGCTTTAGATCCTTTCGCTATGTTTTATGTGCGGACATCCAAATGATGTACCGGATGATTGAGATAAACCCTGCTCATCGTCACTTGCAATATGTGCTTTGGCGTGACAGTCCTGCAGATGCATATCAATGCATAGAACTTTCTCGGCTTAGTTTCGGCCAAAACTGTGCCCCATACCTAGCGACTAGAGTCCTCAAAGACATCGCTTTAAATAATACATCTTTTCCTCTAGCTCAGAAAGCCCTGCTTTCGCAAACCTACATGGATGACATTCTTAGTGGAGTCAACAATCATGACGAATTAGAAACTCTTTATTTTCAATTAAGCACAGTACTTAGTAAACATGGGTTTAAACTGCACAAGTGGCATTCAAACTCGTTAAAATTCCTCCAGTCTCTCTCTCTTGATCCTAACTTAGAATTGGATTTAAATTTGGAAAATTCTCCTTGTAAGATTCTTGGCATAAAATGGAATTCTTCCCTTGATTTACTCCAAATTAGTGGTTCAGCCCTGCCTGACCTGCCTTGTTTGACAAAACGAAGCGTTTTGTCCATTATCGCTAGTACTTTTGACCCTTTGGGTATAGTAAACCCTCTAATCGTACTTGGGAAACTTATAATGCAATCTCTCTGGCAACTTCAGCTAGACTGGGATACTCCTATAAAAGACGTCAATATTCTTAAGCAATGGAACATGTTTGTCAAAAATCTTTCCGATTTACCTCAGCTCGCAATCCCTCGACTTCTAACGCAAAATAAAAAGTTAATTCATGTCTCTTTGCATGGTTTTTGTGATGCCAGCCAAGTAGCTTATGGTTGTTGTATATATTTAGTAGCCTCTTATTCGGATCACTCTATTTCTTCTTCACTTGTTGCATCTAAGTCTAGAGTTAGTCCGTTGAAGGCTAAATTGACTATTCCTAAACTAGAGCTCAATTCTATGGTTCTTTTGTCTAATTTAGTTGTCCGAATAAAAAACATTTTCTCTTCATGTTATTCTTTCCAATCCATAAACTTATGGTCTGACTCCCTGGTTTCCCTTTCTTGGGTGAAACACAAGGCGAGTAAATTCACTCCTTTTGTGGCTCGGCGTGTTCTCACTATTCAACAGAATAGTGCAGGTTCAACCTGGAGACACATTAGATCTCATTTGAACCCAGCTGACATTCTTTCACGAGGAACTTTTTCCAAGGATGTTCAGCTCTTCTGGCTACATGGTCCTGAATTTTTATGTCAAATTGAAGACTATAATTCATTAGATACATTTTCTATTGTTGATGTATTGCCCGAAGTTAAAAAGGTAAATCTAGCTTCTCTCAAATCTCCGGTTAATCCCTTAAAGGAATGGTTCCCAGAGTTTCCTCAATTCCAAAAACTGCGTGGATCCATTGCTTATCTATTTCGGTTCATTAACAATTGTCGCAGAGTCAGCGACAAAGTTACTGGACCTCTATCCGTAGAGGAACTTCGAGTTTCCTTGGATTTTATTATACTTCAAACTCAGAAAGAGCATTTCTCTAGAGAAATAGAAAATCTATCTCAAAACAAGCCCCTTGTAAACAAATCACTCCTACCGCTCAATCTTTTCCTAGACAATAATAGAATTATACGTGTAGGTAGCAGACTTCAGAATGCCGAACTCAACTTTGATAAGAAGTTCCCAATGTTACTTCCTTCTAATGATATCATAGTCACTAGATTAGTAGAAAGTGAACACCGTAGACTTGGGCATAGTGGTCCACAAAATGTTTTAGCGAACCTTCGTCAAATTTATTGGCCTCTTGTTGGAGTACGTACCATCAAGAAAATTCTCTCCAAATGCATTACTTGCTATCGGTTTCATGCTCAGTTTTCTTCACAAATCATGTCCCCATTACCAGCTGATCGTGTTCAACCAACTAGAGCTTTTTTCAAAGTTGGTGTTGACTTTGCTGGACCTATCTCATTACGATCCTCAAGACTTCGTAAGGCCCCTTCGCTCAAAGCCTATATAGCTATTTTTGTGTGTATGGTGACTAAAGCCATACACATCGAATTGGTCACTAGCTTAACGACTGATGGTTTTATAGCATGTTTAAAAAGATTTATAGGTCGTAGAGGTAACCCCAAGGTTATTTATAGTGACAGAGGCACGAATTTTATTGGTGCCCGAAATCAATTGAGAGATCTCGCAGATTTTCTCAGATCTAATGACACTCTTAAAAAAATCTCAAGTTATCTTACTTCAACCGAAATTTCTTGGAAATTTATTCCTTCACGCTCACCCCACTGGGGAGGTCTATGGGAGGCCGCTGTTAAGAGCGCCAAATCCCATTTGGTTAGATTATTAGGCACGTCTATCTTCACTTACGAAGAGACTGCCACCAATCTCATTCAAATTGAGGCCATTTTAAATAGCCGTCCGTTGTACGCCCTATCCAACGATCCTAATGATTTGTTACCATTGACCCCGGGTCATTTTCTAATTGGTTGCCCCTTGACGGCCTTTCCCGAAGAAGACATCAGTGAGACTCCTCCTAATAGATTGTCCTTTTGGACTCAATGCACCCAGATCCAACAGAGATTCTGGAAGCGCTGGTCAATTGATTACTTGCACCAATTGCAACACCGTCCCAAGTGGCAGACGGTTGAAAAAAACCTATCTGTGGGAGATTTAGTTCTGGTCCTTTCGGAGGACAGACCTCCCCTTAATTGGCCTGTAGCTAGAATTTTAGAACTTATCCCTGGTCGTGACGGTAAGTTCCGAGTTGCTAGAATAAAAACTAGTGATGGCGAATACACTCGCCCCATTGTTAAATTAGCCCTGCTCCCTTTAGAAACTTAGTTCACCCCTAACACAGTTACTTTCTGAGTCCGGAGTACTTCCTGGCAATAACCCATGGCTAGTGTGGACACCAACGGGCAATATTCTAGACCTCCGTTGTTTCTTTATAGGGACTTTATACTTGTAGAATATGGTTTGTTTACTTCTTCTTTTTTTGTTTGTTCTCCCCTTTGTTGTTTCTCTCTTCTAGTACCTTCCCCCCCCCAGTATGTTAAAATCATTTAACATGTGCGTCGACCCCGCCAAATTTATTAGATCTATTCTAATCCAATATTGTAGAATCGCCGTTACCTCGGCTACCTTCGACCCGATATGCGTAGCGAACTACCGAAAATCGCCATTCCATGTCCGAGTACCACAGCGGCACCATGCGAATCATCTCTCGTCGATTTTGGTTCCTTTGTAGTTTCCTGGTTCAGAGTGTTTTTGAAAGAAATAAATAGTGATTAGTTTAGAATTATAATGAAGCCTAAATCTGGTAAGATAACTAATAGTCATATTTATTTGAAGATATTGATTTAATTGCCGGTTACCGCCAGACAACAATTTTTTCGCGGTGTTGCCAAATCTGGGGTCCGTTGGATGCGAGGTGGATTACACTTAACTTTGTTTATAATAATCTATTTTAAATAGCGATTAATTGGTGCGGGATTATTATGTGCGCAAATTTTCATCTTATGTACAGACGTATATGTGTGTCACATTCATAATTTACAATTTTCTCTTTAATGTACTGTTGGAGCTTGCAAAGCATAAATCGTTAGTAACATTTTTTGGTAGTTTTATTTATTATTTTCCGTGGTAACACGGTGGTCCTTCGATTGTTATAGCTACAGGAAGGCCCCTATCAAAGAAAAACTATAAGGAATTTCTTTGGCAGCCTGCTGCAGTCCACTGAAGGCGTAAGGTCAAAGGAGTTTCAAACAACTACATTAATGGTTACTTTTGGGGAAATTTCGGTTTGTTAGCACGATACATCTCCCGAAGTGTATACAAGTGACCAATTTTATGATAGAATATTGTTCAGGGCACCTCACAGATGCAGAAAAGTTAGTTTTAATCTTTAAAACCATTTGTTCCACTCGGCTTTCAAATGTTTTATGTTATACTCATCGGCAGTGTTTCCATATGACAATATTTTTACTTTTTCGCCCAACCTATCTAATATGCGAGAAAAGTATTAGTTTACCCCAAAAAAAGTTGAAATTTAGAAAAAAAATTTTGAGTTATTTTTACATTTTCCATCAACAACACGAAAAAACGGTTTTTAGAAAAAAAATCCTGTGTATATGTCGTCGTCGTCGTCATCGTCGTCGTCGTCGTCGTCGTCGTTGTCGTCAGCCACTTTTCGTTACATGTCTTGTTAGCACGAACAGCCTCCTGAGTGCAATAAGTCAATAATTTTATGATCTAATATTATTAAGGACATGTCACAGATGAAACCTATTGATTTTCAGCTCACCAGAACCATTATAACGGTTGCTATGGTACTTGAAGTACGACTTATTGTCATTTTTCGAGAAATTTCAGTTTGTTAGCACGATACAGCCTCCGCAGTTCAACAAGTCATCAGTTTTATAATTGAATATAATTCAGGACATCTCACTGATAAACCCTATTGATTTTCAGCTCACCAGATTCAATACAACAGGTGCTACAGTACTTTAAGTACGATACTTTTGTCATTTTTGGAGAAGTTTCAGTTTGTTACCACGGTACAGCCTTCGGAGTATATACAAGTGAACAACTTTATGATTCGATACTATTCAGAGCATCTCAAAGATGAACCCCTTTGATATTAATCTTACTAAAGCCAGTACAACGGGTGCTATGGTACTTGAAGTACCAAATTTTTTGTCATTTTTGGAGAATTTTCAGTTCGTTAGCACGTTACAGCCTCCAGAGAGTAAACGATCGATCAATTTTATTATTGAATATTGTTCATGGTGTCTCACAGATATACCCTATTGATTTTCAGTTGACTAGCGCGAGCATAGCAGGTCCAGATAATTGTTAGCACGACACCTCCCCTGAAGTGTATACAAGTAACAATTTAATGATAAAATATTATTCAGGAGCACAGATGCGGAAAAGTTAGTTTTAATCTTGAAAACCGTTTATTTATATTCTACCAGTATTGCTGACTTCATAGACTGTTCATTCGCTGTTTGGCTATGTGTCTTCATAAGTGTATAAATTCATAATATCTTTATACAAAAATACGAATATTAAGTATATATTATAAAATATAGGTACAAATCAGGACTTACAACAATGTTTGTCATTGATAGGACCCGGAATATACGATAAGTAAGTTAGAGCTCGCCTATTGTGCCAGTTGGGGAATCTTCATACGCGAGCAAATGTGTCCAAAATGATAATTAAATATGACCATCTTTAATATTGATATGCAAACAAGATGTATTTGTTTTATTGAAATTGAAATATGTTTTCGGAATATTCATTTCTTCAAATCTACTAATGGACAAATACAGTAATGGTCGAATTTACTAGCCAACTACGGAATTACGATGGCGCATGTCACTTCACTCATCGATGCGAATGGTGTGAAAATTTATTGACAAAATAACTTGTTCTCAACTTACACATAATATATATGCAAAAGCACGTCTACACCTCTATCTGTTTGTGTAAATGTGCCCCCTGTATGAAGGAGGTTCATCTTCCCCTACATGCTTCTCTAGCATCAAACTCACATTGAGCGCAAGCGAAACAAAAGTGAAGGTTTTGTGTACAATAATAAGAACGTAGATTTTCTTGTCTTCACTTCTCATCATATTGAAAACGTTCACATCCTGAGTTACCATCATTTGAGAAAATTGTAGAGTGTTGGTACATAGTTGAAATATAATCTCCCAATTTGTTGAGAATGAATGTCCGAGACCGTCATAATTGTACTATACTGAATTATGAATTTTTTTCAGCAAGAAGGTGAAGTGCAAGATCTCAAATTCATTGATTTCCAACTATCAAAGACGGGAACACCAGTATATGATCTCTCATGCTGCATATATGCTTGTTCGAGAAAAGAGAATTACAATAATTTAGATTATTTTCTCAACATCTATCACAAAAGTTTCACAGGCACTCTTGAATCATTGGGTTGTGATCCAAAAAAACTTTACACATTCGATGATTTGAAGAACGACTGGAAAAAATATAGCAAATTTGGTTTCACTTACGCTGTTTTTATTATAAGAAACTCATTGATTGAAACGAATATGAAAAGGAAGACAGAAGAAATAGCTGAAATTGGGGCTGCTAGGAGAAACTGTGATTTAAAATTTGATGAGGTTATTTTAAAGGAACGGTTTTTGGGGTTAGTCACTCATATGGCTGATAATGAGTTCCTTTAAATATTCATTGGCTTAATTTCATTTTATGTAGAGTAGAATCACAAGATTATTAGATAGAAATAATTAATGATGTGATGAGCTAAATCTATTGTGATTGAATATGGCTCAATACTAGCTAAAAAAATTTTTTTAATAAAACTATCAATTTCACCAGAACTTTCATTTGTGTTTGCATGTAAAGTCTTTCCTATCTTAATCCCACTTGCAGTATTCAATTTTTCATCAAAATTGTCACACATATCATCATTACCAATTTCAATGAATATGTTCCTGGATTGAATTTTCATTTGCTAATTACAATTGCGAGTGGGCATGTAATTTTTCAACGAAGTGGTTCGAACTACTTTTCCGGCTGAAACAAATAACAAATCAAAAAACTTAATTGAATCAGAGTAATGACAACATTTATTACAGTTTCTTGATATTTGACACGTTCTATGAAAAAAATATATTGTATTCATTGTTATAGATTGTATTTGAAAGAAATATTCTCATCTAATATGTGAAACTACTGTTTTATTTATTAGTAAAATCTCCCTATACAGGAGAGAACGCCACTTGAAGCAATTTCCTTTTGGTAGTGGATAGCAGAAGGTAAAGGAGAAGAATGAGTACAAAAGGTCGCTTTGGGATTTCGAATATTAAGAATTTATGTTGGTATGGGCAAAATGTGGGTTGTCATAAATAGAGAACGCGTTGAAATATATGTGATTTCGTTTCGAGTGAAGCACAAAAGAAAATTGGGAATAAACACGGGCGTAGACAATGTTAGACTCCGTTATGAAGTTACGTCAAAATTCGAAAATCAGTTTCATGAATGTCAGGGCCTACAATGATTTGTTTTAAGTTATCATGAACCACCGATCACATACTTTGAATATCGAACGAATTAACGAAGTAAGGATTTTTGGTACAACTCAAACATTTTAAAGCATGCTATGAGAGCATGTAACTATTTTACAGAATCCCTCATTATATTCAACAGTTGCTATATAGACTTATATAGGCGAAAGAAGGCGATGGAATATATCCAGTTACGCATAGGTAAATACTGTAATGTTTTTCTTAATAATTTAAACAGTAAACGAGTGGAATAAATTTTAAACACACGGTATGGCTACTTACGAATGTATTTAAACACTAAACTACTCACTAACACTTAATTTATATACACTTAACTATTCACTTAAATTTATATACACAGTATGTTCACTTAAACTAATTTATATAAACACCTCGCTAATTTATATCCACTCGTTTACTGCTAATCTCAGGATGTCAAATTATAAACTAAACTAACTCGCTGGTCGGTCCCTTATATATTAGTGCCTTTTTTACTATATAATTCTAGATTGCGGCTTATACAAAAACAATTGGCTCTGGCATTTTCTAGATAAGACTGGTCATAAAAACAATATCTAGATAAGATAGTCACAAAACATCGTAAACAGTTCTAAGAAATTCCTGCTTATCCGCCAAAATTTTAACTTCCATGCATGGCTTGGACAAAGCCGGATTCAGGGACTACACTAGTGTGTTATTTCGTAACATTACCCCCTCCTTAAATGGAAGTTCCTCCTGCAACGTTTGTGTCGCAGAGACTGGATGTTTGAATCGGTAACTGACCACATTTCTACATTTTGTGATCTTATGGAAATAACACGGCACTGTCTTAATCGAATACTGATAACGGGGATTGAGCTGCAAATTAATATCTGGACACCGGTTTCTTGGAAGATAACCTCTACCATGTTCCTGATGACTCGCCAATCCCGGTGGTTATTCGCTATCTTAGGCATAGCCAGCTTCTTCACGCTGGATTCTAACACATGGTTTCGTAGGTTTCGAAGTGCTTCCCACACATCGCGGATCGATCTTGAGATTCATTTTTAGTTACCACGTAGAAGACGTACCGCGGATTATGTTTCAGTTTCAGTGTCTTGCCAGGGGCTGGAATCTGGTCTTCAGGTTTTTCTAGTTTCCCGAAGTTCTTTCGAAAGGCGGATGCCAGTGAATAATTTTCCGGGACAGTGAACAAATCTTGTCGTTTTTCAGAAGTGACTCCATATCTAGCTTTCTCGGCAGCTCCATACGCGCCTATAAATTAATCGAAAGTATGGTCAGACACATCTCGAATATGGTTTACTCCTTTCTCTAGGTCATGGTCTCCTTCGAAAGGCGCTAGTCGATTTTGGGGAACTACTTTTGGTTTTCCGTTGGGGATCTTGCTTATGCGATATATAACATCATTGATCTTTTTCCTGATTAAGTATGGACCTTCCCCAATATTTGTAATTTTGGAGAAAATCCGTTTCTCCTCGTCGGGTTGTGTAACCATACTTTGTCCTTTTCTTTAAAACTGCTTACTGTGGCCTGAGTGTCGTACCGACTTTTCATTCTGTCGCTGGTAACTTGAAGATTTATTCGAGCTAATTCATGCATATCGTCCAGTCTTCTTCTCAATTGTATCACGTAGCTTTCTCCAGCCCGACAGCCAAATTCCAGGTCACAAAAAAGCCTCATTTCACGTCTGAACAGGATTTTCGCAGGTGTTCCACCCGTGGACTCATTGACGGCAGATTGATAAGCCAATGCGAATGGTGAAAGATACTATTCCCAATCTCTTTGATGGCTGGAAACTACCTTGGACAGGTATTTTCCAATAGTCCCGTTCATTCTCTCGACCATTCCATCTTACTGTGGATGTAATGCTGTTGTCCTGGTCTTCTTCATTCCCAGCTTCTCGCAAATCTCCTGGAATAGATGGCTTTCGAAATTTCTTCACTGGTTACTGTGGAATTCCAATGGTACTCCATATCGGCTGATAAATTCTTTCACCAATACATCCGCGACAGTTGTGGCCTCTTGATTCGGGATCGCGTAAATTTCTACCCACTTCGTGAAATAATCCATTGTAACCAGGATGTATTTACCACCATTTTCTGTCGTCTAAAGCAATCCCTTCGAAAGGGCTTCCAACATTATACTGTTTCATAGGTGCCTTTCTCTTGCAATGTGGTCCATTAGTCGTAGCACAAGTCGTACATTTCATACACCAGTCCTCCACATCGTCGGAGCTGTTCATCCAATAAAACCTTTAACGGACTCGCTGAAGGGTTTTCGTCACTCCCAGATGACCTCCCGATGGACTGTCGTGTAACTTCTTCAGTACCTCAGCGACTCTCGTTCTAGGAATAACTAGCTGTCTCCTCATCTCGGTACCATCATCGTTTTCAAGGACTCTTTTCAACAGCCCTTCTTCCAGGACAGGGGAGTCCCACTGAGCCCAATACGCCTTGAGTTTCGGTGAAAATCTTGACACTTCTTGCCATGTAGGTCGCCCATTTTCTTCCTTCCATTGCCGGATCATCTTTAGGAAAGGATCATTCTCCTGATCTTCTCTGATCCTGGTGGGTGACCATTCTTCATTGACTACTGTGATTCTTGAAACTGCAACTTCCTTAGATTTCGACTTGTTGCATTGTGAGTAGTCTACAGGGCATGACCGTCTTGTCAAAGAGTTGGCTTTTCGGTGATTCACACATCAGCTGGATGTACACCCCTGTCTGATTTTCCCTGTGACTGGAGTTCTTGGGTTACAAGAATCTTGGGGCGCTTAGACGGACTGCGTACGTGCTCTAGCTCGCCACATTTCCGGCATTTCATCTTCTTCGGCATCTTGTCAGCCGTACCTTTCTACAAGTTGACGATCTGGTCAAGTTTGTTATCGTCATCTTCTTCCTGCATGGTCCTACCTTTGTTGTACTGCGAGCTTTTCTGGACTGCTTTGCATTTAAGAGGTTCTTGGTTTGCAGGAGTCGTAGGACGCTTACACGAACTGCGTGCATGATCTTGCTCGCCACAATTACTGCACCTGATTTTCTTCGGCTTCTTGTTTACCATACCTTTCAACAAGTTGACGATCTGGTCAAGTCTGTCATCGTCACCTTCTTCCTGTATGGTCCTACCGTTGTTGTGTCTCGAAGTCATCATCGCTTCATATTCAAGAGCAGCTGTCAATGCGTCGACTAATGTTTTCGGATGGGCTAAACGGAGCGTCCTCCGCATATCGGGGTCACGAAAGCCATCAATAAAGGCCTGTATGCCCAGACATTCCATCATGTTCTCTGGTGCTGATGGATAAGCGAATCGAACTAATCGGGCAATATCCACTTCATACTCTTGAAGGGCTTCATCACGTTTCTGCCTTCGGTTCTTCAGCTGGGATTGGTACAAGTGCTCTCCAGATGTTCGTGGCCATACCGCATGTCCAACCTTCTTCTTCAGCTGCTCGAACTCATTCGTTCCTTCCAGAGGTATCGTCTGAAGTATATATAAAGCATTTTCCCGAAGCGCGATAGTTGAGTTCACTGCTTTCTCCTTATCGGACCAATTATTCAATCTAGCGGCTGCGTCTAACTGTTTCACATAATTGGTCCTCGACATTTTTCCTTCGAGCGTTGCCTTGACTCGGGTGAAACTGCCAATGTCTTCTAACTTAGGGTGTGTTTCTGTCTTGCAAGGTTTCATTTGCTCGGTCTTATTTTCTTCCGCTGGCGTGTCTTGAGTTCTTATATCTGTCATCTTTTATTCTAACTCCTTGATTTTCTCGTCCATCGTTGTAATCTTATTCTCAATCTTCTCGTCCATCGTTGTAATCTTATTCTTGTCCATCGTTGACATTTTATTCTCGAATTCAGATTTTTAAGACGAAATTTCATTTTCAACATCAGTGGCAATGTGGTTTTTCTTTAATAAGATATCGGCAGATATATCGTTCTTCAAAGTAGAAATCTTGTCGTCAATATTAGCCGAAATGTCGTTTTTCATAGCAGAAATATAGTTTTTCACATTCGTTGAAATCTTCTCTTCCATGACAGAAATCTTCTCGTCCGTGTTCTCTTTTATGGCAATAAAGGTGGAAGCCTGCTCTTAATTCCGTCACTTTCAGATCACATAGTCTCTTGGCCATTTTCACGTAGCAATTTATGTGTATTACCCCACACAAATGTAATGTTTTACTTATTTATTTAAACAGTAAACGGGTGGGATAAATTTTAAAAACACGGTATAGCTACATACGAATTTATGTAAACACTAAACTACTTACTAAGACTTAATTTATATACACACAACCTTAATTATTAATTTATATCAACACTTTACTGTTCGCTATTGCGGTGTACTCTTGTTTATTTGTCGAGATCACTTTATCAACTAAACTAACTCTTCCTGGTCGGTCCCTTATATATTAGTGCCTTTTTCACTAGATAATTCTCGATTACGGCTTACTGGAATTTTCTAGATAAGAATGGTCACAAAAACCATGTATAGATAAGATAGTCACAATTGTAAACAATTCTAAGAAATCCCTGCGCGTCCACCATAATTTCAACTTTCATACATGGATTAGACAGAGTCGGATTCAGGGAATATACCAGTGTGCTGCTTCATAACAGTACAATGAAAAGAACGCTCGAAATGAATAAGTGTCACAGTTCATATTGAAACAAAACATAATCATTATTTTCAGTTAAAATGAACCAAGTGAGACCTTGAATTGATAAAATCATTACAGTGGCAAGTCCTAGTTATCCTATTAAGACGTTAACTATTCATCAGTAGAGATCCTTAGAACAAATCACAGAGGAAGAAAATTGTGCTTATAATAGTTGATTGGTGGGAACACATAGAACAAAGTCTTGAAATTTGATATTGTACGCCACTGTTCAGAGCATGTTAAAGTGCGTTTCGAGTGTGCGATATCACAATAGAATATGTAGACCCCACAGTCAGAGCCGATAATATGTGCCCACTTCGCATTCTTAAACCTTTAGATCCAATATGCTGCAGGTCATATTCTATTCCAATATACCCAACTCGATATAGCCGGACGTAACTACTTTCAGACTACATTCAGAAATTTAAAAAGGTATAATATAGAAATATTTCGTTCGGGACAAACGAGCATACCAATGAAATAAAACCAAATTAAAAAACATAAAATGGGATAAGAAATTTACGAAATTTCGCGAGATCCTTATATATGTACGATGTACATGTACAACAGAAATTTGCCTGTCTCAGGAAGCCATGTACTGGATACTTAATATATGGAAGATCTGTTCAAGGTTATTTCTTATGGGAATGAGTTTTGATGTGAAATTCTTATTAGTGAATCCAAACAACGATTTTTAATTGCCTGTGGGGTCAAGTGACACATTCTTGGAAGATCATTTCTTTCTCTTTATAAAACTATATTCTTCAATTTTTGAGACATATTTTCAAGTAATTGGACTAATTTCTTACAAAACAAAACATTGAAAATCTCCAAATTTGAGCGTATGACGCTTGTAAATTATTGATTGAGAGTGAAAAACATTTTTGATAACTAATCTGGTTTTACAAATGCGAAGAAAAAATATTTTTGTTATTTTGAATTTCTGAAATATTTCCGAATGCCAAAATGAATTACTTTAAATTGGGATGTCATATGTTGACTGTCGAAACAGTATATTCTAGTGAAGAAAGATCGTAGAAACATACGGTGACAATGATGCTAGTATAATGAGCCTATTGAATAAAAATGAAGCAATTGCTTAAAGCATTTGCTTACTACGAAAAGCAATCGCTTAACTAGCATTTGCTTTAAGAAGAAGCAATTGCTAGAGCTCGTTATGAATAGAATGTTTAAGTAAATGCTGCTTTTCTGAAATCAACGTAGCAATTGCTTTCCCAACAGAAGTCCAGACTTGCCAGCGCAAGTTTACAAAGTCGTGATCCCTACTCATACTTGTTCCATATTAGTGTTTCGTAGACGTAGTTATTTAGTTCAGTTACATTTTTAAGAATATCTAAGTGTGTTACAGTTTTTTTATAAAGAATAATAATAATATAGCGGAGAGTGAAGAATTTAATAATAGTAGTGACGAGGAAATTACAGATAAACAAATGATATTTGTACAAACATTAGAAGAAAAGAAGATAATTTTTAATAAACCACAAATTCCGCATGTTAAGGCAGAGAAGGAGGCTGCTTTAGCTGACTTGATACAGGAATATAAAGATATTTATGATATCACACTTACAACAAAACAGTTATAAAAAAAAATTAGTAATATGAAAGTTGAGATGAAAAAGAAATTCGATATTACTAAAACCGGTAATACACCAATAGTATTTAAGCCTTGGGAAAAATTACTTTTGGAATTGTTGGATGTGGAAAAGAATCCATCTTCAAAAAAATACCAGGTGAAACATTTTTATAATATATTCTCTTTAAGTACAAATATTAATATTTTAAGGCGTTATATCTGTTGGAGTCGATGAAGGAGTATTACTGGATAAGTCCTGTACATCATCGAGTAACCCTTTTATCGACTATTCCTAAAAAAAAATATAAAATTGTTTGCCTGAAACTGATGAGACCAAAGCATTATCAAATGCTGAACTGCAACGTTTAGTTTTATTAGAGCAACTGAAATTATGTCGTATGTAACAGGAAGAAATTTTAAAGATAAAACAGGAGAATGATGACAAACACCAATTTAGTCAAGGGGAAAAAGGCAAAATATTTTATAATCTATAACCTTTTAAGTTAAATTTGCATTTACTTATGTTCATTTTTTCGCTTATAGTTAGGTTGAAAAAATAAATGTTTATTTTCTCGAATATGTTGTTTCTTTTTAAAATCACAAATATCTATAAATATTCACATTAAGATTAATATTTTAATACTTACTCGATTATTGAAGAAAATTCGGGTTATTAATTCTCTCTTTGTTGCCCTAATTGACGAATTATATTTGGTGTCAAATTATTATTAGTTGGTACGTTCATTTCAAAATTAGTTTTATCATCGGGGTACTGAAAATCTTCATCATTTAAATATTAAGAAGAACGATGCACAAAATTATTGTTGATAGTATTTTTTCTAATCTCCTCCTAACTTTATATTGAAGGACAGGGAATCTTGCTTGTAACTGTCCAAAACATTCTCGATAATTACCCGTTATCGAAAGAAAACGTTGTTAAAATATTGTTGCTAATCGATTGCTGGGTTCCTCCAGGGTGTCATAATCCAAGGTGATATAGAATCACCATCATCTCCTAATAACAAATATTCTTCTGTGCAGTTTTTGAGAATGTTGTATACATTAGGATTTTTAAAAGTTCTGTTGTCATGGACAGAGCCTGGCCACTGGCAATCTACACTTGTAAATATTTCCTTAGCGTTACAAGTTACCTGAACGTTCATGCTGGGGTATCATTTTCGGTTTATATATTCATCACTGAATTCTAAACATGTTGGAATCCTGACGTGTGTACAGTCATCACACCGATAGCATTTGGAGAACGGTACTTTTCTGACCACAACCCTTTAGCTTCAACAACATCATCAGTACTTTTAGGAAATTTAATAAAAATATTCGCCTTTTCCAAAACAGCATCCATTACAAATTTAGAAACTTTAGACACAGTCGTTTGATGAACACCGATTTCTCCAACTACAGAATTTTGGTAGCCCGGATCTGACAATTGCCTTAAAAATATTCTCATTTCATCCAAACATGATAATGCAGCTCCTCGCTTTTCACCAGTCTCTTTCAAAAATAACTAGCTAACCACTCAACATTATTCCGGTCAAAACGATATAACTTTCTAAAGTCCACATCTCTACAATATTTACGTAAACTGTATATTTTTTCTTTACGCACATTTATATATTGAGCCATATTTAGTACAAAATACATGAAGCTGTATGCAAAGAGAACCAACGTCGACTATTATGAAGCAAATGATGCGTTAAAAATTTGGAAGCAATTGCTATACTAGAAAAAATAATTACTTAATTTGTTCATCATTTTTCAAGCTAATGATAGCAATTGCTCCTGTTTTTTAAGAAAAAGCTTTGGCTGACAGCAATTGCTGCATTCCTTAGCAATTGCTTGATTCAAAAGCATTTTCTTCAATTTTCATTCCTTGGATTTCAAGCAATTACTTCAATTTAATAAGAAAAAGCAATTGCATCACTTTTATTTATTAGGCCAAATGTATCTACATATTATATCAATAAATATACAACATTCATGAAGAAAAGTCTGGAAACAGAAATTCGTTCAAAATATTCAGCTTTTTGTTGTGATAAAGGTTTTATCTTCAATTTAATCGTGAAGAAAAACATTCATACAATAACACACTCAATACATTGCTGAAAACAAATGATGATTCTTCTTAGCGAATCTGTGATTTTTGATCTTTCCGCCAAACAATAGGTTGCTAGATTTCCAGCTACAGAGGTCTAATATTATTCTCACATCTTAGATCATATATATTACCATGTATACGCAGATTGTATTTAAACGATTGAACGTTTTGTTACCACATCATGACATGAGTTTAATTGTTTACCACCCTCTGCAGCTAGAAACTCCTATCAATTCATTTCTTTCTTCAGGTATTGTATTAGAAACGTCGTACGTTCTGTTTCCGTACTTAAATTAACCATCTCCTTTTGAGTTTAATAATTGCCTATCAGTTTTTCTCTCTTCAATAACATCTTCCTGAAACAAAGAGACAACGTAATTGGTACAATCATTTATTTGACGGAGGGAAAATTAATAAATACATATGTGCTATACTGGCAACGTAACAGTGGAATACTGACTTCAAATTGAAGTTTTAACCCAAAACACAAAAATAAAATGTAGCTGAATAACTGAGTTACAGGGTGTTTTGTTTAAAAATTCAAAAACGATTTGTGCTGAGTACTCTAAAACTGTTTTACGTATCCATTTCATATTTGGCAAAAGTGTAGACACTGAACACCTTACTAAATTACAGGTTGGTGAATTAATTTTGGCAGTTGACTATGCGCCAGAAAGCCATACAACTTGACAAGGTTGTAAACGCAGTTACCGAAAAGAACAGGCGACGTACATTCCGCATGCAAAGTTTTAAAGGTTGTGAGACTGCTAATACGTACAATATTTTGAATTTGGATTCAAAAATGATAAATTGTGGCCCATGTATAATGCTATAAAAAATCGAGTTTACAAAACAAAATAACATTAATGCGTTCTTTAATAATAATAAAATGAATAAGGAAATAAGAACCATTCGATTTTTCTACGAAAATTGGGTTTTTTTGTACCATACGGGGAATTTTATAATAACCCTTTATTATTTTATATGATGTAAATAATAAATAATAAACATATTCCAAGAGATATAAACTTTCACCTTTACTTTAAATTAATGTCTTTTAAGTGGTCCCGTCATAATATTTGTCATTTAGGTTTATTTGTATATAAATTGGAAGTCAGGTAGATTTTGTAGATAAAGCGTGCAATATGATAAGGATTGTCAAACGACTTTCTAAATTTAACAATGGCCAACAATGTTTCCTATCTGTTCGTAGTAATAGTTAATGAGATACCTACCTGTTAAGCTTTCTAAAGTTGTTACTTTTAATAATATGTAGTAGATAATAATGTGAAAAGTCGAGTTTATACATAAAATTTGAAAAAACAAATTGGGGAAATCGCCTTTAGAGATGGTTTAATGAGTATTCTAATAATATAAATAGAATATTAAAGCTTCACACTTTTCACAAAGTTAGGACTGGCAAAACAAAAAAAAATCTTGGTTCTGGGTGCCGTCAAATTATTGTTTATTTAGAACTATGTACAGATGTGCTACAAATATCATATCACTCTAGTGGAATTAGTCTCTAACATCTACAATTTTATAACACCTATTTAGATTTTCACATGTGTTGCGTATAATGTATTCAGTCATACCACATACAAACAAACACTATAATAAAAAATATGTTCATGTATCATCAACAGTAAAACAATGATGTGCATCTACAAATGATTATTCAAAATCACTTTCTATATCAACTTCATCATCCTCGCTATCTTCGTGTTGTGCCAAATTAATAATAATATTATCTACAACCATATCTAACAGTGGTTCATTTTTCATAAATTCATCTTCAATCTTCTTAACATGGTCACATCTAACTTTCCAATCATTTGCAGAAAATGTGTTAAAAAATTCATTACAGAATTCTTTCTTACGAATATATAATATAAACAATTAGTCCGGGAGGCAGCGACCGAAATTTTGCACCAATTTCTACAAAGCTGATTTTGTCTCATTTTGTAGTTTTGATATGGCAAGTAAACGGAACGGCAGTCTACCGCGCCAATATGGGGGCAAACATTATTAACAATTTTTGAAACATGTAAATAAATAATATGTTAATGCCGTATTCCTACAAGTATAAAACTTTGTAGCGTGGTCAAGGATATCTAAGTGCAGTATTATGATAGTCTACCGCGTCGGAGGGGAGGCCATTATAGGTCTACCACCCACGCAAGGTGTTCAGAAATAAACTTTTTCCACTTATTTCTACAAGGCTGAACATTTTTTCTCACATACCTCAGTTTATAAGAGAACTGAAAAAAATAGTCTACCGGTCATATGATGGTGCAAAGCCTTGATAGACGTAATGGAATGCACAATCTCCCGAGAGCAGCAGCCGCCGCGTCGATCCGCTATAATTCGCTCTGAATTATTGCATACCGGGATTAAATTAATATCTACAAACCTGCTTTTTTATCTATACGTATTTTACGATTATTATTGTCAAATAAACGTGTCCTACATTCGATACAATGTGGCTAAAGTTTCGCTAGACGTGGCTTAAACATACATAAAATTATGTCATTTCGTCTAATTATTTACAAATATATAGGTATTTCATACTGCACTAATTCAGAACCAGCTCGACAACGTTGGTGTAAGGCTCACAGTATTCGGACAAAAATAATTAGTCATGTTATGGAAGAAACTGGTTTAAGAACTAAACAAGATGTGACCGCAGATTTATCTCAAAATAGGCTAAAAGAGAGTTCTGTGCAGCTTGGAAAATTGATACAGCTTATTAAAGAAAGTATAAATCCTTTTGATAGCACTCTGGGTAAAGTGTTACTCTTCAAAATATCTAATGGCCGAGCAGCAGAAGATCACGTTGCTGATTGTTTGCTCAGTGTTGAAAAAAAAGGAGAAGAACTGAGGAATACACTTATTAACGAATGTGCCGAAGATTAAAATCGATTTGATCGAAGTTTGAATATGAATAAAATTAATAATTTTACAGTGTTACAGAGCAAGAAAAAAGTTTAAGTTACTGGAAAATTAGTTGAAGTGCGTTTGCAGCGAGACTTATTTGGCCAACTTTTAGTTATTGCTCTAGATAAACAATTAGATATTGAAAAAGCTTCAAGTTATCTATTGACGCCTATTCAATTTTATTTATGTCATCTCGATGGAAGTATTTGCAAAAATAAAAAAAGTGCTTTACTTAAATTACTAGAAATTGAAATTGATAGCAACTCAACACCAAAAGCAAACGTACAATTTTACGATGGATTTTTCTTTATACATTTAATGAAAGAAATACCAGCTACATATGAAAACATATCTGTTAAATTACTGCAAATGTTTTTGAGAAATGACGCACAGATCGTTATTATAGTATTTGACACCTATAAATATCCGTCGATAAAGAAAGAGTACGCTTTGAGAGGAACCTGCAGGGGTCGTGATATTTTAATTCGAGGAACATCAATGCGCCCTTCTGATTTTTCAGCCGAATTAAAAAATATTAGTTTTAAAGAGGACTAAGTTGAGAATCTTTTAGATAGTTGGGGACGCAAAGAAATTGCTCCATTTTAGGCAATACAATAGTGTATGTTAACTATAAAGAATGTCATAGATACCAAGTAATTAAGGGTGATGTTGTTGAAACTATTAAGCTCAGTCAATCATGTTCGAGTCATGAAGAAGCAGATAGCAAAATAATATATCACGCCTGTAACTTCGAGGAGCTACAACCGTCCTATAATATTACGATAAGATGCTCAGATACTGACATTAGTAGTAGTGCTTGGTAAAATGAAGTTTTGTACAAGAACAAGTGGAAGTTTTGATGGAAGTAGGCGTTGAAAAATCGCAAATAAATCTTAATTTAAGCTAATTGTACAAATCATTAGGAGCCAATTTGTGTGATTCCCTACCTGCCTTCCATGCACTAACAGGCTGTGATTCCAATCCAGCTTTTTTCCGAAAAGGGAAAAAACGTCTATATCATTTGCTAAGGAAAAATATGTAGATGCATTGACAAATTTAAGCAAATATCCTGATTGTGACAATGCAGTATTCTAAACAGTGTAAGAATGTGTATGCCGAATTTACGGTTATGAATAAATGAATAAAATTAATAAATGTCGATCATCGATGTTTTTGAAAGCTTACAAAAGTACCAACGACAAAATCTTCCGGCAAATCTTCAATAGTTTTGATGCATCTGCTTTGCCACCTTGTCAATCTAAGCTCCGAGAACACCTACTCCGAACAGCATATATTTCAAAAATTTGGAGCAATACTCTCATAAAAGAGCCTTCAACATTATCCCCTCTCGACTGTGGCTGGAAAGTCGATGAGAATGCAAGGTATGATTTTGGTTGGTTTAGTGAAGACCAATTGCCTCAGTCAATCGATGATGTGACGTTTAGTCAACAAAACGATGAAGATTCAGGTATATACATTTTGCATTTTAAGTTAATCGAACTTATGTTAGCATTATATAATAATAATTAATGATTTATTGTGATTTGCAGATATAGAAACGCTTGATGAATCCGCAGAAATGTTTGCAAATAACAGCTCTTATGAATATCTCAAAGAAAGCGATTGGATGAATAATGAGAATGGTGAAGATAGCGATTACGATTTGGAAGCCGATGAGGAAAGAAATGCCAGTGGCGATGAACAGTAACAAAAATATTGTATATAATATACCTGTTTTATAAAATACTGTATTGTTATAATGAAAAAAAGGCTGTCTCTGACAGTAATTTAATTGAAATAAATTTAATTATTTAGCGTTAAAAAGAAAAAAAATTCAGTTATTTAAAAAAAATGTATATTCCACTCTTATTATAGTAATATCATACTAGCAAAAAACTCGCTCGCAAACCCCTTTTCGTTATTACTTTATCGTACGTTTTATAATGGTGTCAGCTACAAAAAGTATGATTAACATTTGAATTAGGAATTTTATTACTTGTTACGATTTTTGCAAGTGACGCGGTAGACTAACATTATACTGCATTTTTAGATATCCTTGACCACTCCACAAAGTTTTATACTTGTAGTGTAATGTTATTCTAATTTATTTAAAACGTAAACGGGTGGGATAAATTTTAAACACACGATATGGCTACTTACTAATTTATTTAAACACTAACTCACTAACACTTAATTTATATGTACTTAACTAATCAATTAAATTTAATTTATATGCACACAAACTTAATTAGTAATTTATATTATAACGAGAAAACCTACCAACCCTCTCAGTGCTCGTTATAGGTATGCGGGTTGTCTCACGTGGTACAACCCGTGCTCGCCAGTCGACTAGCTTCGAGTCGAAGAAGGGGTGGATTCTTCAAAGAATTATTAAGTTTACAAAAAGGGCGCCAGAGAAGTTTTGGCAAGCACCCAAGACTTTTTTAATTAGCCCACAACTCCTCAGTGGGTTAACAACACTCACTACACACTCCAAAGGTTGAACTGATAGGTAAGTTATCATAGGTAAACAAAAGTCAGCAAGTATCCTCTGATTGAAGCTTTAATTAGTCATTGTGGACCAAAGGTCTCTTTTCGAAATATTTATTACAATATCACTACAAAAATGTTGCAAATAATGTCTGAACTCCGCTGAAGACTGTAAACTCAGAATGTAGATGGGCCGAAATCTACATAAATTCAAAAGTTTCTAACTAATTTATCAGTTACAACTTAAGTGATTAACTGTCAAGCAGATTCTATAAACTCTGAGCAGAGCTGAAGGCTTCAAACTCAGGGTGCAGAAGAGCTGAGGGCCCCAAACTACACCGATGTGTCAATCCTGATATTCTAGAGAAACGACCAAATAGTTCATGTACAATACCTCAAAAATACAACGATAATATATATCGAAATTATCAATGTACAGTTACAAGGGTTCACACTTCCGCAATTTATACCAATATCAATATAAATATATTTACTGGCATAAACATAAAATTTAAATAACGAACGAGTTTAGCGTTGCTAGAGAAAATACAATTCAAAAGTATGTATGGCGCAAGTTATATGCATAAAATCGTCAGGACTAGAAAAATCCACCAAATGTCGCAGTACCAGGTACGTACCGTAGTATCTTAGCGTATTTTAAACTATAAGCAAGATTTCAAATTTTTAAATACAAAGTACAAGTGTAAAGCGAGATTATAATAATTGCCGTAAAAAGAAGAAATAAAACTTTATATGAAAAACGGTGATATGTTACGCATAAATGTGAATGTACTAATGAAAATGAAGAATAAAAAAAGGAAACTGTTCACTTATCCTTTTTCCGGAACCAGAACAGGAACTGATGTTGCTCCAGACCATTCCAGCTCTCCTGGAACTGGTCTCACTGGCTCATTAAATTTCAATCAGTGATCTTAATATCCACATACAAAAACCCCCCTCTATAATGAATCCTTCGAACTACGCCGTCTACGGAAATTTATCACGAATACGCAATTCCTCTAATTTCTTCTGGTATCCACAGTCAACGGCCGATTCTGGACCAAAAGCCTATCGGTTCGGAGCTGCCAGCTGTCGGTTTCAGCCGTATTTTCCTTCCCCTACGTCGGAATTGTCGGGTTTTTAGTAAAATGCTTATGGCTCTCAGAGCACATGCAAGAATTTTAAATTGGAAACGTGTGTTTACACCTTGACGGCAAATGGAGGACTGAATTTTAACTTCGCACCGTCAGCGCCGTGACTTCTCTCAGTCGACAGGCTAGCCAATATTAAATTTACGAAAGCTCGGCGAATTTTTCGCGTTACAGATTCCCCCCCTTCGTGAAAGAAAATTAACACGGAAGGGTTATTTTCATCTCCAGGCGGTTGCGTAGAGTATGGTTTCAAGTCCTTGCAGTGCCATACTCCTGCCGAAGCTCCAGTGAGTACCGTTCTAGACGACACATGTTTCACAATATTTAACAACACAGGGTCTGCCGAAAAATGCCACTCGTCAGGACGAAGATCTGGGACGACGCTCATCAAATTCCAAAAATCTACACCAATAATCAAAATGTGAGTTAATTCAGGGATAACCAGAGCCTCAATCAACCGCATACGACCCCTCAAAACCACGGGTAACACTACGGTTTCAATACTCTGTAACACATTACCATTTCAACCCTAAACAAGAAATTAACTCATAACCCTTACCTCCTAAAACAGTTTTCGGAGCGCCCGAATCCAAAAGACCTAACAAGTTTTCCCTAGCATAAGGACGTTCATCATTCACAGCGCGATCTATACTATCATCTTCCTTCTCTACCTGCAACGCTAAAGCTAAACTACGCCGCATCTCAGACACTGTGCCACTTGCAATACCGCATATTGTCAACTCATACACAAGCTCATCCTGAACCAATCGATTAACTACGAACCTACGAGACATTTTCTAAGTTCACCTGACAAGCAATCCAAACAGCAAACCAACTTCCAACCCAGCGGAACAATAATTCTTCACAGACACACCTGTACCTCAAGCGGCCTCCCTCCAACTGAAACCTAATAAGGAATTTAAAATCAAAATCCAGATACCGAATGTCCAAAAGTCCCTATTTGTCCACCCAATATCTCCTACCCACAGAGTTTCCACGAAGTGTACTTCTCGAACCAACGCAACGTTCCATCCTCAAAAGCGATTCCAAAATACAGGAGTCCACGAGCCCAAGGCGCCACTTCCAAAACACCGATCCGCTAAGGTTCGAACCCACAATGCAGCCTACAATCGTCGAAAATCAAATACACTTACTATAAAGCAAAGTACTTACGAATTCAGTTACTGTTCTGGCACTAAAATATATACACAGTGTGACCCAATATGTAACTCACCTTTCAAATTTACAATATCTATAAATTACAAATATTTTACAATAGATAATCAAATAAAATTTTCAAAATTACAATTTTTATTGAAACAATAATATCAATATCAGGAATCTTCTTATTCACTTGCTACCTGAAAAAGAAGAAAAAAAAACAGAGCACATCAAACAATGAACAATTTGTCCGTTTCCTGTATTCAAACTTCAATTTAATATTTAACACTGCTCAACAAAATTCGGTAAATTGTTTACCACTCACGCCCCATAAAACAATTCCCTTCAAGACCTCAAACCCCAGATTTACTACCAACACTTAAATCTGGCACTATCAATAACTAATTAAGGGAAATTATTTCCAGGTTACGTCCACAATTGAAACAATTACCTTCAAAGTTAAGCAAACCCCAGATTTACTATGAAAACCCAATTGAATCCGGTGTAATAAATTACAAATGACACAATAACTGAAGTTAAATCTACAATGATTGAGTTTCTAAGAAAAGGCTGAAAATGTATCAAAGTTTAAAAAAAAAGATAAAATTTACAATATTGGGTTTTTCAAAATTTCAATCATCAATCAGTATGAAAAGAAAATAACGGTTGCCCACGAACCAATGAACACTTGTCCGATTCCTACCATGAAACTTTCAGTTTGATATCTATTATAATCTCACAGAATAAGGTAAGTTGTTTACAAATTACGTCCAATAAAACAATTCCCTTCGAATTGAACACAACCCCAGATTTACTAAAAACACTTAAATCTGGCACAATCAAAACATATTAAGGAAAATTATTTCCAGGTACGCCCCAATAAAACAATTACCCTCAAAATTGAAGCAAGCCCCAGATTTCCTACAAAACCCACTAAAATATGGTGCTGCCAATAGCTAAAAAAAGCAAAAAAAACAAACTGAAAATATACCTGCAAATCTAACTTATCAAAAGTTCAAGTTTAATCAAATGGCTACAAATGAAATTTTGATTTTTAAAGTTTAAGTTTAATCAAAGATGCTAAAAAAAATTTAATTTCAAAAGTTTAAGTTTAAATTACGGGATATGTATTGCTGACAAAAAAAAATTCACTAACGGCCCCACGTTATGGGCACCAAAAACATATACCGAGAAAACCTACCAACCCTCTCAGTGCTCGTTATAGGTATGCGGGTTGTCTCACGTGGTACAACCCATGCTCGCCAGTCGACTAGCTAAGAAAATAAAAGTCAGCATCCCCTGATTGAAGCTTTAATTAGTCATTGTGGACCAAAGGTCTCTTTTCGAAATATTTATTACAATATCACTACAAAAATGTTGCAAATAATGCCTGAAATCCGCTGAAGGCTGTAAACTCAGAATGTAGATGGGCTGAAGGCCGAAATCTACATAAATTCAAAAATTTCTAACTAATTTATCAGTAACAACTTAAGTGATTAACTGTCAAGCAGATTCTATAAACTCTGAGCAGAGCTGAAGGCTTCAAACTCAGGGTGCAGAAGAGCTGAGGGTCCCAAACTACACCGATGTCTCAATTCTAAAATTCTAGAGAAACGACCAAATAGCTCATTTACAATACCTCAAAAATACAACGATAATATATATCAAAATTAACAATGTACAGTTACAAGGGTTCACACTTCCGCAATTTATACCAATATCAATATAAATATATTCACTTGCATAAGCATAAAATTTAAATACCGAACGAGTTTAGCGTTGCTAGAGAAAATACAATTCAAAAGTATGTACGGCGCAAGTTATATGCTTAAAATCGTCAGGATTAGAAAAATCCACTAAATGTCGCAGTACCAGGTACGTACCGTAGTATCTTAGCGTATTTTAAACTATGAGCAAGATTTCAAATTTTCAAATACAAAGTACAAGTGTAAAGCGAGATTATAATAATTGCCGCAAAAAAAAGGAATAAAACTTTATATGAAAAACGGTGATATGTGACGCATAAATGTGAATGTACTAATGAAAATGAAGAATAAAAAAAAGGAAACTGTTCACTTATCCTTTTTCCGAAACCAGAACAGGAACTGATGTTGCTCCAGACTATGTCAGCTCTCCTGGAACTGGTCTCACTGGCTCATTAAATTCCATTCAGTGATTTTAATATCCACATACAAAAACCCCCCCTCTATAATGAATCCTTCGAATTACGCCGTCTACGGAAATTTACCACGAATACGCAATTCCTCTAATTTCTTCTGGTATCCACAGTCAACGGCCGATTCTGGACCAGAAGTCTTTCGGGTCGGAGCTGCCAGCTGTCAGTTTCAGCCGTATTTTCCTTCCCCTACGTCGGAATTGTCGGGTTTTTAGTGAACTGCTTATGGCTCCCAGAGCACATGCAAGAATTTTAACTTCGCACCGTCAGCGCTGTGACTTCTCTCAGTCGACAGTCTAGCCAATATTAAATTTACGACAGCTGGGCGAATTTTTCGCTTTAAATATCAACACTTTTATATTCACTTATTTACTGTTTATTTGTCAAGATCACTTTATCCACTGCCCTGGTCCGCTGATCGGTCCTTTTTATATACTAGTGCCTTTTTTTACTAGAGAATTCTGGACTGCGGCTTACACAAAACAAATGCCTTTTGCTATATTTCTCGATTGCCCGCTCAATCCTTAAAAGAACTTCCGAGAACATGTCTATAAAAACTGTCACAATAAATCCCAATAGACCTTCTCAGAATCCGGCGCGCTCGCCATTAACATAAGGTTACAGGACCGTACTTAGTATCTGCTTCGATGTGCGAGTTCGTAACAGTAGGAATAAGGCATTTACATATTATTTATTTACAGGTTATAAAAATTGTTATTAATGTTTGTCCCCATATTGGCGCGGTAGACTGCCGTTCCGTTTACTTGCCATATCAAAGCTTCAAAATGAAAAAAGATCAGCTTTGTAGGAATAATTACATCAAAAGTGTCGCTGCCTCCCGGACTAAATATATAATTATAAGGTAAGTCATGATTTATAATGTCAATGTATGTATTTCCATTTATAATTTTTCAGCATTGAAATTTAGTCACGTGCAGAACAAATGACAGAATTATGAAAGTAAATTGAAGCAAATCAGAACATAAATACCATATACATATTTTTGTTTGGATTTTTCAGGTAGTAAATAATTAACTGCATCATCAGCAATATTGCGAAGTTCTGGTGGAGTGCATGATAATTCGCTGTTTAGTTCTATATTCCTCAATTCCGAAGTATGTATTAGTAACTTAATGAACTTCAAATTTGAAACTTCTGTCAACTGTTACTTGTATATGTGAGGGTTACCAACATGATTAAAGAAGCACAAAAATCCCTAATATTGCAATAATAATTTAATGAAAATCATTTTTGCACGTTCATTATAAAAAATAGTATGTGAAACTGTTAACATAATGACATTTTGTAGTACTCGTGCTTCACGTAACTCACCGCTCGCTGTTCGTTACGCAAACTACACTCGTACTATAAAATGAGACATTGTGACACTTGTTTTACAATATACTATTTTCTACGACAACCTCGATAAATGTTCATTTTATAACCGTAACTTCAATCATAAACAAGTACATTTAACCAATGTCTTATTTGGTTTGTTCTGCAAAATTTATTTATATATACATAGTATTCTTATTATTGTATACATCAAATAAATAGTGACGAATTAATTTCATTTTTACATCAGTTGCTAGGCAAGTTGCTAAACAACAAATGCGAAATGGAATATTTCGTGTTAGGTCTAGGTTCACTTTAAAATCACGACGACTACGGCTTGTCAAATTGTGACGCCCAGCTACAACTTGATGAAATGTAAGCAGATCGTTTGTGTCAAAGTTTTAGTAGATAACGAGTAATTTCATAGTTGTTTTCTATAAAAACTAATAATTAAAATGGAATTTGATAGTGATATTGATTTAGATTTGACACCTCCGAACATAATAGAAGCAGCAAAGGTAACAACACTGAATTTATTACCAGAAATGTCGAAGAGTATCTATCAACGCGCTTATAACCTTTTTTTGCAATGTATGCATGTATTAAACGTGAACGATATGTTGTCATAGAAAAAGTATAGTATGCAACTTGCAACAAAATGGCCATTCTGCACTCGTATGAATTGCCTTCGGCTCGTGCTGCAAATTTCATACTCGTCCAAAATGGGCATCATTTTGTGCTCATTGCATAATATACTATTTTCTACTCTCGTATTATTATACGCAGTTATGGAATGTGAATTTACCTGTATAAGCGAAATTGTTATGTTTTATTGTTTTATTTCAGCGAGGTCGTTATGCTGCTGTTTCAGCAATACGAACTTTCGTTATTGTTAAACACAATTAAATCAGTGAGAATGACTTTATATTTCATAGTGAAAACATCTAAATATTGTAAATTAGTTTAAAATATAAGTTTTTAAAAATATTAATTGTGATTTCAAACTTATAAAGTGGCGCAGTCAAGTCAGTAGGATACTGAAAGGGATTTTATAGTAAATAACCCTTTGGTATCAACCATTAGTTCAGTGAAAAGAAGAATCTACGCAGTAAGAAGAAAGAAAAACGTAAATTTTTAGAAGAAAAGAAGAAATGAAGCTAACCATATTACTGTAAGTTGCTCATTCCTTTAATTTTATGTCATTCTCCTCACCAATTGCATTATCTATCGACGAAAATTGCCTTAGTGTGAATAGTTTTAATATTAGTGATTTTGAAGACGATATATCTCTTGATTTAATAGAGGAATTTGGTAATTTATCTATTGAAGATTCAATTAATAATTCTTTTAATTTAAATAGTAATATAAATAATTTAACAATGTCAATCCCAAAATTTGATACTAAACTTTTAGATATTGTCCCGAGATTTAACGGAAATCCTTTGGAACTATCTGCTTTTATTGATATTAGTAATACATTAATAAATACTTATTGGGATACTACTAACACAAATTGCGTTCAAAATATAAGTCTTATATATGGAATTTACTCAAAATTAGTAGGCGATGCTAAAGAAGTGTATAGTGTTTGTATAGATAAAAGTTGGAAATCTGTTAAAGAAGCTTTAATTGCACATTTTGGTGATCAACGCGATGAAAATGGTTTACTTTTCGATTTAGACCAGTTAAGACAATGTAACACTGAAAATCCTTTAAATTTTCATACTAGAGTTATGTCAAATTTAAGTTCATTACATAATTATGTCGATCTTCACGAGACTGGAGACGCTATTAGAATAAAAAAGACTTTCTATGATACTCATGCTCTTAAAATATTTTTGTGCGGTTTAAAAGAACCATTAGGTTCAACTATTCGTGCTATGAAACCCAAATCGATAGCAGAAGCTAGACAACAAATAGTTTCAGAAAATAATATAAGATATTTACAGAGACAAAATTTTTATAATTCTAGAACGAGACCTGTACAAAGACAAAACTCTCACAATAATTCTACCAATTTCCAGTTGAACGTACCACAACCTAATTTTCAAAACACTTTTCAAAATCCTAACCACTTTCCCCGTGGCCCAATTAATATACAACCACGTCCGCCCCCAAATCAAAAATACTTCAGTAATCGTCAAGTGTTTGGCCCTCAAAGAAATCAAAATGTCTTCAGGCCAAACCCTCAAACTTCACAACAAAGACCCACTCCTATGAGCGGAATATCAAACAACACTTTTAGAAAACCATCAAATAACTTTCAGAGACCCATTCCTATGAGCGGAATATCAAATTATTCTATAAATCGCCCATCCACATCTGCATTCCGACATCCAGCACCACCTCAGCGAAATTTCATATCGGAAGAATTATACAATTTAGATAATTCCCAAAATGCATACATGTCCCAAAATCCATACGACATGCCCCAAAATCCTTATGATATTCCCCAAAACTCAGAAGAAAATGATTACAATTTCAATTCATTCAATTTACAACAAGAAGATAACCAATATTTCTATTATAATAACGAAAATATTTTAAATAATACAAATAACGAAACTTGTGAAAACCCTCAACAAGAAAATTTTCACGTAACAGCCTCAAATCCAACAACCACATAGAATTACATTCTATCTATGATAGAACAGACCTGCCTTATATAAAAATTGATAACCCACCTTTGAAACTTCTAATCGACACAGGTGCTACTAGATCATTCATTAATCCTGAAATTGCCGAAAATTATTTTTCCGAATATATCGTGAAAGAGCCTTTCACTATTTGCTCCTTATTCCAAACGACGACCAGAGATTTTTGTGCTAAAATTCCCGCATTTCCAGAATTCAATACAAATCGAACAATAAATTTTTGTATTTTCAAATTTCATCATTTTTTCGATGGCCTTATTGGCTATGATACACTAAAACATTTAGGTGTTGAACTAGATCTCAAAAATTTACTTCTCAAAACAAATAATGCCCAACTTCCTCTTTCACACTACGAAAGTGAAAGAAAATTATTATTTTTTGCCAGAATCGAACCTAATTCTATCGAATCTGTAAAAATTCCAGTAAATCTTCGTAACGGTATTGTTGGTATACCGCCAACCAAATTATTCAATTGTTTAATTAGAGATGGAATATCTCAAGCAGAAAATGGTTATGCTCCTGTCGATATTATAAACAACACGGATAATATCGAAGAAATCTATCTATATGAACCAATTAAAACCTCTCCCATTGAAAATGAATACGAATTTTTTCATGTATCAGTAACACCTTCTCCCGACAATAATACCAACACAAATGACGTGACAGAACTAATACGTACTTCCCACTTAAATGAAGAAGAAAAATTTCATATTATCAAACTTTGTAGAAAATATTCAGATATATTTTATAAAGAGAACTCTCCTTTAACTTTTACTAATCAAGTCAAGCACCAAATAAAAACAACTGACGAAATTCCCGTCTATACAAAATCCTATAGATACCCTTTCATACATAAACCCGAAGTTGAAAGACAAATAAATGATATGCTAGAAAAAGAAATAATACGCCCAAGCGATTCTCCGTGGAGTAGTCCAATTTGGATAGTAAGCAAAAAACCCGATGCTTCCGGTAGAAAAAAATGGCGCATTGTTGTAGACTATCGCAAACTCAACGAAAAAACTATCGATGATCGTTACCCCATTCCTAACATAAGTGACATTCTTGATAAACTTGGCCGTTGTCAATTTTTCTCAACCCTTGATTTAGCAAGTGGTTTCCACCAAATAGAGATGCACCCAGATGATATAAAGAAAACAGCTTTCAATGTAGAAAACGGACATTATGAATACGTTCGAATGCCATTTGGAATAAAAAATGGACCCTCAACTTTTCAAAGAGTAATGGACAATGTCTTGAGAGAATTTATTAATAAAATTTGCTTCGTCTATATGGACGACATAATTGTTTTTTCTACATCCCTTCAGGAACACATTGTTAATCTAAAGAAAATTTTTCAAAAACTACGAGAAAGTAACTTGAAAGTTCAGTTAGACAAATCCGAGTTCTTAAAAAAGGAAGTTGCATTTCTTGGCCATATAGTTACACCAGACGGTATAAAACCAAATCCAGAAAAAATTAAAGCCATCCAAAATTATCCGATTCCAAAAACTGTTCGCGAAATAAAATCATTTTTAGGATTGTTAGGATATTATCGTAAATTTATTAATAATTTCGCAAAAATAACTAAACCTTTTACATTATATTTAAAGAAAGGCGCTAAAATAAATATAAATGATCCTTTATACATTAAAACTTTCGAAGATTGTAAAGCTTTACTTACAAATCAACCAATTTTAGCTTATCCCGATTTTATTAAAGAATTTATTGCAACTACAGATGCTAGCAATGTTGCTATCGGCGCAATTTTATCACAAGGACCAATCGGTCAAGATAAACCTATTGCTTTTGCTTCACGGACACTTAATGATGCAGAAACATCTTATTCTACAATAGAAAAAGAACTTTTAGCTATAGTTTACGCTACAAAATATTTTAGACCTTATATTTTTGGCAGAAAATTCAAAATTGTTACGGATCACAAACCCTTGCAGTGGTTAATGTCCTTAAAAGAACCAAATTCTCGATCAGTCCGCTGGAGACTGAAACTAGAAGAGTTCGACTATCAAATTGTATACAAAAAAGGTAAATCAAATAGCAACGCAGACGCCTTAAGTAGAATAGAAATTTACCCTGTTGACTCTACACCATTTCTTGAATATATGAAAGAATTTAACGAAAACGTTAACCAACCTCCCGATTTGGACAATTCCTCTATGATCGCCCAAATAGATCCAGATCCTGATAATGACATTGAAACAATTTATACAAACCAAGAAGACCCAATTTTAGGAATACACATTACAGATAGACCTCTTAATAATTTTCTTAATCAAATTGTTATAATAAAAGTAGATAAAAACCCTCGTCAAGAAATAAAAAAGCTTTTTGATAAAAATGTTAGAACTAGATGGCAATTATATGTTACTAACGAATCTTTTAAATCTCAAATCATAACATTCCTCAAAGAATATGGCGTTCCTAAGAAGCAATACGCATTTTTCTTTCAAAATGATGACAACGAAACTCTCTATAAAAATATGTGTAGATTCATACCAGAAATTTTCAAACATTCTGCTTACAAATTACTTAAGTCAAATATTCTCCTTTTTGATGTAATTAATCAAAATAGGCAACAGAATCTGATAAAAACTTGTCACGAAGGCATAACAAATCACAGAGGCATAAATGTAACTATTCAAGAACTGAAAAATAAATATTTTTGGCCCAAATTAAATGAAGATGTTAAAAATTTTATAAATACTTGTAACATATGTCAACAAGCGAAATATGAAAGACACCCACCTTTAATTAAATTACAATTAACTCCCACACCTACTAAACCATTCGAAACTGTGCATATAGATGTTTTTAAATTTGAAAATACTATGGCATTAACAATTTGCGACAGCTTCTCTAAATTTGCTCAAGCTTACATCATCCCATCACTTTCAGCTCTTCATGTGTATCAATCCTTATTAAAATTTATCTCCCGCTTTAAAATACCCGAAAATATAATTTCAGATAATGGAACTGAATTTAGTCAGAACCTAATCAAAGAATTTGCCAAGTTGTACAAAATAAATTGGCACTATACTCTTCCTTTCAACCCTAATAGCAATGCAATTGCCGAGAGATTTCACTCAACTCTCTTAGAACATATGAGAACTCTTTCGATAACCAAACCAAAGCTCACTCCATTCGAAAAACTTAGTTATTCAGTTATAGGGTATAATAATTCCATACACACCGCGACAAAACAAAAGCCAATAGACCTTCTTTTTGGACATTTAGAACTTAAAGACCCTTTCGATATAAATTCTGACGTACAACTTATTAACCATCAACTTAACGAACACAAAGAAACAATGAAAACAGTATATGACAAATTACATAAAAGTTTACAGGAAAACAAATCAAAGACTATCGAAAAACGAAACGAGAAACGCTCTGATGCTCCTATCATCGAGCCCGGTACTATTTGTTACAAAAAACAAACAGACAGACAAGCAAAAACAAAACCCCCTTACAAACCTGAACATATTCTCAAATCAGAAGGACTTACTGTTACAACTCCCCAAAATACTTACCACAAACTTTTGTTTAAACCTCCTAGAAAACTGACTAACGTTATTTTACAGGATGACGATACTCCCACTGACAATGAACCAGAAAGTTCAAGTTCTCAATCTTAAAGACAATCCCGGTATTCTACCCTTCAAATTGGGAAATGCTAAAGTTAAAATTGCAACCCACACCTTTCTCCATTATATTCCCGAAAAACCTATCCAAGACCAAATAAATTCTCTAACCCTTACATATAAACAATTAAGAAACGTAATTGACAATTCAACAGCTCCTAATAGACTTGCACTTTTTACAATATACAAACACTTACGTCTTGAAGTTGAAAATATAAATCAAAAAATGTTTTCAATTTTTCCTAATAATTCATCTAAAAGAGCATTATTTAATCCTCTAGGATCTCTTGTGAAATTTATTTCAGGTAACTTAGACGAACAAGATGCTATAGAAATTCACAATAGTATTTCTTAATTAGAAAATAGTCAAAACAATATCATAAGTAAACTGAATAATCACGTATCACTTAATCAGAAATCAATGAATGCTATAAATGATACATTGTCAACAATAAACAGAAACCAAATGTCAATTGCTAATAAAATAAAAGAAATACAAATAAAATTAAACGAAACTAGAAGTAACCCTAATCAATACTTAGAAATAAGAGATATTTTAGATCAAATTAAATTTAGTTTAGACTTAGTTTTAAGCTTTTTAGCAGATATAGAAAATTCCATAAGTTTCTCCATTTTAAATACAGTACATCCTAGCTTAATCTCTTCGGATAATTTCAGAGAAATCATAAGAGATTTACATACATTTCACAATAAGGATCAAATATTATTTTCTGCAGACGACTACTTAAATTTTTATAAGGTAGTGAGAACAAAAGTAGCTTATTCACATAATAGGTTAATTTTCTATATAGATTTTCCTCTGGTTCACCCAGACTCTTTTGATCATTATCATCTATATTCCGTTCCAAATATAAACCAAACAATTATTATTCCTCAATTACCTTTCCTTATATTGAGCAACAATTTATACCAATACCAAGAAGAAGAATGTACAAATCTTCAGTCAATTTTCCTGTGCGACCAAAATCGAATTCAACCAATAGAAAAGTCAGATTGTGTTACATCTCTGCTCTCATTCAGCGACACTCATAATTGCAAACAAGTTCCTGTCCAGACAATGTTCCAAATTGTTGAAGAAATCAGCAACAGCCATTACATCGGTATTTTTCCAGAACCAATGAAGATCCAATTAAATTGCAAAGAAAGTGACATTTCGATTCTACATGGCACTTATCTTATTATCGTTCCACCCAGCTGTCAAACTAAAACTTCATCTGTATCATACTCCAATGAAAAAAGTACCATTACAGGACACGCTCTGATGCTGGAAGAAATTGTTCAAGCCTCTTTTCCAATAATGAACGTACAAAAGTTGAAGATAGAAAAAACACATTTAGACAAACTTCATCAAATGGTCCTTCAAGAAAAAGATGAAGTCCCGTTAGAAGAAATTCGACTTCACCAAAACATTTCCAAATATGGACTTAGTAGTATCATGATATTAATATTATTATTTTGTAGTTTATACACGTTTAAGAAGAGAGATCTCATACTGAATCTTTGCACAAGAAAGAAGACCACCAGGAGTCCCGACATCACTCAAGTAGCTCCACCGCCCTTACGCCCTTGAGTTCCATTTGAGGAGGGAGGAGTTATGGAATGTGAATTAACCTGTATAAGCGAAATTGTTGTGTTTTATTGTTTTATTTCAGCGAGGTCGTTATGCTGCTGTTTCAGCAATACGAACTTTCGTTATTGTTAAACACAATTAAATTAGTGAGAATGACTTTATATTTCATAGTGAAAACATCTAAATATTGTAAATTAGTTTAAAATAAAAGTTTTTAAAAATATAAATTGTGATTTCAAACTTATAAAGACGCGAATTAAATATCAGCTTCAGATTTATTATTATTGTTCATTTTAACACGGATTCTCATTTCGATACAGATTTTGGCCAATGAAAATACGTACTTTTCATTATGAAACGAATTTTTGGCCAATAGAAACAAGTACTTGGGGATAATCAAGTGGTCTATGTTTCTACATACCTACTTACCAATTTGACATTTCACAACGCGTCAAAAGTAAATAACTATAAACATGTCGAGTAGTGAAGAATTATCTTGTACACCACCAGAAATTTCTGATAAAGCTAAAAGTGTCTGTGAAAATTTAGTTCCAACTAAATCAAAAAAATCTATGACAAATTATACAGGCAATTCATGGACTGGAGAAATACAAAAGATATTTCATCTATTTCGGAAAATGTGCTGTTGGTTTATTTTGAAGAACTTCGAAATAAACTCAAATCTTCAACTTTATTGACACATTATTCCATTAGTGTTTTAAAATGAAACTCACGGTCTCTAGTTAATTGCACAATATAATACAAGTTATTGAAAATTCTAAAAATTTGACAATTGTTTCGATAAATCAATATCATCGTCAGAATGACAGAAGATACATTTCGTTTTATGCCTACCTGATGTTTAGTAGTTATTTTTGGCTAGACCAAGAAGTAACCTAACTTGTGATTGGCTTAATATATGTTTATAGAAAAAAGGAGAAGATGTGATATTACAAATATTGAAGCTTAGATATTATTAGCCCTATGGTGATATCCTGGATATCATTTTTCCAATTAAGATCAGTATAACTGTGCAATGATATAGAAAACCAGGAAAACTATATCTGCTGATCTTTACAATTATCACTTAAGAAGACAGTTTATTAGTGGAGAATTCCCTAGATTTAACTGTTCATTGACAACTTCATATTGTGGGTTTCTTAAATGTCTTCTAATTTCCAATTCTTCAAGGAAATCCAGTTCTTGTTTCTTTTCACAAATAAGAAACCCACAATATGAAGTTGTCAATGAACAGTTAAATCTAGGGAATTCTCCACAAATAAACTGTCTTCTTAAGTGATAATTGTAAAGATCAGCAGATATAGTTTTCCTGGTTCTCTATATCATTGCACAGTTATACTGATCTTAATTGGAAAAATGATATCCAGGATATCACCATAGGGCTAATAATATCTAAGCTTCAATATTTGTAATGTCACATCTTCTTCTTTTTTCTATAACATATACTAAGCCAATCACAAGTTAGGTTACTTCTTGGTCTAGCCAAAAATAACTACTAAACATCAGGTAGGCATAAAATGAAATGTAACTTCTGTCCTTCTGACGATGATATTGATTTATCGAAACAATTGTCAATTTTTTAGAATTTTCAATAACTTGTATTATATTGTGGAATTAACTAGAGACCGTGAGTTTCATTTAAAAACACTAATATGAGCATATTCCACGAAGTAAGGGTCGAGACAGTCAATTACATTATTCCATAATAAAATTGATGTTGAATATCAACTATCAAACTGACATTTCAAAATACGCACGGCTACATGCATTTTTGAGGCGCAAATCTGAAGGATACGTTGGAAAGAAATCCAAAATATTACAGCCAAACGAGCTCAGGAAATTCATCGAGGGAGCCCCAGATTATGATCATTTAATGATAAAGGTAAGCAAATCTTTATTTTGAAATTCTTTTGAAGAACCTTTCAGTTCATTTCCGCTTGATACAATGATTTAATTTGTATATCCATAATGTGCGTAAGTCTTCGTAGCTTAGTTGGTAACGCTTGCGGTCGTGGCGCATGAGTGCGTTGCATATCGTGGTTCAGATCCTGTCCGGGTTGAAATTTTTTTTTAAAATATATTGTATTTTAATAATATCGGTCGTGGAAAAAATAGCGTATGCAACTCTCATGTGATGGTTTTTAATGCACTCGCATAAACCATACAAAACTCGCCTTCGGCTCGTTTCGTATCCCGCTTAATGCTCGTGTATTAATTGTATTAATAACCTTCATTACATGATCGTTGCATAATATACTAATTGTCTCACCCTAATGTCATTTTTTTAAATCGTTCAACAAATAAATATTTCATATACGGAAATCGATTTTAAAAATTTACTATCGAGTCTAAATTTGTTAAATAATCACTTTGGCTTGAAAATTTTATTGCAATACTTAAAACTAACCTTTGTTAATGGAATTGTCGACTTGCCATTGTTTGTCTCTTCGGTCATGAAATTAAAAATGTTAATAATTATTTCACGACACTGCTCTCCCAACTTTTCACCTCAACAGAAGTCAATTGTTTGTAAGCCCAAATGAGATATATGATAATCTTGTAAAATCAAAATCTTATTTTCAGGTGGAGATCTAGTATGTTACGCAAAATGTTTGATAAAAGTCCCATCCAACCAGACCCATTAGCTTCTCCGATTGAAGTAACTGGAGCATTTGTCATGAAGTATGGCTTGAACTGCTTCCTGTGGAATGTAAATATAGGCGGGATAATATATCCTATGGCATTCATAGCTACACAGAAGGTAACTAATGTTCCTCTTTCCGCAGATGTAACGTCTCGTACCTATTTGGTGCTCTTGGTAATAACAATTTTATTAGGTTTTTGAACAGTACTTACCCCTGTTTCGTCTAAATTATATATGTTAGCAGCCTCAAAGTGATCTCTTTCTATTATGCTGGCTAAATTATCGAAAAATTCACCAACATCTGTTGAAATTCACAGCCTAGCGTGACTTGTGGCTTCTGGTAACTCTAATCGACAATATAGAATTTCTTTTCATAAAATTGGAAAATCAATCGCTTGACGCAATTTTTGATGTTCAGGAACAGAGATATTTTTCACATGCAAAATTCGTATGCAAGAGAACGAATATCAGAAGGTGGAAGGCCGAAGTACATGCTAGCTGTATTGCGAATGTAATCGCAAAATATTACCTCGTCCTCTGAGGGTAATATTTTATTGTGAGAATTGTAACCAACTTTGGGCTTTTCATTACCACCTTTAACCTTTTGATATATCTGTGTAGGGTAACATGAAAAATTTCGAATCGTTTTTCAGCTTCCCTTTGGGAGACACCTTGGTCAATTACTAATGAAGTTGCCTGCTGTTGATCAATACTGGAAGGACCCCCTCCGTTTTTCTTATTCTTGAACGTGCCATTTTTCTACAAAAAGAAATCGAACATTAACAAAATTAATTTCTTGTGGTGGGAAACAATTTTAACGTATTACAACGGTCCCCCAATTGAGTGTCTCCAGCTTGTTGTTTAAAATTAGTCTAGACAAACCTGTATCATCTAAAATCAGTTCTAATTATCACAACTATTAGAGCTATGTTTAAATCACAGATAACTCACAGATATATGAGACACTGATTGTGGCATCATCTAAAGAGCCTGTCGACTAAACAATTGAGTGATGTTGAAAAGATTTCTGTAATTTTAGGTTTTGGCGGTATATTCAAATTTATTGTATTTTAATTATTCTATTTCAAAATAACAATTTATAGTCCATCATTTGACATTTCATTCAATTCATTTCAATAATGACATTATTGAAATGAAATAAATGAAATATCAAATGATGGACCATAAATGGTTAATTAAATTGGAAAAAATAAAACAGTAATCATATAAACAGTTTATTTATTTTGCTATAAAAATACACAACAAATAATTCCTTTCACAAAGTACTTTTCTTAACGAACAGAGTGACAATAAATAAACTATAATGTAAAAACAATGCAATAATTTAAAAATTATTTGAGTAACATACATTCTAGATTGGAGTATCATTAGATTTTTAAATGGTGTTAAATCAAGATAAATGTAGAAAATTATTTATGATAACTTAATATTAATTTATTTATTATTACACTCATATAAACACACAGAGCTGGACAAACTACTGGAGTATAACTGCTACTTACTTAATCAAGCAATGAGTAGTTAACTACTTATTTTGGCAACTTTCTGTGGAAGAAAACTATTGAGTATAATTACTGTGAATGTTAGAACAAAAGTAGTTAAAATATTTTTAATGGAAAAGTTGTTAAATACTGTCCAGCTGTGTAAATACAAGGTGCCAACTAATTACATATAAGAGTGCTAATCAGCACTTGTGACTGTACAAAATTTAAAATAATATATCTAACATTTCATTTCCACTTAAAACACATATTTATTCCTTTACTGGAAGTATAACATAGGTTTATACCACAAGCTTAAACCTAGTATGTTGCATATTTCCACATTTAAAAGCATTCAGTTCTTATGAAAACATCGTATAAGGCAGTTTAAGTTACTCTGAAGCCCCTGGCAGTCTATGATTGTTAAAATGTTTCTTAAGGGCTCTTATAAATCCCACCGTCTCTGGGAAGTCCTTTCTCGTTTCTGGTTGAGCTTCTACAAGTGAACACACAAAATAACAACAATAAATAAATAAACACACAAATATGTTTGAAAATTTATATCAACAAAAGAAAACAAAACGCGCTTACTATTGAAATAATAAGTTTACACATGTTATTGTAGTAAGCTAAAAAATATAGAAAATTGTTTGAATGTTTAAATTTTTTGTTTTTTTTAATTCCTTTTTCTGGAGTTTTCGATTCTGTTAAGAATTCTTGTTTTTTTTTGGCCTTCAACCATTTTTTGATTTATTGTTTTTTCATTCAAAACACATCTTTATTTCTTAAATGGAAGTATTAAATAGGTTTATATCACAAGCTTGAACCTAGTATATTGCATATTTGTATATTTCTACATCTAAAAGCATTCCGTTCTTATGAAACCATCGCATAAGGCAGTTTAAGTTACTCTGCACCTCCTGACAGTCTATGATTGTTAAAATGTTTCGTAAGGGCCCTTAAAAATCCCACCGTCTCGTGGAGTCCTTTCGCGTTTTTGGTTGAGGTTCTACAAGTAAACACATAAAATAACAACAATAAATAACACACAACTATGTTTCAAAAATTTTATCAACAAATGAAAAAATGTGCTACTATTGAAATAATAAGTTTACACATTTTTTGTATTAAGCAAAAAAAATATCAAAAAATGTTTGAATGTTTAAATTTTTTTGGATTTTTTGAATTCCTTCTTTTGGAGCTTTCGATTTTTTTAGAAATTCTTGCTTTTTTTTTAGTTTTTAACCATTTTTTGATTTATTGTTTTTTTTTATTTTTTATCTTTATTGGATATTTTGGATTTTTGTTTACCAGTAGACCAAATACTTAGACGTAATGCCTCAACAAAAGTTAATACTCACTTTCATTTCCCATGAATTGTCATACCATGGGCTATATATGAAAATTGGCAAGGGGTCAATACCTTCCATCCCATAGCTGGTGGACTGAATAACTATAACATTAAATAAAACCCAGATTATTATTTCTTCCATTGATACATTTTAAAATGGAGTTGTCTGAGTATGGTGTACACACTAGATATAAATTGAGTGAATGAAAAGACGAGTACTGAGTGTGTCATTTTATTATAATTCCAGTTAAGCGCGCTTTCAGCCATTCGGCCATTCTCAAAGCTGTCGACAAGAGAAAAACATACAACAGGTGTCAAAAAATACCAAACCCTGTAACTGCCACATACAATGAAATTAAATGTTCGATGTTATATTATTATTTAAGTGCATTTGTTAAAATTACCCTATAAAGAGAGTATACACAAATATCATTCAGTTGGTAATTTCAAATTAGATGTTTCATTATGTGAATTACAATTGTACACGCTTTTTATAGAGTGATTTTAACGAAGTTTACTTAAATAATGATGTAACATCTACCATTTTATTTCATTGTATGTAGTAGTTTGGGTTTGATGTTTTTTGACACCTGTTGTATGTTTTTTCCTTGACGAGAGCTTTCAGAATGGCCTAATGCTTGAAAGCGCTTAGCTGGAATTTTAATAAAATTATACACTCAGTACTCGTTTATTCATTCACTCAATTTACATTTTAAAATTTCCAAAATTATAACATGCTATATTGAATACAATAAAACTTACCATCAATTTTAGTTAATTTCCACTCATATGGGAAGACAAATCAAACTGTCTTAATAACCTCTCTCCGTCTTTCTCAAATCTAAAGAAGCACTGTTTTTGAAAATGAGGGGTTCATTCTCCATGGTTTCCTCGTCAACAAATTTAATGATTTGTTACCACTGCTTTTGAGCCATATTTACTTTATCTTCCTGGGTTGGAGGAACAAAACAGTAAAATAAAATATTGACTCTATTAATGCAGCAATTTTCAGTTTAACTAATGTAAAAGACAATCATGATCTCTAAAGTGATCGATTAAATTAGTAAAAATTCTGTGTTTTATAATAATAAAGATAATGGTTGTTAATTGTGAAAGAAAAAATGCTCAAATTTTTTTAATACAACTTACTCAGTACACCACTTAGTAGACTCCTTCAGAATACACTTTGACATTGTCTTATCAATTAATAACAATAAAGCAACGAAACAACAGATAAATATTACACTATAGTAATTAGAAAATACACCAAAATACGGAAATCTTATAATAACCTCAACACTTGAATTAAGAAACGATAACAGATACAGAATATAATATGTGGGGACCAGCAATATGATATCGCGCATACGCAGTAATAAAAATCAATAAAATCTCATTACTAACAACGTTACAGTTTTCGTTAATCTACCGATTTTAGTTACTCGACAGGCTCTATAGATGGCACGCTCTGCAGTGTTCCTAGCCTGGTTTAAATAAAACGTTGACGAAATAACTACGTATTTTATACATATTCACTATGGATTATAATTAAATTGCAAAAAAATTACTTATGGCTTAAAAAATACACTAACTGCACGTTGGGATGATTGTTCCAGTACTGGCTCGCTGAAATCAGGCTAGGGACACTGCAGACCGTGCCATCTATAGAGCCTGTCGAGTAACTAAAATCGGTAGATAAATCCAAAAAATTAACGAAAACTGTAACGTCGTTAGGAATCAAATTTTAATGATTTTTATCGCTGCGTATGCATGATGTCATATTGCTAGTCCCCACAGGTTATCTGTTATATACTGTTATCATTTCTTAGTTCAAGTGTTGAGGTTATTATGAGGTTTTGAAATTTTGGTATATTTTTTAATTGCTATAGTTTCGTTGCTCTATTGTTATTAATTGAAAAGGGAATGTCAAAGTGTATTCTAATGGAGTATAATAAGTGGTGTACTCGTAAGTTTTATTAAAAAAATTTGAGAATTTTTTCTTTCCCAATTAACAACCGTTTCCTTTATTTTCATAAAATACAGGATTTTCACTAATTTCATCGACAACTTGTCACTTTGCTAAGTTTACCCGACCTTGGGACTCTCCTCAGGTGGTGAATTCGGCCTCAGTTACACTATTTCTTATTACCTCCATTGGAATAAGGTGAATCAACAAACAAAATTTCGGGACGAATGGATTTATTTGACACAAAAATAAATTTACATAAGCCGTATATTCTCAATATAATACGAACAAGGATCAGTTATCAAAATAAAAATGCCCAACTCAATATTTTATATCTACCAAAAATAAGTTAGGGACTTATCTTGGGAAGACTCGAGACGTACAGCTCGCAGCAGTACTCACGGGTTCTTGAGCCGTCGGTGTCTGGACCCTGGAGCGATACGGTCCGGTAGAGTGGACTGTGTGGAGGGTCCGTCAGGTCCGTAAAGGTTCTCAAAGTCCTTGTTAAGAATTCAACGCTGCCTATAACCTTTTCCCGAATAGAAACATATTTTTTATTTCTTTTTTGTAATTAAAATTTAGAAATAAATTTAAATTTAGCGCGCCTATGGCCATTTTAATGAATTATTCCTCACTATTAAATGCGTAAAAATGCACAGATGGAAAAGGACAGAGCGAAAACCTGTAATCTCCCGTAAAAAGCGGAAGCAATTAATGAACCAATGACTTGCCGGTAAATATTCGTCGTGTTCGCATCGAAAGTTACGAGTAGTGCGAATTCATTGTTTTCACCTTTGTTTTTCTAAAGAAAATCAAAGTTTCCTTTAATCTTAGTGAACGGTGCACATCGGAGCATCTGGGGCCCCAAGGAAGCAGTAGAGGATAAACAGGTGAGCTCATTTTCAATTCTTCCTGTGCTATAAGTAAGATGGAATTTTGATTAATATGTAGTGATCCCTTAAAAGACATTAAAGACAAAAGGACACTAACTTAGAAATAATATTTAAATTCCGGTTAATATTAATTATAGTATTGAGGGAGCATTGGTCGGCCATGGTCAATGTCATTTATCAAGGAAAGCTTGTGTTTGTTATTTTATAAACAGACATGTACAGTTTATAGACGGAGGTCGGATGTGTAGTAAAACACAACTATGTTTCCTATATAATGGGTGTGAACGAACCAGGATGATATTATAGTTATTAATACTTCGAATAAGTCGTTTTGATATTTATAATCGTGTATTTTTAAATGTATTAAACTTGAACCCAGTGCTTTTATAAATGTGTTATTGTTTATTCTGTTCCCGAATACAGGTTGCTATGTAAGTGGTTTCCTCAATGATAATATGCCTTTATGGTAAACGTCGAGTATACGAGACACCCTTACTAAGTAACCACCACATGGCGATCCTGCCAGGATCCGTATTTTCCATCCTTAAATCGTAGTTTTCTTTCTTCAACTGCGCTATTTGTCTACTCATTTCTTCAATTTTCTCTTCTATCTTGCATATTCTCACGTTATTGTAATTTCCATTAATATTGTATTTCCTAATAAAATTTTCGTATCTGCCGTAGTTGTTTCCTTGATTATACTGTCGAAATGTTCCTCTTGAATGATTACTGTTATAACATCCTCTGTTGATTCCTCTCCGATGGTTATTCCTAAAGTCAAAGTTTGATTTCCTGAAGAAATTCCTGTTATCTTTCATATGTAAGACTTGTTGTTGTCCTACTATACCTTCTACTGAAACCAATTTTGATAGTACCTCTTGTGTAGTTTCAAAACTTCCCGCTGCAATTATTGTTTTGCTTGCATCCGTTGCGGCATCCATAGTTACTGCCCTAATTGTTGTTTCCTTCGTATATTTTTCAGCTAGCCGTTCAGGCATCCCTTCCGATATGTATTCTGCCTGTAATCTTTCCGCCACTTTCTCTATTTCTGTTGCATACTGTCTTATTTTACCAAGTTTCGCTAGGAGAAGGCTTGGATTGTCTCCTCTTATCCCTGCTTTAAGTTTATCTTTGATGTTTGCAATGGAGTTTTCCGTTGTGATTGAACTTCTAGCTTTTCCTGTTAATCTCGTTTTTATCAATAGGATAGCATTTTCCTCATTACCATTCGTTTTTGTCTGTAGTAAATCCAATGAGTCAAAGAATGACTGTAATTTACTTGCTTCGCCGTTAAACTCATTCGGTAAAACTTTACTCGCAAAATTAAAAAAATCGTTCATACTTGTCGCCATTTTCAACTGTTTGCTTATTGCTTGTAATACAACAGTATTAATTTCCTCAAATATAGAGGTAGGTATGTCTATAATACAATTTAACGCTTGAAATGCCCTTTCAGCTTTATCCCTAATCCTACTTGAATAATTTTTACAAGTCTCCTGTTGTATTGAACCCAAATTTTTCCAATTTTTGGCTATTAACCTAGTAAAATTATTGTAAAGACCTACTATGCTACTAATTACTTCTATATGTATATCAGGATTTTTAGGAGTTTCCTTCTTCAAAACCCTTTTTCCCTGTTTATTAACTACTTCTACAATCAATCGTAATTTATTCTCAAAATCTTCCCACGTTATTGACATTTAAAAAAAACCTTGTTCATAAGAATAGAATGCATGTGTACTCACAAATTATTTATACGGTGAGAGTTCCTGTCGCCTGCTCTATTGCATTGCTTCTGTTGATATCTCTTTTAAACGCTCTTCGGTGTGTTTTCCATAATTACCAAACGAATTTGAAGATAAAAGCTATTGTTATAATGTATAGTAATACCATGATGTGCATCGCAACATTATCTTGCTGTACCATGAAAGTGTTATTGACAATTCCTGTTTCTTTTGCTTCTTGTTTGGTTGATGAACCTCCCATTGTTTCTTCTCTCCAAGGTCCCAAATTTAAGTAGAAAACCATATAGTTCTATCCTTATAACATCAATTGTACCATAACTTATCATTTACTTACAGGATAATTTACCATAACTATTTGTTCTGGAGGATTACTATTTCACTATTACCATTTACCATTAATATACATTTCACTATCCATTTTTCCATTACCATATTACCATATTACCATTCAATTTTTACCATTAGTTCGGCGGGATCACCATGTAGTGGCGATTACCATTATACAATCAATTCTTCCATTACCGTTTCGTTCGCAGGATCGCCATGTGGTGGCGATTACTATTATACTATTAATTTTACCATTTCTATTATACAATTACCATCTCCATTTAGTTTGCAGGATCGCCATGTGGTGGTTACTTAGTAAGGGTCCCTCGTATACTCGACGTTTACCATAAAAGCATATTATTATGGAGGAAACCACTTACCTAGCAACCTGTATTCGGGAACAGAATAAACAATAACACATTTATAAAAGCACTGGGTTCAAGTTTAATACATTTAAAAATACACGATTATAAATATCAAAACGACTTATTCAAAGTATTAATAACAATAATATCATCCTGGTTCGTTCACACCCATTATATAGGAAACATAGTTGTGTTTTAGTACACATCCGACCTCCGTCTATAAACTGTACATGTCTGTTTATAAAATAACAAAAACAAGCTTTCCTTGATATATGACATTGACCATGGCCGACCAATGCTCCCTAAATACTATAATTAATATTAACCTGAATTTAAATATTATTTCTAAGTTAGTGTCCTTTTGTCTTTAATGTCTTCTAAGGAATCACTACAAATATATGTTTTCATATTTTCCGCATTCAGTCATTAAAGGTTCGTAAAGGTCCGTAGAAGTGCATACAGGTTCGTAGAGGTGCGTACACGCTGCAGAACTCTAGGGAAAGAAATGCAAAACAGGAGAAAATTTAAAATTGTAAAGGAGGAATGAAATGCACAGGTGAGTAGCTTATACTCCAATTCATATAAAAATTGAATTTATTTTCAGAATAAAACCACAGGAATCTGTTCATTCTTATCCGTCCTGTTCCAAAAATAATCAGAATAACCAAATCAGTGGAGAATAACCATAAAGAATCTGTTATAAATTCGCTTCATAAAATAAATTTGGACGCCACCAGACTTTTTTTAAAGAAAGATAATAACGGCGAAAAAACTGTAAACACCATAACAAAAATATTGTTTTTTGAAAACTAAATACTTCAACTAAATGGAAATAGCGAAATAGAATGATTTGTAACCACACAATTACAATTTGAAAAGATTTTGATAGAGAACTTACCAGCGAGGAAAATTACAAATCACACACAAATTATTATTTAGAAACTGAATGCTGAAATGCTTCTCAGCGAAGAATGAACCAGCGACGATTACTTGAATCATAGTTTAAATAGCAATTTAACGATGGTAAACACGATCACCGATACGTTCTTAATATTTGGAATGAAAGGATTTGGAATTAGAGGTGGGAGTAGCCGACGAATAAGTAACGCTCCAAAATAATTGATCAAAAAAGAAACATGTCTCAGCGAAATGTTACAAACTGTAGAAATCATAGTTGTTTTTTACATTAGCTGAACTGAAAATTGTTGCATTACTAAAGTAAATAAACGGTTTTAAAGATTAAAACTAACTTTTCCGCATCTGTGGCTCTGACCAATAGTCTATCATGAAACGGTCACTTGTATACACTTCGGGGGATGTATCGTGTTAACAAACCGAAATTTCTCCAAAAATAACAAAAAATGTAGTTTATCTGGATTTATAGGACCCGCTATACTCGCTCTCCTCAGCTGCAAATCAATACGATATATCTGTGAGACACCTTGAGCAATATTCAATCATAAAATTGGTCACTTGTATACACTCGGGAGGCTGTATCGTGGTAACAAACTGAAAATTCTCCAAAAATGACAAAAATTTGGTACTTCAAGTACCATAGCACCCGTTGTACTGGCTTTAGTGAGCTGAACATTAATAGGGTTTATCTTTGGAACACTCTGAATAATATTCAATCACAAAATTGATCAGTTGTATATACTCCAGAGGTTGTATCGTGTTAACAAACTGAAATTTCTCCAAAAATGACAAAAATGTCATACATAAAGTACTATAGCACCTGTTTTACTGGCTCTGGTGAGCTGAAAATCAATAGGGTTCATCTGTGAGATGTTCTGAATATTATTCAATCATGAAACTGCTGACTTGTTGAACTCCGGAAGTTGTATCGTGCTAACAAACTGAAATTTTTTAAAAAATGACAAATATTTCGTACTTCAAGTACCATAGCACCCGTTGCACTGGCTCTGGTGAGCTGAAACTCAATAGGGATCATCTGTGACATATCCTTCACAATATTCAATCATAAAGTTGGTGACTTCTTGCACTCCCGAGGCTATATCGTGCTAACAAGACATGTAACGAAAAGTGGCCGACGACAACGACGACGACGACGACGACATATACACAGAATTTTTTTCTAAAAACCTTTTTTACGTGTTGTTGTTGATGGAAATCCTTAAAATAACTCAAAAAAAATTTCAAAATTCCAACTTTTTTTGGGGTAAACCAATACTTTTTTCGCATATTAGATAGGTTGGGCGGAAAAATAATATTTCTTTTTACAGTTTTGTTCCTCCAACCCAGGAAGATACAATTAATATGGCTGGAACACAGTGGTAATAAATCATTAAATTTGTTGACGAAGAAACGATGGAGGATATGTTCCCTTCATTTTCAAAAACAGTGTTTTTTTAGATTTGATTAAGACAGTTTGACTTGCTTTACCATATAAGAGGAAATTGACAAACATTGATGGTAAGTTTGATTGTATTCAGTATAGCATGCTATAATTTTGGACATTTTAAAATGCAAATTGAGTGAATGGAAAGACTAGTACTGAGTGTGCAATTTTATTAAAATTCCAGCTAAGCTCTTTCAACCATTAGGTCATTCTTAAAGCTGTCGTCAAAAAAAAAACATACAACAGGTGTCAAAAAACATCAAACCCTGTAACTGCTACATACAATGAAATAAAATGTTTGATGTTACATCCTTATTTAAGTAAAATTTGTTAAAATTACCCTATAAAGAGGGTGTACAATTGTAAATCACATAAGGATATGTCTAATTTGAAATTATCAACGAAATGATATGTGTATAGAGTAATATTACAATTTTTACTTAAATAATTATGTAACATCAAACATTTTGTTTCATTGTATGTAGCAGTTACAGTGTTTGATGTTTTTTGGTACCTGTTGTATGTTTTTCTCTTGACAACGGCTTTGGGAATGGCCTAATGTCTGAAAGTTTTTAACAATCATAGACTGCCAGGGGCTTCAGAGTAACTTAAACTGCCTTATACGATGTTTTCATAAGAACTAAATGCTTTTAAATGTGGAAATATGCCACATACTAGGTTTAAGCTTGTGGTATAAACCTATGTAATACTTCCAGTGAAGGAATAAATATGTGTTTTAAGTGGAAATGAAATGTTAGATATATTATTTTAAATTTTGTACAGTCACAAGTGCTGATTAGCACTCTTATATGTAAATACTTGGCACCTTGTATTTACATTGCAGGGCAGTAGTTAACAACTTTTCCTTCAAAAGTATTTTAATTACTTTCGTAATAATATTCACATTAATTACACTCAAGCGTATCTTTCACAGAAAGTTGCCATAAGAAGTATTTATCTACTCATTGCTAACACTTTTGTTGATTAGGTAAATAGCAGTTATACTCCAGTAGTTTGTCCAGCTCTGTGTGTTTATAGGAGTATAATAATAAATAAATTAATTTATTAATATAAACTTATCATAAATGGTTTTCCACTTATATCTTGATTTAACGTCATTTGAAAATCTAATGATACTCCAATCTAGAATGTACGATACTAAAATTATTTTTTAATTATTACATTGTTTTTACATTATAGTTTATTTATTGTCACTCTGTCTGTCAAGAAAAGTACTTTGTGAAAGAAATTATTTGTTGTGTATTTTAATACCAAAATCAATAAACTGTTTATATGATTTTTGTTTCATTTTTCCCAATTTAACCATTTATGTTCCATCATTTGATATGTCATTTAATTTAACTCAACATCTAACCATTATTGTGTTAAATTGAACGAAACGTCAAATGATGGACACTAGATGGTTATTTTGAAATAAAATAATTAAAATACAGTAAATTTGAATATACTGCCAAAACCTGAAATTACAGAAATATTTTTAACATCGCTCAATTGTTTAGTCGACGGGCTGTTTAGATGGTGCCACAATCAGTGTCTCAACTATCTGTGGATTATCTGTGGCTGAAACTACAGCGAAACGCAGTTTTCACGCCATCGAAGATCATCAGATAGTAGCGCGAAACTTATTTTGTATTTGCATTTTGTTGTGGACGCTGCTACAATTGTGCCATGTTACAATTGTCCCAGGTCTCTCTTACCTCAACCGCAAACACATGGGTAATGCACCGGCAAATTAACATGTGAACGGCATATCATCAAGACGAAGACTTAAAAAGCCGGTATTAAACCATTATGATCCTAGGTTTGGTACAATGAGACTATCTGACGATTCTGAAAAAATAATTAAGGATATTATGAGAAATCGCAGATTGGTATTAAACAGACCAAGGTGCTACACGTAGACCTCCATATACCTACAGTCACAGAGATAATTCTCCAACAGACAGTCAAACATCATGACACGCTGCTTGAATAGGTTCAATATTATATAAAAGGTAACAATTTTCACTGAATGAGAGTTCTTAAAATATACACATATAGGTTTTTTTTTCATAACCTAATATGGATATCAACAGTCCATCCTACCACTATGTAATTTCGTAATACTCTTATTGTTAAATAAACTAAATGAAAAGGAAGATTGATAGACATTTTTTTTATTTGAACAAATATGTATTAATAATTTCAGAGGACAAATTATTTTGTTACTTTTAGAAATTCAGTAACGTGATGGATTGGATTGGCTCGGCCTTGCTGTCTTTTTAATAAGGGGAATATTTAGGGATGATGAAACGGCAGAGGCATTACCCGTAAACATTCTCCTAACTAGCCAAATTTTGATTAATTAAAGGGTAAAGTCTAGTGTCTAGGCCAGGCAATAGTGTATAGGGTTACGATTACGAGACAAAGTCGATGCAGGACTTGAAAGGAAATGGTCATTTTGAGAATACCGCAAGTTCAAGTTTTCGTAGGAGTCGACTTGGTTGAGTTTAAGGATAAACTTGTGTCGTTCGTATTCGAAGAGTTCGTTAAACATACTTAAAATTGGAAAGCTGACGCAGAGTCTTGAAACAATGAGAAAATTAGTTTGATGTAAAGTGGATTTTCCAATACATAGTTTCTCATCTAATTCAATTTAAATTTAGATTTTAGGGATTTGATAATATGAGTAAATCATAGAGTTGATGAATCAGACTTGCATCAATATTGTCAATAAAATTAATTTATTATGACCACGCTGTTGATAGTAATTTAAATACAACAAATGTTTCGTGAATGTTGCGTCTAATTCTCCAATAGGGATGTTGACTACTTTTGAGAAAGTGTTTTAAACCGTACATTAGTGCCCACTATGGTCGCAAATATTTATTATTTTTTTTATAGATGGCTAAAGCTTTAAAAATCGTACATTTCAAATCACGCTTCAATTTTCTCGCGAAAACGCCAATACTTGTCACATCACCGCTGTGACCTCATTCTTTTCAAAACATTAGGGAGATGTCAATAGATTTTTTCCGTACACCAGTCATTGAATGTGACGTTTTAGTGCGCCCTTCAAGTTTTAAAAGTGTACGTTTATAAGTTATAGTGTTAAAAATCCATTTTTAAAGTCGATGTTAAATTTACCTATTAGCTCAAAATCAAAATTTTTAATAAACTTTTATTATCAACTATAAACAATGATTATTTCAATCTAAACCAGACAACAAGATTAGTGTATGCAATTTCGTGCTGCTGGCTCAACATTTTTGGCGGCATTTCTAGAGTGGTTCTTTTTGCAGCCTCTTCAATGTCCATTGTTAACAAATCATCAGTTTTATTTGGATTAGTATTTTTATCGACTGATTTTCAAACTATTTATGAACTATTTTTGTCACTTATTAATTACTTTGTTTAATACAACCCACAACATACGCGATGTCTGTTAAAAAATAAAAAAATATCAAAAGTATGTTAAGGTAAACGCTTCACCGACCTAGCAGGTTATACCGACCGCTTTGAATTTCCTGTAATGAATATAATTCGGTACTCAATACCAAATAATTACCGTTAGTATCCGATACTTCCACTTTTAACTAATCACGCCTTTATACAATTTGGCGCGTATCTAGTATAATTTTTTAGTACAGAGACGTTCTCAACGCAGACAGCAGGTGTTTGATGTTCTCATTATTTTGTTAATGAGATTGTAAAATGCTGGAAGTCATTTGTTTTAATATCTCTTTTTTGCTTGTGTTGAGATATCAAATGGAACGGGAAGTTTGAATTTTACACTGTTTAACTCGAAGGATCTTATTTTTTGTTCACTGTATTATTTGTAGGAGTATAATGGAATGATAAAATAAACGATTAGGCCACTTTCATTTAAAATACATTGCAGTAAATTATAACTTGTTCATTGCTTGAACAATTTAGAAGTTCACTGAATTGTTATCACCTAATCTGATGTAACTAACTGTATGATGTTAATGTAAGGTAAAATGAAATACCGGTATCAAAAGCCGGTAATTTCTTATAACGATAGTACAATTATTCACAAAGGTTGACCGAAGAAGTGTGTATGAAGGATGATAGGGAAGTATTAAAATTAGGGTATTATTCATATTTATAGGCCGGCTAAAGTGAGTGGGAAGGAGGAGAATCATATGAGGATTTGACCAATGGGATAAGAGAGTATAAATTTAACGGTCAGATACAGCGAGGGGAGAGTACACGTTTGGGGTGGTTTTTTGTTCCATGAAAAAGTTTTATTTGTTACAGATAACGAAGTTTGGAAGATAGTTTTTGTAAAGCGATAAGGTGTCGGTTGCTTTGAAATATTAAGTGGAAAAATCATAAGACAATACTTATCTGTATTTCTTGTGTGAGAGTAACGTTAAAATGGATTTTTGTCGGTGTAAATAAATATCAAATGTTTGAGAAGAATGACATATTTCTTTATATGATCTGGGCAGGATATATGAATTATGTTATACTGGGGGAAGTTGAAATAAAGATTACTTGAAGAATTTGGTTGTTAAATCAGATTCGTACATATTGGGGGCGCGGGAAGAATAGAATAGAGGCGATAGATGACTCCTATCAGACATCGAATACTGATGTTAGTGAAAGGGTTAGGTAACTTGAGAGTTTATAGGGCTCTGATACAGGAGTGCGAATGATATGTGAATAATTGTGAATATAATTGTATAAGTAAATGTAATAGTAATCTAATGTTGGTGTCAGAGTGTTGTAAGGACTCTAACGTCATGAGTGTAACGAATGTTAAGGGTTGATGTTAGAGTGTTGTAAGGACTCTAACGTTATGAATGTAAAGAATGTTAAGGGTTGATATTAGAGTGTTGTAAGGACTCTAACGTTATGAATGTAAAGAATGTTAAGGGTTGATGTTAGAGTGTTGTAAGCACTCTAGCGTCATGAATGTAAAGAATGTTAAGGGTTGATGTTAGAGTGTTGTAAGGACTCTAATGTTATGGATGTAAAGAATTTTAAGGGTTGACGTTAGAGTGTTGTAAGGACTCTAGCGTCTTGGATGTAAAGGATGTTAAGGGTTGATATTAGAGTGTTGTAAGGACTCTAACGTTATGAATGTTAGTAGTGTTAAGGGTTGATGCTAGAGTGTTGTAAGGACTCTAACGTCATGAATGTAAAAAATGTTAAGGGTTGATGTTAGAGTGTTGTAAGGACTCTAACGTTATGAATGTAAATAGTGTTAAGGGTTGATGTTAGAGTGTTGTAAGGACTCTAACGTCATGAATGTAAAGAATGTTAAGGGTTGATGTTAGAGTGTTGTAAGGACTCTAATGTCATGAATGTAAAGAATGTTAAGTAAAGATTGAACAAGTGTTCTAGATGTATGCTAGTTCTTGTTTTTAAGGTTACGAATGTATGTAATATGCAAGTCCTCTAGAAATATGCTAGGGATGTTAAGGATAAGAATGTATGTATGTACTCTAGAAATAGGCTAGCATTTTTAAGGGTACGAAAGTATGCAATGTACTCTAGAAATGGGCTAGAGTTGTTAACGATAAGAATGTATGTACTATAATAGGAAATAGAGAGAGTAAGTGAGTAAATGGATGATAATGTTGTAGAAGAGTAAGGTTAAGGTGTAAGTGTGGCGATTGAGTAAGGCATGGATTAAGTTCTATGAGCGAAAGAGATGAAAGAATGAAAGATAGGAAAGGGCCAAGCGGCAGTTTTTTTTTGCCGACTGTATTCATGTACCAGCGCAATTCGCCACCGGCAGAGGCTTATCCGGTCCGATTGGGGCCTAGCGACTTACGTCACGCCAAGCGTCGACTCTAGGTTAGAGCAATTGTGGTACCAGTTTGTTTGAGGAGTAACGGTCCAGGAACCTAAACAAGAAGGGGGGCCAAGTTATGAAGGGATGTGAAATTCCATGAGAGAGCATAGAAAGCTCATGTGGGTAATTTTACGGTGTTTTGTTTTAACAGATTGAATAGTGCTGGGTAGGAAGGAATGAATTGTATAGTGAGGGTGAGTGTAAGAGTGTAATGTTTTAATGTTTGAAAAAGTGATGTGTGATTAATTAATGAAATGACATGATCGTATAAGTACAAGTAATGTGACCACTTATGAAGGTAAATGTGCGAGAGACCTTTTCAACTGATGAGGTTGTTTGTATGAATTGTTTTATATAACAAAATGCTAAGAGTGAATGAAGGGAGTCGGCTCTGTCGTGGCGAGAATGTATTAAAAATCTAATTATTTATATGTGAGGAATTAATATAATTATGAGACAAAGAGAGAAAAGAAAGAGAATGTTTAATTAAATCGATTCTAGTTCGGCAAGTGTGGTACCAGTTTGTTTTACGAGTAACGGTCCAGGAACCTCGGAGATCCCAGTGTTTGGCTATGGTACGAGAGATTGAGGCTGTAATGCATGTACAACGCAAGAGAGGGTATCACTAAGTGTTCAAGTGTAAGCAAGAGTATGGGTATAAGCGTGAGTTCAAGTTTAATATTTCACAAGTTTGTATGAAATTATAATTCAAATGTAAGTGAGTGCGAGTAGAATTGGAATGACGTTGTGAATTCAAGTGAGTGTGTGCTCATGAGACTAGAGCAAGTGCGAGTGCGTGCAACAACAAGTGAGTAAGAGTGAGTGCAAATGAATGTGAATGCAAATGTGAGTACGAGTATGTGCGACTTAATGCAAAAGTATTACGAATGTGAGTGCCAATATGAGTGTGAGTATAAGTTTGATTAAGGTGCAATTGTATGCGAGTGCAAGTACTAATTCATTTGTAAATGTGAGTAAGCATGAAAGTAAATGTAAGGTAGTGACCACGAGTGTATAAGTATGATGAGAGAGTTTTTTCTAACTTTTTTGAGATTGTTTTTGTATATGTTTTTATGATTATAGACATTTTTGTTGAGGGGACGGCTCTTTTGCGAACAAGAATGAGTTTTAAAATCTCTTAATTTAAGTAAAGGAAAGTTATTTCTGTTCTCGTCAAGAAAGGGAGGGTAAGATATGTATATAATATTTTTGTCAAGTCGTTTTAAATTCAAAGTGTCATCAATGTAATTTTTTAAGTAACATATGAGTAAGGTGGATGACGTTTCCTTCTAAACGTCACCCAAGTGTTTATATTATCGAAGTATCGTTTTCATTCACGTACCTTCTTCTTTATCCGAGTATCTTCTTCTTTATCCAAGTATCTTCTTCTTCATCCAAGTATCTCTTTCTTCATCCAAGTATCCAAGCGGGCTAATTAGTTTGCTCTAAACAATACAAATAATAGTGCGAAACGTGATGTTTTCTAAATATTCAACAAAGCTACAAAATAAAATGAATTCACGTTTGTACAACAATGGTGAACCGATGCAAAAAGAATTTCATATCTACAAATATTTTACACGTTTTCAAGAAAGTACCGTAATCTATCAGGATTTCCTAATCTTGAACATATATTTTAAAGGTGTTCAACTTATTATTTGGTTATTGACTTTGTTTGACAGTTCCAAGGAAGCTTTTTTCGTTGAAATAAAACTTACCCTTTTTTACTTCAAGTATTTGTGCTTGAAACTTTCTGTCACATTGCTGATATTTATCAAGACTCCGAAATGTATGTTTCCAAATAAGTTTGAAATAACAAACTATTGTTATTTTATTTACTGGATAATGGAAATAGTTTCTGCTCGCCCACCGTCATCGCGTTATTCAACTTCTTTCGACTTGTACTTTATCACACACGAAAATTTCACAAACAACGGTTTTCCTTGTAAAAGTTGCTAAAATTGCGGTCCCTTTCAGAATGCACTTTCAGCCAAGTTGGTATTTAATTGGAGAAGAGGATTTCAGATTACAACACACGTTTATCCCTTTATACTCCTCAGCAGTGACGTAGTGGAATGGGTTCAGGGAATTAATGGAACAATGTGGGTAAGTTTTTCATAACATATTATTTTCAACTTCGTAGATATAAAAAACTTATCAGAAACGAACTGAATTGGTAAATGAAAAAAAATAATAAAGACAAGAAATTGCAGTTTGTTGCGAAATAGTACATTGTATATTAGTATAGTAGTAGCATTTCTAGAAGACAATGTAAACTGTTGACCGAGGCGTCAGGCCAAGATCAACAAGCATTGAAGTCCAGGAAAGCGCTTTTACTACGTGGTGCACTTACTAATTTACTTGAAACTTAATATATGTATAACAATTAATAATTACCATCTTATTGCTGATGAGATTTTTCCTTTGACGATCACTGTTTGTTCATTGTTAAGAGAAAAGTCAGAGATTCACTACTTACCGCTAAAAAATATTTAAAATAGGACTTTGACGTTGATGTCTAGGTGTGCAGGACAACAATATAGTATATTTAGCTGAAAATATCATTTAAAATTTATTCCCCAATAAATACAACGCAAAATAAACGGTTTCAAAGATTAAAACTAACGTTTCCGCACGTATACAGTGCGGAGGTTGTATCGTCCTAACAAACCAAAATTTCTCCAAAAATTACCAAAAATGTGGTATATCTGGATTTATAGGACCAGTTGTACTGGCCATAGTGAGATGAAAATCAATAGGGTTCATCTGCGAGAAGCTATGAACAGTATCCATTCATAAAATTGTTCACTTGTATACAGTCCGGTGGTTATATCGTGCTAAAAACCGAAAGTACTCCAAAAATGTTATATATATGGATTTATAGGACCCATTGTTCAGGCTGTGGTGGCTTAAAATCAATAGGGTCCATCTATGAGAATACTTAAATAATATCGAATCATAAAATTGGTTATTTGTATACATTCCGGAGGGTGTATCGTGCTAAGAAACCCAAATTACCAAAAATGTGGTATATCTAGATTTATAGGACTCGTTGTACAGGATCTGGTTACCTGAAAATCAATCAAGTTCATCTATCAGACGCCTTGAATTCAATCATAAAATTGGTCACTTGTATACACTCCGGAGGCTGTATCGTGTTAACAAACCGAAATTTCTCCAAAAATATGCAAAAGTGCGGCACTTCAAGTACCACAGCACCAATTGTACTATCTCTAGTGAGAACAAAATTGATAGGGTTCATTTGTGGGACGTTCTGAATAATACTCAATCATAAAGTTAATGACTTGTTGCACTCCTGACGATCTACGTGCTAAGAAGACATGTCCAAAAAGTGACCGACGACGACGACTTACACACAGGATCTTTTTCTAAAAACACTCTATTTGTATTTTTGTCGCTGAAAAACGAGAAAATAACTCAAAAAATTTAAAATTCCTACTTTTTTTGGAATAAACCAATACTTTTCCCGCATATTTGGTAGGGTTGGGCACATACGTAATATGAATAGGTACGCCTACAAGCTTTCGCTGTATACGATGTAGGCCTTTTTGAGTTTGTTACAACGCCTTATGGTTTATTCAATGCTCCTGAAACTATGGCTCGTCTAATGGACAAAGTTATAGATCCTTCTCTAATGCCTTATTGTTTTTGTTATTTACATGACATTATTATCGCTACCCCTACCTTTGAGCTTCATATGGAAACTGTCGATAAATTGTATCTTAGGTTGGATGCAGCCAATCTAACTGCCAATCTTAAAAATGTGAATTTTGTCGTGAATCTATTTATTTAAGTTTTGTTGATGACAAAAATGGCCTCCGCACAGATGACGACAAAATCTCTGCTATTTTAAATTATCCAGCTCCAAACAATATTACTGAGATAAAACGTCTCATAAGTCTTATTGGTTGGTATCGTCGATTAATTAAAGATTTTTCTAATATTTGTTCTCCAGTCACTGATCTTCTTCATCGCAGAAAGAAAGGCCAATCCATTTCTTGGACTCCGTAAGCTGAGAATGCTTTTACTGAGGTTAAGGAACGTCTTACTTCTAGTCCTAAACTTGCAAATCCTGATTTTTCGAAACCTTTTATCATTCAAACTGATGCTTGAGAAACTGGTCTTGGTGCAATCCTGTATCCGGTATGCGACGGTCTCGAACACCCTATTGCGTATGCAAGTCATACTTTGAATAAAACCGAGAGAAAGTACAGTACAACAGAAAAGGAACTCTTGGGAGTTATTTTTATGTTGAAAAATTTCGAGGATATGTTGAAGGTACTCATTTTACTCTAGAGACAGATCATTCTTCTTTGCAGTATCTTTCTAAACTTTAGAATACCTCAGGTCGCTTAGCACGTCTTTCTCTTAGGCTCTCCCAGTTTGATTTTGAAATTAAACACAGAAAAGGAACCACTATGGTGGTCAGTTATGCTTCGAATAATCCCGACTTATACCGCACATTTAGGGTTGACAATAATGTTTTGTATAAACATATTTTCTCGTCTAATCGAATATCTAGTGACTCATCTTATTGGAAAATTGTTGTTCCTACCGCCAACCGAATTGACATATTAAGGTTATTTCATGACAATGAATTAAGTGCTTACTTAGGCATATCTAAAACTATTTCTCGTATCTCTGAAATTTATTATTGGCCAAAACATAGAAGTTCTGTATCTCATTACGTTAATAAATGTTCTGTTTTTAGTTCTTCTAAAACCCAAAATATATCTAAAGTTGGTGGTATGGGTAGGTACAAAGATATTAGTTTTCCTTGGCAATGGATTTCTGCTGATCTTATAGGTCCACATCCAAAGTCAAAATCTGGTAGCAGATTTGTTTTAGTAATTATCGATTGGTTTACAAAATTATGTCTTGTTCATCCAATTCCACACGCAACTACTAAGGGCATTGTGAAATTTATAGAACATCAAGTTTTTCTTATTTTTGGTGTTACACAAATCTTTTCTGTTGACAATGGTACTGTTTTCACTTCTTCTCTTTTTAGAACCTAACGTCACAGTACCAAGTGCAAACATTTTTTTTATAACGCTCGTTATCATCCTCAAGCAAATCACACAGAATGAACAAATAAGACAATTGTTACAGCTCTAAGGTGTTATATTCATGAAAAGTCATCTGATAATAACTGGAACACATCGTTACATAAGGTTGTACAAGCAATTAGATCCGCGAAACATGACGTTACGGGTTATTCCCCAGATTTTCTAAATTTGGCTCGAAACGTTCCGTTAAGTGGCGAATTTTACGGTACAATTTCTGAACACTGGTGAAACATTAGAATTAATTAATGATGTTCAAACACTTCCTAGACTTTTTGTTGAGGTTTGTAAGAAGTTATGAAATGCATATGAGAAAAATGCGAAACATTACAATTTACGAAAAAGAGATTTGCAATTTCATGTTGGTGACAGGTTATGGAGAAAGAATTATGTTCTTTCATCAAAATCTGCAACAATTTTGCAGCTAAATTTGCTTCTAATGTCTACAAAGTGATCTCCAAATTAGTGTATAATTTAAAAGACCTTTCCGGTAATGATTTAGGTAACTGGCATGATAGATTTAAAAAATCAATTCATTGACGTAGTTGAAAAATTTCCTGATGATGAGTCTTCTGATCAACATTCTGTTGATATGAATTTATCTGTGCATAATTATAATTTGCGAATTAAATCTGATAATGATTCTGATGAGTTTTGGTGACTTATCCCGTATTTCTATATTAAGTTTCTTTTAGGATTAAAATTTAGTGACGTGATTATTTTTTTTTTATTTTAATTTTGATTTAATATCAAAATATATCTTAATTATTTTGTTCTTTTTGTTGTCAACAATTGTGTTAGGTCACAAATGCATTTTGTATCTTTATCTAGCAGAATTTGCTTTTCTACTACCGTACATGTCATAGTACCACTATACACTATCTTTATCGTTGTGCAAACGCACTAATATCTTTATTTTTCATATGCCTTATGTTCTCTCTTGATGTTGTATCTAGAGTACATTATTTTGGATCCTTGTTATTATGTGGTGTATAATACAATTGATGTATCATATTTCTGTTTTTTTTGTCGTATCTCTTTTTTGTTTTTGGGTTTTCAAAACGCCGAAAATGTTCTACCGTCCAATTTCCTGAGATTTTCTTGCGTTATGCACCAAATCAGTTCAGTTTGGACCGAGCTTTATACTGAAATACTTTCTGCAATTTCTTGCTTTAGGCAAATTTTGTATTCAGATCATTTTAAGTAGTCCCTTATTTCTTTTGTTGTGTGTACTGAGAAATTATATTTTTGCTTGGTAGCGTTTTCGTTCTCAGTAAGTATACGCTTGATTTTTAACGTCCCCGTATATTGATACGAGTTGAGCACGCTCTTTTTGTTATATGACAATGTATGGACTATTTTGGTGTACTGATACCTACTGATAGTATTTTTGCGGCACACTTTAGTTTTCTTTTTCCATTGTTGACAAAACTATTTTTTATGCAACTTTGTATGTGGTTTATAATTCCGCACTTTCATAGCGAAAGTGTTTCCGATTTATAATATTAAGCTCTATATAACTTCCTATTTTGTGTTTTTAATTATTGTGTTTGCGTTATCGCTAAACTTCTAGCAATTGTTTCTGGCTTGGTGGGTTTCTTCTCTCCAAACTTTCCGAATGTATGAAAGTGGGGAAAGGCCATGACTTGTTACTTTCTTCTTTTCATTTCTCCGTATAGTTTTGGAATGTACTTTAAATATACAAATTCATTTTTGGTCATGTTAAAAAAATTGTCTTAGAAGATTTCTATATTAATCACCTTATATCACATTTAGTGATCATTTTTTGTAGATGAGGAATATAATTATTATCTTGTCATATCGTTGTGATGTTAGCATTTCATATCTTTTTAGAGGTTACCCCTCTAATTCTTTTTTGGGCGTTTAGCGTCTCATATTTTGGTACAGGCTACCCCTTTAATTTAATTTTTTGGTTATTTTAGAATCTCAGTACGGTAAGAGTAACTGATATCGTTTAATTTTTGAAACATTTTTTGTTAATATGAATGAGCTCCTATCATAATTGCTTACTGCATTTTTGATTATAATTGCATATCATTTGCAATGGTTTATTATTGGTAATAGGATAGGCACCTATTATATATTTACTTTTGTTAAGTGTTCAAAATGAATTGAAGTCTTGAATTAGGAATCAACAATTCTTAGACATTCACTGAATATGTTCTTTTCTTATTCTCCTCATTGTTCTTCTTTATGTTCTTATCTTCTTTTCATTTCTTGTTTGTTTTCTTGAATCTGTAAGCACTGCTACATCTTCTTCTATCTGGTCACCACATTCCTGTTGTTTTGGCTACTTTTATTTGTAGGCTGTCTAGGTTTGCATGAAAAGTGTTTCTCCGAATTTACTTTTTCTCCAAGGAGAGGGGGTGTAACATGTTGCTGAGATATGTTTCTGTTTTCATTAATTATTTTGGAGCGTTACTTATTCGTCAGCTACTCCTACCTCTAATCCAAAATCATTTTATTTCAGTTTGTTAAGAACGCGTCGTATGAACGTTTTTAAACTCGTAAAATTTTTATTTAAACGACGATTCGAGTGTAATCGGTCTCTTTCTCCATTGATCATCGCTAAGAAAGAAATTAATTTTCTTGCTGGTATCTATATCTTTTCAAATTATAGTTGTGTGCTTACAAATCGTTCTATTTAATTTTTCCTATTTGGTTAAAATATTAAGATTTTTTAAAAAGTTTTTTTCATGTTTCAATTTTTTCACCGTTATAATCTTTCTTAAAAAATTGGTGGCGTTAAAATTAATTTTATGAAGCGAATTTATAACAGATTCTTTGTGGTTATTTCCCACTAATTTAAATTTGCATTTTCTGATTATTTTGGGAACAGGACGGAAAATAATGAACAGATTTTTGTGGTTTTATTTTAAAAATTAAATTCAATGTTTGTATATGCTGGAGTATAAGCTCATAATCTGTTAGTTTTATTCTTCCTTTTCCATTTTGCCTACTGTTAATCTTGTTGTTTTTTCTTTTTTCGCTACAGCTCTGCGGCCCCTACCGTACTCTACTCTACTTTACCGTACTCTACTGTGCCGTACAATCCTGCACCACACCACTAGACCGATAGAACACCTAAGTCACCAGTCCAGAGTCCAGACCACCAACGAAATAACGCTGAGAGCTGTACGTCCCGAGTTTCCCCAAGATAAGTCCTTAACTTATTTTCCGTAGATGTAAAATCTTGAGTTGTACATTTTTATTGTAATAACTGTTTTTGTATTCGTATTGTTTTGTGAATATACGGTTTATGTGAATTTTTTTTAAATAAATCCATTTCTCCCGAAATTTTTGTTTTGTTTTGTTTCACCCTATCCCAGTTGAGGTAATAAAAAATAGTGTAACTGAGGCCGAATTCACCACTTGAGCAGAGTCCCAAGGCCAGGTACGCTCAGTAATAGTGATAAACATATCTACCAAATTTTGTTATGCCGTGAGTTGTTTGTTTTTGTGTATTTATTCACTGTCTGAAAGGTGTATAAAGAACCGGTAGGGACCGATTCTGATGGCCTTGACTGACAAAAATTTTGGGGTCTTTATGCTCCTTATTTTTTGTAACATATATTAATAGAATGCGGTAATAAAGGCGCGAGTTAAGAAACGACAATGGCTGACCCATGTAAAATATTTGCTTATGTTGTATTTTTAATTAAAACTATATAAAAGAATAATCGTGTAATAATGAGAGAGATTGTTTGTAACTTTTATGAAATAAACGTCTTCAGCAGTAATTTTTCGTTTTTTAAAAATTATTTTTCGGAGTGACAAAGTATCATTCGTGAGAATTGGTTTAACCCTTAAGCGGAGAGGAGCTACAAAATTAGCATTATACGAGACTCTACAAACTCTAACAAATACGACAATAAGTTAAAATATGTTATTTATTTGTTATGATGCAGCAAATTTCTACAAAATATTGTGGTCGGTAAAACGTTCATAGTAAAACAAACCATCTCTAATACCGATCGGGCGGTCGGTATCAGGAAATTAGTAAACCTTTTAATTCAATGGATATTAGAAAAACCCCTTCACAAAATGAAGAAGCAAATAATATTTTACCTTTTGTTAATGTCACTATATCATCAAAATGTATTACCGACCGGTTAAAAAGATGCAATTAAAGTATTAAATAATATAAATATTTTCAGATACTTCAAATTTTTGGTCGAATAATTATATTATTTGAGTGAAAATTATATCCGATAAATTACGTTATTTTTGTAAGCAATAACAGCACATGTTAATAACGGAAAATTACATTAGTTTTGTACGCTATACTTACGTAAATTACAAAAAATCAAGTGATATTTTTATGAAAAGATACCAATTAATTTGTGGTCGGCCAAAGGTTGCTAAAATTGGGCGTATTCCTATTATCGACCTAGTGGTCGGTGATAGGTAAGACTCGGTTCTTTTACCGACCTAGTCAGTTTGATAATACACAGCTTGAAAATAGCTATTATTTCCAGATCTAAAATGTAAAAGAAAAGAGAAAATTATACGGACGAAGCATTTAAAAATGCCCTTTAACAAATAAGTACAGGAATGAGTATCAGAAAAGCAGCCAAAGAATTTAAAATACCTAAAACAACATTAGACAAAATCCATAATAAATATGACTCAAATTCCACGAGTGGCGCTCATACTGTACTTACGAATGTCGAAGAGGAAACAGTAGTAGGAAATGTTGGTTTTCCTGTAACTCGAAGCCAGCTAGTAGAAAGTGTAACTAAATTGGTTGAGCAACTTCAGAGGCCAAATGCTTTAAAAAATGGGATACCAGGACGTCATTGGTACGAAGGTTTCTTGGCAAGGCATACTGAATTAGCTAATCGAGCTAACATAACCGAACAAGATATACTCCGCTGGTCTATGCGAGTTCAAAACTACATCATCGAAAACCAATTAGATGAGATTCTGCTTGATTCTTCCAGGATATTTAACTGTGACGGAACTGCTTTCTTTTTGGCGCCAAAAGAAAAGCAGGTTTTAGGAGAGTTTCAAAAAAGTTTACGATAGGATACAGAATGACGAAAAGGAATGTCTAACTATTTTGGTCACAATATCCGCAGATGGAAAAAAACAACCTCCAATAATTATGTTGCCATATAAAAGAATACAGTCCAACATCATTTTGAAAATGCCTCCAAATTGGGGAATAGCGCGGTTCGACACAGGTTGGATGACCGGAGAAAATTTTTTTGAGTATGTGTCAAATCTGTTTTACCCCTGGCTGATCGATAATAAAATACCGCTCCCAGTTATTTTATTCCTGGACGGACATTCCTTCCATCTTACTTTACCGCTAACGGAATTTTGCAGGGAGAAAGGTATAATTTTGATCGCCCTACTGCCCAATTCGACACATTATCTTCAGTCCTTAGGTGTAGCAGTATTTCATCCAGTTAAAAATTTCTGAAAAAAACTTAAACAAAAATGGCGTATAGATAATAATGGGAAAAAATTAAATCGGGAAAATTTTTGTTATCAAGTAAACATCTGTCTCAAAGAGGTCGTTACAGAAGAAATAATTAAAAATGGCTTCAGAACTTGTGGATTGTACCCCTTTAGTGCAGATAACATTGATTATTCAAAAATGATCGATCAAGTTACAGTTACCAATGCAGAGGCAATTATAAATACTAGTGTGTCTAAATTATCTATAGGAATGAATTATTATGGAAAGTTTCTCAAAGATATAGAAGAAAGAGTAGATCAAGAAACTTGTCAGGAATTTAAGTTATCTGGTGATCAATGGAAAGGCCACATCAAAGACGAAAGTTTATTCAATTTTTGGGAAAAAGTTGATCAAGAATTTGGTGAAAAACTGGATATCACCCAAGTAGATCATAACCTTACATTAGAAGCCAACATGCCAACAAATACTGATTCTGATTATGTACGGGTAATGGAAGAAATTAACATTGATGATACAGTGTTGTTAGAATATCAAGGAATTTTAGATTTAGATGTTGAAGTGGATGGAGTAGTGTTAATATCTAAAAAACAAACCAATCACTCTGATGTAAGAACTCCAACGAAAACTGATACACAACATAATGAAAGCGTAACAGAAACTACCATAGAAAACTTTAGTCTAGAGTCTGTCCACCACTCTGATCTAACAACTCCTCCAAAAATTGATACACAATATAACGAGAGCGTATCATCCATTATAGACGAAGAAAATCATGATCCATGCTTACGTTCCCCTTTAAAAAATGTACCTACTCCATTCAAAAAATCATTTTACTGGCCTGATGATACTAAAAATGAAAAGGCTAAAAAATTATCAAAAAGACTTACCCCAATAGTGGCTACTTCTGAACAGTTTATTGCATATCACAAAAAGGTAGATATGGAGAAAAAGAAAAAGGGACAAGAAAAAGTAGAAAGAGCTGAGAAAAGAAAAATGGCAAAAACGCCAAGTAAAGTGAAAAAGTCCAAAACTGAAGGTTTAAGTAAAATAATTCCCAAGTGTAAGGATGGAGAGTACGTAATAGTAGTATATGAAAATGAACTTTTTCCGGGCCTTGTGGTTGGAAAGGATAATAATGAGATCTTGGTAAAAACTATGGCTAAAAGTGGTGGTAACTAGAAATGGCCTACAAGGAACGACATTTTGCCCTATAATGAGACTGATATAATAGCTGTCATTAATCCCCCAGTTTCAATAAACAACCGAGGAGTTTATTCAGTTTATGAAATTGAACACCTTCGCAATAATTTAGAAAAATGATGTATTATAATTTCATTTTGCATACATTTATTAAAAATTGTCAAATAAAAATATTTGGAAAGGTGTATTTTGATTTTAAAACATTCTTTGGTGCCTAGGTCGGTAATACATGCAGAACTGGTCGGTAATGCGAACATTGCTATAAAGAGGTCGGTATTATGGACAATTTTAAAGATTTGCAATATCTTTCTATTTACTATATTTCCTTGGAAATACAAGGGAGTAAAAATGAAATCATACCTTTAACATATAAATACATGTATCTGAAATAACTACATAATAAAATAATCATGTTCAAGTGACTTCAGTCCTTATTTTGTAAATATTTTAATACGATAACTTTAAGAGGTCGGTAAAACGTACATTTACGTTAGGTATATTATTTACCGTCGGAAATACAACTTTTGCTGGTATGTTCTAGGCATACAGGTTTTTGGCAAGTAACACATATATAAAACGTTTTTCTTTTTCTTTGGTAAGAACAGACGCAACAAGTTTTTTTTACAACCAGCCAATCCTTAGAAGGAGATGGGTGATAATTATTGTCTTTCCCAAGTATCCCCTTAATTAAATTTTGTAGCTCTTTATCCAATTTGGGATTTTCCAATCGTTTCTCTCGCCTGACAAGATCTGAAGCAAGCTCTTCTATAAAAATAAGTCAAGGTTCTAATTTTATATTCTTAAAATGTAAATATAAAACGTTCCTATTACTGGTTGAAATATCAGTTTATAAAAAATAACCAAAGGTCAACGAGATGTTCGTCGATTTGAACTGAAATTAGCACATCTGAGGTCCAAAGTGTCCACTCCACAGTTTGTTTGATTATAAATGGAAATCATCTCGGGAAGAGATCCTTCTGTGACTGTTCCTTTGTTATGATGTGAAGACGAAACCAATAGAACTGCCTTATTTTTTTCGGGATGTGAGAAAATAATGTGAAATTGTCTTTAGAATAACCATATAAAGTAGATCCTATTCTTCTTGATGGCGAAGCATAAAATTCTGGTGGGATATTTTTGTCTTTTCTATGGGATTTACCAACAGCAAAATTGACTGACTAGACAGCAATCGTTTTTCTCTTTTGCGGTAAATGTTCTTCTATCGCTATATTTTCCGCTATAGATGTATCCATCATAAAAATAAGCGTTCCTGGCATCAGTAAGACATAACAATTTGAGACAGTACTTAGCTGGTTTTTTAGGCATATAAACTTTAAACTCACATTTTCCTCTGAATCTGATTAACATTCCATCAATGCATGCGGTTGGTCCTATATTGAAACAGTTTTGCGAGTTCTTTAAGAAGATATCAAATAAACACGAAATAGCTGCAGCCGGATCTTGTTGACGTCTTTCTTCTCGCGTTGTGGCATAATCAAATCTGATACAGCTGAGTAGTACCTCAAATCTTTTTGGAGACATGACGACTCTCAATGTAGGTCGACCCATTTTGGTAATAAATAACGACAGCATGTTTTCGTAATTTGATCGATATATCGACATTAGCATTAGTAATCCAATAAAAGCTCTTACTTCAACAACATCCGTATCCTTATAATCTATATTTCTATATAGGTTGATCTCACATGTTATAACTTCAAGTTTGTATGTAATACTATTTCTTTTATCATCACACCTTTGAATAGAAGTTCCCAAATTTCAAGTGCGCTAGGATTATTTCCGAAAGTTCTAGCGGGCTGTTTTAGAGTTGGTATTTCAATTACAATATTACTTTCAGGTCTTTAAACTGATTTGTGTGGTTCCTGAGAATTCCAAATATAACCCATCCTCTTTTGTCTTTGTTTTCCGTTCACCTTTATATATTTTATTTATGTTTACATCTTCTTCACTATCTGAAGAACTGTTTCCACCGTCAGCAATATCCTGTTCAACATTACGATAACTGATTTGTCGACTAATACAACATCCGGATCAGCAAAGGAATTATCTGTAGCTGCTATCCCCTTCTCGTATAAAAGGGTCCTCCTGTATGTGATCATTATCGGAATCTTCTATTTCTGAGCATTCATATTAATCATAAAAAATTTCTTTAAGCCATTTAATGACTGCTTGTTCATAATGTTTATCGATAACAGGTACTGCTTTTGAGCGAAATGCTTTTGTCTAGAACAATAAATTTAATCAAATAATAATTGATCTTTATGTCATCATCAAATACAACTTACTAAAACAATGACGCACCGACTGACGATAATAATATTCTACACTAATAAATATTCTTGTTGCAAGAGTCTATCGGTATACGCTATCTAAAAAATATTTAGGTTGCACGACAGTATCGGTATACGGGACAGCTAACAATCTCAGAACTAAAGAAATGATATGAGAATCACACTGAAATTGGCGTGTTTAACTTGTAACAGAATTCCATGAAGGTACTTACAAAGCCAACAATACAGCAATGTAATAATCCAGAATACTAGAGGAAAAAAATGTATAGCAACATACAGTTGTCTCGGGTTGAGGGGTTAACCCACTAAAAATGTGTATGTTTTGATTAAGAAATAGTCAAAAAGTGATGTAAATTTGATGTGTTTCGCAGGTAATGTTTGTAGAGTGGGGCACAATGGAACACAAAAGTTGGTTTATCCCATAGCTCCCCACATGCATTTTTTTTCAACATTTTAATGAGTTCCTTTGACCTAAGGATCTAAGCTACGGAAGAAATGCATGAACCGTTATTATAGAAGTCATATGTGACCGTGAGGGGCCATTTTCCAAAAAATTAATTTTGTGTCATTGTGCCCCATTCCTGGGGTACATTGACACAGGGCATGGGGTACCTTGGAACAATTGAAAAAAACACGATAATTCATAAAAAACGTTATTTTTTTAATTGAAAATGTCAAGAGAAGGCACTTAAAAAATAAGTAAGGATCTGGAGCTGAAAATACAAAATACTTTTGTTTAGCCAATGTTCAAATTGCCAAAATCAACGTTGAATGAGATGAAGCCCTTTTGTCTTTTTGTGCCCTGGACTACTGAAGGATTTTCCAGTAGCATTTTTATGTCTTAGTCATCAATAGTGGCTATGTTATCCAGAAGAGGTTCGACAATTGTGTTGCATTTTCGGTATCGTAGGAATTTGACCTCATAGTCCCCCTCATCATGTTTCATCTTGGTGATTTGACCAACTTAAAATTTAGATGGATTTTAAGCTTGAACTCGATCAAAACATAATCTCCCAAAACAGGTAGTCGATTCAATTCTGCAAAATGATCGGACTAAACAGCAAAAATCTCATCTGTGTCCATGTCGTCGTCTGTGTCTACATATTCTATGCCATTATCGTATTCTTCGTCGTCCTCTGATGAATTAACTGGCATGTTCACACTAGATTTTTTCTTCTTCGTTAAGGTTGATTTACAAACACCTGCCTTTTAACAGACAGTATACTGGAAGTTGAAATCGGCTGCTTCTTCTCTGCAATGGCTTTCATTTCTGGAGTACTCGTGGCTATCATACTCTTTCCTTTCTTCCGCTGCTTTCGATTAGTTTTTCGTTCTCCTGCTTTTGGATAACCACGAAAATCTTCGGGAGATGGGAAAGCATGACTTGGACCAGCTCCTGGATCAAGGATACCGATGTCTGTATGTTTTGGTTCTTCCATAGAAGCTGCTCTTTCTTCTAGCGAAGCTGCTCCTTCTTCTTCTTGAGGGAGGGAACCGTTGAGCAAATCACTTGGCACAGCATAAACATTTCTCCCAGGTGGTTGATCGTCCACAACGGATTTATCCCACTTTTTTTAAAACCTGCAATTATGTTGAAAGGTGTCATGCTTTTCTGATGAGCTGTGTTCACGAAGGATGCTGTATTATGAATGGAAACAGTTTTGCCAGGGTTTTTCATCATCCAAGAGTCAAGTGCTGCATTATAATAAGTTATAGAAGGCCCAAAAACCGCAACATCTAGTGGTTGCATTTTGTTGGATGAATGGGGAGGTAAAGTCAAAACTGAGACACCGTTCTCCTTACACAACATGAGAGCTTCCAGGGACAACATTGTCATAGATTAATAGAGTGGGGTTCTCTCCAGAACTGCAAGTGTGGTGAATGAAATGCTTAATAACTTTCACAAAAAGTTCTGATGTCATCCAACCGCTACGGGTGGCTAAGGCCAGTGTGTCTGGAGGTGCTCCTTGAGTCATGTGGTCCTTGACATGAACACGTGGAAAAATCATGACTGGCGGAACTGTTCTGCCAGATGCAGAAATTATGGGCACTTGTAGCTTTGCACACTTGCTTGACGCCTTTTTCAGCCACAATTCGCTGCGGTTTCTGCACAGTTGATGTGACTGTTTCATCCAAATTGAACACCCTTGTCCCATCTCCAGACTCTGGGTGTTTTCGATACAGTGTTTCCAAGTTATTGAAGAACACACAAACATTTGATTTGGTGAACGAAGTAGCACTAGACAAGCTGCAAGTCTCAGGAGTTCGTTGGCTGAGTTTGGGATGCCTTTTCAGAAAACCGTAAAACCAGCCAATTCCTGCAATTTTCTTCTCCCCCCATGATAAAGGGCATGGTATTTTGTTTATAACTACCAATTCGTATGCATCTTGGATGCAATCTTCAACTGGTAGGCCATAAAACATTTTAGAGCACATAATGAGGTAGTTTTTCAGTTTCTCCTCCTGCTTCAATGTGAAGACCATCCTAACTGTGTAGTTAAGTATATATTTCATATTGTCTTTTCCACCATCACCATATTCTTTTATTTTCTTCACATATCTTGATAAAGTGACATAACTAACGTTATTCAATGTAGCAGCACGTCTTAAACTGTTTCCATTCATGACCATTTCCACTGCTGCCTTCATGTCATCTTCCGAGAAGAGCCCCTTGGTACTCTTGCGCTGTCGATTTTGCACCAGTTCTGAAACAAGAAGAAAAAACCATACTTACTGCATAATGAAAAACACATGGAGCACAATGAAACGTTCCATTGTGCCCCAAATTCATCTGTTTCAAGGAACCCCAAACACGCCATTTTGCTTTCCCATACTCTGTACCACAAACGGGAAGCAATAGAAATGCGAAAGTCGAGTAAAAACTTCAGGGATAGATGTATAATGAAATGCCATTAAAGCCGATTGAATTGAAAAATCACTCTTACCTGGAGGCAAAAATCCGTTGGCGCTAAATTTTTACTTTCACAGCGAAAAACAACAGATTACCTCGTCAAGTTTGGTAAGCGACTGATGAGCAGGGGACGATTAGCTGACTTTGTTGGGTGTGGCCCGCAGCGCTTACTACCGGAATCCCGTTGCACTGGACACTTCTGTAAATCCGGTACACGAACTGTTCCACTGTGCCCCGTGTTCCATTGTGCCCCACCCTTCCCTACTCACCCACTGAAATACAAAAAAATGTAGTCTCATATAACTACGGGAGGCTATAGTTAATGGTAAAAATACTATTCTTCATTAGAAAGTGGAGAGTTGAGTAATAAATTATCTCGTGGGAATCAAAATTGGTATAAAACAACTGAAATGTTTTTGCCCTCTTCAAAGTTATGATGTTTATTCTGTCCTTTCCTTCCCAAATCTTTTAAAACCCGCTAGTGTCCTTCAATCCGGTATTGTTTACATTCCCTTTATTTCTAACTCCAGGAGTTCCGAAAGGGCAAAACCCAAGACTTTATTGGAAGCCGATCTTTGCAAGCGAAGGTTCGTAAGAATCTTGTCGAAGTTAGCTAGACTGGAAATTCGATGTTGATGAAGCGTAAGCTTTTTGATGGTTATCAACTTTAGAGCAAATCTCTTAAAATCACTAAAGTAGTTCAATTAAAAGTATATTTTAAGTAAACCGATTTTTACAATAACGTTCTGACATTATCAATAGACTTCTAACATATTATTATATATTTTGAGTATTATGAAAAATTCTACTTCATTTGATGCGTTAGTTATTAATTTTAGGGTGACTAAACAAATATACACTTGTTGTGCTGTGTATATACCTCCAAAGAGTGTAGCACAGACTTATGAATGCCTTATCACATTTTTCCAAGAGCTGATTCAAGATGCAGACAACACTCACATTTTTGGAGATTTCAATATTCCTGAATTACATAATATTACATCAAAAAATTTACTTTTCATGGAAATTCTTAATATTCTGTATGACTTCATAGTTTCAATTGCATATAAACAATTCAACCATATTTAAAATTTGCAGGGAAGAATATTGGATTTAATGTTAGTACCAGAAAACCAAGTACACAATTGTCAAATTATGAGGGATATGTGTCCATTTGTGAAAGAAGATGTTTATCATCCTACTTTGAATAAAGAATTGAAACTTTCAAAAAAACACATACAATACAAATGAAATAAGATATAATTACAAGAAATCTGATTTTAACAGGTTAAGTATTTGTGTTAGGGAAACAAATTGTGACTCAATTCTGACAAATACTAATGTAAACATGGCTTTACAACAATTTGATAAAATATGGAATGAAATTATAGAAAAATGTGTTCCAAAGTTTACTAATTATACGAGAAAGTATCCGGTGTGGTTTACACAGGAAATAAAAAATGTATTGCATGAAAAGGAAAAATATAGAAAGTTAAAGTCTATTTCCATTTATTACGAGGAAACATTTATAGAAATGAGAAGAGAGATAAAACAATTCATAAAGAAAGAGGAAAAAACTGTATTAAAAGAATAGAAGAAAACATTCTAACGGGAGTTAATGAATTTTGGAACTACACGAAGAAAAATAGGGTCAGTAGCTCGAATTTAGAAAATTTCGTTTCCATAGGTAAACAGGTAACTAATAACAAAACGGCAGAAGTTTTTGCCGAATTTTTCTCAACAATACATAGTTAAGAAGTGGCTTCATACAACCTTAATTTCAGTAATGGTGATCATCCTCATTTCTGTAACGATATTTCTACGTTATTATTCATTGAAGAGGCGGACTTTTGTTAGGGGCGAAATTTAGGGGATGAGAGCAGTGATTGTGCACTGGTGTTCCTCGCCTCTAACTATCCCAGTAGCTCAGTTGCGCGTAGGTTCGACAATAAAAATTGATTTCGATTTTACTGAAATATATAGGGTTTAATTTTCCAGAGCGACACAGATTTCGGGCCAGTCAGAATCCGAAACCACCCAGATGGAAAGGGACAACCGACTGCACTAATATTACTTAATAATAAAGATTGGCTACAAGGTTATGTAAATCTCATAAAAAAAAATAAAAAAAGGTTCTTGCTCACCTCTGATTACCGGGGTACCTGGTATTATTAACTTGGATCAGAATAAAGAAATAGTCATGAACCTTACTACAGAAAATATATTGAAACGGTTATAATGTATCGGCACAAATGGAGCACACAACAATATTCTGTGGTTGTAATTAAGTACCTCACCAAATAAGTGGGTAAACTATGATTGAGAAGGGTGTGTCAGCTCATTAAAGAAATATCACACCTGAATTGAGACCATCTCTGACGTCACTATGATAGCTAACAGCTATGTACTTAAAAAAAAATATGCCTTAAGGGCGGTATCAACTCAAGATCTAAGACTTAGCTGTGGTTTTTGTATGGTAGTGGTAGTGGCCTCTCAGCTTCTCAATATGTTTACCAAAGAATCCAGCGCCTTGGTGAGTGTGTGGACTCTAGGAGGTGTACAACACACGAAGACTAGCACGTAGTTACGAAGGAAGTAGAAGGTAGACTGTGTGAGGACAAATACTATGGACAGCGGAGACAATACACGTTGACAGTGATGGGTGGACGTTGAAGATGGAGCTGGCGCCCAGCTGGGAGCTGAAATTCGAATGCAGTGGCTTCAAACTCGATATCCGAATATGAATCACCAAACTGATGTGAAGGTTGTACGTTGTCTTGATGGTAAAACGTAGATTGAATACGACCAGATGGTCGAATAAACCCTAAAATAAACATTGCCAGTCTAACTTCCGATTCCAATTAAATACGGGGGCTCTTATTAGTCATAATACTAACTTCAATGTGATAGAGGGTTCTTGGACGACCCTGTTGGTATATTTGCCGTCTGACAACCAGCTCCTTTCCCGTGATCAAATCAATTGACGAATGGACTTCCTAAAATACACAACGCCAAGTCTCAGAGCCATGCTCGAGAAGTTCTACGAGGAACTTACCTTGACCCCCAAAATCCCGTGAATCGGACAGATTTTCCTTAAAATATACAGCGTCATATAGAAATTTCTCAGAACCATGCAACGATGAACTATATAATTGAAAGTTTCCAGTGAAGGGTTAGGAAATTCGACTCAGCCAATCTTCTTACTACTCAACACGGAGATTGAAGGATAAATGACAGAAATTGGCAGTTGTGTACTTTTAGTCATCTATCACCCGCCAAGGTGCGTTAGCAGTATACTCGTAACTTGGAACATACAACGCCAACATTGAGTAGAATACAAATGTCATGACTTTATCAATTTATTACTGCAGTTCATGCCTATTACATTTGTATTCGATATAAGAGACAATGAATAATCAGCCATCTGTCATTGAAATATAATGGTTATAGCAAGACCAGGAAAATTTTAAAGTGGCCAATCACGCCATCTCTGGCCGAACCAACACAACTACTATAAGGCATATGCCATTAGTCAAATCACATAGACAATTAGGTGTTGTGGAAAAACCAGAGATAGTTCAGGTGAATTCAAGGACACAACAACATTTGGGAAACTAAGTTGGCTTGCACAACAAACAAGAGTAATGTTAGGTCCATTCATATGTATCGAAGTGTAGCTCTTTCCCACACGTGGTGTAATGTCCACTCAATACCTTACACTGGATACTTAATATTGACTCATTCCTAACTGCACTTAACTACACTCTACTCAAAGTGTGGTGGAAATTACGTTACACCACTCTACACCTTCACGCAATCGTAAGGACCAATCGCCATGGTCTGTTGATTCTAATCATGAAACAATCGGAGTAACCGGGATTAAGAACTAAAGGACCAATTGCCATGACCTGTTAGTTCTAATCATAGAACAATTATAGTCAGCAGAAGTGCAGTAAACAGGAGTGCGTTCGGTTAGGACGAAGGGTGAAGGGTTTGTCTCTATCGAATTATAACATATCGATCAAGAAAGAGATTCTTCTCTTAAACAAAAGGAAGGGTTTCATTGTGCAAAATGAACCCGTAACACTTTATTGAGGCTGCTCAAAAGCTGAAGCCTAAAAAAGCAGCAGGGGTAGATGGGATACCTCCTTATATAGTAAATGCATGTAGTGAATGGCTAAAGGTACCTCTCATTTATATTTTTAACTTATCTCTTCAGTCCAATGTATTTCGAACTATTTGAAAAACTGCAGTTACTTCTCCACTATTTAAGTCTGGTAATAAAATGGACATTGAGAATTACAGATATATTTCTCATATGTGCACCATCCAAATTGTTTGAGCATATAATTTATTCCAAGCTAAATCAATATGTTCAATCATATATTAAACCAAACGAACACGGATTTATTACGAATAAATCTAATAATACAAATTTATTCACCTTCATTAAAGAAGTTTATATAATACCCTTGAAAATAAATGTCAGCTTTGATATTATATACACCTATTTTCGTAAGGCCTTTGATCAGGTGAATCATGACATTCTTTTGCAAAACTTGTAAATTATAGGGTATCTGATAAATTACTGAAATTAATGAAAGGTTACCTACAAGATAGACATTTTGTCGTAAAACATGATGAAAACACGTCTGGCCAGTTTCATGCTAACTCAGGGGTATCACAGGGTTCTAATTTAGGACCTCTGTTGTTTATAATATTTATTAACGATTTACCATCAGTAATTACTCATTCTGACTGTTTACTGTATGCAGATGACCTTAAAATTTTTAGAGATGTACGTACACTTAGAAACTGCATTTCTTTGCAAAAGGACATAAATAATATATTTGAATATACTACAATAAACTATACTTCAACATAAAAAACTGTGCAATAATAACAATTTTTTTTGATTTTAATATGAATTTAGATACTCTTGAATGGAAAATCGAAACTAAAGATCTTGGTTTAACACACAATAACATATTTTCTTCTCAAAATCACATTAGTACTCTTGTAAAATCAGCAAATCGAACATTAGGATTTGTAATAAGAAACTGCTATTCTTTCAGTAATATATGTGTAATAAAAACATTATATTTTAGTCTAGTTAGATCAAAATTGGAATTTGCTTCTATTATTTGGTCTGGTGAGCACCAAACAACATCGAATGAAATTTAAAAAGTACAAAATGTACTTTAAAAAGCATCGGAAGTGGCCTAGTTATAATACAGTGCGGACAACTAATTTAAGAACTGAATTTCAGATTTTGTCTTCAGAGCATAGACGTTGAATTTCATCAATGTTATTTTTGCACAAAATTATTAACAATATAATCAACGCACCAGATATTTTACAACTAATTCCGTTTAACATTCCTCCAATATCTATGCGTTCTTCTGTCATGTTCAGGGTTCACTTTGTACTGTCTACTTACCGAGCTCCTTTGCTAACCATGCTTCGACTAGCCAACAATTTTACAATTGCACTTAATTTAAATTGGGATATACCTTTGATTACCTTTTAAAAATTGATTCTAACTTATATAATCAATACATCAGCTTAACGCATTTTATTCAGTGATGAATCTTTACGGTTCTGGTGACGAACTTTATATAATACCAGCTGTTAATCTGGCATAAAACTTTATTTTATTTGACATTTACTTAAATGTATTCTTGTAATTAGGTTGTAAAATATGTGAGAATACAAATAAATAAATAAATAAATAGATAAATAAATTGAATGAATAAATAAATGATTGAATAAAAATAAATAAATAAATAAATAAATAAATAAATTAATAAATAAATAAATAAATAAATAAATGAATAAATAAATAAATAAATGAATAAATAAATAAATAAATAAATAAATAAATAAATAAATAAATAAATAAATATTACTTGATATTTATTTGAATTATTTTTCTAGATATGATATCGAGAGCGCTAATAAATTTTATTTCAACCTTTCCCAAATATATGTTTTCTGATGGGTATCAAAATACATTTGAAACAAGGCTAGCAGTGAGGATGAAATGTTCTCAAATTGATCAGAACAGTTTCGTGATATTCACTAAAAACCCGTCATAAGTTATGGAGCCTATTGCTAACGTATATAATTCCGTCAAATTCCTCAAAAAATTTATACATCCATGTATTTAAAAGACGTATTATCTATGCATTAGCTTCATAGATCTGTATCATTGGCTACCAGGGTCAAGTAGATGTGATCTATATATTTTTTTGAAATGAACTTAATAAGATTGATCAAAACCAACATCCATCAAAATTTATTTGATTTTTCACTCTATACAGTTAGCACGTAAAGCTTAATTTGGTCAGTTCAGACACGTCGATTTCATTTTTCAGTTGCGCATTTTTTGGAGTACTCATATTTTTATGACGTCATACCTATTCGAATTATGATGTCCTTATCATTTTTTTTTAATGATAATACCATATTTTTATACTATCATTATAGTCAAAAACAACCCATTTTTCTGTGTACATTATTTATGTTACATAACCGTATGTTAGAGGAATAAAAGATATTTTATACATAATAATGTAATTAATAAAAATGTAAGCAGGACTAACTAAATCTGAATTAAATACTCACATTGCAAATTATTTTCCTCTTGACAATATATAAAGTGATGTTGAAACTCTTGCAAAACATTATTCAGAGATTCAGCGTTAATTAAATTAACTTTGGTCCTGTTTCTCTCTCTTAGTCCATCAATATTATTAGGTCTGTTAACTTGTCACTTACGGTATCTCAACAAAAACTCTAATGGGATTAGATCAGGAGATCTATCTGGCCACTCTAAGAATCCTCGTTTGCCAATCCATCTATGCTACCGGACAATTCACTATGATACAGGCAAGTGTCACGGGAAATGAATCTTTCAATCGAAGATTTAATAAGAACAAAATAATATAAAATGTAACAGCGCTACAAATATTACCACCGCCCTGTATCGTTGCCAGATCTAGACTGGCCACCACGAGCGCCTCTACCGGAAGTACCGTCCACGCACACCAGAATCATGGGAACTCGTATCAGCCCTCCGTTTGTTCTTTAGCATTCGGCTATCCTGAAACAGAAAATGTCCTCATTATGAGCAAGAAATAGTAAGTAATAATAATTACACCTCGAATATATCACCCGACTCAGATTTACAATCTACATCATTCGCCCCATGATATGGTCTAATTGAATCAACCGCCACAGTCGCCCGAAATCGCTTATAGCCTCTAACACCTTTAATCGCCTCTATGGTGTAACGATCGTTAGCTAACTCTTTACTTACTCTATACGAACCGTCATATTCAATACTGACTTTATCACTCATACCTAGACCCGTCTTCTTGTTCGCACCACTTCGTCAAAGTACTAGTTCACCAATTTTATACTTAGTTGCAACATTTCTAAATTTGTCATAGCGCTTCTTCAAGCATTTTGAAGACTTTGCCAAATTCGCTATCGCCCTTCTACATTTTACTTCCACTGATGGTACCTCATTGTTCGTGCCCTCTGTGGATAATTTTCGTTTGCGCCCAACACCCATATTGGCCGTTTCAAGTGTCTCTTCGGCCACGTCTTCCTCACCCTTATTTTCACCTGATTCACCCTTCATGGCATGTTTCTGGAGTAACCTTGCACTACGCCTCAGTGCTCCCTTTACAGTTCACCTCCGCCTCCTCGCCTGGCTTCGCCTGGAATTCTGAAGTACAGAGTCGTCACCCTGTATCTCCAGATTCTGAGAGTTAGAGTCGTCACCCTGTATTCCCAGGTGGGTGTCGGTTGGTAGTACCCCATCAATTTTGTCTGCGTTTTCAACACTATCGCCTCCGCCCGATTCGTCTGCATTACAAACACACGGAATTTTCTCACCTCTGCTCCTCAGACTATCCCCTGAAGTCTGTCGACCCTCACCGGTCTCATCACCTCGGTCGCTAGCTAGCTCACATTCGCCAATTTCCAAATCAGTTACTCGGCCATAACTGTGGGTGAACATCAATTGTGCAGGGGAAAAACGGTTGCTAGCATGCTTAGTATTATTAATACCCTACACAATATCGCATAACTCTTCGTCCCACAAGCTCTCTGCCTCCTTCCGCAGATAACGCCTCAACTATCGTTCGGTTCTGTATTTATACCTGACCATTCGCCCCAGTAGTAGCCACCGCATTAAGCACATGTTTTACACCATGATCGGCCAGAATTGCAGCAAACTCTTCGCTAGTAAACACTCTACCTTGGTCAGTAATTACTCGCCTGGGATAACCGAACTCACCCAACACCTCTCGCAATCGTCTCCTTCGCCCTTACAGTCTTGATCGGCATCGCCAACACAAATTTCGTGAAACCTAAATGATCGACATGCACCGTATCATACGGTATAGGATGTCTTTCTATAGGATGCAAATGACCTTCGCCTCGCCCGTATTGCCCCTAAGCAAATCCAAATCTCATCTAAGGGAACCAGTACGTCTCGCCCAACAACGACAAACTGCCTCTCAACTGCCGGATGCCCAATATTATCATCAATTATTTGAGCTTTTGCATGATATCTTTAGTGATAATTTTTTTCCGCTGCTCTCCAGGAACATCTTCATTTACTTCAGGTCTCACTGAATTTGTACATATTCATAAAGTCCCAGAACGTTACAGAACAAACCACATTTTTTGTATTAGTAATATTACAAATATATTTGGCAAATTCATTTGCCACCAAAAAGCAGGTAGGTAGGTACTAATAATGGGGCATTTATAATTTAACCCTTTCGCTCACGGTGTCGTCAAAGGACGACATCGAATTATATTGAAAAGTATGGATACTACAGTGATATTTTGTGGTTTACTCATAATGTCAGCATTTGGTTACACTATTAGAAAACAATATATAATATTGTCCTGCCATCTGCTCTCTAGTAGCGAGACTTTATTTTTAATATTTCATTTGGTGAATAGAACCTTGCGTTACCGTGACAACATGATAAAACAAAAACGAATGTTGCGAGTGTCACTTACTTATTATAGAAATGTTAGTATTTTCAGTCATTAATAAATAACCACTAAATTGTTCGTTTTTGTCGAAATAGTTCCTTGTGTTCCCCATTGAGTACAGGATTTTTGTAAATATTGTTGTCATCAATTGATTACATTGTGAGTCAACTGTCAACAAAATACTAAGGTAAAGATAAAATGTTTTTTTTATTACTTGGATATTAATTTTGTGATTTATATTAGAAAATGGCTTTCAAGCGTAACGTACGGTTAAAATATGAGGAGTTAATGAAAATTGTGGATGAAATGTCAGACATAGTGATGAAAATGATGAAATAGACTCAGAAATTGGAGAAAATTTGGAAGGTAAATGTCTAATTATTGCTATTATTTCTTGAAATACGAGTTATTGTGTTTTTAGAAGTGGGAGAAATGTGCAATGTCGACAGTGAATTTAACAAAGTGCACGTGCAAATATATGAAGGAGAACAAGATATAGGGCAAGAAATGCAAGATGCCAAAGGAGTCGTAGCGCAAGATGGTGCGGTAGAAGAAATGCAGGAAGTTGAGGTGGAAGAAATGCAGGGTAATGACAATGAGAATATTATTCAGAAAGACGCAAAACAAAGGAAGGAGAAAAAGGCGGAAACAAAGAGAGCAGTAACAGAGTATATGGAAACAAATCAATTTACTACGAAAGAAAACATTATATGGATGAATAATGTGACATATCTTACACCGAATATAAAATGGTTTGAGAATGCTCGTCGCCCTATTGTAGATTTGCCAAGCCCTCTTCATTTTTTCAACCAATATTTCCCAAATTCCCTCTTTCAACAAATAGTAGATACCACCAACTTGTACGCTACACAACAAAATATGAGATTTCACTTCACCACATTGTCTGAGATAAGAACCTTTGTTGGCATCAATGTTATGATGGGATATTTACGATATCCGAGAGTTCATTTATATTGGAAAAATAGCAAGTCACTGAGAGTAGCTATTATAGCTGATAATATGGCAGTAAATCGATTCTCCAAGCTACGTCAAACTGTGCATTTTGTTGATGTTCAAAATAGATTAGCTAATTCTAATGACCGCTTTTGGAAGGTACGACCCCTCTATGATTCAATTAGGACTCGTTGTTTGTCTTTGCCTCTGGAAAAACAAATGTGCATTGATGAGCAAATGGTTCCCTTCAAGGGAAAGTTGAATTGTCAAATAGTACATAAAGAACAAACCTAATCCCTGGGGGATTAAAATTTATGCACTGTGTGGTAAAAGCGGACTTTTATACGATTTCATTATTTATCAGGGGGCTACAACAGAGTTAGATTCACTTGAGAAAGCGGTCTATGGTGTTGCAGGTAGTGTAGTTCTGAAATTGAGTAATCGAATACACTAAAGGAATATACATTTATATTTCGACAATTTTTTTTTTCAAATTACAACGTGATGTTATATTTACGCAATAAAGCAATATATTGCACATCTACAACACGTTTGGACAGATTTTCAAAACATCCCTTCATAACTCACAAGGAAATGGCAAAACAAGGACGAGGGTCTGTACAGGAAGCGATAAGTAAAGATGGAATCGTAGTTGTAAAATGGTTTGACAACACATCGATGCACATAGCGTCGACCTTCGTAGGAATTGATGAAAAAGATCAAGCTAAACGTTGGGATAAAACCACCAAACAATTTGTGTATGTGTCACACCCCGAATCAGTCAAATTATACAATTCTAGTATGGGAGGAGTCGACAAACTTGACTGTCTGATTCAAATATATCGAACATTTATTAGGTCCAAGAAGCGGACACTTAGAATGTTCACACACGCAATTGATCTTGCATGTACTTTATCATGACTAGAATACAGACAACAAGCTCAACAACTAAACATACGAAAAAAGTATATACTAGATTTATTTAATTTTAGATCATATGTCGCAGAAGCTCTTATTGTAGTTGATACAACACCTAAAGCACAAAGAGGACGACCCCCTACGAATGTTCGGAATGAGCCAGTACAACCAACAATATCGAAACCAACCTTTGAAGTACGTCCAATACTAGAAGTTAGACAGGACAACGTTGGTCATTGGCCTATCCATGAAAATTCAAAATCATCTCACGCTGTAAAAATGCGGGTTGCAAAGGTACATCAACAATTATATGTAGTAAGTGCCTTGTACATCTGTGTTTAACAAAAGATAAGAATTGTTTTATAAATTTTAATAAGTAAATTTGTATTTTGAATAATAAAAATACTAAAAAGTGATTCTACATTACTTTTATTTAACGTCTACAATACAAAATCGACAACATGCTACCGTCTCCACGTGGATGTTATATAGCAACTGTTGGCTCATACTGTCATCAATTGACGACATGCCACCACCGCCATCTGGGAGCAGCTAAGGTGATATTCAAATTCTTGAAAATCATAAAAAAAATCAATTATCAAGGATCTCTTTTGACAGAATTTTATTCCCAATAACAATAAATCGTGAGCGAAAGGGTTAATCATTCATATAATGATTATAGCAAAACGCTGAACTCATTTAGTAACAATCCATTGCATATATAGTAGTGGTAATGAAATTGAATCTACCAACTAAACTTTCACACAAAAGGTGATATTGCCGAAGCTCTCCAATAATTCTGGTATTTCTAAGAAGCTTCAAGGAGATATGGATTCTCTTATTTATTTCATAATATATGTGTCGGGGCTCTTACTCTGTCGCATCCCGCATTTCGATCGCTATTTCTTTCTATCTTCTTCGATGGCTTGATCTCTCCTATATTTCCTAATTCCATCTAGCCACTATGTTGTCGGTCTTCCACTCCTCCTGTTCTGTTGTATGTAGCTAAATGCACTCTTTGACCATATCGTCTCAACCATTCTCATTACATGTCCGTCCCATAATAGCTGCCTGAATTCTACTCTATCTGCTGTTGTTAATATGCGCCTTGTTTTCCTTCTGATGTCTTCGTTTCTGACATATTGCAACCTAAAACTATCACATGATCTTCTCAAGATATCCATTTTCAGTTTCTTTCTTACATTTTTCCACTTCTCTGCTAGTTGCCAGGATTCACACCCGTAAGTTAGAATAGGCTCTACAATAGTTGTGTATGGACAAGAAATAAATGGACTGTATTATTTTTCCTTTATATTTGGTTCAACGCATAGATTGATACCGGCAATAAAAGTACTTACCCTTGTTATGACAGTAGGTCGTCTTGTCGGTACCGACTGAGAATGAAGACATGACAACCACGTGAATTCTAAAATCTGGAGTTACACACTTAATTTAAAGGTAAAAATAATTTTTACCACGATCGACCACTTGTACTGTGCACCGTTCAAACGCTACTCTCAGGTTTTCGCCTAAAATCTAGTTCACACGCGCCGAACTATGTTTTAACTTGGGGGCAATGCTAAATGCTTCCAAAAATTGATTAAATAATTGCCGTGGGGATTGAAAAAGTTGTTTAGATTGTAATTTTTGTTTTGATTTCAGGTGACCAATGTAACGAGTTTAAGAATCGATTGGCTTTTTTTCCTTGTTGCCGCTTTCTATATCTCTTTTTGTTATTCCATCTGCCGAAACAATGCCTCCCAAGTATTTGAATTATCTATATTTTTTAAATTTGCGTGAGTGTAGATCTTGGTACTCTTCAGGTTGATCTCCTACTTTTAAATCTTCTGTTTTGTTCCATGTTGATAGTTAGACCCTATGCCTCGTACCTATATCTCTTTCAATTTTATGTACAATTAGTCTGCGTCGTGCTCGTCAATAGCTGTAAGAACTCGGTCGTTAGCGAATAAGAGTGTTGTTCGGCACTTGTCTATTTTGATTCCTATTCTTACTATTTTTCTTCCATGGTTATAGATAGCTTCTTGGATGTATATTTTAAATAAGGTATATGGCAAGCCACATTCCTGTTTAAGCTCCTTTGTTATTCGGAATTTTTCTGATCTGGCAGTTATCATTTTTATGAAGCTATTTGTGTTCTTGTACAAGTTCCATATTGCGCGAACGTATGTTGTACTCAGGTCAATACGTGGCAGTGTTTACAGAACAATTTGGAGGAACTGTGTTATAGGCATTACGAGAAATTCGTTTTTCCAATATTAGTTGTGATACAAATATATTGTCGGTACAAGTTCAAGAACAAAACCCGAACTGTTCTATATTACTTTTCTGCCAACCAGATTTAGGATTCGAGAATAGTATAGGTTTACTCCAAAAAAATTGGAGTTTTTGGTTTTTTGATCATTTTTACGCTTCTCAATGCGAAAAAGAATTATTTTAGAAAAAATAATCTTGTGCGTATGCCATCGTCATCATCTGCCACATTCTTATTACGACTTGTTAGCACGATACAGCCCCGGAGTGGATAAAGTCACTAATTTTCTGATTGGATATTGTTCAAGGCATCTCACAGATAAATAAACCCCATTGATTTTCAGCTCACCAGAATCAGTACAACAGATCCTATAAATCCAGATATACATTGTTTCTGGTAATTTTTGGAGAAATTTCTATTTGTTAGCACGATACAGTCTCCGGAGTGTATACAAGTGACCAATTTTATGATTGGATATTGTTATTGTTTTTAAGCTCACCAAAGCAAATATAACGGGACCTATTCATCCAGATATACCACATCTTAGTTGAGTTTTGGAGAAATTTCAGTTTGTTAACAGGATATATAAATGCGGAGAGGTAAGTTTTGATCTTTAAAAGCGTTTACCTTATGTGTCTAGTTCCAATCTTTGTTTCACTATTCTGTGTCACACTTATACCTCTAAATTTTTGACATACCTGTTTATCGCCCTTTTTGTGAATGGAGCTAAGGTTTGCTAAATTCCACGCTTCCGGGATGTTATCAGGGTCTAGTAATCACTTACTAAATAGGTTTCACAAATTTTCAAGAAGTATATCTGGCCCATACTTGACTAACTCAACGGGGATGTCCCCAGGTCCAGTAGCCCTCCCAATATTAGATTTCATCAAAGCTTCCTGGTTGTTTCCACCCGTTCTTTGCTTTGGGGAGTTTCGATGTGGATATCTGTCATTTCATATTCTTTCCTATTTTCCATTAATAATGATTTCTAGTGATAATCCCATTCATTCAAACTTATCAGTTGTAATTTGCTGTTATATTTTCTTCTTTTCTTAGACTACAGGCACTTTGTTCCTCCTTTGTTCCTCCCATACATCTATTTATCTAACATTTACAGTTCAGTTATACTCTTCGTTATTTCTTTCTTAACTTCTCTATTCCGGTATGTTCTTCTGTCTTGTCCTCTTCTTGCACTTTGCCATATTTTATAAGCTTTCTTCTTCTTTTCGACCAGTTCATCTATTTTTTCTGGACTTCCTTTCTCCTGTAATCCTTTCTCACCCAAAACCTCTTTCGCTGCTTCATGTATGAATTATTAGATTTGTCCTTATAGTTGTTCTGCCGATAGGTTTGTATTTATTATGCTCGTATTTTGGAGTTCATTTCCTAGTCTTAATTTGTACAGAAACTGAGTTGACTCTTGTTTGAAGCTTTTTTATGTTATACTTGGGTTCACTTTTATCACTGTGTTGTTGCTAGTTCTTATCTACTGTGGTCTTTCTGTGGTTCATTATTATCTTGGCTACGACTAGGTGGTGATAAGATCCATATTTATTATGAATTCTAATTCACATATACACAATCATCAATCAAGGTTTTATCACGGTATTCATGTGTCATCCTATTGAAATTTTTTTCAAAATTACCAATTCCTGGTTATCTAGAATTGTGATTGGGGAAGTATTCATAAAACATTTTTCATAAGTTCTAATCAAAATACGAAGTTGAATTATTTATGCAGTCACATAGTTTTTGTGTTTAATATTCCATCATTTCAACACCATATTTGTAATCGGTGGATTGACTACTAACTAGAATACACAACAATTTCATTTGAATTAAGAAATAGCAAATTTGGCGAAGTTTCTGCTTTAAATTTTGGTGGATGCAAATCGATTCATTCCTTAGGCCTGGCGCATATTGAACCTAGCCGAGACATAGGACACGCAGAGACCATGGGTGACCCATGATTTTTTAAGAGCAACGCATATTGAACCGAACCCATGCCTAACTCATCTCTCAGCTTGTATGATGTCTTCTGAAATGGAGGACTATTTGTTGTTATTAGATTCTGAATCTGAAGAAGATGAAATCATGGTTGCTATATTTCTATGACCAAATAAAAAGGAAAAGACAGATAAATAAGTACTTACAAAAAAGAGAGAGCCATGGAGAGTTTAAATTGTCAACTGAAATACCAGACAACCTTTTTAAGGAATGTTTTCGTCTCAAACGAAATCAGTTTGAGAAAGTCCATTTCCTACTTTATGATGATTTAGTTGGTATTGAATGCAATGCCCAGAAACCAATTGGCAGTAAAGAAAAGTTAGCCGTATGCCTCAGGTAAGGATAGTCACACCTTAATATAAAATTTTGTTGTTTACATTTTCAATACAAATAAAATATAATTTTTTTAATATATATTTTTAATATAATCAATCGGTGCACGACATCAATGTGAAGGTTCTTCTGTGGTAACGTAATTCACTGGTAGAAGTGATATGTTTCTTCCACTATGACGGTAATTTGAATTGAAAAATACAGGATACTCCTCCGATATCCTACCTAATCCACCAGAAGTTTCAGGAGGAGATGAGTAAAGTGTTGATGACATTTCACTTCTTGGATACAATCCAGAAAATGATTCGGTAGTTGATGAGAGTTTTGATCGAATTGAATGTGGCGTTTCGCTTCAGTCGTTTTCCGCATCATCTTCTACTTGTGACACCACTTCAAATACTTTTCTTCTAACTTGTCGCTGCTGTCTCATTGTAAGAGTTTTTGTTATGTTGTACAAAGATAAGAAAAATTGGCACAAGGTATCATTTTTGAGCGAGATTTCCCTTTGACCCTCTTCTTGCAGAACTTTTCGGTCTTCCTCCCTTCTTTTGGCCCTTTCCCCACTGTTCTGTATGTAATTCCTTAGAGCAATTTTCTTCATTATTTTTTTTGGACGCTCGAAAGGTTGAATAGTTTCATCATTAATTGCCTCTTCTTCCTGCCCTTCGTCATTATAATTTTGATGTATTGGGTCATCGATCTGTTTAGATCAAGTGTCATTCGAATATTCAGCTTCGCTGTGTACTGGAAATCCCACAGTTGTCCTGTTCTTCATAAATGGCTTTAAAAATCCCATCTGCTTTTGGAAAATCCACAGCTTGACTGGTTCACTCTTTTGCTCGCTTTTAGTCTTTTGTCTTCGCAGAGCTTCGCTATGACTGTCACGCAGTTTCCTCCATTGATCTTTGACGTGTCACCTAGAACAAAATGACACACAATACCTTAAGTGATTATGCATTAGTTTTTTAATTGCTAATACAAAAAACAGACTAGGTTATTCTAAAAGTACTAATACAAATTGGTTGTACGATTTTTTTTTAGATTTTTATCCATGGCGCAGACGATAGAAAACAGCTATGAATATGGAATCGATTTACATATATTGTTTGTAGATTTTGAGCAAGCATTTGATAGTATTAGCAGGCGTAAACTGATAGCGACATGAGGAAAATGGGTATTCCAAATAAGTTAATTTGACTGACAAAAATGTCAATAAACAACTCGAAAACCAGAGTAATAACTAGTGAGGATTATAGTGAGGAAATTGATATGGTAGATGATGTGAGGCAGGGGGATGCATTAATAACGGTATTATTCAATATAGCATTAGATGGAGCGATTAAGGCGATAGAAACAGGCACAACAATAGCCCAGAATATGACACAAATAATAGGATATGCAGACGATCTGGTACTTATAGCAAGGAATAGGAGCAATTTGGATAAAATGCTAGGTGACCTGATTGAAGAAGCAAAAAGCAGAGGTCTGGAGATAAACCCAGAAAAAACTGAATATATGTTAGTCAGCAGGGAAACAACAGAGAGTATAAAAGAAATGTCCAGAACCACAAGTTTACAAAAGTAGATCAAATACTTAGGCGTTACGATAAACGAGAAGAACGACAGAAGTATAGAGGTAGCAGAAAGGGTAAAATCAGGAAACAGAGCATACTGGAAATACAGCAAATTTCTCAAAGATAAACATCCAACGAAAAACATTAAATTGAAACTGTATAAAGCCGCTATCAGACCAACAATGACATATGCCGCAGTGACAATCTCCTTGACAAATAAAAACGAAGAAACTTTAAGGAGTGTGGAAAGGAAAACATTAAGAAAAATTTTTGGACCCGTCAGAACAGAAGAGGGCGACTTCAGAACAATGATGAACCATGAAATTAGACAAAAATTGGAAGGACAGGATGTTGTAAAGTTCATAAAAGCCCAACGATTAAAATGGTACGGGCATGTGCTCAGAAGGGAGCCGACAACAATAATAAGAAGAATAAGTAATTGGATACCACAAGTGGCAGGGCCAAAAGGAAGACCGAAGACAAGATGGGAAGATCAAGTCTATATATAATATATATATATATATATATATATATATATATATATATATATATATATATATATATATATATGTTATATACCTTAACTTACTTAGTACATATTAAATAAATTACTTAATCAGCATATTGTGTAATAACATGTTGTTTTATAAATTGTTGAACCTTATTTTTGCTTACATTGTATTTTTGACCTTTTTGAATTGTTTAGTTATATTGTCAGTCTAGAATTTACTTCGAATCTTGAAACTTGTAATTTTTGTTAAATAAATAATTTTTAAAAAACTTTTTCCCGTGTGTAAAAAGTTATTTGGCGCAGTCAGTAGGATATGTTGAACGGGCGTTAGTGAATATAACAATCGGTTCGTATCAACGATTTATTAACATACCCTAAGTGAATAATTGGGACTCTTGGTTAAGTGAATCAAGTAGCTTAACTCAAAGACACATGGCTCGTACGAAGAGGAATTTCAAGAGAATATTGGTTATTCCAACTACAGTTCAACTAGATGGCGAAAGCAGTTCTAATTTTCATGTAAGTACTTTATGTCGTATAGAGGAAATAATTGTTTATTTAATTCAGAAAGCTCTGACAATTCTGATTCTGCTTTAGTATGTAGTACCGCAATTGAAAAAGGAATATCTGGACATGATTCCAGAATTCCATGGCGAAAATGCTTTATTACCCAGATTCATAGAAATTTCTGAAAAATTGGTTAATAAATTTTACAACACAGTAGATTTAACAGACTTTCAAAACGAATATTTGATGTCTAGTATTTTATCTAAAATTAAAGGCCAAGCCGCAACAAATATTTCAGCTTGTAGTATTTCAAATTTGCAGAATTTGAAAGATGCTTTATTGAACACATACGCTGATAAACGAGACATTTACACGTTAAGTATTGAAATATCGGAATTAAAGCGAGGAAATTAATCACCTTTTGACTTTTACAATAGGATACAGCATCTTTTAAATCCACAAACATCATTATTAATGACACGCTCAAATGCAAGTGAACAAGCCATTTTAGGAAACTATTTCAGAAATTTGGCACTAAGAGTATTATTGCGCGGATTAAAGGAACCTCTCGGTACACTAATGCGTACTAAGAATCCTAGCGATCTAAACTCAGCTTCAAATGTTCTAACGAATGACTTTCAAGTTTATTTAAGTAATAATAATAACAATACAAATCCAAAAAATTCATTTAATAAACCTAAGTCACAATTTAATGTTACCTCACATAACAAAAATAATTATCCTAATCAAACGGTAAACAGACCAAATCTACAACATAATTATCAACCACAATTTAATAGAAATTTTAACAATGAAAATAATTTACTTAGTACAAGTAGAGATACAAATTTTCAGAATAGAAATACTAATGTTTTCAAACCTAGTAGAAATCATCAATTTCAAAAACCTACTCCAATGAGTATATCTACTTCTAATACGTACAATAAACCCAATGTACAGAATGAAAATAATGGACAGAATCAATCGCATTTCGTAGGTAATAGAAAAAATTATATTTCGGAAGAATTGCATAACATGGACGATACCGAACGTCCCACTGATGTTGAAGATTGTTTTTTATACGAAATTGCCTCGGAAGAGACAGACACGTAGAAATGTTTAATTTTACGAATTATGAAAGTGAATTACCGTAAATAATATTTCCTGAACAAAATTCGAAAGTAATGATTGACACAGGTAGTACAAAATCTTTTGTAACACCTGAAATTGCAAAGAAATATTTTTCAAAAGCAACTATGAAAAAATCTTTCAAAGTAACTTCTGCTTTAGGCTCAAGTCAACAAAATTATTGTACAGGAATTCCATCTTCAAAGATATTTAAAATGAAGAATAAAATGAACTTAGAATATTGTATATTTAAATTTCACAATCATTTTGATTGCTTATTAGGTTTAGATAATCTGAGAAAATTGAATGCAACTATTGATTTAGTAAATAATGTTTTAATTACGCCTTATAGTGAAATAAAAATAAATTATTTTCAAATCAGAAGCAAGAACACGAATTGTATAGTAGTGCCTCCGCGAACTGAACAAATAATTAAATTGAATATTGATAATATTAATAATGGCGATATAATTATACCTTATACAAAAATCGGAAAATTAGAAGTTCACGAATGTCTTACAAAAGCGGAAAATAGTCAAGCCGTATGCACTATTTTAAATCCGTCTGAGTCATATTTTAAAGTAGATTTAAGTGCTCCTTTAGAGGTTGAACAGTTCGACGAATACGAACAAACGTTGACCCCTTATTTTAATGCTATTCATGCAGAAAAATTCAAATTTGATATTAATAAAGTTCGAACAGAACATATGAATTCTGAAGAACGCAACGCTATTCTTAAATTAATTGAAGAATATTCTGACATTTTTCATGTTGATGGTAATCAACTAACTTTTACTAATAAAATCAAGCATCAAATAAAAACTACAAATGATGTACCTATTTATACTAAATCGTACAGATATCCAGAAGTATATAAAAAAGAAGTCCAAAATCAAATACAGAGTATGTTAGATCAAAATATCATAAGAGCCTCATCCTCACCGTACTCGAGTAGTATTTGGGTTATTCCAAAAAAATTGGACTCTACAGGTAAACAAAAATTCAGAGTCGTCGTAGACTATCGCAAGCTTAACGAAATAACTATTGGAGATAGATATCCATTACCAAACATAACTGATCTATTGGATAAATTAGGACGTTGCCAATACTTCACTACATTGGATCTTGCCTCCGGATTTCACCAAATTGAGATGGCTGAAGAAGATATACCCAAAACGGCGATCACTACTGAAAATGGCTACTGGGAATTTTTGAGAATGCCATTCGGACTAAAGGGAGCTCCAGCAACTTTTCAAAAAGTGATGGACAACATTTTAAGAGGTATCCAAAACTAAAAATGTTTAGTTTATCTTGACGATATCATTATATTCAGTACAAGCTTGCAAGAACACATAAATAATTTAAAAGAAGTATTTAAGAGGTTACGCGAATCGAATTTTAAAATACAAATTGACAAATCCGAATTTTTGAGGAAAGAAGTAGCTTATTTAGGACATATTGTTACCCCTGAAGGTGTAAAACCAAATCCCGATAAAATAAGTGCTATTCAAAAATTTCCCATACCAAAAACTAGTAAAGAAATTAAAGCTTTTCTCGGACTTCTTGGATATCATAGAAAATTCATTAAAGATTTTTCAAAACTGACTAAACCTTCAACTAATCTTTTTAAGAAAAATGCAGTAATTAACATAAAATATCCTGATTTTATTAATTGTTTTGATACTTGTAAAAATATGTTATTAAATGATCCTATTTTACAATACCCGGACTTTTCTCGTCCATTTAATCTCACAACAGACGCAAGCAATTTTGCTCTAGGCGCTGTTCTTAGCCAAGGAAAAATCGGAACCGATTTACCAGTGGCATATGCTAGCAGAACACTTAATGATTCTGAAGTAAATTATTCAACAATTGAAAAGGAACTCCTTGCAATTGTTTGGGCTAGAAAATATTTCCGCCCATATCTTTTCGGAAGAAAATTCACTATAGTAACAGATCATAAACCACTTCAATGGTTATTTTCTTTAAAAGAACCTAATTCTAAATTAGTTAGATGGCGGTTGAAACTCGAGGAATACGACTATGATAAAGTGTACAAGAAAGGTGCATTGAACACTAATAGTGACTGTTTATCACGAATCCAGCTAAATATGAATGAAGTAAATTCTTCGGATAATCCTCCCAAAAAATTATTAGTTTATATGAAAAGATTCAATGACTCACTTTCAAATGATACAAAAAATAAAAATGTAGAAACCGAATCACTTATTGTAGAAGCTGAAGATTTTAATGACGAAATCGATGACGATAATAATACTATTCACACTAACATAGGAAATTCTATTGCGGGAATACCTATTTCGGAATCTGCAGTAAATGTGGGAAAAAATCAAATTATTAATTTTGAACCCGCTATACCAACTATAATTAAATTATATAAAACTAAGCAAAGAATTCTAGTACAATTTTCTAAAAATAACTTTGAACAAGACGTAATAAATTTTGTGAAAGAATATGTAACACCGAAAGCAAAATATCATATTTATTTTGAAGATCCCTTATACGAAAAATTCAGCACTGTTATACAAACATATTTAAAAAATTCACAGATTTCATTTGTCAAATGTAATAAAAAATTAATTGATATCCCTCTAAATGAAATCAAAGAAGTAATACAAAACTATCATGAAAGTAAACGGAATCATAGAGGATTATATGAAACCGAAACTAATATAAAATCTCGATACTATTGGACTAATCAAAGATCTTCTATTCAAACGTACATTAACGAATGCGAAATATGTCAAATAACAAAATATGATCGCAAACCCGTAAAACCATATTTTAATATTACCCCAACGGCTATTAAACCATTTCAAATAATACATTTAGACACTATTACTTTAGAAAATACGAAATTTCTAACTATAATAGACTCATTTTCAAAATACGGGCAGTTGTATCAATTAAACTCAGCCCATAGAGATAGAGAGTTAATAATTTAATTAGATATTTCACCCATCATTGTATACCGGAACAAATAATATCCGATAACGGAACAGAATTAAAAAATAGTTTAGTAAAAGATTTATTAGAAACTCATAAAATACAAATTCATTTTATCAGTTCACAACATCCTGAAGCAAACGGCATTGCCGAACGATTTCATTCAAAAATTATTGCACATATTAGACTTTTAAATAATCAGAACGAATTTAAGAAAGAACCTATTGAAATAAAAGTAAATTATGCTCTTTTGGCATATGATAATAGTATTCACTCTGTAACGAAACTAAAACCATACGGAATTATTACAGGTCATTTAGAGAATAACTCTTCTTTTGATTTAGACATTGATCGACAATTAATAAATAATTATATTCATAATCACAAAGAAAAAATGAAATTACTCTATTCTAAAATAGATAAATCATTGCAAGAAACTAAAGGTAAAGTTATCTTAAAAGCTAATGAAAGTAGAGAAGATCTTCCAGACCCTCTACCTACAAAAGTGTTTGTCAAAAATTAGCAGATTATAAGTAAGACAAAAAATAAATATCAACCTGAAAAAATAAAATCCGTAAACAGAAAACATAAAACTGCGAAAATTGTAACACGTCATTTTAATACCGCTGAATATATCCATATTTCAAACATAAAATGACCTAATAAGAAACCTTATACTTTTATTACAGATTCTTCTCATTCGGACAAGCAAGAATAGAAATAATAGACATCACTGATAACCTAGGACTTTTACCAATAAATGTTGGACCGGCAAAACTACAAAAATCAGGTCATACATTTGTACATTTCTATAACTTAAGTCCGTTACTGGAAGAATATAATTCTTTAAATAAACACTTTGAAAATATCACAGTTGAGATATCAAATAGTACATATTTCGTACAGCAAACGGAAAATATAGTTAATCTTATTTTTAATGTTAAGAGTAATATAGCAGAAACATTTGAAAATTTAAATATTCATTCAATAACAAATAGAAACAAAAGGGGCTTAATAAATGGACTTGGATCTATAATAAAAGCCGTAACCGGCAACCTTGATTCTCAAGAAGAAGAAAAAATAAATAAAATCTTAGAGCATTTAAAACAAAATCAAGCTAATCTTCAAATTCAAATTCAAATGCAGTACAGCGTTAGCGAACAAATAATAAATAACTTCAATAAAACTATTCAAGATATTCAAAATAATGAAATATTGCTCAAATCGAAATTATTAGACATAAAATATATGCTTTACCTTCAAGTGCAATATGAGAATCTTATTTATCTCAAAGATATGTTGAATGAAGTTTTAATTATTTATAATGTTATATTAGATGTAATAGAAACTGTAGAGAATTCCTGGACATTCTGCAAACTAAAGACAATGCAGCATAGTATAAATAAACCCAAGGAATTATTTACAGAGTTGCAAAAAATATCTTCGTATTATAAATTGCAACTACCGTTGGAATTGAAATACGAGAATATTTTAAACTTTGAATCAATTTTAGATGTAACATGTAGAGTAAGTAAAAATAGAATAGAATATTTTCTATCAATTCCCATAGATTTTAATATAGAGTTCGAATTATTCTATTTATTACCCATACCTACTAAGCTAAAATCAGAATTCGTAATAATAATACCAAATTCAAAGTATTTGCTAAGATCTGATACACAGATAAAACCTCTAAACGATATTTGTACAAGACGTGAAAATTTTCAATGTGCTTCACACCTTCAAGATAATAATAAACAGTTATGTGAAGAACAAATACTATTAATGGAAAACTACTAACTGCGAATACACTAAAATCAAAATTATTGAAAATAATTTGGAAATTATACCAGAAATAAACCAATACCTAGTAGTATTTCCAGAAGAAGAAAAATTGATAATTAAATGTTCAGAAGACACAGAAATCAAAATTTTAAAAAGAATTTTCCTAATCAAATTTCGCCATGTAAAATAACTTTTGAAAATCAAGAAATAATATTTCCAGATAGAACTTATGGTCAACCACTGGTACTGAATGAACTTCAGACACATCTTAATAAAATAAAATCCCGTCTTTGGAAATAAATTTGGAAAAATTAAAATTAAAAGAAATATCTTCGCAAGGATTGACACCAATTCAGGAAGAACAATTAAATCTCCATATTCCTAGCATATGGACTATATTTCTATATTCTAGTGGAGTATTGATAATTATTTGGCTACTCTTGAAGAAAATTCAGAAAAGAAGGAAATCAGGAGAAACTCCAATGGAATTACAAGAAAAGAAAATTCAACTTCCAGGGGGTGCGTCGATCTAATGGGGGAGGTGTTATATACCTTAAATTACTTAGTACATATTAAATAAATTACTTAATCAGCATATTGTGTAATAACATGTTGTTTTATAAATTGTTGAACCTTATTTTTTCTTACATTGTATTTTTTAAGTTTTTGAATTGTTTAGTTATATTGTCAGTCTAGAATTTACTTCGAATCTTGAAACTTGTAACTTTTGTTAAATAAATAATTTTTAAAAAACCTTTTTCCGTGTGTAAAAAGTTATTTTAAATATATTTATATATATATATATATATATACACTTGTTGAACAATTTTTGATACAGTTATTTCCCCCATTCTATAACTCAACGCAATGGATTTGAATGTGTCACCCATGGATAAATAAATATATATACATATATATATATATATATATATATATATATATATATATTTATATATGTATATATATATATATATATATATATATATATATATTATAACAATATATATGGAATTCCTCAAACAGTGGTAATGAACTTCCAATTACTTCAGACTAGTTCGTAATCTAAAACGTAACAAGGTACTTATAAACATTTTTATTTAATCAAAGAAAAATAGGTATCCAACAATGTATACATCAACTATTAATTGATAATATATAAGACTTACTTACTGAAAATTTCAATTGCATCAACACAGACAAGATATTACATTTTCTTCTTCTTTTAATAAGTCCATAGTGTGACTAAACCATCAATAAAAATTGGTTCATACTATTTTCTCGTTCAATCTTTTTCAATAAACAAGTCTTTTGTTTTTAAGGTCACTATCTTCAATAATGTTTGTTTTATTCTTTGTTGATTAAAGTTCGTCTTGTCATTTTTTTTATAAACCAATCACACATTGTTTGTAGCAGTTGAATTGCGTTTTTCACTTATTAGACTTCACAAGATTTATACTCATTTACCGATATACGTTTCACTTAACATTGTTAGTTTTACATTGAAAGTTCATTGAATTTTTGTGAAATAAATAGGTTATACTGGGTGATATACATAACTGTCTTTGACATGATTATGTTTAGTTTGTTTTTCCTTTTTTATATAATTTCTTGTTGTGACGATTTTACATGTCTATTTACATAAATTCTTTTGAGTCACCTTTCAACATTCTTTATTCTAATTATTTACACTAATTATATATTGTCTTTTAAATTCATTAATCAGTTATCATTTATTGATTCTATAAATTTGTTTTTTACTTTCTGTCGCTAGCGTTTGTCGGTGAGACATATTGACATTGGCAGCATCAAAAATTCTAACCCACATCTTTGTAAATATTGTATCATAACATTCAACAATATTTTCTTATATCTTTGAATACTTATTGTTTAATATTTCTTTCCTTTTAGATCATGTGTCCATGCAATTTCTATTTAAGGGATTTAATCCAAATGGATGATGTTTGTTTTTACGGTTTTGAATTTATGATTAAAGGTAATGTTTCTTTTTATTTATTTCATTACAAGTTATGAAGTCTTTAAAATTACAGAGAAACTGTACTAACAAATTGAAATGAAAGCATTTACAAATATCTAATAAACATAAGCAACATTAATATCTCATTCTTGCCTTTTTTTAATAAAGTGTAATCTAATGTTTTACTGTTTGGTATTTCCTAATCTCTTTGTTTCACAACAATCTTTATATTTTATTTATATCTTATTTATCCGTTATAATATATATATATATATATATATATATATTTATCCATGGGTGACACATTAAAAACCATTGCGTTGAGCTATAGAATGGGGGAAATAACTGTATCAAAAATTGTTCAACAAGTGTGTGAAGCCATTTGCAGGTGTTTGCAGCCAATGTACTTTCCGCAACCAACGAAGGAAATGTCGAAGAACATAGCAGCTGATTATGAAAAGAAATGGCAGTTTTGTAACTGCCATGGAGCTATTGACGGGATGCATATTTCTATTCGAAAACCACTTCTAAGTGGATCTTCCTTCTTTTACTATAAGAAGAATTTTTCAGTAGTTCTATTGGCAACTGTTGATGATAATTATCGCTTTTCAACTGTAGACGTCGGTTTCATGAGTAGGTAGGTGATGGCAACATTATTGCGAATTCTCCATTAGGAAAGATGCTGTCCAGAGGATCGATGAATTTACCTGAGCCAAAACAATTGCCAGGACAAGATATACCAGCCCCTTACGTATATATTGGGGATGAAGCATTATCTTTAATGTCTCATTTGATGCACCCATATCCTAAAGCTAAAATCACTAACAACTATCTAAACAAGGGCTTCAACTATAGATTATCTCGAGGACGACAAACTGTTGAAAGTGCATTTGGAATACAGGCTGCTAGATTTCGTGATTATAAGAGACCTTTTGAGTGCAAATTGGAAACCATTGATAAAGTAGTGCTTGCTACTGTAGTGCTTCATAATTACTTGAGAACTCGGACTATTTCCAGTGCTAACTATCAGAAGGAAGACAATGAAATCACTACGGCTCTTGATAACAATCAGCTTGTTCCTTCATCAAGAAACCGGTCAAGATCTTCCAACGAAGCGTTTTCCGTCAGACAGAAATTCAATTGTTTCAATTCTGCAGAAGGGTCAGTTGACTGGCAACATACAGCGGTTGAAAGAGGACAATATTGAATATTATTAGCTGAATTTTATGTCATGTACCTCTTTCTGGAGGTAGATTGGAATTCTTATAATTATATTAAATATGGTTGTTTGACTACAAAGTAATAAAAAGAATTAATACTTTGTTATCTAACAACGAACTTTATTATAACGTTTCCATTATATCTCGGTATTTGTCAATTTCAGCTTGATAATGGTCATATAGACCGAAACGTCGATTAAGTAATAAATAAAGAGTGAATGAGACTCCAATTTGGCTTGTAATTTTATACAATTTCACGTTTTAAATTTATGAGATAATATGAAAATAAAATGTTGTATGTACTCACCATTCGTATTAAATTCTTCGCCAATTTTCTCCCATAACCTATCCTTTAATTTATTCCTCATGTAGTCAGGATGACTAGTATCATATAATTCATGATTATGTCTCACAGGTTCGATCCGTTTTTCTAGATTATTTTCTCTAAACTGTTCCACTTGTTGCTGCATTTTGTGAAGCGTGGGCTTATGTGCCTTGAAACTGTGCTCTGCTTACAAACCTTCCCACGTGAGGGATGCGAGTGCATCTGTGGGACATGGAGTGGGACGAATTCGCAGTCTTCCCTTCGAAACCATTGTTTACAAAACGACCCACGAGTGGCCTCGGCCACACAGAAAAATCCCAATACAAACTATTAACGGCATGTAAATGTCAAACCATGGAAAGTCACACTATATATACAGTAATTTTTTATTCATACAAAATGTAAATTTTTTATTGGCCGAAAAAAGAAGATCGTGTGCACCGATCACGATGGCATTCGGTCGATTGACTCGCGGCGCTGAGGTGAGGCCACAGTGAAATTTTCAGCTTACTAAACTGAGATACAGGTACCCTCGTTTTAGGTAGTTCGTGGGAATATATATTTGTGGCAACTTTGATGAAACTTTGCAGGATGTTAGAGCTCGAAAAGTTGTTACGATAGCATCATATCATGATCCCTGAAAAAATCCTTAAGAGGTCCTAATGGTCATCTCAAATTTCGAGAATATCAAGTTGTTTCCAATTTATACTGTTACGAAATCGCACATTGGTGTAGTCCCGGAATCCTCTGTTTAATACTAAATATGAAAGTTAAAATTTTGGCGGGGGCGCGTGATTGTTTTTACAAATTTCCTAGAAAGTCGAATATTTGTTGGGAGCCGCATACTAGAAGTTTCCGGAATCCGAAGGTTGTAGAAGGTGGTTTTAATGTATAAGAGACTACCGACCAGCGGCGGATCAGTCTACAGTTTGATTTTACAGCCAACGGAACAGAACAAATAAAAGTGAAGTGTGAACAGTGTATCTAATATAAATTAGAATTAACTGTATACATAAATTAAGCATAAGTGTGTAGGGTATGAATAAGTCAAGCAACTATATACCGGCTGTATAAATGTATGCCACTCGTTGTGAATTTAACCCATCAAGGACGGATTTAATTAAGTTTAGAATTTTGCAATAGTATATTTTCAAACTGTATTTTCAGAACGGAACAAATAGATTTGCTAAAAGAAATATAGTGAAATTTTTCTTACTTTCTTCAAAAATTAGTGTTGCCATATGGCAACGCGAGTAACTTACACTGCCCATGTTTCATTGAAAAAAAATTTTTATTGATTGAAAAAAAAAACTACATTCGTGTATGGTATTCAACATTGCACGACAAACAAACTCCTACATCACATTTGATGCATTTTGTGCGCATAATAGATTTGCAATTGTCGCCATTGCATCTTATTTTTTTTTCTACTGGTGTGAGGAGGTGCCCTATATTATCATATCGCACATCATCGCCAACACGGCTGAAAGATCTGCTCGATTTACTAGCAGATGGTCTACCTTTTCCTTTCGGTGGATTCTTGTACTTGTTGAGGTACGTTTTGAGAATTTCTCGACGAAAGTCTAGTTGAGTTATTTTGTTGCCAGACTGTTTGTACAGGACCCAGGCATTTTGAATTGCGGCATCAAGTAGCCATGTGAAAAGACACCACTACCATTTTTTTCCACGTAGACTAATCCTATAGCGTGTAATATTTTCATCCATCAGATCCGTGCCACCCATAGATGCATTATATTTGGCAATCAAGTTCGGTCTTTTTACTTAAACAATTTTTTTCTCCTTCGCTGAATATCGTTGGACACTAGCAAGTGTACCCCATATTTGGTCGAAGCTGCTGAAACTACATTATTGTCAGTCCAACGCGTTAGTAAAATTCCGTTGGTTCTATCCAAACAAGAATCGAAGTCACCCCGTTGTTTCTTACTCATATCCTTTTTGGATAGTAACGGGCAATTTTTAGGGATTCGGTTATCGCGAATGGTTCCTGTGGATGAGAAACCTCTTGATTTCAGATGACTAAGAAGGTGAAAGCTTGTAAATAAATTGTCTATGAATAGGTTGTATCGATGTTTTTTCTTTTCTTCTGGTAACTCATCCAAAAGCATCAGCAATGGAGCAGTAGATTTTCCAAACACAGTTTGGTATTCTGTGTTCACGCGCCTATCTTTGCCTTGATAGAAGGAAAAATTCACAAGATATCCGTATTTGTTGTTCAGCGACCATATCTTGTATACAAATCTGATTGGTTTGCCACGGATAAATTGCTTGCATGAGTGCTTTCCAAAGTATTTGACCATACACTCATCGTAATTCAAATCTTCTTCTGGAACAAAATAATTCAGAAATTTTTGCCGTAGTAGATCACTTAGAGGTCGCAGTTTATAGAATTTGTCATTTGGATCTAGTGCATTATTATCTGCGCAGTGTAGATACCGCCAAATTGTTAAAAATCGGTCTCTCCTCATTGAATCCTTCACTAGTTGGTTACCAAGATCTGCATCAGTACTCCAGTAATGTTTTTTTCCAGGTAATTGACAATATCCCGATAAAATCAGAATAGCAATAAAACATTTCATTTCATTCAAAGTAATTTGAGGACATGGCAAGTTTTTAAATTGTGCGTACTTGTTTGATTCTTCTACCAGTAAAGAAAGTACGTCTTGGTCTATGAATAACTCGAACATTTCTGTTGGGGTTAAAGTTTTAAAACTCTCATAATCCGAACGAAAATAATTTTCTGAACTTTCTACCAGATCGCCTTTGATCCATTCAATGTCCTCATAAGTAACTTTTTCTACATGTTCCGTATCTGGTTCAACTAATGCATCATCTTCACCATGTAAAACAAGTTGAGCTGGAGCATTCAATTGATTCCGAGATAAATTATCAACGAGTCCGCCTTCATCTTCCTCACCGGAATCCTCATCTGTCATCGCACCCTCATTCGGAGGCTCAATATAAATTTGGTCGACATCTAAATCATCATTATACGCAATCTGAAGAGCTTCTTCGAAAGTCAGCCCACCGCTAGAAAAAAAAAGCAAAATGTAAAAAGGTAGTCCACAGAAAGGACTCGTGTTGCCACATGGCAACATCGAGTTCCAAAGCTTCACGATCTCAAAGGTTTTTGCAAACTCCCGTTATTCTGCCCCCTCTACGTTGATAATATATTCTCAAAGCTGTTGTAACGAATTTATTTTCGAAAGCTGTAACAATTAATTTTTATTTATACTTACGTAAACTTGATATCCATTTTTGAGAAGTCTTCTTGATATTCCCTAACAAAATCGTGTTTTTATATCATTGGAGTGAACAGGCAAACACTACACACGGTTCTGTCAACTGACACTGCAACAAACTATTGCCGTGTATACCGCCATCTATGTTTTAAATGAAACATCTGATGGATTTTAAGCAACAGAAAACTGTTAATTTCTGTTGCCGTGTGGCAACACCAGTCCTTGATGGGTTAAATAAATAAAAAAAACCTTACATTGGCGTCAGATGTGGGATAATATAGGTAAATAGTTACGTAAACATGGCCAAGAAAGTGATTGACCTGGAAGGGACGGAACTAGAACAGAATTGGAAAATCGCGAGTTAGAAACACCCGGTAAGAGAAGAGAGTTAGTAGAAAGACTTAAAGTGGACTGGAAAGTGATGATACAGAAACATTTTTATTAAAAGACGAGGTTGCCGCCTCAATCTCGTCAATTTTTGCTATGGGCGCAAAATGTTCAACCATAAAGAACGATTTTCCCACAATGAAGAAATATTTCTGGTAACATGGACAAGATGTCTGCTAATTTGGATAAAAAGACTTCAACTATGAAGAACGATATTTCTGCCGTTATGTTATTAATGAAAAACGATATTTTCACTGACGTTGAAAATAAAATTTCGTTCCTAAATTCAGATATGGAGAATAAGATGACAACGATGTAAAATCAGATGAATGAATAAACCAAGTAGTTAGAGAAAGAATTGCCGATTTAAGAGCACAAGACACACCAAGAGAATAAAAGAAGATCGTGATCTCGAAGCCAGAAACACAACCCAAGACAGAAGATATTGGCAGTTTACCCAAGTCAAGGCCCCAAGGTTGTAGCATGATAAAAATACAATGCTTTTGTATTATACTATAACTCACTAGGATAAATTATAATTTGGATAATTTACCCACTTAGTATGCAACTTTTTACATACTTCTGTATGATTGCTTGCATAAGGGAATTAACTTCGGGTTTTAAAATCATTTAAGCATATCCTTGGATAATGGGATTTAAATAACGAAATAAGTGTCTAGAGTAATATTTTTATTAATCTTTTTCATGACTAATCTACGAGTAATTTATCGTTTTATGTTATTATTATATTTGATTGTCAGTGGCAACACTGATCTGAGGTAACAAAATGAACGTGAAGGTCAAACTTTGTCACTCGAATTTTGAATCACTTGTCTGATACTTTTTGAGTTGCTAGGCTGAGTGTCAATAGTAACAAGTCGTAAGTATAGAAAATGGCCGATTGCAGGTGGTTCATACCATTTATTTATGGAACTATCATTGTGAAAAACCCTTGGTAACAAGGTAAGCTTTTGTCCTGCACGTATATTTTTCACACCAATTTCCTGTTAGAAGTTTTTCTGTACGGCATAGTTTTTATACACACTTTTTTGCACACACCTATTGCCACATGGATATGGTTTTAAACAGTTTTTATGGGTCTTGGTAATCGTTGGTAGATATGGTGATCATGTTGACATTTTGAGAAGCCTCAAGTTTTGAATGTTTCCAGTATGAGATATATTTTCGTAAAGATATCTGATTAACTATAGTACTCCATTCATGGTAGTAGAGACGTGTGGTATCTAGGATGGCGTTAGCGTTACAGAGCAACAAGAGCTCGTGATGGCTTTTTGCTTCTTGGGATGACGTTGGACTCATCGTTTGTCGGTGACACTTGCGGGATGGTTCCGTTATGGACAATGGTTCTTAACAGTATAGCTGAATTTTGTTCCACAAGTCAGATGTGATATGTCAATTAAACTGATTGTCGTTTAATAGTTTGGACACTAACCGCAAGTAGCATTCAAAGTTTTATTTGCTTTCATCCAAATTTCATGCAATTTATTGATTTTGTAATTTTATACTTCAACACTTAACGACACATTAACATTTATATTATAATATTTTGATATTTAGTAACTTCAAATTCTTATATAAACGTCTATCAACTCATAATTTTATTACCAGGAGGAACTTCCCTCTAAAGAAGGGGTAATGTTACGAAATCGCACACTGGTATAGTCCCTGAATCCGACTCAGTCAAACACAATAAATAATAGTCAAAATTTTGGCCTGGTAGGAACTATTTATTTCTTGTGATTGTTTTTATAGAGTTGTCTAAGAAGGTAGATTGTTGCTTGGTAGCCGGATACTAGAAGTTTCCCGAATCCGAAGGTTCGAGAAGGAGCTTTTAATATATGAGAGACTACCTAGCAGCGGCCAATTAGTCTACAGTTTGATTTCATAGCCAACGGAGTAGATAAAATAAAAATGAACTGTGAACGATGTATTTAATATAAATTAGACTTAAGTCTGTACATGAATTAAGCATAATATGTGAATAGTTTATAAGTGTATGATTACATCAAGCGAGTAGATATACCGTGTGCATAAATTCATCCCACCCGTTGTGTATTTAAATAAATAAGAAAAACATCACAATACGGTATTTGACCTCATATAGAGAAAATATATTTCAGTTGTTTTTTGCGGCTACATTCAAAACATTTCCAACGGTATATAATATTTGAGATGAATGGTGTACCCATGTGGAGTTGTAGTCTAAATAATAAGTTTATTCCCATTTATAGGGTTTCTGACACCTGATCAAATTTTTCACAAAAAAATGTTTCCCTATGCAAACCTCTAACAAAGCTGTCCATAAAGTACTGATATCAGTCTCAAAGCCTCTTGACGAGGTATAAATAGTTGACGCAAGTACAGCCCTAACAAAAAATATGATATCAAATTATACGATGTATATGGCGACACAAGTACTATATCTACTTATAATCTTTTTATCCCTTATTAATTTGAAAGTTTCAAATAATGGATGTACTTGCGTTCAGTCATGTATAAATAATGTTAGTGTTTGTGTGTTATCTCACCAGTTCCATTTTAATGCATTTTGTAGTTCAGATAAACAAAAGCGTTTTGTTTGCTTTGTAGTTCCGACAACTCAAGCGAAACAGATGTGGCCTTTTCATTGTAATGCGTTTCGATAGTATAATTTGGATGGGTCCTTTCTTTTTAACGTATTTTAATATTTTAATAGTATAAATCGGATGGGACCCTTTCTTTGTTACGTGTCTTGATAATGAAATTCTGGTGGGTTCTTTTTTTTGTTATGTGTTTTAATCGTACCTATGAATCGGATGGAGCCTAACTTTGTATTGTATTTTGGAAGTATTGATTTTCTACACATTGTAGTCATATACATTTTTGGTAGTATGAACTGAATGGATCCTAGATTACACGTCCGTCTAAGATATATACAGAAATTTTAATGATTTGTAGTAAAATTTGAAGAAAAGAAAAAAGTCAGCTTCCAGCAAACAATAACACTAACAACATTAAACAGGGCACTTGTGGCACGCTATACATCGTATTATTTGATATCACATACTTTGTGAGACGTGTACTTGCGTCACCTATTTTTACCTCTTCGGGAGGTTTGTGGATAGATTAAATTAATTATTGTAGAAAATAGGTTGACAATTCAAATGAATTCTATTCATCGAGTAGTGGTATGTTGTCCAAATTATTTCACATCTACGTATAGTAGGTATATTGCTTTTGCAACCCTGCATCTCAAAACAAATTTCACTGAAACGGCATCTTGACGATATTACTCTTAGCAAAGGCATGTGCTCAAATAAGTTTAGCACTATACACGAATTTCTTCCATAGACGTATGTTGATAAAATGTGTCAGATTTCTTCTTTCGACTATCTCTTTATGCAAAAATATTGAATATTCATAATTAAGAAGTGCACAACAAAATTAGTATATTCTTTTAATATTCAAATTCTCTTTGTATTTACTATATTATTTCAAAAATAGTTGTGAGAATGAAGTACTGATACTTATAGAAACTTATGAATCAGAAGCAAATTATTTCAAGATTTTGTTACAATTTTCCTCCTTCCACGAAGCTTTACTAGAGAAAGGGTTTAGTTTTACAAAAGAATATCGTATTTTTGTTCGGCTGTCTGGTGGCAACCTTAGGCTCCGGCCAGCATGCAGTGAAGACGGGTGTGGTTCACTTTTTTTTCAACTATTTACGATATTATTATGTAGGGCGCCATCCGATCTCACCCAAGTCTGATCGGTACACTCCTCCCTGGAAAAACGGAAAAATCGGGAAGTGAAAGTAGACTTGCCTTAAGAAAAATACACTGTTTTAATGGGATTAAATTACAGTTTTTAACATAAAAATTATGCTAGAATTTACCTCTAGAGATTAACAAAATTTTTATTGGGAAAATATAATAGTACATACAAAAAAAAGGTAAGAGTCTGAAATAAAACAAGTTATCTAAAAAAAACTGGCATGGAACATTTACTTCTTGGGATAGCTCCAACTCCATACGAAAATTATATGTCTAGTTATAAGCGCATACATAAAATACAATAACAATCATACAAATAATATGATTCTAGTTACAAGAATACATTTACTACTTACTTCTTCTTCTTCTTCCGACGTTTCCCAGCGATAGCACAAGCCAGTGAAATCTGTCACACTGACTAGAAAAACTGACTCTTCCAGTAGGAGGACTCCAGCCAGCAAGAAGAACGTCTCACAGCGAAACTCAGTAGGGAAAAGATACCCCAAATACCATCCACACAGCGAAACATTCGCCCGGCGAAAGACCGCCCCGTATGAGAACCCTATAATAAAAAAATACACTAGCAACAAAGAAAATTCGTTATGGGCATGAGCCCCACGACTATAACACAACTCGTCAAAAATAATAATTTGAAAGTGTTGGATTTTAATCAAGAAAATAATTACCTCTGGTTATTAACCCTTTCGCTCACGATTTATTGTTATTGGGAATAAAATTCTGTCAAAAGAGATCCTTGATAATTGATTTTTTTTATGATTTTTAAGAATCACCTTAGCTGCTCCCAGATGGCGGTGGTGGCATGTCGTCAATTGATGACAGTATGAGCCAACAGTTGCTATATAACATCCACGTGGAGACGGTAGCATGTTGTCGATTTTGTATTGTAGACGTTAAATAAAAGTAATGTAGAATCACTTTTTAGTATTTTTATTATTCAAAATACAAATTTACTTATTAAAATTTATAAAACAATTCTTATCTTTTGTTAAACACAGATGTACAAGGCACTTACTACATATAATTGTTGATGTACCTTTGCAACCCGCATTTTTACAGCGTGAGATGATTTTGAATTTTCATGGATAGGCCAATGACCAACGTTGTCCTGTCTAACTTCTAGTATTGGACGTACTTCAAAGGTTGGTTTCGATATTGTTGGTTGTACTGGCTCATTCCGAACATTCGTAGGGGGTCGTCCTCTTTGTGCTTTAGGTGTTGTATCAACTACAATAAGAGCTTCTGCGACATATGATCTAAAATTAAATAAATCTAGTATATACTTTTTTCGTATGTTTAGTTGTTGAGCTTGTTGTCTGTATTCTAGTCATGATAAAGTACATGCAAGATCAATTGCGTGTGTGAACATTCTAAGTGTCCGCTTCTTGGACCTAATAAATGTTCGATATATTTGAATCAGACAGTCAAGTTTGTCGACTCCTCCCATACTAGAATTGTATAATTTGACTGATTCGGGGTGTGACACATACACAAATTGTTTGGTGGTTTTATCCCAACGTTTAGCTTGATCTTTTTCATCAATTCCTACGAAGGTCGACGCTATGTGCATCGATGTGTTGTCAAACCATTTTACAACTACGATTCCATCTTTACTTATCGCTTCCTGTACAGACCCTCGTCCTTGTTTTGCCATTTCCTTGTGAGTTATGAAGGGATGTTTTGAAAATCTGTCCAAACGTGTTGTAGATGTGCAATATATTGCTTTATTGCGTAAATATAACATCACGTTGTAATTTGAAAAAAAAAATTGTCGAAATATAAATGTATATTCCTTTAGTGTATTCGATTACTCAATTTTAGAACTACACTACCTGCAACACCATAGACCGCTTTCTCAAGTGAATCTAACTCTGTTGTAGCCCCCTGATAAATAATGAAATCGTATAAAAGTCCGCTTTTACCACACAGTGCATAAATTTTAATCCCCCAGAGATTAGGTTTGTTCTTTATGTACTATTTGACAATTCAACTTTCCCTTGAAGGGAACCATTTGCTCATCAATGCACATTTGTTTTTCCAGAGGCAAAGACAAACAACGAGTCCTAATTGAATCATAGAGGGGTCGTACCTTCCAAAAGCGGTCATTAGAATTAGCTAATCTATTTTGAACATCAACAAAATGCACAGTTTGACGTAGCTTGGAGAATCGATTTACTGCCATATTATCAGCTATAATAGCTACTCTCAGTGACTTGCTATTTTTCCAATATAAATGAACTCTCGGATATCGTAAATATCCCATCATAACATTGATGCCAACAAAGGTTCTTATCTCAGACAATGTGGTGAAGTGAAATCTCATATTTTGTTGTGTAGCGTACAAGTTGGTGGTATCTACTATTTGTTGAAAGAGGGAATTTGGGAAATATTGGTTGAAAAAATGAAGAGGGCTTGGCAAATCTACAATAGGGCGACGAGCATTCTCAAACCATTTTATATTCGGTGTAAGATATGTCACATTATTCATCCATATAATGTTTTCTTTCGTAGTAAATTGATTTGTTTCCATATACTCTGTTACTGCTCTCTTTGTTTCCGCCTTTTTCTCCTTCCTTTGTTTTGCGTCTTTCTGAATAATATTCTCATTGTCATTACCCTGCATTTCTTCCACCTCAACTTCCTGCATTTCTTCTACCGCACCATCTTGCGCTACGACTCCTTTGGCATCTTGCATTTCTTGCCCTATATCTTGTTCTCCTTCATATATTTGCACGTGCATTTTGTTAAATTCACTGTCGACATTGCACATTTCTCCCACTTCTAAAAACACAATAACTCGTATTTCAAGAAATAATAGCAATAATTATACATTTACCTTCCAAATTTTCTCCAATTTCTGAGTCTATTTCATCATTTTCATCACTATGTCTGACATTCCATCCACAATTTTCATTAACTCCTCATATTTTAACCGTACGTTACGCTTGAAAGCCATTTTCTAATATAAATCACAAAATTAATATCCAAGTAATAAAAAAAACATTTTATCTTTACCTTAGTATTTTGTTGACAGTTGACTCACAATGTAATCAATTGATGACAACAATATTTACAAAAATCCTGTACTCAATGGGGAACACAAGGAACTATTTCGACAAAAACGAACAATTTAGTGGTTATTTATTAATGACTGAAAATACTAACATTTCTATAATAACTAAGTGACACTCGCAACCTTCGTTTTTGTTTTATCATGTTGTCACGGTAACGCAAGGTTCTATTCACCAAATGAAATATTAAAAATAAAGTCTCGCTACTAGAGAGCAGATGGCAGGACAATATTATATATTGTTTTCTAATAGTGTAACCAAATGCTGACATTATGAGTAAACCACAAAATACCACTGTAGTATCCATACTTTTCAATATAATTCGATGTCGTCCTTTGACGACACCGTGAGCGAAAGGGTTAAGAGGGGCAAACTCCACGTGGCGTCCACGATGTCCCCAAGATGGCGGAATAGAGTCTTGAAATAATCCGTCACAACGGTTTTCGAGTCAATCCTACTTAAAACTCATCCAAATCAACCTCGATTGCACTCGAAAATTACATTAAGTCTTCCTGGTATAATCCCTTAACGGATGGCTTACAACGATCCAACTCCAACAATCGCCACACTTACCCAGGAACAACTTTTCAAAACATGCTACTATTCCAAACGCCGAAGAAGGAAAATGAGACTGAACTCGCCATAGACAACGCATATTTCTCCCAAACCACGAACTCCAAAAATCCACTCAGTGGAACGAGCCAATAGCGCGTCAGGAGCTTTATGAAAATACAGCTAATAATGTCAAAACAAGCCGTATACAGAGTTGCCCATCTGGTAGACTCGTTTATCGGAGAACTGAGTTCAGAGTTGCCTACAACTAAAAACGAAGTGCAACAATTTTAATTGACAAAAACTGGCGCACACCTTTTACTAATATACATGATGTTTAGTTTGAGAATGCAGACTATATTTGAGAATCAATCAATTTTATATACTATATTCGAGGAAGCGTAAGGGATGTGGAACTTTGCAGACGAATTAGTTAAAGAATTGTAGGCAATTTGAAAAAACATTAGCATTTCTAGAAAACAATTTTTTGTCAGGCCAAAAATATATGTTTCTACGTTGGTTTGATTATTTGACGTTCATTTTCCATCATTAAATTTATGCTCGGAATATTCCAATAGTTATGAATTAAATTATTATCTCTGTAAATAGGAATTGATAGCCACCACTAGACGTTGATAATTATTGCCAAGTATTTGCTGGAAGATAGTAAAAAAACCAGTCCCCTTTTTGTGGATGTGCGCTATGAAAATGATCCACAATTCACGGAAACAGTATTCAGAGTTCATTTAGTAATAATCGTTGGTTTAACTCTCTACTTTGCCGAGTCACTACATGAAAAAACAATGACAGAATTTTATTTTTTTTATGAAAAATGTCTTTTTAAAAAGAACTAAAATTAACTATAACAAAGAGTAGAAATAATACATAAAATGTATAAAGACTGTACTGAGAGTTATACAAAGAATGATTCAGACAGAATATATCATATCGTATAAAAGTGTCTATTATGCGGTTTTACAGGTGCCCACTTGATAGCGCTGCAGACATAACTCCTCCCTCCTCAAGTTCCGAAAAACACGGAGTGGCTTTTCGGAATATTCTTTTCTTCTGTAGGATTTTCCTTTGGTTTTTGCTTAAAAATCTTCAACATTTGGGTTCTATATTTGATGAAAATGTAGACTAAGTCGCAAGCAATTGCAATTCCAATAACTGTTCCTAATATGCTTGTGTAATTATACGGATTGTCTTCCACTTCTGTAATTGGTTCCAATTGTTCCAAAATTCTGCTAATTTCTTTAAGTTCTTCAAAGTCTATTTTCGTTATGTTCGGAATTTGGTAATTTTTGGAAGCACTTAACGTTCCGTTTCAATTTTTGGTAGTATAAACGACTTGCAATTACTAATTCGAATTCTATTAATGCATTGCTGGTTATTAGTCCATATTTTGCAAGAGTCTGGAATTTTGATTGAAATTGGGGGCGTCACAAGAATATATCTGTTACTTCTACATCTTGAAAATATTTGTTGAGGTTTTTCGGGTACAATTAAGATTTCGTTTTCAGTGACCGGTTCGATGTTTGTTTCTTGCAAATTCACTTCAATGATGTGGCAATGTGACGGGTCTTCTCCTTGGAGTAGTTGCGTTGTAGAATTATCTTGGGATACAGGATTTTGTCGGTAATAGTACGTGTCTTCTAGAAGAGGACTTTATTATTTTCGAATTGGTCATCTTCATTCTTGTGTGCCAAATAGGGAAACAGAGGGGTAAACGTTTTATGATTTTGGATAACTGCGAAAATATGATGAAATTCGTACGTTTTTTCTTCAAGGATAGGTACATGAATTGCAAAAATTAATTTAGAATTTGATATCGACACTTGAGTGCCCAAAAATTTATGATAAGTTAATACATTCTCAAATTTAGGAATTTGATTAGAGTTATATACATATATATATATATATATATATATATATATATATATATATATATATATATATATATGAACTAGACATGATTGAATTGTGAAGAGAGTTTAATTTGGAAAATACCATAGCATTCTCTAAATTATCTATAAATGTAATCGTTGATTGGCAATCTAAATTAATATTAATTTGTGATATAATTCCCTGAAAACTTGGATAACTTTCAAGAGTTTCTATTTTATGATAAAATGAAGCATGTAATTTCTTCAAGTTATTTTAAGAGTCTTCTGATTATTGTTTAAAATATTTATAGGTGTATTATAGTGTTCAATAAGTTTTTTGTATAAATAGGTTTGTAAATTAATTTCTGTAATAATATTTTTCTGGTGTTTCTGTAGTATATTATTTGATTTGTTATATATTTCTTCGTCATCTGCATCTAGTGTGCTGAAAAGTCATTTACCAATTTTTCCGACGGCATTCACAAGTCCTCATTCATTTCTGATATGGGGATATAGATTATTCAGTTTTATTTCTAAAGAATTGATTGAAGATTATGTCCATGTCAAAATACCTTGTGCTAAATTATGGTACGATATGGGGTTAGTACTATTAATTATTTCAATACTATCTTTAATGATATAATAATGTTTTATTAGGTTATTAACTTGCTTAAAAATAATGTCTAAATCTACATAGTGTATAAATGTATGTTTATTGTATATAATACGAGAATGTCCTAATTGGATTAGTAAGATTAGGCATTCGATTTTAGTGGTAGATACATCCTCTACAATGCATTGTATCTGCAGAATCATGATGTATGTTGTCATAAATGTCAGGAGGTTCATCGTTAGATTCCTGTAACAATTTGTTTGTTACTAACCTCGGTTTTCTAGTTAGATTTTTATGGTATGTGCCTTTATTAGTTTTAATGAGGACACCTTTTTGGCTTAGTACTTTCATCTCTTTAAATTTGGGTAGTTTTTTATTTCACTGTTTGGTTTTATTGTAGCATGTTTCTTGGTTTGAAAAATTTGAGGGATTTTCGGCCTTTTCATTCCGTTTTTGGCTAATCTTTTCTTTTGTGGACTCATTATTTTGCTAAATTTTTTTATACAATATTTCACTATTTTCTTTACTATCTTGTACGTGAGTTGATATAATTAAATGGTCGTCCAAATCAAAATGATCGGGATTGTTAATGTGACCTCTAATAATTTCGAAAGGCGTATATTTCGTAACTGCATTAATACTATTATTATAACAGAAAATTACATTTTTTATTAGTTGATGAGATTTCAAATTAGAAATCGGTACACTGTATAATTCGCGTTTTCACAACTAGCGCGATCTTACTGACTGCTGACCAGTTTTATTTTTAATGACTATGACAGAGTTTTATTTTTCTTTATGAAAAATGTCTTTTTAAAAAGAACTAAAATTAACTCCAACAAAAATATATTTTAACAAAGAGCAGAAATAATACAAAAAATGTATAAAGACTGTACTGAGAGTTATACAAAGAATGATTTAAAATTATGTTCAGACAAAATATGCTCTTACGAATCTACGACTGTACCTTTCCAAATTTTTACAAAGAACAACGGACTGATACTTCAATTCCCGATTGCGTCTATTTGCATATGAAAATGATATAAAATAAATATCTATTATAAGGAAGCTTTGAGAATTCCAATATTTTCATCCAGATAGTTCATTACCAACAAGTATATCTATGCAGAGGAATTAATTTTATAAAGTATATTGGAGATTTATAATTAAATTAAGATTATTATCTATTTAAGTTGAGTATAAAACCCGCTACTGACTTCTTAAGAGTATGCATGTAGAGCAGGAATAGCACAAATTAAAATTCTACCTAATTTCGGAGCGCAATTAAAGGAGTAGCGTTGGAAACTTACTTTTTTACTTTCATGATCAAAGTTGTAACAAGGCTTCAGTGATTCTGGGAGAGTTTTACCACTACTACTTTTCCAATTAAGTTAGAGCCGCATAATCAAAACAGTTTAGAAAAGCCAGCACAAGGATATGTTTTTCAAGCTCTTAAGTAAGTCTGGGTACATAATTTGATTTATTTAGCTATTTTACGCTTGAAGGTACAAGGTAAAAAGCTCTTCAATGAGAGAGTGATTTCAATAATTTAAGCGGATACATGCTTAAATATATAAACCTGAGTTTGTGAACCACAACTATGATACACAATAGAAAGTTATACTCTCCTAATACATATTTATAGGAGAAATATTAGCCTTAGAAATCATCAGTTTTTAATGACAAAAATGTTTAATAACTTACCTGATAAATTCAAAATGAATGTTTTTCATTCAAATTTCCTTGCAGTATAAAATAGTTATTTGTAAAACAAGTGTCACAATGACTCGTTTTGTAGTACGAGTGAAGTTTGCACAACGAACCGCGAAGCGGTGAGTTGTGCAAATCACGAGTACTACAGAAAGTCATTGTGGCACAAGTTTTACACAATATTTTTTATAACTCGCATTTATTTAATTATTTAAATAAAATATAATTTCATATAATCCCTGTTTTTAAACTAGGAGGAGTGGTTTGAATTTAAGTTGGCAATTCTGTAGATTCCTAATTGGTCAGATCACAGATAGTTTTCTTCTGATTTTTGACATATTATAACCGAATAATTGTGTAAATTGTAAACAAACTTTCATTTAAGCAAGAAGTGGATGATTATTTGTTTAAAAAAGAGCTTCTTCGTATATGCTCTTGCGATCTATTTATATTATATCATGAACAGAATAATTTCTGTGTTACATCTTCACATAGATATCTGGTAATTGATCCCAAAAATCGAACGTTTTGTATACCTATATATTGATCCTATACAATATAAAAATAAACAATTGACAAATCATTGATAAATGGACGTTAACGTACTTTATTCATTGATATTTTTAATATATAAATCATTCTAATTTACCTTTAATATAATAATTTGCTTGCTAGATCAACGCTAGACCATTTTATTTATAATTTGTGTGAAAGTTAAAGTCGAATGTCAAATAAAATTATAACTAAATTCAATAACCAACTGTACACTAAAAATTACTATTACAGTGTTCAAAGAGCTTCATTGTGACACTATAAACAATGTTATAATGAAGTCTCTTTTATACGCGAATTATAAAATAGTTATTTGTAAAACAAGTGTCACAATGACTCGTTTTGTAGTACGAGTGAAGTTTGCACAACGAACCGCGGAGCAGTGAGTTTTGCAAATCACGAGTACCACAGAAAGTCATTGTGGCACAAGTTTTACACAATATTTTTCATAATTCGCATTTATTTAATTATTTAAATAAAATAGAATTTCATATAATCCCTGTTTTTGAGCTAGGAGGAGTGGTTTGAATTTAAGTTGGCAATTCTGTAGATTCCTAATTGATCAGATCACAGATGGTTTTGTTCAGCGCTTCTGACTTTTGTCATATTATAAACGGATAATTGTGTAAATTGTAAACAAACTTTCATTTAAGCAAAAAGAGGATGATTATTTGTTTAAAAAAGAGCTTCTCCGTATATGCTCTTGCGATCTATTTATATTAAATCATGAACAGAATAATTTCTGTAATACATCTTCACATAGATATCTGGTAATTGATCCCAAAAATCGTACGTTTTGTATACCTATATATTGATCCTATACAATATAAAAATAAACAATTGACAAATCATTGATAAATTAACGTTAACGTACTTTATTCATTAATATTTTTAATATATAAATCATTCTAATTTACCTTCAATATAATAATTTGCTTGCTAGATCAACGCTAGACCATTTTATTTATAATTTGTGTCAAAGTTAAAGTCGAATGTCAAATAAAAATATAACTAAATTCAATAACAAACTTTACTCTAAAAATTACTATAACCGTGTTCAAAGAGCTTCATTGTGACACTGTAAACAATGTTATAATGAAGTCTCTTTTATACGCGAATTATAAAAAATAGATTTAAATCACTCTCAAAAAATATTGTTACAGACAACGTCCATGCTCTAGTCTCTAACGATATAACAACTTTACTTCATAAAGTTTTGTGTTTCGCTTACTAAATTAATACCTAAACGTTTTCATGTGGTTGTCTTTCTGACTGTAATAATTGTTTAATGTATCATCAATCTATATTATTATGTTACTGTTCATACCATAAATTATAGTATTAGTTCTCTGTTTCAATAATTGCAATTTGTATATCACCTTTTTCATTACTTACATGTTGTGTAGCACCTTGCTAGTTACATTGTTTTGTGTAGTTTGGCTCTTGTGGACAATAAAAACACACAATTCATTGGTTTATTCTCTACTTATATTCGTATGATCTATAATTTTACATACAGTGGTATGTACTACTTATTGTATACCTATATTTAGTAATTATGAATAAAGTATATATTATATCAATAGTTCAAGCGGACTGGATTCATTTGGGGTCTTTTTCAGAATATTCGTGTGAATACTATTTTAATATTTTTTTATACCAAACAAATATTCAGTCAGAAAAAATGAGGAGTGTATGATCTAGGTCAAGGTTTAGCATGAAAAACCCAAAGTTCCATTAGTCTGTATTTCCTGAAACAACACTACTTCCTAACAATTCCTTGAATATATTTAGAGATAATCTGAGCTTTGTTTCCAAATCTCAGTTATCAACCTCACTGAATACAACATAAAAACTTCCTAATGGTTTCCAGACCCCACTAGAATTTCTATTACTTCCTAATGTAATTTCAAAATGAAATTTATAAGGTTTTATCAGAGTTTTCCCGTAACACGAGACCATGAAACACCCCTATCAGACTGATCTCACTAATCTGACTTCTTTTATTTCTAGTTTTTTGATGTCAGGGGCTCAAAAGGCGGGATGAATTCTCCCAATAGGATAACACAGAATCGGACTGTGAATATTTGTAACTGTTCGTTTTTGACAATGCATTGGGAAGATATTATAGATGATAATAGATAGGAACTGATTATGGTTATGTGACTGATTATTATGAGAACAATCAATGAATTATTCAAACATTGATAAACTAACTTCAGTTCAACGAACAGCGACTGAATCAAGATTATACAACGAGGAAAATTGAAGATTATTCAAAATAGGTACCGAAAAGGCGTTGACCATAAACTAATATTGCAATGACATGGTACTGGAAGACAAGAAATCACAAGATATGGAATATATAAGATATAATGGAGTAGTAAAAAATGAAATTATATTAGAGGAAGGTAGAAGAAAAGTGAGCAGATAAGTTGGAAACAATTGAAGTATTAAAGAAATATATAATCACATCAGACCTAGAAAAAGCATTCGACGGAGTTCCAAGAGTGAAAGAGAGAGACAGAGAGAGAGAGAGAGAGAGAGAGAGAGAGAGTATGGAATGTCCTGACAAAAAAGAAGTATTATAGGAAATACAATTTATAAGAGTAGCCTAAAGGCCGTAATAACTAACAACATGGAATCCGAAACATTAGACACAAGAGAAGGACTACGGAGGAACTTTGAGCACCACATTACTCATTACTTACATGGATGAGATTATAAAGAAATGATCTAAAAGGAGCAGGACATCAAAGGTGGGACACATATACTTAAACATAGTAGAAATAACGGAAGGAGCGTTCGCTGATGATGTGGTGCTTATACCCAGCAAACAAAAACACCTGCGTCAGAAAATAACAATATGGAACGAAGTATTGGAAGAATATGAAATGAAAATATATATCAAAAAAGTAATGTGTAACATGCCAAACGGCTGTTACGATTTCCATTGGACTATGATAATTCAATTTTGTCGTGCTAATGGTTCGAGATTGAAAAACTAGTTCCACAAATTTTGTGTATTTAAAGGATATCGTATATGGAAAAATTATCTTCCATTCAGTTAATAATTAAAAGCCTATTATGATGGTTTCACATATTCGCTGGTGAGTTAAAATTCTTCAAATATATTTTTCTACATCTGCTCATAAGGTAAATTCTTTCATTCTTTTTTTTAGCTTCATAATTCGGCATTTTCTGCAACTTTAAGGGACGGAACTAATAGAATTGAACGGCGTTTTATTAACCAGATTCAGTTACTTGTGTGTTGCAACATAAGCTTCCAATCTGTTCTAACTATTCTTCCCTTCCTAGTAATTTTCCTTCAATTTTACTCCTTTTTTTTTATCTCCCTAAATCTGCAGCCCCTATGTAGCCCCTACGTACGGAAGCCCCACATCTTCACTTACTAGGACCTAGACGATAGCTGAATCCTTCCAAAACCTCTCCAAGAGCTCTTTATCTTAGTGAGACTAAATTCATGGAAATGTAGAATTGCAGATTTTTATTGCATAACTGCGTTCGTCCCCGTCTTGTATTTTTAATATGCAGTCAATATCACTTATCTTACTGATTCATGAATAAATATAATTTGCTGAAACCTTTAGTATTTGATTTTGAGCAATTGATATTAACTTAGACAGTCGCGTTAGGATTTTTACAATATTTCGTTTTCTAAGTTGGAGGAAATTTATTAGGTAAGGTTATGCAGTTTTAACTTCTTGGTTTTTTTGTATGAATAAAGTTATTATCGATGAAAACACTGGCGGCCTCGAATATAACATCGATTCTTCCCTCTATCCCAGTATAAGATATAAGAATATTTTAACTCAGGCTGAATACCACTACTTGAGGAAGAGTTTCCAGTCGGGATAGGTAAGTTAACTGACACCTTCACAATTGACAATGTAAGTCGATCACATATCTATGAAAATAGAAACAGATGGTTCCGAAATAGAGCAGGTGAAAACAGTATTTGGACAAAAATAAATACCCGCGAGATCAAGTTAAACGTCCTTAAAATAATATAGAAACCAATTAGTCCGGGAAAGTAAGGAAATAAAAGTCAAAAGTTTCCCATAATTGATTTTTCATTTTTAAATGAAAATATATTGACCCAGCATTACATTTACCGAAAATAAAAATTTTTCCATCTAGTTTTTTCTCATTTTGGCGTTGAAAAATTTGTTCAAAATATGTTCTCACGTTATGAATATGTGTGTCTTTGAAAGACGAGTATTTAAAAAAAAATTTTTTAGATACGACTTTTACAAGTTGAGATAAACAAATTCAAAGTCTGTTAGATTCTGTGATAATATTGATTGAGATTTTCAAATTTTGATCACTTCGCTAGGTTGTCGAATCCCAACTCAAACAGAAATTTTTATTTTTCTACCGTCAATTGGTCCATTCAAAAGAGAATAGTAGTCCTAGCTCGCTCGGCCAAATGGTGCGGCGGCAGCTGCTTGGCGTTGTGGTGGGGGGTCAGCGCTCGTTCGCAGTTAAACGAAGCTCAAGCTTTTATCACAGTATAAGAACGAAAGTTCGTTCTTATACTGTGCTTTTATTTTGGTTTTCTTTGTAAAAACTTTGCATTTGTGGTTTGCTAATAGTATGGTTATTATCAACCATTACATATTGCTAGAAATAAGGTACAATGATATTTATAATTTATATCTATTAATCCATTTATTATATATATTATACATAATTCGAAACGTAGATACTAAGAATAATATTTATTTACAAATTTACATCTATTTTCTACAAATTATCGCCCTTTTTGGTCTCTGAGGAAATGGCTCTGTACAATTTTCCTCGTCATTATCATTAGCAAACAAATCCTCATCGATATTATTGCTACTATCAATTGCAAGTTCACAATCAACTAATTGAGTCATATCAAAATTTAGCTCATCACTCAGAGATTCAATATCATCCTCGTCATTGTCAAATACCGTACTTACAATTTCGATGTTACAACAATTTTTGCTTCGCAATTTTTACATAATATCGTACAATGTATGCCAACTTTTTTACAACCACACCTGGTAGTAGAGCACCCTATGGTACAAGAACACGAAATAATGTTCAATAATTCGTCGGGTACAAGTACGTCGTCAGTCATGTTAGTAAGGGTCTTTTGGGCGTTCGAAGAGAATGAGCGCTGACCCCCCACCAGAACGCCAATCAGCTGCTGCCGCACAGTTTGGTCGAGCGAGCTAGGATTACTGTTCTCTTTTGAATGAACCAATTAACGGTAGAAAAATGAAAAATTGTGTTTAAGTTGAGTTGGGATTCAACAACCTAGCGAAGTGATCAAAATTTGAAAATTTCCATTAATATTATGACAGTATCTAGCAGATTTTTAATTTGTTTATCTCAGCTTGTAAAAGTCGCATCTGAAAAATTTCTTTTTTCAAAATACTCGCCGTTCAAAAACAAACATATTTATATCGTAAAAAGATAATTTCAAGAAATTTTTCAACGCCAAAATGAGAAAAAACTAGATGTAAAATTTTTTATTTTTGGTAAATGTTCTAAAAAATTATGTAAAATTTTTTTAAAAAATTTTGTTTACGTTATTTATAAATATATAACTTTCCCTCTGTCGATTGCAACAAACCGTTTCTCAATATCGTTAATGTTCATAAATTTAGACGCGATTGAAAAAAAAAATTGTTTCCAATTGGCGCAGCCGCCATTTTGAATTTTCCAAATCTGAAAAAATGCAAATTTTTAGAAGTTTGCCCTCTATGTTTATCTATGTTTTGACCTCGATATTAATATTATCAACCAGAAATATAATTTTCGTAAATTTTTTTAATTTTTGGAAAATTTAAGATCGGAATTTTTTTTTTGAAAAAACTATTTACGTCACCTTCAAGAGCATAAGATTTGCTTCAATTTTCATCTCGACGATTTTTTTGTAAGAACACATCCAGGAATAACACGAGCATAAATCACTTGAATTTTAGGTGGTCTGGGCTGTGCTTGCAAGCTGCGTCGCAAGCTCCAGTGGAAATTATTAGACAATCTAGGAGAGTGATGCTGGATCAATATATTTTCATTTAAAAATGAAAAATCAGTTATGGGAAAGTTTTGATAGTTAACAGATTTTTCGACATTACTTTCCCGGACTAAATATTGACATTTGGAAGTGAATCTTGGAAAAAACAAAAGACAACTAAGTAAAATACAAGTAATGGTGATGGAGTTCCTAAGAAGAGTATTTGGAGTCACCAAGTGAGACTAAATATGAAACGTGAAGATATGAAAAGAATTGGAAATATTTACAAAATGGATTTCAAAGAAAATCAATAGAAAGGATCAGACATTTCAACAACAATAAATAAAAAATAAATAAATCCATAATTAGCGAAGTGGTAATAATTGCATAGATACTGTTATGGAATATAAGGTCAAAGGTAATAAAAATCTATTTTTTGCAAATATCTCGATTCCTATGGGTTTTTCGTTATTTGTATTCATTGTTATATTATTATTATATAGGTTTATTTACAAATAATAACAATTACAAATCCCCAAAAAGATAATATATTAGAATTACATAACTAATAAAACCAATGTATAAACAGCGAGAAAAAATAAATTACAATATATTAACACAGATAGAAAATGTAGAACGTATTTCTTTACAAAAATGTAAATGAACAGGGGAGGCTAATTACCTATTGTGGCTTATTTTGGATCACTGTAACCTATTAAGACCTATAAGGTTGAACATAGGCACAATGATCCTATATGGCGCCACTTAATCGCCAGTTTGGTTTTCCTTAACATAATGTTAATTCAACTTTCCTTATACACATATATACCTTTTCATCTTAGCAATCAATAAATTTATAAATAAATTAACTGTCTCGACCCTTACTTCGTGGAATCTGCTCATATTAGTGTTTTAAATGAAACTCACGGTTTCTAGTTAATTCCACAATATAATAAAAGTTATTGAAAATTCTAAAAAATTGAAAATTGTTCAGAAAAATCAATATCATCGTCAGAATGACAGAAGTTACATTTCATTTGATGCCTACATGATGTTTAGTAGTTATTTTTGGCTAGACCAAGAAGTGACCTAACTTATGATTGACTTAATATATGTTAATAGAGAAAAAGAACAAATATTGAAGTTTAGATATTATTAGCCATATGGTGATATCCTGGATATCATTTTTCCAATTGAGAACAGTATAACTGTGCAATGATATAGGAAAGCAGGAGAACTATATCTGGTGATCTTTACAATTATCACTTAAGAAGACAGTTTATTAGTGGAGAACTCCCTAGATTTAACTGTTCATTGACGACTTCATATTGTGGGTTTCTTAAGTGTCATCTAATTTCCAGTTCTTCCAGGAAATCCAGTTCTTCTTTCTTATCCCAATTATGTAGTACTTCTAGTTCTGTGTGAGGAGTCAATAAATGATTGGTGTCAAGTATATGTCTGGCGTAGTGGGATTTATCTAGTTGTTTCAACTGTATGCTCGTAAGTGTTCACTGTATCGGATATCAAAATTTATAAGGATCTGACCCAAATAGGCAGCAATACATTCTGGACATTTAAGTTTATATATATACCAGATTTCTTTAATGGTGATATTTTAGTTTTTAGATTTAACAATTTTGTACTTATGCTATTTTCTGTTATAAAAGAAATCGTTTTATTGGTTGCTAAAGATATTATCTTTGAAATATTGTTAGAAACATTTCCTGCATATGTAATGGTTTTATAAGATTTGTTTCTTCAGTTTGTTTAGGAAATATCAGTTGTAATGCCACTTTTTCCTCTTTTTCATTAGTTTATTTATCATATGTAATGGGTAATCGTTGGATGTTGGTATTTGTTTAATTGTGTTAATCTCCCTATCAACACATTTGCTCATGGGAACTGAAAATGCTCTATGTATCATTGAATTATATGCCGCTAGTTTATGTGACATGGGGTGATTGTTACTATATGGAATGGTCACATTAGTGTGTGTTGGTTTTCGGTGAATCAAATAATCAAGTACATTGTTAACTATTTGAATTTTTAAATCAAGAAAATTGATTGAAATATTTGCTTTAATTTCTAATGTAAATTTAATTTTTAGGTGTAAATTATTGATGTGGTTGAAAAATATATCTAATTGCTGTTCACTACCAGTTAAACAAGCTAATATGTCATCTACATATCTATACCAAAATTAAACATTTTTTGAAATATTACATTCAAAGATTTTTCTTTCTAAACTGTCCATAAAAATGTTTACCAAAATTGGCGATATAGGGCTTCCCATTGGTGAACCTCCATTTTGAATATCCATCTTATTGTCAAAAGTGAAATAATTCTGATCAATACATACATCAAATAAATTGAGTATATCTGATATTATTCCTGGATTGTTATTTTTATCTCCTAGTAATTGTCTCACAAGTATTAGACATTATTTAGGAGGAATTTTAGTGAACATATTGGTAACATCAAATGAAATAAGCTCAGAGTTATCTTGCAAGTTGAATGCTTCCAATTTTTTGATTAGTTCTATTGAATTTCTGGATTTCCTTGAAGAATTGGAAATTAGAAGACACTTAAGAAACCCACAATATGAAGTCGTCAATGAACAGATAAATCTAGGGATTTCTCCACTTTTAAACTTAAGTGATAATTGTAAAGATCAGCAGATATGGTTTTCCTGGTTTTCTATATCATTGCACAGTTATACTAATCTTAATTGGGAAAAATGATACTCAGGATATCCCCATAGGGCTAATAACATCTAAGCTTTAATATTTGAAATATCATATCTTCTTTTTTGTATCAACATATATCAAGTCAATCACAAGGTAGGCCACTTCTTGGACTAGATAAAAATAATTAAACATCAGGTAGGCATGAAATGAAATTTAACTTCTGTCATTCTGACGATGATATTTAGGTAATATCGAATCAATTATCAATATTTTAGAATTTTTAACATTTTTTCAATATATTGTGGAGTTAACTAGAAACAGTAAGTTTCATTTTAGACACTAGTATGAGTAGATTCCACACAGTAAGGGTCAAGTTAATTTTACTTAAATCTATATCCCATACCTACACCTTCAAACCAAAATTTATAACACCACAATCCAAATTTCTCCTTTCAAGTGAGCTAAGCTATGTATAAAGAAATTATTCAAGATGAATTCATCTGCCAAGAGATACAAACAAGAATAATCTCACAGAAAGCTCCTTGCGAAGTCCAACTTCTAAAATATTCGCAATCTACAAACAGTTGTTGAGAAATTCCATCTACCATTTTTGAAGTTAAAGTGCAGAAATTGGAAACTGACCATTGGATGGTGATCACCCCGTATAGTGTTATAACCAGACAAAATTTTAACAAAGACATTACTAACATTCCTGTAAACCGTAGTTACTTAATCGAACTTAATAACCGCTGTGAAATTTTAATAGACAATATTTATTTAAGAACTTTTAAGACCAAAGTGCCATAATAGAAAAAACATTGATTTACCGGAATTACAAATTAATGAAAATAATTACACTTTAGATACCGTTAAGGTAAAACCTGTGTATTCAGATTCAATTGATCTTAACGAAATAAACAATGTCATCAGTGTCATTCAAGAAGATAAAACTTCAGCCGAGAAGATAAATTCGTCACCGATTCATTCCAAAAGTATGAGTTTTTATTCAAATTTATTCTACCTAGTACTCAAGAATAGAAATAAGAAAAGTCAATCCAAACGGACGACAGCAAGTGAAGAAGATGTTCTGAAAAAGTTTTCCATCATGTCGAACTCTGGTCCATGCCATAGTTCTCTCCTAGGGCGGAGGAACTACGTCAATGGATAATGTATATTATGCATGATTGCATTTTGTCCAATAAGCATATTATAAAACATACAAATATTGTTGTACTAAAATAAAAGTTAGATTGTATTGGTAAATGTACTTGATAAACGTCTCATTTGTGTAGTTCGTTTTTAAAAAGGCCTTCTCGAAGTTCGAAAACATCATTTGGGAAAAGATTTCTTAGGAAATTTAGCTTCAACAACTATGATCGTTTTGTTCTTAACAAAAATTCTTACAAATCTCATTTTCACCATAAAAGAAAGTATTCGAACCATTTCTGAACAGCTCCATGATTAGATGATAATAACTGTATTTGAATCAGAAATTATTATTAATATTTCCTTCCAATTGTCAAAACTAAAATGGAAGTCATAATTTTTAGGAACCACAATTCAGTTTCAAAGTCCCACATAACGATATTTTATACTTTAGTCCATAAAATGCTAGCAAATAGGTGCAGAGCAAATAGATTTACCGAACAGTATGCAATTAAGGTAATAAAAGTTCCAAAGAGCAAAACGAATTTAATATTCTGCATCTTTTTACGGATTAAAAATTGTTTTTTCCTGACTATACCAATAACCAAATCAGGATTGTACACTGCATCAAAAGTGCTATTGAAAATAACCAGTACCTATTTGCACTGGTATACCGTTCCATATATTCAACAAAATTCAACAGTGAATCGGGAGAGTTTTTCAGGAACGAATCCGACCGAATAACTTTTTTCTCTTTTGTCCGCTTTTTGGATATTTCGAAATATTTCATTTGATGTAATTACCTTTTGCTGCTTTGTACAGCGGAGCTTTTTTGTAGAGGAAATAATTGCGATTGCTGGTTTAGCTGGAGTAATTAATACTAACTTAATGGAATTTGAGGCATGATATGAACATTTGCGAATTTTATAATATGCGCTTCATAAATCAGTTGAATTTATGTTTATAACGAATACTCGGAACGGCCAATCAAACTAACTGCTTGATGAATAATGGCACAACAAAATAAAATTTGAAGTGGGAAACTAATACAGGTAATACAATAAGTAGAAAGTAGACGCTAGACGGAACAGAAAATAAAAGTTACACAAATTCATTTCTGTAATTGTAACGGTAAAATTGACTGATTCCCGTTACAAAGTTAAAAAAAAAAGGAAATAAATTTCACCTCGATTGTATGAACAATGCATCATGATTAATTATATTATGTACTAATTGATAATGGGTATTTTATTTGGTGATAGATTGGTCATAATTGATATTATTGAGTATGCAGCTAGTAATACACCTTAGAGTATGCTGGGTTGTAGTTTGAGTTTAGTTCTGAATGAATAAATAAATATTTCAGTCGGTAGAGTCAACTTATTAAATTCGGATTTAACCATAAAAAATGTCAAAGATAGCGTCTTCTTTTTGTGAGCAAATTTCACTCGTGTAGGTCGTTATGGCTTCCTATTTAAAAGAGGGTATGTATTCTTAATCATCCTCGCGAATTTAGCATTATTATCAGATATTTATTAATTTTAGGGTTTGTAAGAGCCTGCTAGACGAATGATAGAAAAGTATTTTCCATTAAATTTAACTTGGAATACATAAATGTCCGAGCTAGGATTTTCTTGTTAGCCACTGGGCGAAGCCAGCTTTTTCTATTATGCTTTGGAGGATTTCATAACATTATAACTTCCTATAATTTTTGGTGTTCCTGGACGAAAATAGTATGATGTTTTTTCACATGCATCTGAGCTGAACCAAGAACTCAATTTTCCTACAAGAATATTGTTTGTAGGAGAATAGCCACACATTGTCCGATGGTGTCATCGCATTTGTGTTTGTCATCCACATAACTTTTCGTCCATAACATTGGACGTGAGCCAACTCCTTTCAAGTTTGGACCTGCCGAACCTAAGCACGACCATTTCTCCTAAGAGAAATGCCTTACCTGGGCAGTGTCGAGCACTCACCGAACCTTCATCGTATAGAAAACAACTGTCAGTTTTGAGATTTCGATTGACAGTGTCTTAATTACAAGGTGAAATTTATGTCCGATGGTGTCATCGCATTTGTGCTTGTCATCCACATAACTTTTTGTCCATAACATTGGACGTGAGCCAACTCCTTTCAAGTTTGGACCTGCCGAACCTAAGCACGACCATTTCTCCTAAGAGGTACCTCTTTGTCGAGAAATGCCTTACCTGGGCAGTGTCGAGCACTCACCGAACCTTCATCGTATAGAAAACAACTCTCGGTTTTGAGATTTCGATTGACAGTGTCTTAATTACAAGGTGAAATTTATGTGTGTGTGTGATTTGGTTTTCCTTGACTGCAGACATTATGTCCAACAGCTTAACATTTTGCTCAAGGATGTACATATTTTTTGAGCTTAAATCTTCAACCTATTCTACTATGATACATTTTCCTTTTAATAACAGGAACACTTTGCGCTCAGGGGTCGATCAGAGCGACTTCAACAAACGAGAGGACCACGGATTAACTAGGATACACAATAGGTATGGAGATACATTTATGGATATAATTTATAATGAATATAATATAAATATTTTAGTATTCATCTATTTAAATTTTAAGTCCGATTTTGTATATATGCGAATATAGTTTTTTGTGTAATTCAAAGTTATTTGATATAATTAATTCTGTTAAATTATAAGGAACCATTATTTGATGGTTCTTATTATAAATATGCATCCTAAAATTTTTTGTTCTGCATTTCCTTCCTCTCCGCAATCGCACATGGTTGAATCTTCAAGATTAATTTTAAATAGATGTGACTGAACTAATGTGTGATTGAATCTGAGTCTACAAATTTTAGATATTACTACCTTATTCAATTGTGATTTTTGGAACCATGATTTGCTTGGAATTTCTGGTTGAATACTTTTATAAAAAGTCCTTTCATTGAATTTTCATAATCTTAAAATCTTAGCTTTCGCCCACGCAAACATGTCTACTTTTGAGCATTTATAATTGGACCCCTCACCCTCTTCTATGGCGCCTTTTACTAGCTTATCTACTTCCTCATTGTTAGCTATACCACAACGAGCTTTAACCCAGACAAATTTTATATGCCTCTGAGTTAGTTCCAATTCAGGTAACGTTTTCACTATTTCCCCAATGGTGTTATTGATTTTTGTTTTGTCTAATATATTGTTTATACTGTTGATTTTTTCTAAGGCACTTCTACAATCGGATATAATAACGAACTTGTTGTTATCTAATTTTTGACTGTACTGTAGGGCTTCCAGTATCGCTATTAATTCAGCTGAGTATATAGAAAATTTGTCGTTCAAACTGTATTTATTGTCTTCTGATTTGGTTGACTGGATCCCAGTAAGCGATACCCACTTGCGATCTAATTTTCGAATCATCAGTGTATATCTGAAGATTATGTGGAAGAAGTGTTTGTATATTACCTCTAAACATCAAATTTCTTATCTTTTCCGGATATTCTGTGTAGTTTCTTAGATAATAAATCTTAGGATCTGTGTCTAGCTCTACGTAATTCCTTGTTTTCATTTCTATTTCAATGGGAACAGGTAAGTATTGTGCATAAGCTTCTAGTATTGGTAAAGTTGCTTTTTTTGTCCATATTTTGTTGTTAAATCTAATATATACAATTCATGAATCTTATTTAGCAGTTTGCTTTGTTTTTTGTGCAATTTGAAAATGAATTTGAATGTTAGATATTGTCTTCTGTACGTTAGTGGCATTTCTACCGCTTCTACATATACATTACTAATTGGTGTAGTTTTCATTGCTTCTAGTGATAGACGCACACACTTATTTGTTACTATTTCCAATTTTTTTAGATGGGTTTGTGCTGCTTGTGAATAAAATACAGACCCGTAATCTAAAATTGATCTGATGAAGGATCTATAAGATAAGAGAGATGTAATCGGATCTGCTCCCCAATTCGTATGGCTTACTGCTCTCAACACATTCACTCCTTTTTCCGCCCTATTTATTAAGTATTCAATGTGATTTTTCCAAAGCAGTTTCGTATCCAGGATAATTCCCAGATATTTAGTTTTTGACTCTACTTTGAATTCTACTTCATTAATTTTTAAATTAGAGGGTAAGCTTCTTTTCTTGGAAAAAATACATAGCTGAATTTTCTTTGTAGATATATATTTAAACCCTTCGCATGCCACCATTTCTCCAGAGAAGTGTAACTCTTTGATAGTTCTGTTGATTGCAGAGCGGTATTTGAAATATTTCCTTGATATACGCATACGTCATTGGCAAATTCCAATACTTTAGTATTATTTCCTGCTATATTAAACAAATCTGACGTATGAATTATATATAACAAGGGACTTAGTATTCCCCCCTGTGGCAACCTAACATTAGCTAACCTAGGCTCTAACAATTCATTCTGTATCCTGACATACATGTTTCTATATGAATATAATGAACAGATTCTCGACGTAAATTCTGATGGTAATCCTATATGTATCATTTGTTTGTGCAAAATGTCTAATTTGACGTTATCGTAGGCCACAGACAACAGATGCTACAGTACCTTAAGTACGATATTTTGTCATTTTTGGAGCAGTTTCAGTTTATTAGCACGATACAGCCTTCGGAGTATATACAAGTGACCAGTTTCATGATTGGATATTATTTAGAGCATCTCAAAGATGAACCCTATTGATATTCAGCTCGCTAAAGCCAGTACAACGAGTGCTATGGTACTTAAAGTACCAAATTTTTGTCATTTCGGAGAATTTTCAGTTTGTTAGCACGATACAGCCTCCAGAGAGTATACCATTGATCAATTTTATGATTGAATATTGTTCAAGGTGTCTCACAGATGTACCCTATTGAATTTCAGTTGACTAGAGCGAGTATAGCGGGTCCTATAAATCCAGATATACTACATTTTTGGTTATTTTTGGAGAAATTTCGGTTTGTTAGCCCGATACATCCCCCGAAGTGTATACAAGTGACAATTTTATGATAGAATATTGTTAAGGGTCACAGATGCGGAAAAGTTAGTTTTAATCTTTAAAACCGTTCATTTTTTCTAAAAACCGTTTTTTCGTGTTGTAGATGGAAAACGTAAGAATAACTAAAAATTTTTTTTTCAGAATTCCAACTTTTTTGGGGTAAACCAATACTTCTCTGGCATATTAAATAGGTTGGGCGGAAAAGTAATATTCAATAAGCATTGTTTTGCCATTTCAGGTAGGTTAAATAACATGATATAATGCACGGAGCTGGAGCTGAATTTATATTATTTTCAATACTAATTTTCAATTCCCTTAGAGAGAATGGTTTTAATAGTGGATGATTATCATCAACTAATTCATAAGAAATACAAGACATATAATACTTGAACCCATGTAGGAGTTAATTTCGTTTGCAATAATAAAGCCCAATAATTTTTTATCACCTTGTTAATAGGTTCACAAATATAATATATATTTTTCATTTGCTCAACTTCTTTCCAAATCTCTTTAACTGGTGTATTTTTGTTCAGTTTGCTACAAAGCAATTTCCAAGATTCTTTCATGCATTTTTTTATTAATCTTCTGGTGTTAGCTGCTGCTTATTTATAATTGATATATTTTTGTAAATTGGAATTATTCTTGAAATCCAAGGAAGCCTCTTTCTGAGCTTTGATAGCTTCTTCACATTCATTATTCCACCACGTCTTGTTAAAATTTGGATTGGTCACTTTTTTCTTTTTTGGAATTGCATTTTTATTCGATACATTTATAATAGTCATTCATTAAATTCTGTTTCTATTAAACGTGAAAAAAGTGTCCAATCCCCTTTCTTAATATCATATATTTGACAATTTTCATATTGCGTCTAACAATTTACATTTAGTGTAATAATCAGAGCATAATGATCCGAGGTTCCTAAAGGATAACCAATCCTTTCCCAATTACAAGACGTAGTTATATCCGTTGAGCAAATTGTTAAGTCTACGGCTGATTTATTTTGTTCGTGAGGATGTAAAATTCCAGTCTCCAAACCGTTATTTGAAAAATTTAGATTATTCTCCTCTATAGCTTCTAACAGTTCTCTACCCGCAGCGTCTGTTAGATCGCAACCCCAAGCCCCATTGTTATCCCCTCCGACTATAAATGGTTTTTTTAGATTTTGAAAAAAATCATTCCATGTCCTCCCCGATACTTTACTTTTAGGTTCATTGTATAGAGAATAGAAGTTAATTATATTACTGTCTGAAAAATGTATTTCAGCGCCTATGCACTTCACTCCTTCTATCGTTTTTGTCAATATTATCTCATTAAAACAAAACCTTTTTTTTATTAAAATAGCGACTCCTGCATACCCATCATCTCTATCACTTCTTATCATATTAAAACCTGTGAAATTAATAACTAAACTTGGCTTGAACCAAGTTTCATTAAGCAAAGCTATCTGAATGTTTTTATAAACAGTAAAAACACAAGGGCTTTTTTTTATCAGATAAATTTCTCTTTGCAACGAAACAGTTTTGCCAATCACTAATTTTACGAGAAAAACTGATATGATAAAATCACGACATCGAAGGTGGAGCGATTCTACCTAATGTCAGTTTTTCGAGCAAATTTAGTGATTGGCAAAACATTGAGTTAGAGAGAAATTTATCTGATAAAAGAAAAGCTCGAGTGTTTTTTGACAAGATATATTAGCGATAGAATATATGGATGAACAACAATAATAATTATCTTTATTAATACAATAAATTACAGAATATATGGATGAGCAACCACAATAATTATCTTTATTAATACAACAAATGTAAATAATTACCACACCGATTCAAAATAAAAGCACTACATGTTTAACATTCGAAAATCTGACACCTAATTGCTGTGAAATTATAAGTAACCAAACTTGCGACTCATTGTCATTGTGTAAAAGTGACGTCCGCTCACTAGATGTTGAGGAATGGAAGTTGTTATCCGATAAAAAAGGATGCACTTTTTTTATCGATGTCAAAGTGACAATAATATTTCCAGGTATATGAAATTTTAACATTGGAGTTAATTTATCAAATATAAATTTTCCCAGAACTCCCTTATTTGAACCTACCCACTAAACAAGAAACATAACAAGTCTTTTTTGCGATGTTCTTTTGAGAGACTTTTCGTGATGTTCATTTAAAACGTTAATAAGATATCTCCTAGATGTCTCAATTTCATTACCAACTCTATTAACATCCATGTCATGTAAATAAAACATATTTTTGATGCACACAGTAATACTTGAATTAGCAGTTACATACACATCCTATAAACTTCTTTCTAGTAACTTCCTATAAGAAACATTCATACGATGTTAATTTGTATACTTCTCACTAATGCCACATACAGAACGTTACTGTAATATTACAAGTTAACATGTTTCTAAGATGATCACATGTTGCAGTTACTTTTACATCTTTCGAAATAATTTTTAGTAACATCCTTCTATTACGTCTGTACGATATTAGTTCATAAAACTATCAGTAATATCTCATATTAAACATCACAGTAACATAAAAAGAAGAAGAAAACAGAAGAGGAACTGGCGAACGAAACAAACGGTAGTTATCTGTGGAAGCAAAAGACAAACATGAAATGGCGGATGGTTTTCGGTTTTGTGTTATATTTTATTTGCAGGAAGCACATATTTTGCAAGTAGTACTTGAATAAAGTGGTCTTCGTTTTCGTAAGTTCCTACTTAGCTACAGTTTCTATACTTAGTTGTAATGGACGAACAACAATTGTTAACGGTAAGTACCTATTCCAAATCATAATTCTTAAAACTTAATACTCATTCAATACTTTAATCGGCTATTATACATTGAAATTCCAGGTCGCGGAATTGTACACTAACATTATATAATAGAGTTTACAAAATAAGTATTTCTTAAATTTTTAAAATATTTTAGTTAGTAAGTATATTTGAAAAACGATTCACAATATTTCAAATCCTAAATATGCATTATACACTACAAAAAACTTAATATTGCAAAAGTGTAGATATTATTATTAATAATAAAACATGTTCATATGTTGGCAGATATTTGAATGTAAAAGAAAATATTTCCAATGTTGAAGATGTTTCAGAAGCTACTTACACAAATAAAACAAAAAAACAAATCGTTGGTAATTATGTAGTGAGTAACAATTTCAGATAGTCTGATACAAACATTGTATTAAACAGTACAAAAAATCAAGTAACTCTAGTTCTAGTTTTTATAGTAGTAGTCTTAGCCATAAATATAGTTTTGCAGGTTTAGAAAATTTTTGTGAACAATTAGAGACTGCTTAAGACTTTAAAAACAGAAATTTCTGTTAAAAAGCTCATTTCCATTTGAAAATTCACTGAATATAATAAATAAGCTGTGATGTCCCTTACAATTGTACCTATATTAATCTAGTTGAAAAATATGTAACTTATGATACTGAAAGCTCCAGTCAACCATTCAATTATTTATTATTGTAGAAACACAGCTATTGGATACTCAATTGGATACAATTAATTATAAACTCATTTAACTTGATAATGTGTTCATATCTCTTCTCCATACATAGTTTTTTGTATACAGTGTATTATTGATGCTTAGTTTTCATTAAGTTACAATTCCACGATGTTAATAGGTATACAATTTGTTCCAGGATGAAAATAACAAGATGAGAATAGTATATTATTTTATACAGAATATGAGTATGAATTTTCATAGCAGACTTGAATTTACCTGCCAAATGGAGTGAGGCATGTAATAGAAAGTAAATCATGAAAAGTCACTTCTCGAAATAAAATATGTTATTGTTCCTTTGAAGATCCCCGCATGTATCTTATGGAAAATGGGTCCCAGTAAATTGGACGAAAATCAAGTTTGATGTAGTTTATGATGATCGATCAAAGGTCTCCATGGGAACAATTTGATCTAAAGTAATTGTTTCATAAGCTGCTGTTCAGAACACATTTAAATGTTTCACAAATAAGGATTTTGAAGTGTACGTTATGGAATGGTTGAGGCACTCGAAACAGCCACTCTTGCGTGAGAAAAAGTAAAACCGTAAGTAAGCGATAGAATTTTCTTTAATCCGTTTGGATTTCTGTTGATGTAACGTAATGTTTCATTAAATCTTTATGGTGAAAAATTTTTATCAGTTTTAATATAATTAACAAACTATTCTAATACATTTTATGAAAACTAGCTGTAATGTATGTGTATCCGTAAACTTTATTAATTCAGTTTCAAAGTATGTTTCGTTATGGTAACTACAGATCAATATACCTTTTTTTATTTCTTGCTTTCACTGAATGCGTTCAATAGTTACCACTTTCCAGACTTGTTATGTAATATACTTACACAATTTTTTCTAGGTTGGATTCCTGGACAAAATACTTTTTATTCTAATTTTGTACCTGTTTTTTCAAATTTACTGTACTGTTCATTAATAGTGAATAAACGTTTCAAATCCTTTATTGCTTTTTTTGCTATTTTATTTTAATTGTACAGGATGAAGAACTAAGAACGACTGTAAGCCACATCTCAGAAAAGAATCATGGTACAACTTTCAAAAAAATTACCTTTATGTGAGTGATCCTGAAAAATTGCTGGAAAATATTTTGCAGTCTCTAAAATATCCGCTAGGGGTGGAATGAACACTCGAAAACATAATACTTCAAAAAAACATTCTAAAGGTGTCCTTAAAACACAATTTTCCAAATCTTGATGAGATTATGAATAAATTTAATTGGAGATTTTCTGCCATTATTCTTCAAATAATGGGTGGGGAAGGTTCAAACTTATGAACATATGTATAACTTTTTCGGTCATTAACCGATATTAATGATTTTAGCTGCATTTAAAAGAGTTTTCCTGTTTAATAAGATTGATAACAAAATTGGATAATTTTGTATCAACTCGGAAATTTCAAATGTAAATTGAAGCATTTTTTAAATTTTTATATCTGATATTGTAAATCTTATATCTTGAAATAGATTCCTATTTTTGTAACCCCTTTTCATCAGAATTTAAAAAATGCCTCATTACATTTGAAATTTCCGAGAAAAATGGGAAGATTGTCGACTTTCTCACATTTTTGTTAAGCATATCTTATCAAAGAGGAAAAACTCTTTTAAATGACGCCAAAAACATGGATATTGATTAAAAAAAGTGTTACGACATTTGTTTTTTGTGTTGAACCTTCCCCTACCCCTTATTTGAAGAATAAGGACAAAAAGTCCCTGTCTACATTTTTTCATAGTCTCATCAATATATCAAAAATTGTATTTCTAGGATACCTTTAGTTTGTCTTTTTTGGAGATAATCACAGTATTATATTTTTAAGTGTTCATTCCACCCCATAGCAGATATTTTAGGAACTCAAAAATATTTTCCTACGATTTTTCAGGGTCATTTTCCTGAATGTAAGTTTTTAAAGTTGTACCATGACTATTTTTTGAAATATGGTCGACAGCCGGCGTTCTCAGTTGTTCACTCTGTATTTGCTGATTAGGCACAGAAACATCTATAGGATGTCATCTAGAATGTTTGAGGTGTATTATTTAGAGGTTTATGTAATGTCCATACAACTTCTACGAGAATACACTGAATTGATTTTGAAATGTCGCATTTAGATCATTGATAAGATGTTATTTTTTAGACATTGCATTAACATCGACAAGATGTTAGAAGGCATTTCAGAATGTAACAGAAATGTTGTTTTTCGTTCGTTATGAAGACTTCTTTTTGAGGAAGTTCTAGTAACATCACAGTAATGTAAAAAGGCAGCGCTTTAACATCGCTGAGAGGTAAAGTTGAAACATCACAAAAGTTAACAGCCACAAGCTGGGCATAAGCGGTTGTATAGATGTGCATGTGACGAAAACAAGTGGAAAAAAAGGAAAAACATTGTCACAATGTGATGTTGGAACAACATAACTGTAATATTTATTTGCATAGTGGGTACCGATCTGGCGTTCCACTGGACCAACTCAAACATTTTCAATTTCAGTAACGTATTTTAATAGATCGTTTCTAAGATCATCAGAAATTGAATTTTCATTTCTATTTACTTAATTTTTTCCTAAAAAGCTATTAATTATATTTAATATTTCATTCACAAAGCTAATTTTATGATTTACATTTTTAAACATATTATGATAAGACGGTACGTTTCTAAACAATTCATATGCCGTCTGAGACACTACATTTGGAATTTCAAGAATTTCTCGGTGTTCTTCGGATAGTACGCTTTTTCTAGGTATATACTCGTTCGATTTTGATTTTTTTTGTTACCATGTATCGAGATCCTACTACTTTGTTCTTTATTACCGTTGCATAAGTGTTCTTATGTTTTTCTTTCGCCTCATTATATGATATATTTCCAACTACCATAGTTTCTTTAATAGATTTTTGATTATTGTATTCATCACATTTAATTATCTCCATAGCGTTGTGTTCTCCCCCACACATTATACAATTTGGATTATCTTTTAATTCGCATGCTTCCTGATCGTGATTTTTTCCGCAATATTTGCACCTGACTTTACCCTTACATTGCATAGCTACGTGGGTGTATCTTAAGCACTTTAAACATTGAGTTACTTTAGGAATGTACATTTTTACTCCGTATCTAAGCCTTTCTATAATAACTTTTTGGTATCATTTATCCCCTGAAGGTAACTATAATACTGCCCGTAGGTATTAATTGCTTGCCTTCGTCTCTCCTAAACATCCTTTTATCATATTCCATATTAATATTTTGTCCATATTCTGGTCTAATTAAATTTTTTAATTCATATTCGGTTATATCTGTATCTACTTTCTTAATTACTCCCTTTTTTTGGACGAAGAAGATAGGAATATAAGCATCGTAATTTCTTATTTTTAACGTTTCTGAGTCAGTAAGTTTATTAGCACTTTCAATATTATTTAATTCTACCTTTATTAGATTTATTCCTATGGAAGAAATATTTATTATATTATCTTCAATCTCTGGCACTGCATTTAGAATTAATCTAGCCGTTCCAATTTTGTGTAACCTGTCTATATTTCCATCTTTGTTTTGTATAAATACATAATACGGACCTTCATCTCCAATACTATATTTATTCCTACATTTTTCAATCACTATTAACATTATTTATGTAATTAACTGTCTCGACCCTTACTTCGTGGAATCTACTCACATTAGTGTTTTGAATGAAACTCAACGTTTCTAGCTAATTCCACAATATAATGAAAGATATTAAAAATTCTGAAAAATTGACAATCGTTTCGATAACTGAATCTCATATTCAGTTATCGAAACAATTGTCAATTTAAAATGCCCTACCAATCATTTTTTTTATTTTCCTATTATTATAGGTAAGGACATGATTTATATTTGATATCAAATTTAATTCTTTTATGATCGTAGCCTGTATTTAAATCTTTCAGCTTACATCTATACTCATAAAACTGTTGAAAGAATCTATTTCTTTCGACTTATATTTTCCCTATTTTTGTTACTCAAATCAAAATCAGGGTGGCGCCCTTTCAGCTTTAAGTTCAATTAAAACAACAGTTTCCCCCTCCCCCCTCCAGAATTCATATTAGCTCTCCGACGAAGAATTGCCACGTTACAGTTTGCAAAGGGATGTTAATAATCTAGATCCCTAACAAGAACACATTTTAATCAAAGAAAAACTTGTTGAACTGTAATTTTGTCTATCGTTTAACAACAAAATCAGTTAAGCGTTATATAATTCATTATAAGAAAATTCACTATCTTGATAGAACGGACTTTGTTGAAATTGAAAACATGGAAATCGGTCATCACAAATACCTGGAATATATGTGTATTTTTTCTCGAGGATATTTAATATCTACCAGAGTCTACTCTATAATTAATTGAAATCGATAATAGATAAATTGGGAAATCTTGAAATTGGTTTATTGAATTCAAAACTTACATTGATCGGAAAATATTGACACATGATCAATTTTCACTCACTTGATGTTTAAAAAAAATGAAATGTGATAATAGTACATGAAAATTAAGCATAACCCCCACTTTGAAGAGCACCTTCAAAATAGTCAATGAAAAATTATTTTACAAAAATAATTCATAACATTTGCAAGCTGGTTGAAAACATGAAACACTTTAACCACTTGCTTCTTTTCACTGAAAAGTTTGTTAAACATTAGTCATCTTGGGTAGGAAGTGAATATAAATCTCGTATAGGTAGTTGGATGGTTCCTTGAGAAGTTTTGATGTCTGCGACTCTGGAAACAATATCTTTTTCGGAATACAGCTTGAAAACTCTGCCAATATTCCGATTAAAAGAGAGCTCGTATGGGTATTTTACAAAAATTAATGTGCCGACATCAATAGTAGTTGGGTTTACTGGCCATTTGTATTGCTCGTGCAGTTCTGTGACATATTCTTTCGGAAATTGCTGCTGTAGCTGCTGTCTAAACTGTAGTCTGGATAATCTAATATTTGATACTCTGGAAGGGCAGTAATAGATTGCCCAATAAGAAAATGGGACGGACAAATTAGAAGGAGATCGTTGGGGTCATTGGATAATGCGTACAATGGTCTAAGTTGAGTATTCCCTCAACATGTGTGACTAATTTATTTAAATCCTGAAATGTTGCAAAACTGTCTTTAAGAATTCTTCGTGAAATTTCATGCTTTTTACAGAAGCTTCGCATAGCGCCATGAAGAAATTTGTGCTGTAAGGTGGAATAAAATGCAAAACGAAATCTTGAGTTAAGGCAAACTCGATTATAGTATTATAATGTTTTTCTTATCTATTCAAACAGTAAACGGGTGGGATAAACTTTAAACACACGGTGTGGCTACTTACGAATTTATTCACTAACACTTAATTTATATACACTCAACTGTTCACTGACATTTAATTTATATACATACGAAAGTATATATTAATTTATATCCACACTTTACTGTTCGCTATTTCGGTGAATTGTTGTTTATTTGTCGAGATCACTTTATAAACTAAACTTCTCCCTCTGGTCGGTCCTTTATATACAAGTGGCCTATTTTTCTGGGTAATTCTAGTTTGCGGCTTACACAAAACAATCGCCTTTCGGGATATTTCTCGAATGCCGGCACAATTCTTAAAAGATCTTGGGAGAACAAGTCTATAGAAACGGTCACAAAACAATTCCAAAAGACTTTCTCAGAATTTGGCGCGCACGCCATTTTTCAACTCCGTTAACATAAGGTTACAGAACCATACTTAGTATCTTCTTCGGTGTGCGAGTTCGTAGCATTACCCCCTCCTTAAATGGAAGTTACTCCTGGAACTTTTGTGTAGCCGAGACTGGATGTTTGAATCAGCAACTGGCCCCATTTCTACAGTTTCCGATCTTATGGAAATAACAGGTCACCGTCTTCATCGGACACTGATAACGGAGGTTGTAGCTGCAAATTAATATGGGGACAGCGGTATCTTGGAAGATAATCTCTACCATGTTCCTGATGATTCGCCAATCCAACTGGTTACTCGCTATCTTAGGCATAGCCAGTTTCTTCACGCTGGATTCCAACACATGGTCTCGTAGGTTTCGAAGTGCTTCCCACACATCGCGGTAGGTAGATCGGTCTTGAAATTCATTTTTAGTTACCACGTAGAAAACGTACCGCGAATTGTGTTTCAGTCTCAGTGTCTTGCCAGGGGCTGGAATTTGGTCTTCAAGTTTTTCTAATTGCCCGAACTTCTTTCGAAAAACGGTTGCCAACCCTCGTGCGTTCTTGATACGGGCGGGGATGTATGCCAGAGAATAATCTTTCGAGAGAGTGAACAAATATTGTCCTTGTTCTGAAGCCCATAAATTCATCGAAGCTAGGGTCAGACACATCTCGAATATGGTTTACTCCTTTCTCTAGGTCATGGTCTCCTTAGAATGGCGCTAGTCAATTTTGGTGAACTACTTTTGGTTTTCCGTTGGGGATCTTGTTTAATATATGTACATATATATATATATATATAAAACCAAAAGTTGGCAGTTAGTCACGGCTGACTAGTTAAAAAATAAAACTTCAAAGAGTGGTCTTTATCAAAAAACCCTCAAAATCGTGGGGATAGCAGCCAAAAAAACTTTACAGGTTAGAGATAAAGTGAATCAAATAGTACATTACCTAAGCTTTCGAAGAGCATTGTCTTCATTCTCAAAGGCTATAATAAACCAGAAAGAAAAAATCGGTTAACTTAATAAAGAAAACAACTTCTGAAATCGTTATGACTTACTTGTAGTGATGATTTAAAATTAAACTCACATTTCACAAAGTGCAGGAAAACCTTCATCCACTAAAGAATAAAATGTCGACTAAATATAATTTCTCTCCTACATATAGTAATGAGAGCCAGGATTTTTTTTCCTGTTTTTTTAAAAACCAAAAGACGTACACAAGAAACGAACTGATATTGTTGAATATCTATTTCGACATGAAATCGACTGCTGTCGAAAGGTAGAGATACGGGGGGCAATTACAAGGTTGAAGTAAAAACATTTAATAAAAATCTAAATTTCTCAGCAATACTGTTGTGTTTTTTTGGTTGCTTTGGTGAAAACTTCAAAGAAAAACAATAATAGATTAATGTCCACACCTAGGATTACGTCAAGATTGAAAAATTACACCTTTAAATTTACCCAGACTATTGTCTGACAGCTGCCACCTGTCTTTTGTAAAATGTAAAAAATTGGGATGACGAAATAAGCAAACAGTCAGTGAACACTCAAACCTCTCACATTCGGTATTCCCCAACTGTCAACCCATTCCAGCATTACTATTATTAAATAAAAAAGCCAAACAAAACCCACCCGCAAATACTAACGATCTCCACTTTCGTCTGATGTTAATTTCCATGACAATCAGTATTGATAATTTAAAATACTCATAACAATAATATTGTCAGTTAAGAAAAGTGATGTAAGATCTGTAACTTTTAACACATGGAAAGGACCTAACCTCTCACGTTAAGGCCCGAAAGTTTGGAAATCATTTGCATTCGCAACTGAGCTGTGATAGCCATAATGTATAAAAATTGTTTTGTTTTTAAATGAAATATTAAATAATGTTTGTATTGTCAACACTCGACTGACCTGTCACTTCAGCTAACCATTAACTCAAAACACTAATTTGGGAATCAATCTCCTCGCTACCGGAGTGAACATTATTAAAGTGCAACAAATATGTATAAATCTTACTAAGTGACTCAATGTCAGACCTTCTATTCATTGGTTCCTCAATGTTATTAATATGATACATTTCTAAAAATTTTCTTTTGTTATAGTTTCTTCCTACATCAAGAATCTTTACTCTATCAAAATCTATATGGTGGAACTCATCTTTAACGTGTTCTGATAATGCACATTTTCGCTTTTTTAACCTAGCATCGCTTTTATGTTGAGCACAACGTGATTTCAAATTCTGAGATGTCATTCCTACATAGTTTTTGTTACAATTTTTACAAGAGATACTATATATTACGTTAGTTTTCATCATGGAATCCTCCGGTTGTTTTAACTTAGTAAAAAGAGACTGTAAAGGTTTGGCTGTTCTTTGAGCAATTTTGACATTGGTCCCCTTGAACTCTTTGATGATTTTTTCTGACAGATCTTTAACATAAGGAAATGAACCAAAAGTAACCTGTTGTGAATTATTGAAATTAGCATCCTGTTCATTTTCATTACTATTAATATGACTGACAGTATGCTCGCCAGGAGTGTTGTAAATCAACCTCTTGAGAAGTTTAATAGGATAACTATTTTTTGAAGCGTATCAATCAATATTTTAAGGTTTTTATTAAGTAATGTTGGATGTGATATTTTTTTAATTCTGTTCTTCATCCCCAACACTAAATTAACCTTCATTTTGTAGGGGTGATTGGACTTAAAGTTGAGGTATCTACCTGAACTGGTAGGTTTCACGTACCAGTCAAGTATCACCTTGCCTTCATTGGTCCTTATTAACTTTGTGTCCAAAAATGGTACACATCTGTTAATTTCATTTTCAACTGTGAATTGGATGTATTGATTGTAACCATTAAAAATGTTAAGAATGGTTTCGATACCATCTTCAGGAACAGCTGTGATAATATCATCTACATATTTTTTTAAAAGAAGAATCTTGACGTGATCCTAGGTGTGGACATTAACCTATTATTGTTTTTCTTTGAAGTTTTCACCAAAGCAACCCCAAAAACACAACAGTATTGCTGAGAAATTTAGATTTTTATTAAATGTTTTTACTTCAACCTTGTAATCGCCCCCCGTATCTCTACCTTTCGACAGCAGTCGATTTCATGTCGAAATAGATATTCAACAATATCAGTTCGTTTCTTGTGTACGTCTTTTGGTTTCTAAAAAAAACAGGAAAAAAATCCTGGCTCTCATTACTATATGTAGGAGAGAAATTATATTTAGTCGACATTTTAATCTTTAGTGGATGAAGGTTTTCCTGCAATTTGTGAAATGTGAGTTTAATTTTAAATCAACACTACAAGTAAGTCATAATGATTTCAGAAGTTGTTTTCTTTATTAAGTTAACCGATTTTTTCTTTTTGGTTTATTATAGCCTTTGAGAATGAAGACAATGCTCTTCGAAAGCTTAGGTAATGTACTATTTGATTCACTTTATCTCTAACCTGTAAAGTTTTTTTGGCTGCTATCCCCACGATTTTGAGGTTTTTTTAACAAAGACCACTCTTTGAAGTTTTATTTTTTAACTAGTCAGCCGTGACTAACTGCCAACTTTTGGTTTTTGGTTTTAGATTAGAATGGGGTTCTATGAAGAGATTGCTCGATCCTACGGACGGGAGATCTCATTAAATTTGAAACAATGGGTTAATTTTTCGAACAAGCTCAATAAAGCAAAGAACAGGAAATTCTTTTTATTAAACTGTAGAAAACATGGGGTTTTTCCACAACATATCTTACACAACACTGATAGAACTGTTTCCTCATTGCTTACACAGGATGGAAGTAATCTGCGGAGTGGAGGATTTTAACAGAAGGTTAAAAAATAAGATTTTAAATTTTGAAATCGGTTTTGCGCATGAGTGTGTCAATAAGCTGTCGAAAATCTTAAAAAGTAAGGAATCAGATATAAAAAGTAATATCCCTTCAGGAGTTTGGAATGAATTTTTTCATAGACAACAAATAAAATTGAATAGAGAATTTGAAAAAAAAACTTAAGAAGTATTAATAAACTGAGAAGTCTAGAGAAAAATACTGTTGAGACAATTCTAGTACAGGATAATTGGTTGAGAAATTTGACAGATGTTGATATACCCATGGAAGTCAGAAAATTTCTTTAATTGGGTCATAAATTTGGTAGACCTCCTGATATTACTCAAATAGAAATTAAGAACATTTTAGCAGACGTTGAGAATCTTTTAAATGGAATCAATGACAATTTACGAAAAGACATAATCAGGGCAAAAATAACTAATAACATAACTAATTTCTTACATCAGAACAAAAAGAACACGTCATATTTAAATTCGTTGTACGAAAGGTGTCGAAGATTTCTAAAAAATCATCCAGAATTAATTGTCACTAAAGCTGATAAAGGCAATGTTACAGTAATTTTATACAAAGATCAGTATGTTGAACTGGCGAATTCACTGTTAAACAATGATACTTACTATAAAAAAATTAATACCAATCCTAATTCAACAATATTACAAAAATCGCAAACATTGGTTAGGAAATTTTCGGAATTTTTCGATGACGAAGATAGAAAACGATTAAAAATGAGCTCTTCAGTTATTCCAAAGTTTTATGGATTACCAAAGATTCACAAAGAAACATTGAGTTTACGCCCAATTATCTCATCTATAGAATCACCTAATGAGAAAATTGCACAATTCATAACTGATAAACTTACAATATCTTATAATAGTAATAACAGGTTTTTTGTCAAAGACTCTTTTGAATTTGCAACGTTCATTCAAAATTATCAGTTACCTACCAATTATGTAATCATTAGTTTAGATGTTGTGTCACTCTTCACTAATATACCGATCAATTTAGTAAAAAATAGTATTACCAAACATTGGAACTCTATTCAGGATTCTTGTAAATTAAATATTGACCAATTTTTGGAATTAGTAGACTTTGTTTATAACACTTCTGTTTTTGTTTTTAATGATGAATATTATAAACAAGTTTTTGGTACACCAATGGGTAGTTCTGTATCACCCATTTTTGCACAATATGTCATGGACGATTTGATCGCTGAGTGTGTTGGGAATTTACCTTTTGATATCCCTTTTTTAAATAAATATGTAGATGATATTATCACAGCTGTTCCTGAAGATGGTATCGAAACCATTCTTAACATTTTTAATGGTTACAATCAATACATCCAATTCACAGTTGAAAATGAAATTAACAGATGTGTACCATTTTTGGACACAAAGTTAATAAGGACCAATGAAGGCAAGGTGATACTTGACTGGTACGTGAAACCTACCAGTTCAGGTAGATACCTCAACTTTAAGTCCAATCACCCCTACAAAATGAAGGTTAATTTAGTGTTGGGGATGAAGAACAGAATTAAAAAAATATCACATCCAACATTACTTAATAAAAACCTTAAAATATTGATTGATACGCTTCAAAAAAATAGTTATCCTATTAAACTTCTCAAGAGGTTGATTTACAACACTCCTGGCGAGCATACTGTCAGTCATATTAATAGTAATGAAAATGAACAGGATGCTAATTTCAATAATTCACAGCAGGTTACTTTTGGTTAATTTCCTTATGTTAAAGATCTGTCAGAAAAAATCATCAAAGAGTTCAAGGGGACCAATGTCAAAATTGCTCAAAGAACAGCCAAACCTTTACAGTCTCTTTTTACTAAGTTAAAACAACCGGAGGATTCCATGATGAAAACTAACGTAATATATAGTATCTCTTGTAAAAATTGTAACAAAAACTATGTAGGAATGACATCTCAGCATTTGAAATCACGTTGTGCTCAACATAAAAGCGATGCTAGGTTAAAAAAGCGAAAATGTGCATTATCAGAACATGTTAAAGATGAGTTCCACCATATAGATTTTGATAGAGTAAAGATTCTTGATGTAGAAAGAAACTATAACAAAAGAAAATTTTTAGAAATGTATCATATTAATAACTTTGAGGAACCAATGAATAGAAGGTCTGACATTGAGTTACTTAGTAAGATTTATACATATTTGTTGCACTTTAATAATGTTCACTCCGGTAGCGAGGAGATTGATTCCCAAATTAGTGTTTTGAGTGAATGGTTAGCTGAAGTGACAGGTCAGTCGAGTGTTGACAATACAAACATTATTTAATATTTCATTTAAAAACAAAACAATTTTTATACATTATGGCTATCACAGCTCAGTTGCGAATGCAAATGATTTCCAAACAGTCGGGCCTTAACGTGAGAGGTTAGGTCCTTTCCATGTGTTAAAAGTTACAGATCTTACATCACTTTTCTTAACTGACATTATTATTGTTATGAGTATTTTAAATTATCAATACTGATTGTCATGGAAATTAACATCAGACGAAAGTGGAGATCGTTAGTATTTGCGGGTGGGTTTTGTTTGGCTTTTTTATTTAATAATAGTAATGCTGGAATGGGTTGACAGTTGGGAAATACCGAATGTGAGAGGTTTGAGTGTTCACTGACTGTTTGCTTATTTCGTCATCCCAATTTTTTACATTTTACAAAAGACAGGTGGCAGCTGTCAGACAATAGTCTGGTTAAATTTAAAGGTGTAATTTTTCAATCTTGACGTGATCCTAGGTGTGGACATTCATCTATTATTGTTTTTCTTTGAAGTTTTCACCAAAGCAACCAAAAGAACACAACAGTATTGCTGAGAAATTTAGATTTTTATTAAATGTTTTTACTTCAACCTTGTAATTGCCCCCCGTATCTCTACCTTTCGACAGCAGTCGATTTCATGTCGAAATAGATATTCAACAATATCAGTTCGTTTCTTGTGTACGTGTTTTGGTTTTTAAAAAACAGGAAAAAAATCCTGGCTCTCATTACTATATGTAGGAGAGAAATTATATTTAGTCGACATTTTAATCTTTAGTGGATGAAGGTTTTCTTGCAATTTGTGAAATGTGAGTTTAATTTTAAATCAACACTACAAGTAAGTCATAATGATTTCAGAAGTTGTTTTCTTTATTAAGTTAACCGATTTTTTCTTTCTGGTTTATTATAGCCTTTGAGAATGAAGACAATGCTCTTCGAAAGCTTAGGTAATGTACTATTTGATTCACTTTATCTCTAACCTGTGAAGTTTTTTTGGCTGCTATCCCCACGATTTTGAGGGTTTTTCAACAAAGACCACTCTTTGAAGTTTTATATATATATATATATATATATATATGTGTATTTAACGTTTTCTTGATTAAGCATATACCTTTCCAATATTTTTGTAATTTTGGAGAAAATCCTCTTCTCCTCGTCGGGTTGTGTGTGTAACCATACTTTGTCCCCTACTTTAAAACTGGCTACTGTGGCCTGCGTGTCGTATCGAATTTTCATTCTGTCGCTGGCAACTAATTCATGAATATCGTCCAGTCTTCTTCTCAATTGGATCACGTAGTCTTCTCATGCTAGATCTTTTCCAGGCCGACAGCCAAATTCCAGGTCACAAGGAAGCCTCTTTCACGTCCAAACAGGATTTTCGCAGCTGTTTCACCCGGGGACTCATTGACGGCAGATCGATTAGCCAATGCGAATAGGGAAAGATACTGGTGCCAATCTCTCTGATAGCTGGAAACTACTTTTTACAGATATTTTCCAATAGTCTTGATCATAATCTTGAGCATTCCATCTGACTGTGGATGTAATGCTGTTGTCCTGGTCTTCTGCATTCCCATCTTTTTGCAAATCTCCTGGAATAGATACCTTTCGAAATTTCTTCCCTGGTCCCTCTGAGTGTCGGTGAAAATCTTGACACTTCTTGCCATGTAGGTCGCCGATTTTCTTCCTTCAATTGCCGAATCTTTTTTAGGAGAGGATCATTCTCCTGGTCTTCTCTGATCCTGATGGGTGACCATTCTTCGTTGACTATAGTCGTTCTTGAAACTGCAGCTTTCCTAGATTTCGGCTTGTTGCACTCAGCATAGTCTACAGGGCATGACCGTCTAGGCAGAGAGTCAGCTTTTCGGTGATTCACATCAGCTTGGTGTTCGCCAGTGTCTGATTTATCCTGTGACTGGTGTTCTTGGGTCGCACGAGTCTTGAGGCTCTTAGACGGACTGCGTACGTGCTCTGACTCGCCACACTTCCGGCATTTGATCTTCTTCGGCTTCTTGTCTGCCATATCTATCAACAAGTTGACGATCTGGTCAAGTCTATCATCGTCATCTTCTTCCTGCATGGTCCTACCTTTGTTGTACAGCGAACCCTTTATGGCTGCTTTGCATTTAAGAGGTTCTTGGTTTGCAGGGGTTGTGGGACACTTACACGAACTGCGTGCATGCTCTAGCTGGCCACAATTACAGCACCTGATTTTCTTCGGCTTCTTGTCTACCATACCTTTCAACAAGCAACTGAAAACCACTCAGTGTCTTATAATAATGACGCAGATCTTCTATTGCTTGAGAAGTTTTGGTCTCAGGAAGAGGTTGATCCGAGCACCGCCCTTCGCTCTTTATCGGCTGAAGTAGAAAAGGCCGATGAAATATTCTCGTTCAGCACCAGAATTTTAGACAACGGACCATATCAAGCAAACATCCCATTCGTAGAAGCCAATGCGCACAAAAAACCTGGGGATTCTGTTTCAACAGCAAAACGTAGATTCGAATCATTAGAAAGAAAATTTACTCGCAACCCAGTTCTTTTCTCACAATACAACTAATTTATCGATGAATATATTTAGATTGGATATGACAAATTTGTTCCTTTATCTCTCATCAACTCCTCCAGCCAAACTACCAAATTGCGAGTGGTCATACATTTCTCCTTCGAAAAGTACCGACTCTTGTACTCATAGTATATTTTTACGTTGTACATAGCAAGTACATTTTCATTTAGGTTGTGGCCGCGGGCAGTATGTTCGTTAATACATTTTTCTCCCTCTTTTGTATCGAATTTACAATCGTTTGTCACAAAAATAATACTGACTTATTTATTCTTGTTATCTCGTGCAGCGGCCGCCATAAAAACCCCCTTTTGTATTTTAAAAAACTATTGTCACGCGGTTTGAACCACTGTGATCGCTATCATAATATTCAAGGTTTATTGGCCACGTTCGAAATATACTCTGACGCATTTCCTCTCTTTGAAGATTGAATAAGCAATATGTGAAGATATCTATTCTCTCTTTATTGAGACAATATAGTTCTACCTGGAAAAGCAAATACATCATCGTGTTGTAAGATTTGCACGTGTTTTATTGATGACATACGATCTTTCTTGCAAGAAGATATCAATTTTTACTGTCAGTCGTGAATGTTTCATTAAGTGGACCGGCTAAGCTCCAGATTTGAGTTAAGCTCAAATTGTATTTCAGTTGTTTTCTGAAGTAACTCTTGTAACTTATTGTATTATTCTTACACCTCTCTTTCTCTGTATACATTCTCAAGCATGTTTTGCAATTATTTCTCTCGGCATCTCGATTAGTAAGCGGCTGAGTGTTGAGTAGCAAATTTTTGCAACCGTGGGGAAACATTGTAAAATTAATAATACGTTTAAATAGTCTAATTATTCTGCATGAATATAGTAATACTGTCAGAATTTGATTTTAACTTAACTACAGACACTAATAATTGGAATAACATTGCGCTAATGATCAGTTTACGTGCATATACGTACACACGTTCCACACAATTACTTCTTTCGTTATTGTTTTCTGCTTCACCTTCCATTATCAAAATATATAACACCCACTTTGATTAAATTATCAATAATTAAGGACGCCAATAAAACGAACACAGTGAGACAACAATAACTGGTGCGCAAAAACTCGTGGTTATTGAGATAGTTAAAGGTAGTTGGCATTCCCCTTATATACTGGTACCGCGTGGACATCTCGCGATTTCTCCTACATACCATATTTTGAGACCTTTATAATTTTGAACCTAACGTATTCTTCTCCATAATGACTAGTTTACCTTAAAGATTAGGTTTTTGTCTATAAGATGGCGTTAAAAAACGAATTTCGCATTTTTACAGAGAAACCGCCTTCTTCCCCTGTACCCATCAACTTTAAATTTCTTTGATTATAAAAGCAAATATTAATAATTATACAATTTAACATAATAAGTAACATTTAATAATTTTTTACAAGTCTTCAGAATTGATATGACGAATTATGGAACATCAAATAGAATGCACAAATTCAGACACTGTGTAGATAGGATTATGATTGTCGAGGGACAGGTTAGTTTTACCCTGATGATCGTCGTAGAGATAGTTGGTTGAAGCGAATAATGCCGTGAAGGATTATGCTTGAACACCTCTAAGGCCGTATCTGTTCTAGTCGAAGGTAGCAATGACACCTATTGGAGTTCCGTGAGTTGAAACGCACAAAAGAATGTCTTTACTGGGCGATCGTATTTTTATTACTAATGTAACTACAATAATAAATATTCATGAGGTTTATTGGTCGAATAATAAAAGTTTACTTAGCTTGATTCTGCAAAAGACCGGACTCACATCTTCGCGGGCCGAAGCTTCAAAAATATTTGTTGCAACGACGGTTTCTACTTTTCCGCCCAACCCTATCTATTATGCGAGAAAAGTATTGTTTTACCCCAAAAAAGTTGGAATTTTAGAAAAAAAAATCCGGTGTGTATATCGTCGGCGTTGTCGTCGGCTACATTCATAACATGCCTTGTTAGTACGATACAACCTCCTGTGACGGTTATTGAACCAGAAGTTCATTAATAAATTTTGCAAGGTTAAGCAGTTTACGAGTGAACCACGATCCACTAAAAAGACGTTTATGTGAGTAATTATTAAAACACCATCAGAATAATACGTTAATAAAATTATAAAACAATAAATATAAAGGATAGTAAATAACAGTTGTATTTCTTAGTCGTAAGTGTAACTCTGGTCAACGACATGTTAACGTTGGTCGTGGTTATCGTATATTTGTTATTAACGTGTTAAGTCTAATATATTCCAGTGATTTTTAGAAGATATCGTTTTTATTTTCTTCCCACAGATTTGAGGTGAGTGTTTCCCGAATTAATGGTCTGGTAACATAAAATGGTTTAGTAGATGGCACGCCCACCTCTAATCATCACATGGCGATCCTGCGAACTAATATCTGCAAAGTTTGATTTCAACAAGTGTATGGTTCTTTATTTTAATTTTGAAAATTAACTGTATGGAAAAATGGGAGGTAAATCGACGAAGCTAGATGTTCAGGACATTGGAACAGTTAACAATAATTTTATAGTACATTATGTGATATTCACGACGCATATTTTGGTATTACTGTATATTATAACGGTGGCCTTCATAATAAAATCCATATGGTCATTATGGAAAACTTATCGCAGACAGTTGAAGAGGAATATTACCAGAAGCATAGGAGTCCAGACGACAATAGGAACTTTAAGCATATAAGATTGTAAGTACCAATAGAATCAGTTATTATGAACGATTCTCTTAATAAAAATTGTTGAAAATTCTAAAAAATTGACAATTGTTTCGATAAATCAATATCATCGAAACAATTGTCAATTTTTTAGAATTTTTAACAATTTTTATTATATTGTGGTAATAACTAGAAACCGTGAGTTTCATTTAAAACATTAATATGAGTAGATTCCACGAAGTAAGGGTCGAGACAGTTAATTTCATGATATTATTTATTTACTTCTGTATTATATCTTGTAATTCACTGTTTTAACTACTCCTATGTATAATATAACAATATTTTGTACTGGAACTTGTGCAAATGGGCGTATCTGTCACAAGAACGTTAGATTGAATGAAAAAATCATTATTGAACCTTTTTACATCTATAAAATGAAGGAATTTATCTACGAAAATCAAATTGCACTGATTTCCTGCAATATCAAAAACACAAATGTGTGTGTCAATTTTCATCTGTATGTTTGAACGAATTCAAATAGTTGATACCTAACTTATTGTCGATGAGTAGTAGTTTTTATCGATGAGAATGGTGAAATGCATCACAAATAATACTTGAAGTCTTATTTACGACGTAATTATTAGAACGAAATTTTATTACAGTGTCACTTACAATTTTTGTTGAAGAGATTGTTTTTAGGGGTTGTAACTGTTATGTATTTTAGGGCTCCAATAAAACTCACAACTAGACAGATTAACACGTTTATTTTATACACTGAGTTACCGCCCACTAACTGATATGACAGAGTGTTAAGTCATTGACATTATTCTTAGTTCTGCCTACAATCGCGATCACGGTAACTTTCCCAATATACAATATTTTTCCCCCATTGGACAGAACATAAAATTACAAATAAACCAATTTAAAATTATTCTAAGAGTCTAATCGGTTTTTTAATAATCCGTTCCGACCTACGTAATGATGGTGGTGATTCAATAAAATCACTGGTTATGTTTTCACTTCCATTTGCTTCACTCCTTCTACTAGTTGGTGATGCCGGTATCGCTAGCTCAAGAGTCTCTGGAGCACTGTTTGTGTGTACAATATTAGGTGGTTCCACATGGGCTGGTTTATTGTTTCTCTTGGTTGTCATCAAATCACCTATGTCGGAAGTAATGAAAGAGTCAGAGGTAGAGGTAATCCCGTTCCTGTTCTCATTTAATTTTCCCGTTTCTCTTATATGATCTATGTGTACAAAACGAACATAATCGTCTACTGTCAAGAACCTTAACAATACCTTTAGACCATTTATTTTGTTACCCTCTCACATTTTTCACAAAAACCTCCTCTTCCACTTGAAATTCTTTGAATTTTGAATCGTGCTAGCCGTTTCTTTTGTTTAATCGTATAGTTTGCTGATCTTTTTTATACAAATTTGGTTTAATTTGTGAAAATTTAGTTTTAGAATTTTGTTGCAACATTATATCTGCTGGAGACATTTCTGTGGAACATTTCTATTCTATGTGGAATATTTCTATAATAAAACAGAAAATTATCTAATTCCTTCTGATGTGAGAGAACGTTACATTCATTATCATAAATTTGTTTTAAGAAATTGTTTTTGAAAGTTTGAATACAGCGTTCCATTTGAGGCAGGATGTATAGGTTGTATAGGTGAAGAATTTAGTACTTTGTTCGCATTATTCACGCAAAACGTTACAAATTCTTCTGAATTAAAAGGTGAACCATTGTCTGAATGTATCTTATCTGGTAATCCGAAAACTGCGAATGATTTTCTAGGACATGATATTATATTAGTTGCATTAGTAGACTTAATGATCCAAGCCTCCATCCACTTGCTATGATAATCTATTAACATAAGAAAATGTATATGATTTTTCTTTGCTAGGTCTATGTGGAGCCGCTGCCATTTTTTCCAACACCAAGACCATGATGTTAATCGTACACTGGGTACATTATTAGCATTTAACTGACAACTTTCACAATTGTTAACAATTTGCTCCATATCCTCATTTATATTATCCCAATAAACATTCTGACGAGCCGAAACTTTCATTTTAACAATTCCGGGATGTTAGTCGTGTAAAAGTCTCAAAACTTTAGATTGCAACTGTTTGGGTACAACAACCCTATTATTATGCATAATACAATTTTGGTCAACATCTAAATATTCTTTTATACGGGAATAAGCTAGAAATTCTTTTGAAACAACTTTGGGCCAACCCTGCCTAATATATTCATGAATTTTACTTAAAATTTTGTCTCTACCGGTTTCTCTGGCCATGTCTTTGTAAGGCAAAGGCAGTTCTTGTAGTATTGAGAAATATTTACCAGTTTCACCACTTTTTTTATCTGATAGTGGTAAACGTGACAAGGCGTAAGCATTCCTTAACTTTTTACCTTCATTAAAATGTAATTTATAATCATACATAACTGTACCGTCCAGCGTTGTTTTGTAGGGGATAGAATAGACTGTAATGGTTGATGATCATTACATAAGATAAACTGAGCTCCATAAATATAGTTATGAAATTTTTTCAATGCAAAAATAATGCTTAAAACTTCTTTCTCTAACTGACTATAATTAATTTCCGCTTTAGACAAAGTTGCTGATACGAACATAACCGGTCTTTCTGATCCATATGGTGAACGATGTCCTAGCACAGCTCCTAAGCCATAATATGAAGCATCAGATGAGACTATAATGGGTAGTTTAGGATTGAAAGGCGTTAGGATATTTGGATTAGTCATTAATCGTTTACTATTTTCAAATGTTCCATTAATATCCTTAGTCCACAGCCAGACTTTATCTTTTCTTAACAGTTCATATAATGGTCTCATTTTCTCAGACAACCTTGGAAGAAATTTAGAATAATAATGCAACAATCCTAGATATGACTGTATTTGCTGTTTATTTTCTGGTTTAGGTGCATTTATTAAGGCTTCAACTTTAGAGTTACAAGGATCAATTCCATTTTCTGATATCACATGACCCATAACCGCTACATTTTTGACAGAAAAACTTACTTTTATCTTAATTAACCCTAGCACATTAAACTGTTTAAACTGGTCTAAGATTACTTTTAGCTTTTCATACATCTTTTCTTCGGATTTTGCCGACACTAGGCAATTATCTAGGTAGCATGCTACTCCTGGTATACCTATCAGTATTTGACCAATTACAAACTGAAATATGTGAGGTGCAGTCTTTACTCCAAAAGCCGACCTCTTATATCTAAACAGACCTATTGGTGTGTTAACGGTTCTTCGTGTACCTCCAGCTGGAAATACGCGTTTTGTAAATCAGTTACCGAAAATATACAACCTTCTGAAATAGAAACAAATATTTCCTGAACAGTAGGCAATGGATAATAATTATTTTCAATAACCAAATCTATATTATTTTGAAAATCTCCACATATACGTATCATACCATTTGTTTTAGATACTTATACAATAGGACTAGTCCACTCAGATGTCTCCACCGGTTCTAAGATATTACTTTTCACTAAATCACTAATTTCCTTTTCAACCTTATCATTTAAAACAAAAGGTATTCTATAGGGTTTACTAAACTTGGGTACTGACCCCTTTTTTATTTTAACATTTGCTACAAACTCTTATACTCTGATTTCTATTAAACACATCATGATAATTTTTTAATTATTCAGTTAAAAGGAAATTATGACCAATAGTTACATTATGTATTTCAATTGTTTTATCCGGAATTACAAAGGGCATCCTCTCTGGTATTGATACATTTAACCATGCCCTACCTAGTAAACAAACTTGAGATTTCAACTTTACAATTTTCAAATTTAACTTTGTTTTAATTGTACTAAATTTGACATTAACCTTTGCCTGCAATACATTATCTTGTACTTGTCCAAACAATGTTTTCAATTTGATATTTGCTTTAACTACTTTTATAATTGGAAATTATGTTTTAAACATCTCATAAGGTACTATCGTACTATCAGACCCTGTATCAACTTCAAAACTCATTACCTAATTTTCTATTCCTAACTTTAATATGATAGATTCATTTTTTGAGTTTCCTACCATTTGATTGACTTCTTCTTCTACTTGAGTTGTACAATTGATTTCGAATTCATCTTCTAATTCTGATTCGCTACTTTCCCGATTATCTAACCTTTCTAAAAAGTTAACTCTTCCTCTGCATAAGGGTGATTTTGCAATGTGACCAGTAACGTTACAATTTAAACATTTCCATGACTTCACTGGGCATTATTTTTGATCCTTCTGAAATTTAAGACATCTCTGACATTGATTTTTATTAATTCTGTGTGAATTGGCCTGGCTCTGATTTGTCGTTGGACTTTGATTTTCAGACTGGTTAACGCTATATTTGTTGCGAGAAAAACTTGACTTTGCGTCTTGATACTTATTATTTCTACCGTTTTGAATTGACACTTTATTTATTAATTTGGGTCTCATGATCGTTGCCTGGCCTTCAGCCAGCGCCATGGTTAAGGCTATCTTGACTGCTTTGTCATATGTCAAATCATCTTCGGACAACAGCTTTCTCTTTATTGCCCCAGACTTTAGCCCACAGACAAATTTGTCTCTAAGAGCTTCACTCAAAAATGCCCCAAATTGACAATATTTTGACAATTTCTTCAACTTCTCAGTAAAAAAGGTTGAGTCATCCAGACTATCTTGCGAACAATTATAAAATTTGTATCTCTCCGCAATTACTAGTCTTTTTGGGCTATAATGAATTACCAGTATATTCTTCAATTGTGTATAACTTCTCGTGCTTGGTTCTTCTGGTGAAATCAAGTCTTTAATTACCACATACGCTTCTCCGCCAACTAACGTTAGAAATAAGGGCACTTTTTCATCGTCGCTAATTCCATTACACAAAAATAACTGTTTCATACTCTCTAAATAACTATTAATGTCCGATTCTTTGGGTTTGAAGCCCTCTATGGTACCAATTAGCGCCATTTTGTCTATCTAAGTGGATTGACACGATGAATTATTTTAATAAAACGTCCACGAACAAAGACTACTAGCACGGAATAAACTAACTAGACAGACTCTTCTTTAGGATTCCAACCTCGTCGCCAATATGTTAGGTATTTTTGGGGTTCCAATAAAACTCACACCTAGAAAGATAACACGTTTATTTTATACACTGAGTTACCGCCCACTAAATGATATACAGTGTTAAGAAATTAACATTATTCTTAGTTCTGTCTACAATCGCGTTCACGGTAAATTGCCCAATATACAATAGTAACTATGTTTATAACGTTACAAGAAACATTCATTTAGATCAAAATTATGGAACAATACTGACATATATTTCATCAAAATTAAAGTATTACAAAAGCTTCAATTTACAATTTCTGTTCTTTAGGTAAAAATAAGCTTGTCTGCAAATTTTCATGTAAATCGGTTCAGTCCAGAGAATTTCGGACGTTATCATTTTTACAGTCGTTGATTACATTACAATAAATTCGCGTACTTTTATCTAAATAAACCATTATTATGATCATTTCACAAGTAGGTGTATTCCATTTAGATTCATGCGACACATTTTTGTACATATATGTTTATTATTTCCTTCTTAGTTCGAAGGTGAAGAATCAATATTTCCTCTTTCAGCTACTTCCATCAAACTGTCGGGAAAATTACTAGTGACAATTAGATCTATTTATTTCCAACTAATATAATTTCTCATTTTTAAATAGAATACATATTTTCCATACATTTTTTCCCAACCAATTAATAGACTAAAACTCTTTGGATTGAATTTCAACTATCGTGTACGCCACTGTAAGCTCCCGTGATAGTCTCTACCCTAGAGATTCCCAATTACCTTTGCTATTCGACTTTCTCTTTTCCCCACCGTTACCCTGCAATCGCTTTTGCTCGTCATCCAGTAGGCTTTGACTGGTCAGCCAAGCCGTCGCATACTCACTCCCCTAAGCTGCCTTGATCAAGGATTTTAGATTTTTATTTCGATTTGAAGTCGTATTGCCCATAAAGAGAACATGACTCCGACGAAACTACTTTGGAAATTATTTGGTGGATTAGGGTCAGCATGAAAAGAAAACTCCGCTTTTTATTATGTATAATTAATGAACTGGACTGAAGTAGCGGAGCGTTTTCGTTATTGAAACAATAACTTTATTTCGTTCGACTCTATGTAATATGATAAAATCATATATATATTGTTCACACAATATTATGTTGGGTAATTTATACACTGACAAGGCAACTGTTTTGAGGATATCTATTCCTAATTGTTCAATTGCTTCCAATCAAGAATTGTTTTCCCTTAATGAGATAATTGAAATCCCTGATTTTTAAGAAATATTGATATTATTTCGATTGGCCACCCTGTATGCTGTTGTATTTTTGACAGTTATATGGATAACACACTTGGCAATTAAGGTGGTTGGAGGTCATCCCTGTATTAAAATAACTGAAACAATGAAAAACCAATAGCAATTTGGTATCAACAAAAGGTTTATGAAAATCTGTTCAACAAATGTTACATTCACGAAATAATTTCGTGGAAATTATTATTCACAATTACGGTCGTTTTAGAGCCAATCAAACAGGAATTGCATTGTATGCAGAATTATGTGGATCTTTCACATTATATCGGTCGGCTAGAGCGTTTTGTTTATTTATCAGTGGACATGAGTCCCTTCAATAGTCAAATTTATAGAAATTACATTAACAATCACCATTATTATTTGCAGTTCTGATTGCAACGACCAACGGCCTTCTCCTGTTGTTTGAACAGTGCAGGACCATCGAGCCGAAAGGACGAGGGACTTGATTATTTCAGATTACGCGAGTGTGTCTGATTTTCAGGAAAAGTTTCCTTCGAAGGAAATCGTTAAAGAACATAAATCATAGTGAATAAATTGAAATTCTGTAGGCGTACTTGAGGGACTTCTGTTTTTTTTATAAATTGAATAAGATTTTGTTTGTTTTTTCATTTCCTATTTTGGTTTATTGGCATCAGTTTATATTATATTTTCAACAGTAACGGAAATAATTAATACATAATATATATTAGTCTTGCTGGCTGCTATATTTTTGACAGTTATTTTTACAATAGTCTCCGGGTGTAATACTAGTTCCCCTCCCACTGGTACACCCTGGATAGCGTTGTTAACAACGTGAACTAAATGAGCTAGCACTAATTGGCTGCCACATAATCATTTGGATATCCTGGCTATCTGAAACACATCATCTCTGATATGTCACAAAGAAATTTCAACGGTCGTTCTCACGACCAATCGACAAAAAATCTTCGACCTTGTGTCCGGATTTGCCAAATCAATATAGAGGGCATAAGCAGGGCGAAGTGCGATGGCGTGCAGAAGATTTTGAAAGATAATGACATTGACGTCGTTGCCATTCAGGAAACTCATACGGAAAGTGAGAAACAGCTCATCAGAAGAAGTAGGATACCTGGTTACGATTTAATTGGACCCACATATCACCGCGCTAATGGTGTTGCAACCTATGTGCGGTCTAACATCGAAAATGCTAACTTGTGCTCTGCTTCCTCTGACAACAACATACTACTCTGACTATCCAAATGAAAGGGCTGACCTTGTCCAATATATACAAACCTCCGGCAGCTTCTTGGTCCCCACAAGTCTTACTTCTACTCCAACATCCATCTATCTATATTGGCGATTTTAACAGCCATCATACACAATGGAAATATAAAGAAAATGATGAAACTGGTGAGGCTCTTACAAGAAGGGCATGCGTAAATAATATCTACCTCGTATTCGACGCAAAAGATAGAGACTCCTTTTTCTCAGCAGCTTGGAAACGGGGTTACAACCCAGACCTATGCTTCGTAACTACAAATAACGATAATCCACCACTGAAAGCATCTCGCAATATCTTGACATACTTTCCACATAGTCCCAACATCGACCCGCTTTGATAGAGGTCGGCATAACTATCCCCATGGTAACCTCTCTTCCTCGCCTAAGGTGGAACTTCCAAAAGGCAAAATGGAAAAATTTCTCTAATAACCTAGATAAGTGACTGGGATGGATTCCCCCCACATCAGAGAACTACAATAGGTTTGTAGGAGCAATCGTAAGTTCGGCAAAAAAGACTATACCTAGAGGATATCGAAAACAATATATCCCGGGCTGGAACGATGACCTCGATAACCAATATAAGGCATTTCTCGACAGTAACGACCATGAAATCGCGGATGAGCTGCTGTACAACCTTGATATAGCTCGACGAGAGAGATGGGTGGAAACTGTACAAGCACTGTATTTTAAAACGTCTAGCAGAAAAGTTTGGTCGCTCTTAAGAAAGCTAAATGATGGGAAGAGAAGCGCGCGCAAAGGTACAACGATACCCCCCAGCAAAATCGCTGCACATATTGTACAAACTTCCAAAGCTCGGCGAGACAAAGCTCACACAACGCAAATCAGACGCGAGCTCAAAGCACTTAAATTGACAAGTGAAGAACACGCAGTTTTCCTATCCATTCTCACCAGAAGAAATAACAACGGCGTTAAAGGATGTAAAGTCAGGGAAAGCGCCTGGATTTGACGGAATCCACCCGGAATTCCTCTTAAACTGTGGAGGATACGCAAGAGGATGGTTGGCCGATTTTTTCACAGATATGATGATACATGGTAAAATACCACAGCAAATGAATCACTCCAAAATCATTGCGCGTTTAAAACCAAAAAAATCAAGTAACGAACCAAAGAGCTATCGGCCAGTTGCATTGTGGAGCTCAGTCTATAAACTTCTGGAGAGACTTCTTTACAACCGCATTGCTACCAAAATAATGGCAGTGGTTCCCATAGAACAGGCTGGCTTCTGCCCCGGGCGCAACTGTACAGATCATGTTATGTCACTAACAACCTACATAGAGGCTGGCTGGCTGGCTGAAAATAAATTAAAGCTGTATTTATAGATCTGTCTGCTGCATACGATACTGCTTCACAAGTACATCCGAGTGATTACTTGCCAGATGATTACCCGACTCGTTGACAGCATGCAGGCCGATAGACCATTCCAGGTGATAGCAGGAGAACAGTCGAGTGCTCAAAGAGTCTTAAATAATGGCTTACCACAAGGCTCTGTGTTGGCTCCGCTATTGTTCAGCTTATATATCGCCGACATGCCAGATACAATTTCCAAAAGTTTCGAATATGCGGATGACTAAGTCCTAACAACACAACATAAGACGTTCGAGCAATGGGAACAACTAATTTTAAGCTGATCTAAAAAATAATTTCGCAAGAGAAAATGTATAAGACTTGGCCCAAAAAATAACGATGTATATGTAAAAATTTTACCTGAATAAATTTCAGTAAAAAAAATGAGAGTTATTTGGATGAATGTTTATTTGTAAGTAGTTATGGGTTATTAGTTCATTAGGAATGTTGGTATACATTGAGACTACGTCTATAGAAATAATGCTATAATTGTTTGGTATTTTAACAGTGTATAAAAATGTTTAAGTGTAAACGAATCTTCTATATAGAATTCATTCTTGTTGATTATTTGTGAGAGACAGTTTGAAAAATATTTAGACAGTTTGTAAAAGGGGAATTGAACATAAGAAACTATAGACCGTAATGGTATGTCAGGTTTATGTAATTTAGGTAAACCGTAAATTCTGAGCGGTATGGCATTATGTGTTTGTAATTGCTTAGCTTCCGTTGCACCAATTGATTGATTATCTAAAAGTTTTTTAACAAATATATTATTTTTTTCCTGAAAGGACTTTATTTGATCAGATTTTATTTTTTGATATACATTTGTATTATTTAATATTTCATTCATTTTTTTGTCATAATCTGTAGTGTTCATTATGACAGTTTTATTACTTTTATCAGGTTGTAGTACCGTGATCTGAGGGTGATTTTTAATGAAATGAAAAATTGTTGTTAGTGAAGAATGATCGGTTTCTATTGTGAATTTTGCTCCTAATAAATAAAATCTAAATTTTGTCACACAGAAAATTACACTTGCCAATTCTAGTTCTGATACCCCATAATTCCTCTCATAATTTTTCGTTACCTTTGATACAAAACATATGGGTACTTCCATGCCATCCTGTATCTGTAATAGTACTCCTGCAAACCTCTCTTTGGATGCGTCCGTCCGTAATATGAATGGTAGATTATAATTAGGATGATAAACCTTTAATTGTTTTGTAAATGCTTTCTTTAAATCATTAAAAGCCATTTCTGTTTCCTCAGTCCACTTCCATTTATTGTCCTTCTTCAAACGCCTTATTGAAGGTATTTGTTTCATGCTCAAATCAGGTATCAGCCGTTTAAAATAGTTCATCATCCCTAAAAAACATCTCAGAAATTTTAGGTTTGATGGTCTCTTATACTCTATTATAGCTTGTATCCTCTCTTCATCCATGGACATCCCATTTTGGTCTATTTTCTAACCTAGGAAGTATACCTCTTCCTGATAAAATTTGCATTTATTTTGATTTATTTTTAAACCTGCTCTATCTAATTCTTTTAAAATAATTTCAATATGTTTTAGGTGTTCTTCTTCATCATTCGAGAAGATCAATATATCATCGATACAATGAAGTGCAAAGTCTTCAAATTTATTCAATATTTGGTGTAATGCTCTAACCAAGGCAGAACAAGCACTTTGTATACCATATGGAGCTACACAAAATCTGTACAACACACCATCAATAGAGAAGCCTGTGTAATATCTACTATCTTAATCCAAAGGAATCAGCCAAAAACTGTGCTTTAAGTCAATTTAAGAAAATATTTTTGTATTCGTAATGCGCTCAAAAATTGCTTCCACATTCATCGCAGCCTCGTATTGTGGTACAGTGTATTGATTGATGTTTCTTGCATCTAGGCATAGTCTCAATTCACCATTTGCCTTCTTTACGACCACAATATCTTTACATATCTTGTGTTACATCTCTCTATAATACCGCCCTTTAACATATTTTGTATCTCTGAATCAACTTCTTTCCTATATTTATAAGGTATGGGATATGTTCTTATTCTGAAATTTTCTATTCCCCTAACTTCTATCTTATGTACATAATTATTTGCCATTCTCATCTCTTTTTTAATCAATCCTTCATACTTCATTATCAAATTCTTCACTTTCTCTTCATATTCCGTATTTCCACACACTAATTCCAATTCTTCCATAATTCCACTTCTTTCTATATTCCATAACCTCTAATTATCCTCTTCAATTTCCAATACTTCCATATTTCCACTCCTTTTTATATTCCATAACTTCTTATTATCCTCTTCTGCCAATTCTTCCATATTCTCTTCCTCAAATTCAATTCTATTACCATTTAATTCTATCTCCATCTTTTCAAAATCAATTCTTGCTTTATATTTTGTTAATTCATCTATTCCTATAACTATGTCTGTTTCTAAATTATCCACTAGCAATAATTGCATCTCAACTTCTTTCCCATCCTTTGATTCAATACTTTGTATTATAGATCTGCTAACTTCACACAATTTCTTCCCATTTGCTCCTATTATTGTAGTTTTCGGTATTTTGATTAGCTTATTTTCATAATTTTTAATATTTTCTTCTATAAATTTTGTTTTTATTATGGACGCTTCCGAACCTGTATCTATTAATATTTTGACTTGTTTCCCATTTAATTTTCCTTTAATTTTTATTAATCCCATTATTCCTTTTAATTCCAAATCTTCCCCAAATTTAATATATTCCCTTGGATGTTCATATGTACAGATGATATTCCTTACATTTGGTATGTGCTCGATCCAAAATTTTGGTCGGGCTCCTGTTCAGTAATTATTTCCGGTTCTACCGATATCACTCTCTCTTCTCTCCTTTGGATATTATTTACTCTTCTCTGTCCTCCATTTCCATTTCCACTTTCTTCCTCCCTATAGTCATTTCTTTGTTCTCTATTTTCTTCTCTATGTCGGTTTTCATATTGTCCACTCCTATTATTTTGTTCTCTGTAATTTTGTTCTCTAAAATTGTTATTGCTGTTATTATTATATCTTAAATTTCTGTTATAATTGTTTTGATTGTTGAAATTTCTGTTATAATTATTGTTATTTCCTGGATTGTTATATTTATTGTTCCTGTTGTAGTATTCATTGTTATAATTCCTATTGTTTATGTTATTTGTTCTATTATAATTTTGTTCATAATTATCTCTTCTGCTACTTTGATTATTTCTATTATTCTCATAATTATTGTTATTGTTATAATTGTATTGATTATTTCTATTAAAATTGTTACTATTATTATTATATTGATAATTTCTGTTAAAATTGTTACTATTATTATTTTTATTCCTATTATAGTTATTATTATCCACTTTGTTTCTTTCTCGTCTTTGTAAATAACTACTTAGTTGTTCAATGTTTTTAACATTCTGAATAGTAATCGTTTCAGTTATCTCACATTTAAAATGTCTAGATATAAATATTATTGAAATTGACTGTCTCGACCCTTACTTCGTGGAATATGCTCATATTAGTTTTTTTAAATGAAACTCAAGGTCTCTAGTTAATTCCACAATATAATACAAGTTATTTATAATTTTCAATAACTTGTATTATATTGTGGAATTAACTAGAGACCTTGAGTTTCATTTAAAAACACTAATAAATATTATTATTTCCTCCTCTGGTATGGGTGGGTCTAGGAATTTAGCATTCATGAATACTGTCATAGCATAATCATTCATGCTTTTTCCTTCTCCTGCCTCATATTTTCCTGAGTAAAGTTTCTCTCTTACCCTTGCTTGGTCACTATTTCCCCAGAAATATCTTATGAATTGTTCTTCAAAATCTTCAAAATTACTAAAATCTTCCTCCTTACTTGTGTACCATACTAATGCATGATTATCCAAGTTTTCTCTTATCATTTCTTTTATGTCTTCTTTATTTTGTATGTTTTTAATTTTATTCTTTAGAATTTTTATGAACACCTTTGTGTGTATTTTCCTGTTATCCCCTTCAAATTTGTGTTCCAATATAATTGTTTATTATCTTCGTTTCCATCACTCCATTTCTTACTTCTTGGAAATTTCTATCTCCTCTTTGGTCATGTTTTTCCTGTAAATAAAATAGCCTTTCTTCCATGTCTTCTAATTTTCTTGTCATTTCCAGTGTTTCTTTTGATTGTTCTTCCTTGAGAATTCTACTTCCAGTTTGTTCAATTTTTCCTTTCATAACTTCAATTTCCTTTTGTATTTCCCTAATCTACTTTTCTGTTTTCACCTCCTCTAGCTTTTGTTTTTCTTTACATGCTTCTTCAACATTCTGTTGAAATTCAGTCAAAGTTCTGTCCCATTTTCCCTCTAAATTTCCCATTCTTTCTTGGGTGTCTTGAACTCCCATTTTGATTTCCTTAACTTCTCTTTGAATTTCTCCTTTGAAATCCTTTTCCTTTTCCTCTATTTTCTTGATTCTGTTGATCTGTAAATTTTCTATTTCCGTGATCCTTCCAATCACCTCTCCTCTTATTTCTTGTTTTGTGAATTCTATTTTGTTTTCCATGTATGCGTTTGATTCTTCCATTTTTTTTTTCAAAATGTCCCAATTTTTCTTCCATTAATTTTATTATTAGTTCCTTAGTTTGTTTTATTTCTTCCTTGTTCTGGTCCATATTAATATTCATTTCTTGTTTTATTTCTTCCTTATTTTTATTCATATCTTCTCTAATGTTATTCATTTCTCGATTTAAATTTCCATTCATATTATTCATATTTTGATCCATGCTTTTCATATCTTCCTTATTTTGTTTAATCATCATTTGGAGCATACTCATTACGTCCATTTCCTTTTTTTCTTTAGATTCTTGTTTGTCCTCTTGTCCTGTTTTTATTGACAATGGTACATCTTCTTCTTCCTGTCCTTGTTCTGCAATATCTCCCTCTGAATGTTCTCTCCCCTGTTCCAAGTATTGCACCTGAAAATCTCCTCATCCATTACTCCTTTCTTCTCTTTCTTCATCAGATCTAGTTTCAACTCCTACTTGCTTTCCGTCTCTTGATGTCATTTTCCTTTCCATTTTATTTATTTAAATTTTTTTATACAGTCGAAAATTTATTATTACAATCCTTTTTTAATTAATATTTACAAAATTTTCATATTTGCCCCACGTTGCGTGCGTCAAATTATACTGGATTGGTATAATTGAGATACCTTTATTATTGTAAAGTATTTTGGTTAATATAAATTATTAGTTTTTGTTTGCCCGGTATATTAGAAAATTTTTAAAATAGGCCATAAATTAATTCTACCTTGCATGAAAAAACTCTATGATCTCAAAGTAGGGTTCATATGTTAAAACGAAATTATTTTAATTTTAATTATGAGCGCCAAAAAAGTAAAAACCTTGCATTTAAATAAAGAAAAAATTTTTTCAATCAAAAAATACTTGCTTTAATCTCTTTATAAATGCTAGAGACGGTCGATTTCAAACCCCTCTACGATTCAGAATCGTTTGGTCAATACTGCCAACTGTTGAATATAGATGGAGCAATCATCAAAAAAAAATTGTAACTTCTCAACAATATAATTCCAAGTTTTTTAAGTGAAAAACGTTATTTAATATTTTGAAAACAAATACATTCTTCATTTACAAAAAACTCATAAAAACAAACTATCTATGATGATAATTCATTCAACAAAACACTCAATGAATTATTATTATATGTGATTACAAAATAGGCAACGTTATATACACATTTAGAAACGAATCTAGGTACAAAGTTCTCTACGAAATAAAAAAAACGAAAATAATGATGGCCAGAGTATATGAAATATCAAAGTTCAAAAATTTGCACAACACAAGTAAGATTATTTAACCTTTTTTTATATGAATGAAATAGTTTTAAATACCTGTTTACTCTTGCATCTCAACACACCACATTGATTGTTTTTAGATTACCTCCTGGAAAGCCAAACAGCCTGTCGTGCTTGGACAATAGCTAAAGTTGATATTACATTTCATCCACATCAATACATTTTAAATGGAATTCCATAGTCCAGTCCTTTCTGAAATGTATCGTGGAGACACCATTCCCACGATACGATATTTTACTTGGTTATGTTTATGAAATTTACGGTCAGTACTCTATAATTTTTATTAATTATTTGTCAAATCTAGGTTTATTTACTTGATTTATAAATTTGCTGAGTTACATTTGAGAATAATGCATTTCTTTTATAATTACCACTCCAATATGCTGCTTTTTGAATAGTTTTGAATTATTTTTCTAAAAATTTTGCTTCTCACCCATTCACTTCTACCAAAAAAGAATTCTACCTAGTCAATAGTGTTCTTTATCAACAAATTTTTCTATTCAATTTTTTTTAGTTTCCAATTCGCTTGTCGCTAATCAAAATATTTTAAATCTACTCCACCAATCAAAATTGGCTATAAAAATTCTTGTTGATAAATTTCATTTCAAGTTATAAATTGCTCATCTATACTTCTAGGACATTCTGTTTAAAGTCTTTAAATGATTAAATCTTATATATTACTTCCTTTAAATTATATTCCAAAATATTTAGAAATGACAGCTCTTTTTATTTCAATTAGATCTATTCGGAATGACAATTCATTTCACAAATGTCATACTTTATAAACTTAATGTTATTATTTTTACTTTCTACCTTGACAAATATTAAATAATTACACAATGTTATCAGAAAATTTCTTTCATTATCTAATTATTATTTTTGAAAACAAATCAGAATGTTTTGACTTTTATTGTGTGAGAAATAGATTGTTATAATGTAATGTAACGTTCAAAATTCTCTCTCTCAAAGGCTAGAAATCATGTTATATACCTCACATAACTGTATTTACAAAGTGTATTGAAAATTTCCTTCATGATTCTTCAGTTTGCCTCTTGTTTACTTTCTCTATTGAATAATGGATAATACAAATTGTCTCTATTTCGGATGATTTAAAAAAAAATTTAAATTTTAAAATTTTGTATTTGCTTATAGTGTGCATTATTTCATTCCATATTATAGTATACAGAGTGTTGCAGGTTTCTTTCTATGTTAATATATATATATATATATATATATATATATATATATATATATATATATTGAACTTATCGTAAGAAACAGTAAAAAGAATGGAACACAAAAGTATGAAATTTGCAACCTTGTAGAGTAACAGATGGAAATTAATTATTTCACACAGCTGAAATTATCTTTTCTAATGATAATAATATAAGAAGAATATATATTTTCTATTGAATTGAACATTCATTATATTAGTTATGCTTCAAAACGAAAGAGATACATAAGTAATAGTAAAATTATTTACCTTAGGATTTCAGATTATAAACTGCATTATTTTCATAAAATTTGAATTATATCTTAACAAATCATAAACTCATTTTCTTGTCTATAGCAAATGATAATTTGTATCCAGTATTTCGAACATCTAACAATGAATCTGAAAAGAAAATAAATTATTATCAGACAATAATAAATAGAATGTTAGATCACGATATATACCAACAAAAGTGTAATGTTTATATTAAAAAGGAGATAACTGGAGTGACAACTAAAAATTTCATATCTGTTAATGAAGTACGCTGAGTGCAGAGGTAGATTCTACCATAGAATTATTTATGTTTGTGAACTATTGATAATAGAAAAATTTGATTACTGAAATAAATAAAGAGCCAAGTTTGTAATAGATAAATATGTAATGATGAGTAAAGATTTAATTGAAAGGCATTATGACAGATATTTGAACATTTTAGATTGTATATGGATTGATATTGAAATTTAAAGTCAAATAGATATAATTTTGTTAATTAAAATAAGGTAGATTTTTGAAAGAATGAGTATGTAAATAGGAATGGTAAATTAGTTTGAAATCTTACATCAACAATCCATAATCATAGAAAAATATAAAGACATTTATCGACATATAAAACATTAGATAAGACAAAGTATATTCTATCTAGTATGTAGTAAGTTTTTTGTTTTACAAATTACAAAGCGGACAACAAAAAGTTTGTTGATTTGAAAAACAAAAGGTTGGTGAAGCGAAGCTAATGGAGAAGGACGCATGTAAGAAAATTTTATAAATTTTATAAAGATATTTGAGAAATTATTAGAAATTAAAGTCAAAAGACATTGCAAACATTTAATGAATATACATTGAACATTTTGAAAAGAAAATACTTGGTAATAATAAGAATTTGTGAGAAATATAAACATTTTAAATTTGAGAGGGGACGCTACCCGAATTTTTAAAAAGTAATCACTTTATAGTGAGAAAATACGTTTCCTAAACCATTATCATTGTAACATAAACATTATAAGCAAAAATATCTAAGTGATTTAACAAGAATTTACGAACTTACCTGCCATACAAACTATAGAGTTTGTAACTACAAGATTGAAGGAGATCCAGCTTTGGTACAGAAGATTCCACATCAATAGAATATACTAGAGACTTCCCAGTGTTATGGTCAGGTTAGTGTTTTCAACGATTTATTTGGTTAACCATATTAAACTCAAACGTAATTCATAAATTTGGCCAAATTACACAATAATAATTTTAGGTATATAATAATAGTTGGTATTTGTAATTTGCACTGTATTATATTTGTTTAAACATAAGTTTTATTTACTGCTTATGATGCTTTTCAATTTTACGTTTGTTTGATAATTATAGGAACTAAATTTGAGTTGTTGATTTTCATTTACATGACATTTGCTAAACACAGGGCCAGGTTTCATAACACATAGGTTGAATTACTGTGTTTCATATAATCGATTCACAGCGTTGATGGAGATGATTTTCGCAGGTTGTTTGTGGGATGCAGATTTCATATATTTTCTTGTTTAATTTTATCCTGAACCCAACGAGAGTAAGTGTTCTCATGCTCTCCATTAAAACATTAAACTAATAAATAAAAATATAAATCATTTAACCTGAGCTAGCCAATCCAATTTAAAAAACATAGATAAATATCATCCATAGATAAACTTCAGAAATATAATTGAATAAATAATAAAAAAGTAATAAAATAATAATATATATATTTATATATACGAGTATATATATATATATATATATATATATATATAATGGATATTTTTGTGGGGATAACAAAATATTTTGTTTATTGTCATATTGTTTTTTGAGTTTTTCATTGATTTATGTTTAAAAGAATTTATTATAAAAATTTACAACTATTCCAAAATTCGCTATAGATTTTACCCCTTGATAATGAATAAAAATCATTCGGAAGCTCGGGAATAAATATGTGAAAGAATTTACTCTGGAGTCTTATTCCCACATCCCCACAAAATTATCCATTACAAATAAGTTGGCAAATATCTTTCTTCAAATTATATATGTATATATGTGTGTTACAACGGAATTTGTAAGCACGATAGACGGCGTATTTTTCGACGGATCGAAACCAAACTCTCTACAAAGATCGGTTAGGCCAGAACCTTGGACAGTTTGTTAATGGGCCAAATCGGCCCAGTAAAAACAAAATGGCGGCCTGACAAAGTTGAAAAAAAATCGTATTTCCTTTGTTTTTCATTTGACGCAAAAAAGTTACTGAGCTTTTTCATAGTCCTTAACACGTTCTACAACTTTTGTGTGTAACATTTTTCTTCAAATCGTACATTGAAACATGTATTTAAGAAAATTCACATATTTACCAGAATTTTTTTTTATTTTTTTGTTTTTGATTTGATGCCAGAATGTTACTTTGGTTTTTTGTACATCTCAAAATAATCCATTACTTTTGTATCTGGTTTTATATTTTATTTAGTTATTTTTTTTAATAAGCCACTTTGAAGTTAATTAAGATGAATGCATGAAACATAAGTGATAAAAGTTTAGTAGTACAGTTTAGTTATCATCATAGTGAAAACACAGTGAGTACTTTCTGATTGTTTTTATCTGTAAACACCTAGAAATCGCAATCTGAAGTATTCAAACATTCCAAACAATCTATCGACTACATTAAATAGTACCAGTTTTTGTCCTCAATAACTATTGAGTGACAGGACCGCACTCAGCGATGATTAAAATTTCTGCATCTGACCAAAATGAATAATTCTTCACAAGCTAATACTATGTCATATTCTACCGCTTTGTCACAACAACATTATCCATCGCGAAATCAAGCAATTGTTCTCAATACCATAACAAACACGAAATTACAAGACTATCTGAATGAAATTGGTCCTCTAGTTGAACCAAAAAATATTACACATGTTTCCAGGATTTCCAATAATAGGCTATGTATATTCCTATCAAGCAAAGAAGTAGTAGATAACTTAATTAACAACTACGGCCACATAAATGTCAACAACGAAAAAATTTAAGTAAGACGACTTATTACACCCTCGGAAAGACTAGTTTTATCTAATGTAAGTCCTGTTATACCCAATGATTTGCTTACAGCTAAACTAGCAACACTGGGACTAAAACTACTTTCACCCATGAACCCTCTCAGAATAAACTCCGATAACCCCCAATACAGCCATATTTTAAGTTTCAGACGGCAAATATACATTGCGCCTCTAGATAATATAATTATTCCAGAAAATTTCGATCTAGAATACGATACTCTCAATTTCCGTATTTTTTTATCTCGAGACAATCAAAACTGTTTCAAATGTAGAAATCCAGGTCATCTATCTTCACAGTGCCCAAATATTCCAATACCTACAACAGCACCTTCCACTTCATCGAGACAACCATTTCCTACAGAGACTACTCCTACAACTCATACCAAACTAGACACTCCTTCCCAAACAAATCTCCCAACCACAACAATCAACACATTTCACTCAAACCAAAATATAAATGCATCCACATCAGAAGAGCCTGTTGCTAATTCAACAATCGCTGCGCCCCGCACTTCATCTCCTACCACAAACATAAATCAAGAAAAAACTATCAATGAACAAACATCACAAAATTCAAATGAAGAAATCGATACAATGGAAACCAATCAATTACCAGATCAAGCTACAAGTAATAAAAGAAGTTTTTCAGAAGTCACTGTATCCACCCCAGAACACTCTCAGCAATCCACTCCAACTAAACAGCTCACTTTTACTCTTCCAGAAAATCCAAAAAAGCAAACTAAAAAGACAAAGAAGAAAAAATCTCAACAAAATAATTTATCCAAACTAGAAGAAATGAAACAAGTTAGAGATTTTATAGATAAACAAAACCCTCCATTCGTATTAAATGCCGACCAATTCACTTCATTACTGGAAGACTCACTTGGAGCTCAAGACGTTATCAACTTAGTCAAAGATTACACCAACAATATAAATAGCTTAATCGAAATGCTGCTACAAGTTTACCCACAAATAGAAGATAGAAGCCTAAAAACAAAATGTACAAAACTACGGAAAAAACTAGAAAGACAGACAGATACCGACCCTAGCAGTGACGCATCTGCCGACAGCTGTTTCTAAATAAATATTCGCTTTCCAGACCATTCTACAATGGAATTTGAATGGATATTACATCCATTCAAATATGCTACAACTATTGATTGCAGAACATTCGCCAGATGTAATATGTTTGCAAGAAACACATTTTCATGTAAACAAAAACAAAACACCAAGATACTATACTGGATTCTTCAGAAATAGAATTTCTGAAGTAGCCAGTGGTGGAGTTGCCATCTACACTAAATCACTATTAGCAGCAACCTCAATACAGATAAACACCCCATTTGAAGCCGTAGCCGTACAACTATTAACTCCTAACAAGATAACTATATGCAATATTTACATACCCTCCAGTCAAGCCATAGACCAACACGAGTTGGAACTTCTAACAAACCAACTACCTAATCCATTTATTATCGTCGGCGACCTTAATGGTCACCATTTTTCTTGGGGATCAGAGAGCATCGACACACGCGGTAGAAAAATAAAAGACTGGATAGACACAATGAATATCTCACTACTGAATGATGGAAGCAAGACTAGATTCAATGCAGCCACCACAAAATTCTCTGCTATAGATTTATCACTGTGCACTTCGAACATCACAACTGACCTCAATTGGAGAGTAGTCGATGATCTATACAGCAGTGACCATTTTCCAATTATTATAGAAAACTTAGCGAACAAACCAAATAAGAATAACAACACAAATCCTTTGAAAAGATGGAAACTAAACAAGGCAAATTGGAATAATTTTGCAGATCACATTGGGAAAAACATCACTAACCTAAAAATAACCAACAACGTCAATGAAACCCTCAATAATTTCAATTCTATAATACTATCTGCTGCCTTTGATGAAATTGGGAAAACTGGTTATCTCAAAAAACACAACCCTGTGCCTTGGTGGAATAATGCTTGTGATGCTGCAATAAAAGCCAGTAAACATTCATGGAACAAGTTCAAAAGACACAAAACAAATGATAACCTTTTAGAATACAAAAAACAAAGAGCACATGCGAGGCGCACAACACGAAATAGCCAAAAAGAATCATGGCACAACTACCTGAAAAATATAAATAGTTCCACGCCATTATCGTCAGTATGGAAAAAGGTGAAAAAAATATCGGGAAAAAATATAATTAATGAAATCCCTGCTTTGAAAACAAAAAACAACACATTAATCTCGAACTCTAGCGAAATTGCTGAAATTTTTGCAGAACAATATAGACAATCTTCGAGTAATGAAAACTATGATGCCGATTTCTTAAACCTCAAAAATATAGCTGAATCCTCCCCTATAACAATTGAGGAAAACGTAGATCAAATTAATAATCCCATTTCAATAGAAGAGTTTTCTGAAGCATTGCAATCCATGAAAGACACCTCACCGGGACCCGACGATATCCCGACTGTATTTTTAAAGAATCTCCCGTACTCTGCAAAACAGCACTTGCTAGAAATATTTAACTTGATCTGGAATCAACATAAGTTTCCAGATGTCTGGAGACGAGCTATAATAATACCCATCCTCAAACCACGAAAACCTTCTCTATCGCCTGAGTCTTATAGACCAATATCACTCACATGCAGTACATGTAAGCTCCTTGAAAAAATTATAAACCGCAGGCTATTATGGTGCCTAGAATCAAACAACCAATTACTTGCAGAACAATCAGCCTTCCGGCCAAATAGATCTACTTTAGATAACATTATAGATTTAGAAAGTCAAATAAATGAAGCTTTTGTTAATAAACAGAAATGTGTGGCAGTGTCTTTTGACCTCAGTAAAGCTTTTGATACTGCATGGCATCATCAAATTTTATTAAAACTGCAAAACTGGAACTATCAAGGCAATATTTTAGCTTTTATACAAAACTTTCTGAGAAATCGACTTTTCCAAGTAAGAAGCAATGGTACATTATCCAGCACCAAACAACAAGTGAATGGAACCCCACAAGGGTCAATATTGAGTCCCACACTATTTCTAATTGCGATTAACGACATACTTAAAATAATTAACAAACCAGTCCAAGCTAGGCTATTTGCCGACGACTTAATTATATTTATGAAAGGAAAAAATTTAGACAGCTTAACGACCCTACTACAAAATCAAATAAAGGAGTTAGAGAAATGGACTAAAGCTAATGGCTTCAAATTTTCATCTGAAAAAACAGAATGCATAGTATTCTCCAAAAAATATACACAATTACAACCAAAACTTACTTTACACGACGAAACTCTTCAATGTAAAGAACACATAAATTTCTTGGGATTAATTTTTGATCAAAAATTAAATTGGAAAGCTCACATTAAACAACTTGTTCTATCATGTCAGTCAGGTTTAAATCTCCTAAAGTGTCTAGCCAACAAACATTGGGGAACGGATGGAAAAACACTGATGATGGTATATCGAGCATTAGTTAGGTCAAAAATAGACTATGGTTGCATTGCATACGCTTCAGCAAAACAGTCAATCTTGAGGCCCCTTGATGTTATCCATAATCAGGCACTAAGAATAATTCTAGGAGCATTTCGCAGCACTCCCGTAAATAGTTTAAATTGCGAAGCAGGAGAAGCAAGTCTAAGTGATAGAAGGCAAATTCTGAGCCTATCATACGCAGCAAAAATATCCAGCAACACCCAACACCCAACGTATAAGAATACCATATCAGACAGATATCCTTCCTGCTTCCAAAGTAAATACTGGAACCCTCCTTTCTATGAAAGAATTCGCAGATATTTAAAAAGCCACAACTATGTCTCGTTCCCATTAACCTTTCCAAATAGAGTCTCTGAAACCGACATTCACCCTTGGACACGTGTCCCTCCCAAAATCAATACTAACTTAACCGATCTCAATAAACATGACTATAATATTCACACTATACATCAAAAATTTAAAGAAATCACACGCAAATATCATGGGTACACAGAGATATATACAGATGCATCAAAAAAAGGGGAAAACGTTGGAGCAGCCATTGTAACAAATACCAACTCTGAAACATTCAAACTACCAGGCACATACACTATCCTTTCTGGAGAACTATATGCGATATACAAAGCAGTAGAACATGCCAAACACCAGCAAGATAAAAACTTTATCATTTTGACAGACTCATTGAACTCACTAAAATTATTAGGAAGAATTTACGAAAGACATCCAATAGTTAATTTAATAAAAAAAGAGCTAGAACAATTGTACAACCATAACCAAGACATCAGATTCATTTGGATTCCATCGCATGTGGGAATCAAAGGTAATGAGGAAGCAGACGAGAAAGCACAAGCGGCAACTTATCAAAACTGTCTTGCTTGTAACCTATCGACATCAACTGATTTAAAATCACACTTCAAGGACAAAATCATAAAACGCTGGAATACCTTTTGGCAAGAATCCGAATCTAAATTAAAACACTTAAAACCTAGCTTCGGACCTTGGCATATATCAACTGGAAACAGAAGGAACCAGGTAATCATCACCCGACTACGTCTAGGACACACCAGATACACGCATGAACACTTAATAACAAGGGAGGATCCTCCATTTTGCAATTTCTGTGATGAAGAGATTAGTGTACATCACCTACTAATCGATTGCCCTATGTATGATCTACTACGAAAGACCTACAAGATTCCACGAAATATTAAGGAAATCTTAGGTAATGTCTCAGACCCACAAAGTGTTATAGCTTTTCTGAAAAGTGCAAATATGTTTCATAAGATATAACCATTCTACCGTCACACAGTATACCTAAACTAAACGTTAATACTGCACTGAGACACCTGTTTTCTGTTGTTTATTCTATCAATTATGAATTATGTACCATATACCGCTAATGTATTTTTATTTGTTTCAATATCTACCATAAAATTGTTAATTTATTTTGTATTAAGAAATGTATGTACTATGTAGAAATATTAAGGAAATCTTAGGTAATGCCTCAGACCCACAAAGTGTTATAGCTTTTCTGAAAAGTGCAAATATGTTTCATAAGATATAACCATTCTACCGTCACACAGTATACCTAAACTAAACGTTAATACTGCACTGAGACACCTGTTTTCTGTTGTTTATTCTATTAATTATGAATTATGTACCATATACCGCTAATGTATTTTTATTTGTTTCAATATCTACCATAAGATTGTTAATTTATTTTGTATTAAGAAATGTATGTACTATGTAAACCGCTAATGATCTTGTAGGTCGATGCGGATAAATAAATAAAAAAAAAAAAGATGAATGCATATTTCACGTTTCATCAAACAATTTCCAATACTTTTGTGGGAGACCTATGATTCTACCAGTAACGACTGTTACTCAATTAGTAACCATTTTCCCAAAAATTAGGTATTCAAACAATTCGTACGCAATTACAGTAAGTTTGGCTAATATCAATTAGTCCATCCAATCATCAAGCTTAGAATTATTATAACAATTGCAGAATATGTGTGTACGTCAGCTTTTAATTTCGCCTTCAACGTATTTGTTGAATTATTATTCAATACTCCAGAATGTGTAGTTTTATTATACGTATTTTTTATTATCCTCGTTCAAATCTAGTAACTTATTCAGTAACTTCTAGTTCTTCAGGATTTTCAAGAGTTTTTATAATATTGATTATCCATGTGGATCACTATTCGCTTCTAGAGATGCATATATGTGTCATACCAAATATTGCTATTCCACCCAACCCTATCTAATATGCAAAAAAGTATTGGTTTACCCTAAAAAATGTTGTAGTTTTTGTTTTTTTTGAGTAATTTTCTCGTTTTTCAGCAAGGCCAACAAGAAAAAACGGTTTTTAGAAAAATAATCCTGTGTGTATGTCGTCGTCGTCGTTGTCGTCGGTCACTTTTCTTAACATGTCTTATTTGCTGGATACAGCCTCTGGAGTGCAATAGATCACAAATTATATGATTGACTATTATTCAGAACATCTTATAGATGAACCCTACTGATTTTCAGCTCACCAAAGCTAGTACAACGGGTGCTACTGTACTTGGAGTACGACATTTTTGTAATTCTGGTTGCACGATACAGCATCCGAAGTGTATATAAGTGACAATTTCATGATAGGATATTGCTCAGGACGACTCACACATGCGGAAAGTAAGTTTTAATCTTTGAAACCGTTAATTTTTTCTAGGAGATGATCCATCTTAAAAACAAAATCAGTCACTTATTACATCAAAATGAGAATACTGTACTGCTCTTCTAGGTACATGAATTATTTTTCTATTATAAAATCTCTCATATAAGATTCCATAATTCTTACAGATAGAAATCCCAATATTTCTCAAAAAAGCATTATTGGATGAATGCAGGCAATAGAGTAATTTTCCAGCATTTACATGCTCACTGAAGGGTATATTCCGAACAATTTATGGCTAACAAATATATTTTCTTCGACATACTGAATGGAGGAAACCCAATAGAATGCCAGTTGATTTATGCAATGGCCATTACTTAAAGACAGTCGCAGTGTAGAAATACATCTCAATGGATTTTCCAGCAAGTGAACTACAAATATTATTGGCTTTTGTCCAACTCCTTCATTTTTCTTATCAATCAAATATGATAAATACACCAAATAAACGAGTTATAATATGAAATTAACCTAGACTGCACCCATTTTCGGAATGCTCTCTATATATTTTCCGCACAATAAAAATTCTTTTCATATCCAAAAATTTGAAACTTGTTCCTAATGGCATAGGTAGATGGGATCCTGTCATATGTCCCTGCCCAAAAGATGTCGATCGAAAGTTGAAATCAATTTGATCGATGCATAATCGTCTATAAAGTTATAAGGAAAAAGTATATAAATATTTTTCGTTGTTCGATGTAATGGATTGATGAAAGACGTTAAAAGTGATTCAATCATGAAATAGTTGACAATATATTTGTGTCAGTTGATGTATAACTACCATTTGAGTGTTGGAAATGTTTGGATAATTCCATTTTTGAAAGACAGGATAGACATTGATAAATATGATAACGAATTGTCGTTTTCTCGCTACATCTACTATTCCTAAGATGAATAAATCTGGTGACGAAGAAGAATTTGGACCTCCTTCTCTCGAAATTACTCCAATTTCTTAACCATAGTTAGTGACATAATTTGTTATATCTCATATCCTCAATTCATACTCTTCAATCTGGATTCGAGTTTCAACATTTTATATATGAGTTGGGACAAATTGGCACAACATTTACCGTAACTAATTTTTGGGATAAATAATGGCTTTTTAGAATGAAGCAAGAAAACTAATTGAGCTTCTACAAAGAACTAATATAATCTTCAAATAATTTTTATTATTTTGAATATATGAAGAGTGATCAGAAAAATGAAAATACCAAAAAAACATAAAATTTAAGCAATAGTAGCAATAGAAAAGAAATAAATATCTTAAGATTGAATATAATCATGTCACTTTTCAATGCCCAAATGTACAGAGATTATCTAAAAAATACCAACAAAGAATATAAACGTCACATAAACAACTACAACAAGAATATTCAAACGTTAATAAAACAGTAGGTAAGAGGACATAAATTGATCAACACATATGTTACATATGTTCTAATCAAAATATACTGTATGAAAATAAAGTAGATTAGATTAGATTAGATTTCAACGGGGTGTACTGAAACATAAGGTTTATGGTGCCTCCCCCCCTATCAGAGGTGTTCTCGCTACTACTACAGCTCGCATTCCAGTACCAGGGTTCTAATGAACTCTAGTATTTGGAACGTCTTCCAGGAGGCTAGATCATCACTCTTACAAGTATCTTGTCCGAAGCATTTTGTGTGTTGGCTTACAATGGCGAGGCATTCTAGAACTAGGTGATCCGAAGTTTCATTCTCCTCCCCACAGAATCTATACTCGTCAATTTCTGCTAGACCTATTCCCATTAGGTGCTTTCTAAGACGGCTGTGTCCTGTAAGGAAACCCGTGAGAAGATGTAGCTTATTTTGACTGACATTTAAATACTTTTTGGATCTAGCAGTGTCAAATATTCCTAGCAACTTTTTGGAGTGATCCAGCCCGGGAAGGTGTAACATAAGTGTAATGTATTCTCTTATGTATCCGTGAGCGGAACAAGAACCACGGCCAGGTTCGTCGAAATGTGAGGTTATAGAATGTAGGCAGGCCGCTTGTAAGGAACGTAATAGATAGTTTCAAATAAATCGCGAGTCTCATTTCCAAAAATAATAATAGGAAACATTAAACTGGCGACGAGAATGTTCGAATAAGTACTACATAAAATTCAGTGGAAATTGAAGAAAAGACTCAAGAAAATACAGGTATTCCTTACACCTTATTATTATAAAAACTGAAAAAGATTTCCTAAAAATGACGGAAATAGGCAGACTGAAGGAATTTGATCCCAATAAGGAGTCGTTTGGGACTTATGTTAAACGGATGAAGTTGTATTTTACAGTAAATAATACTGCAGAAGATAAAAAGAAAAGAGTTATTTTGCTTTTAATCGGCTCAAAGGTTTGTGATATTCTTACTAATCTTGCCATGCCTTATGATCCTGAAAGCATTACCTTCGACGAAATCGAAAAACTGTTGTCTGGCTACATTGAGCCTGCAAATTTAGAAATAGTTGAGAGATTTCAGTTTTCAAAACGAGATCAAAAAGATCATGAATCTAATAATGAGTATGCTATTGAACTAAAAAGAAGAATAAGAAGTGAATAAATTCAAAATAGTTATTTATGTAACAAGTGTGTAAAGTAGCCTTTTTTCGACGAATGTGAATATGAGCCGCAGGCGAATGCGACAATCACATGAGTCAAGAAAAGGCCTTCACACACGAATTGCATACACTATTTTTTCTACTACCGAAAATTTTAAAAAAGACAAAAGTTTATTAATAATTTTCTTTGCGCACTAAAGTAGGTTTAATTTTTCTTTCGAAGAAACTATAACGCTTTTATTAATGAAATATATTATATATTGATTAATATTGGGAACATTTCAATCAAAATTACAACAAATTAACAAAACAACAGACGAATTCGATTATTGACAATACTAATATTAAAGGTGCAATTTGTGCACTCGGACATTTTCGGAATATTTTGTTATTTCATTTTTCCTACACCACTTTTTCAACAAATTGTATTTTGTTTCGTAAATACTCACAGATTTTTGGGGCAATAAATCATTAGAAGCATTCTGTGCTACGTGTAATATGTTTGATGGTGTATTTTCAAAATAATCTCCTGAGAGATCATCAGAGGAATCCATCCTTATAATTATATGTACCTACCTATTCCGTTTTCTAAAAAAAGAATCTAAAATAACATCGTAGTTTCCTAAAAATGTTCAATACTTAAATATAAATACTTTTGCTTGCCCTAGGTATAGTCGGAAGATCTCAATTTCGAATTTGAATGTCAGATTATATGCACAAAGAAATGTTGTAACGCGAAAATTTGCCGAGCCGTCGGAGACTTAATATTGGCTAACCTGTCGACTGAGAGAAGTCACAGCGCTGTCGGTACGGAGTTAAAAATTTAGACCTCCATTTGCCGTCAAGGTGTAAACACACATCTTTCAACTTAAAATTTTCGCATGTGCTCTGGGAGCCATAAGCGTTTTATTGGAAAACCCAACAATTCCGACGTAGGGGAAGAGAAATACGGCTGAAACCAACAACTGGCAGCTCCGACCCGATAGGTTTCTGGTCCAAAAACGGTCGATGACTGTGGGTACCACAAGAATTTAGAGGAATTGCGTATTTGTAGTAAATTTCCGTAGACGGCGTTAGTTAGAAGGATTCATTAACAAGGTAAATGGTTGAAAACACTTTCTCGGAATTAACAGTTTTATAAGTATTTTAACGTATAAATTTTAGCTTTGATTCGTAGTTTATTGGAGTATGTAATCTGGATTTCACGAGATAGTTTCGATGCATTTCATAAATTCTTATTAGTTCATATTCTTCATTGCTTTATATTTTGTTGAAATAAGAATGTATCACGGGAGTTGTATAAATATTCAGGGATGTGTTCAACGACATAGTTTTTTTATTACGGTTTTTTTTTGGTGTCGTAGTTTTTTGCTAAGCGGAAAAAAACCAGTCATATAGTTTTTATTCTCAGTGTAGGTGGCTTTTATACAGTTAAAAGTCATGATGTATGATAATTTGCGAATTTCGGGTGTTTTTAATATAGTCAGTATGATGGGATATTACGGGGGTACGTCGAAAATTTGACCGGGGTAAAATGTAAACCCTATGTAGAGGCTGATTCGTTTCTCTATTTTAGGGGGGTTTTTGTATATGGACAATAAAAAAAATCACTGATTGGAATTTAATGGGTCAGTGAGACCAGTTCCAGGAGAGCTGAAATATTCTGGAGCAATTTCAGTTCCTGTTCTGGTTCTGGAAAAGGATAAGTGAACAGTTTTCCTTTTCTTTATTTTTCAACTTCATTAGTAAACTCACATTTATGCTTCACATATTACCGTTTTTCATATAAAGTTTTATTTCTTTTTTTGCGGCAATTACTATAATCTCGCTTACACTTGTACTTTGTATTTTAAAATTTGAAATCTTTGCTCATAGTTTGAGATACGCTAAGACACTACGGTACGTACCTGGTATTGCGTTATTTAGTGGTTTTTTTTGCCTATTTCTGACGATTTATGTATATAACTTGCACCGTACATAATTTTGAATTGTATTTTCTCTAGCAACGCTTAACTCGTTGCTATTTGAATTTTAGGCTTAAGCAATTATTTATATTTATATTGATATTGGTATAAATTGCGGAAGTGTGAACCCTTGTAACTGTACATTGTTGATTTTGATATATATATATATATATATATATATATATATATATATATATATTATCATTGCATTTTTGAGATATTGTACATGAACTATTTGGTCGTTTCTCTAGAATTTTAGAATAGAGACATCGGTTTAGTTTGGGGCCCTCAGCTCTTCTGCACCCTGAGTTTGAAGCCTTCAGCTCTACTCAGAGTTTATAGAATCTGCTTGACAGTTAATTACTTAAGTTGTAACTGATAAATTAGTTAGAAATTTTTGGATTTATGTAGATTTCGGTCTTCAGCCCATCTACATTCTGAGATTACAGCCTTCAGCTGAGCTCAGACATTATTTGTAACATTTTTGTAGTGACATTGTAATCAATATTTTGAAAAGAGACCTTTGGTCCACAAATACTAATTAAATTTTCAATCAGGGGATACTTGCTGACTTTTATCTACTTATGATAATTTACCTATCAGTTTAACCTTTGGAGTGTGTAGTGAGTGTTGTTAACCCACTGAGGAGTTGTGGGCTAACTTAAGAAGTCTTGGGTACTTGCCAAAACTTCTCTGGCGCCCTTTTTGAAAACTTAATAATTCTTTGAAGAATCCACCCCTTCTTCGACTCGAAGCTAGTCGACTGGCGAGCACGGGTTGTACCACGTGAGACAACCCGCATACCTATAACGAGCACTAAGAGAGTTAGTAGGTTTTCTCGTTATATGTTTTTGGCGCCCATCGTGGGGCCGTTAGTAATTTTTTTTTGTTGTCAGCAATACATATCCCGTAATTTAAACTTATACATTCAAAATAAAATTTTTTTTAGCATCTTTGAATAATCTTAAACTTCAAAAATCAAAACTTTATTGGTAGCCATTTGATTAAACTGAAGTTATAATACAGGAAACGGACAAATTGTTCATTGTTTGATGTGCTCTGTTTTTTTTTCTTCTTTTTCAGGTGGCAAGTGAATAAGAAGATTCCTGATATTGATATTATTGTTTCAATAAAAATTGTAATTTTGAAAATATTATTTGATTATCTATTGTAAAATATTTTTAATTTATAGATATCGTAAATATAAAAGGTGAGTTACATATTGGGTCACACTGTGTATAAATTTTAGTGCCAGAACAGTAACTGAATTCGTGAATACTTTGCTTTATGGTAAGTTTATTTAACTTTCGACGATTTTAGGCTGCATTGTGGATTCGAACCTTAGCGGATCGGTGTTTTGGAAGTGGTGCCTTGGGCTCGTGGACTCCTGTATTTTGGAATCGCTTTTGAGGAAGGAACGTGGCGTTGGTTCGAGAAGTACACTTCGTGGAAACTCTGTGGGTTGGAGATATTGGGTGGACAAATAGGGACTTTTGGACATTCGGTATCTGGATTTGGGTTTTAAATTCCTTATTAGGTTTCAGCTGGAGGGAGGTTATTTGAGGTACAGGTGTGTCGGTGAAGAATTATGGTTCCGCTGGGTTGGAGATTGGTTTGTTGCCTGGATTGCTTGTCAGATCGAACTTAAAAAGGAAAAAATGTCTCGTAGGTTTGTAGTTATTCGGTTGGTTCAGGATGAGCTTGTGTATGAGTTGATAATACGCGGTATTGCAAGTGGCACGGTGTTTGAGATGCGGCGGAGTTTAGCTTTAGCGTTGCAGGTAGAGAAGGAAGATGATAGTATAGATCCGCCAGAGTATCCGTATACAGCTGCTGAAGATTTGAGTGCAGTTGAGAATAAGTTAGATCAGATTGAGCCCGGTGTAGAAGAGTTCAATGAAACTTGTATGAGTGATAATTTCCAGAAATTACAGAGTCAATTGGTGCATGTCATAGGACGGTTGGAACGTGCGACTAATTTCGAAGCAGGTGATGCTGGTGTTCGACATAGGGCGAAAGTAGATGAACTAATGGCTAAAGCTCTCTCTTTTTCGAATCCTTGGAAAGTAAGGCTTCTAGACATGAGCGTTTTCGTCAATCTCAACCCCCCCAGTTAGAAATTCTTTCTCAACCTGGGCCATCTTTTGCACATTTGTCAACAATCCCTAGATCGACTCTCAATGGAATCAGACCACTTTCTAATCTTGGTAATGCGTCGAGGAACTTGTCTAGTATTAAGACGATCTTTCCTAGTAAGTGGGGTTTGGTATTTTCTGGAGATCCCAAAGGTATTTCACTATCGAGCTTTCTGGAAAAAGTGGAAGAGTATCGAGTTCCACGTAATGTAGATAAGGAAATTTTGTCAGCTAGTGGTATCGATTTATTTTCTGGTAGGGCTTATCAATTTTATTTAGCTTATAGAGAAGAAGTCAATTCTTGGGATAAATTCGTGGATCTATTACGGGAAGAGTATTTATCAGTAGATTACAATGAAAAACTGTTCGACGAAATTAAGAGTAGAACTCAGGATCCTGATGAAAGTATGGGAATTTACTTGGCTGTGATGTCTGGTTATTTTAAAAGGTTGACTTGTCCCATTTCGGAGGAAACTAAACTTAAAATATTGTTAAGGAACATCACGCCTTATTACCAACATCATCTTGGACTTATGGAAATTAATAGCGTGCGTGAGTTATTGACTTTGGGTCGTAAATTGGAGGCTAGGAAATCGGCTATCGAGAATTACAGTGTACCATCGAGGAAACTGAACTGTATGCAGCCAGACTTAGCTTATGTGTCATCGCATGACGAACCTGTGTCTGAGGTTAGGACTCTAACCCCCCCTACTTCGTCATCTATTCCTAAAGTTCATGAGCTCGTTTGTTTCCGTTGTAAGCAGCCAGGTCATCGGGCCCTAGCGTGTCGTAGTAATAGGAAATTTTGCTTTAGATGTAAGAAAGAAGGATTCACGGTTAGGAATTGTCCTGATTGCTCTTCCAGAATTAGCCAGCGTAAACGAACCGAGGCATGCTTGAATCATCGGATAGAGTGCGTCAGTGAAAACCCCCCCGTCAGTAGTTTTCGTGCCGGTATAGATTATGTATTGGATCATGTCGTTAATGATGAACGTCCTTATCTTAAGATAGATACCCTAGGAAAAACTTTGTTAGGTCTTTTGGATTCGGGCGCTCCAAGAACTATTTTAGGAGGTAAGGGTTATGAGTTAATTTCTTGTTTAGGGTTGACTTCGAATAAAAGTAGGACGACTAATTGTACAGTGGCAAACGGTAATGTGTTACAGAGTATTTGAACCGTAGTGTTAGCCGTGGTTTTGAGGGGTCGTATGCGGTTGATTGAGGCTCTGGTTGTCCCTGAATTAACTCACATTTTGATCCTTGGTGTAGATTTTTGGAATTTGATGGGCGTCGTCCCAGATCTTCGTCATGACGAGTGGCATTTTTCGGCAGATCCTGTGTTGTTAAATAGTGTGAAACATGTGTCGTCCTCCACTCACTCACTCCTTTGGAACAGCAGACACTTCAAGCGGTGATTGATAGGAATATGGAAATTATGGAAAAAGGTCTAGGGTGTACCGATAGAGTAGAACACGTGATAGTAACTTCTAGTCCCCCCATCAAGCAGCGATATTATAGGGTCAACCCCATTGTACAGAGGCATATTGATGCTGAATTGGATGAGATGCTGCAGTTAGGTGTTGTAAAACACAGCAATAGTCCGAGGACTTCTCCAATTTTGCTGGTCAAGAAGAAGGATGATTACTACCGATTTTGCGTGGATTATAGGAAGTTGAATGCTGTCACTGTTCGAGATAGTTACCCTCTTCCCCTGGTAACGGATACTTTAGAGAAGTTGCGTGAGGCTAAATATTTGTCTAGTTTAGATGTCAAGTCCGCTTATTGGCAAGTTCCGGTAGCCGAATCTTCAAGGCAATACACTGCTTTTACGGTACCTAATAGGGGTCTATTCCAGTTCAAACGACTACCATTTGGTTTACATAATGCCCCAGCCACCTGGCAGAGACTTATCGACAATGTTTAAGGCCATGATCTTGAACCGCATGTTTTTGTCTATCTTGACGACGTGGTTATTTGTACACAAACTTTCGAAGAACATGTACGGGTACTCGAAGAGGTTTTTAAGAGGTTAGCGGATGCTAAAATTACTGTTAGCGTGGATAAGTGTCAGTTCTGTCGTCCTGAAATGAAGTATCTTGGGTATGTAGTGGATCGTTTTGGGTTGCATGTGGATCCGGATAAGGTGAAGGCAATGTTGGAGTTACCGATTCCTCGTAATATTACGGAAGTTCGTCGTGTGGTTGGATCCTTCTCCTGCTACCGGAGATTTATCCCTAATTTTTCAACGATCATGGTCCCCATTACGGGTCTTTTGAGGAAAATCGTCCTTTTGTGTGGTCTTCTGGATGTGAGTCTTCATTCCGTCGTGTTAAGGAATGTTTGGTTTCTGCGCCGATTCTTACTTGTCCCGATTTTAATAAACCCTTGGTTGTACAGACCGATAGTAGTGGTTATGGTTTAGGGGTTGTGTTGAGTCAGCCTCACGAGGATGGTGACAAGGTTATTTGCTATCTAAGTAGATATCTTACTCGTCAAGAAAGGAATTTTTCAACCACTGAACGCTGTGGTTTGGGCACTTGAACAACTTCGGCCTTATCTAGAGGCTGTTTCTTTTACTGTAATTACGGATCATTATAGTCTACTGTGGCTACAGAAGTTGCAGAGTCCAAAGGGTCGTCTAGCCCGATGGGCAGTCAAAATGCAACAGTATAACTTCCAAATTATACATCGCAAAGGTCGTGAACACGTAGTACCAGATACTCTTTCTCGGTCCGTCCCTGTTGTCGATGAGGTGTCTGTGGAGGTTTTGTCTGAAGAGGTACCGCCCCCTCCGTTTGATACAACCAATGATAAGTGGTATTGTAAGATGGTGAAGAATGTCGCTAGTAATCCCCTTAAATTTCCGGTTTGGCGTGTGAAGGATAATCTTCTCTTCAAACATGTTGTCAATAAGTACACACAACCGCTGTCGCCTTGTGAATCTTGGAAACTGGTAGTTTCCAAAGCTGGTAGGTCGCGTATTATCATGGAAGCATATAACGAGAAAACCTACTAACCCTCTCAGTGCTCGTTATAGGTATGCGGGTTGTCTCACGTGGTACAATCCGTGCTCGCCAGTCGACTAGCTTCGAGTCGAAGAAGGGGTGGATTCTTCAAAGAATTATCAAGTTTACAAAAAGAGCACCAGAGAAGTTTTGGCAAGCACCCAAGACTTCTTAAGTTAGCCCACAACTCCTCTGTGGGTTAACAACACTCACTACACACTCCAAAGGTTAAACTGATATGTAAATTATCATAAATAAATAAAAGTCAGCAAGCATCCCCTGATTGAAGATTTAATTAGTATTTGTGGACCAAAGGTCTCTTTTCAAAATATTTATCAGAATGTCACTACAAAAATGTTGAAAATAATGTCTGAGCTCAGCTGAAGGCTGTAATCTCAGAATGTAGATGGGCTGAAGGCCGAAATCTACATAAATCCAAAAATTTCTAACTAATTCATCAGTTGAAACTCAAGTAATTAACTGTCAAGCAGATTCTATAAACTCTGACTAGAGCTGAGGGCTTCAAACTCAGGGTGCAGAAGAGCTGAGGGTCCCAAACTACACCGATGTCTTAATTCTAAAATTCTAGAGAAACGACCAAATAGTTCATGTACAATATCTCAAAAATGCAACGATAATATATATATATATATATATATATATATATATATATATATATATATATATTGCATAAGCCTAAAATTTAAATAGCAACGAGTTTAGCGTTGCTAGAGAAAATACAATTCAAAATTATGTACGGTGCAAGTTATATACATAAATCGTCAGAAATAGGCAAAAAAAACACTAAATAACGCAATACCAGGTACGTACCGTAGTGTCTCAGCGTATCTTAAATTATGAGCAAAGATTTCAAATTTTAAAATACAAAGTACAAGTGTAAGCGAGATTTTAGTAATTGCCGCAAAAAAGGGAATAAAACTTTATATTAAAAACGGTGATATGTGAAGCATAAAAGTGAGTTTACTAATGAAGTTGAAGAATAAAGCAAAGGAAAACTGTTCACTTATCCTTTTCCGGAACTAGAACAGGAACTGAAGTTGCTCCAGAATATTCCAGCTCTCCTGGAACTGGTCTCACTGACCCATTAAATTCCAATCAGTGATTTTTCTTAAATGTCCATATACTAAAACCCCCCTGAAATAGAGAAACGAATTAGCCTCTACATAGGGTTTACATTTAACCCCGGTCCAATTTTCGACGTACGCCCGTAATATCCCATCTTACTGACTATATTAAAATCACACGAAATTCGCAAATAATCATGACTTTTAACTATATAAAAGCCACCTACACTGAGATTAAAAACTATTTGACTGGTGTGTTTCCGCTTAGCAAAAAACTACGATACCAAAAAAAACCCATAATAAAAAAACTATGTCGTTGGACACATCCCTGAATATTTATACAACCCCCGTGATATATTCTTATTTCAACAAAATATAAAGCAATGAAGAATATGAACGAATAAGAATTTATGAAATGAATCGAAACTATCTCGTGAAATCCAGATTACATACTCCAATAAACTACGAATCAAAGCTAAAATTTCTACGTTAAAATACTTATAAAACTGTTAATTCCGAGAAAGTGTTTTCAACCTTGTTAATGAATCCTTCTAACTAACGCCGTCTACGGAAATTTACCACAAATACGCAATTCCTAAATTCTTATGGTACCCACAGTCATCGACCGTTTTTGGACCAGAAACCTATCGGGTCGGAGCTGCCAGTTATTGGTTTCAGCCGTATTTCTCTTCCCCTACGTCGGAATTGTTGGGTTTTCCAATAAAACGCTTATGGCTCCCAGAGCACATGCGAAAATTTTAAGTTGAAAGATGTGTGTTTACACCTTGACGGCAAATGGAGGACTGAATTTTTAACTTCATACCGACAGCGCTGTGACTTCTCTCAGTCGACAGGTCAGCCAATATTAAGTCTCCGACGGCTCGGCAAATTTTCGCGTTACAGATTCCCCCCCTTTCGTCAAAGAAAATTAATCCGGAAGGGTTAATTTTCATTTTCAGGCGGTTGCGTAGAGTATGGTTTCAAGTCCTTGCAGTGCCATACTCCTGCCGTAGCTCCATCCTTATCATGCAACTCATACGTCCACGGAGATAACCTCTTAGCTATCGAGTAGGGCCCTATATACTTAGGCGCTAGCTTACGCGTGTAATACCTCGCAGCATCCGAAAGGACTAAATTCCTCTTTCACACTAAATCGTGCGGGAGATACTCCACATGCCTACGTCGCAGATTATGGCTATCACAGGCCTTCTGATTGGCATCCTCTAACCGTTTCCTGATGTCAGCGAACAATTTAATATTTAACACTGCTCAACAAAATTCGGTAAATTGTTTACCACTTACGTCCCATAAAACAATTCCCTTCAAGACCTCAAACCCCAGATTTACTACAAACACTTAAATCTGGCACTATCAATAACTAATTAAGGGAAATTATTTCCAGGTTGCGCCCACAGCTGAAACAATTACCTTCAAAGTTAAGCAAACCCCAGATTTACTATGAAAGCCCAATTAAATCCGGTGCAATAAATTACAAATGACACAATAACTGAAGTTAAATCTACAATGACTAAGTTTCTAAGAAAAGGTTGAAAATTTATCAAAGTTTAAAAAAGATAAAATTTACAATATTGGATTGTTCAAAATTTCAATCAATATGAAAAGAAAATAACGGTTGCTCACGAACCAATGAACTCTTGTCCGATTTCTACCATATAATTTTTAGTTTGATATCTATTATAATCTCACAAAATAAGGTAAGTTGTTTACAAATTACGTCTAATAAAACAATTCCCTTCGAATTGAACACAACCCCAGATTTACTAAAAACACTCAAATCTGGCACATTCAAAACATATTAAGGGAAATTATTTCCAGGTACGCTCCAATAAAACAATTACCCTCAAAATTGAAGCAAGCCCCAGATTTCCTACAAAACCCACTTAACTCTGGTGCAGCCAATAGTTAAAAAAAACAAAAAAAAACAAACTGAAAATGTATCTGCAAATCTAACTCATCAAAAGTTCAAGTTTAATCAAATGACTACAAATATAATTTTGATTTTTGAAGTTTAAGTTTAATCAAAGATGCTAAAAAAAATTTTATTTTGAAAGTTTAAGTTTAAATTAGGGGATATGTATTGCTGACAACAACAAAAAATTACTAACGGCCCCACGTTGGGCGCCAAAAACATATAACGAGAAAACCTAGTAACCCTCTCAGTGCTCGTTATAGGTATGCGGGTTGTCTCACGTGGTACAACCCGTGCTCGCCAGTCGACTAGCTTCGAGTCGAAGAAGGGGTGGATTTTTCAAAGAATTATTAAGTTTACAAAAAGGGCGCCAGAGAAGTTTTGGCAAGCACCCAAGACTTCTTAAGCTAGCCCACAACTCCTCAGTGGGTTAACAACACTTACTACACACTCCAAAGGTTAAACTGATAAGTAAATTATCATAAGTAAATAAAAGTCAGCAAGTATCCCCTGATTGAAGATTTGATTAGTATTTGTGGACCAAAGGTCTATTTTCAAAATATTTATTACAATGTCACTACAAAAATGTTACAAATAATGTCTGAGCTCAGCTGAAGGCTGTAATCTCAGAATGTAGATGGGCTGAAGGCCGAAATCTACATAAATCCAAAAATTTCTAACTAATTTATCAGTTTCAACTTAAGTAATTAACTGTCAAGCAGATTCTATAAACTCTGATTAGAGCTGAAGGCCTCAAACTCAGGGTACAGAAGAGCTGAAGGCCCCAAACTACACCGATGTCTCAATTCTAAAATTCTAGTGAAACGACCATATAGTTCATGTACAATATCTCAAAAATACAACGATAATAAATATATCAAAATCAAGAATGTACAGTTACAAGGGTTCACACTTCCGCAATATATACCAACATCAATATAAATATAAATAATTGCATAAGCCTAAAATTTAAATAGCAACGAGCTTAGCGTTGCTAGAGAAAATACAATTCAAAATTATGTACGGTGCAAGTTATATACATAAATCGTCAGAAATAGGCAAAAAAACCCACTAAATAACGCAATACCAGGTACGTACCGTAGTGTCTTAGCGTATCTTAAACTATGAGCGAAGATTCCAAATTTTAAAATACAAAGTACAAGTGTAAGCGAGATTATAGTAATTGCCGCAAAAAAAGAAATAGAACTTTATATGAAAAACGGTAATATGTGAAGCATAAATGTGAGTTTACTAATGAAGTTGAAGAATAAAGAAAAGGAAAACTGTTCACTTATCCTTTTCCAGGACCAGAACAGGAACTGAAGTTGCTCCAGAATATTCCAGCTCTCCTGGAACTGGTCTCACTGACCCATTAAATTCCAATCAGTGATTTTTTTAATGTCCATATACAAAAACCCTCCTAAAATAGAGAAACGATTTAGCCTCTATATAGGGTTTACATTTTACCCCGGTCAAAATTTCGACGTACTCCCGTAATATCCCATCATACTGACTATGTTAAAAACACCCGAAATTCGCAAATAATCATACATCATGACTTTTAACTGTATAAAAGCCCCTACACTGAGAATAAAAACTATATGACTGGTTTTTTTCCGCTTAGCAAAAAACTACGATACCAAAAAAACCCATAATAAAAAAACTATGTCGTTGGACACATCCCTGAATATTTATACAACCCCCGTGATATATTCTTATTTCAAAAAAATATAAAGCAATGAAGAATATGAACTAATAAGAATTTATGAAATGCATCGAAACTATCTCGTGAAATCCAGATTATATACTCCAATAAACTACGAATCAAAGCTAAAATTTCTACGTTAAAATACCTATAAAAATGTTATTTGCGAGAAAGTATTTTCAACCATTTACATTTTTAATGAATCCTTCTAACTAACGCCGTCTACGGAAATTTACCACAAATACGCAATTCCTCTAAATTCTTATGGTACCCACAGTCATCGACCGTTTTTGGACCAGAAACCTATCGGGTCGTTGCTGCCAGTTGTTGGTTTCAGCCGTATTTCTCTTCCGCTACGTCGGAATTGTTGGGTTTTCCAATAAAACGCTTATGGCTCCCAGAGCACATGCGAAAATTTTAAGTTGAAAGATGTGTGTTTACACCTTGACTGCAAATGGAGGACTGAATTTCTAACTTCGTACCGACAGCGCTGTGACTTCTCTAAGTCGACAGGTTAGCCAATATTAAGTCTCCGACGGCTCGGCAAATTTTCGCGTTACAATGTCAGTCACTCACAGCCAACATATATGCACCCTATTCTATTATTTTCTAGTACCCAATACTTATCACGTATGTACTTTACTGAATTCTATGTTTCAATCTCTGATTCAGAGAAAACGTTTTTATTATAGCTACCTATATTTTTATAAGACTAGATAAAACTACATACAAATTGGAACTTTTTCTTTATGCACTAGTGCGTAAAGAATAATTCTTTAGTTTTACGCACTCGAAAGTGTGTCTAAAGTACGCACGGTAGTGGAAAAAGAAATTTTAATTAGGAATCGGAATTTCTCAGAGGCATTAAAATTGGCAATAAGTTTGGAGCTTGTAGGAAAAGATTCCAAAGAAGTTAATTTCGCTAGTAGAGAATCACAGTATAAGAAGAATAAAGAATATGGAAAATGGGGAAAGTGTAGCGAGTCAAATACTTAAGGAAGCTCTCGAGATTGCTGTAAGTGTTGTGGGAAAGAACATATTGGTAAATGGTAATACTGGAACTATTCACGCAAACGCTGTGGAAAAAAGGACATTCACTCCAAGTGTGCAAAATGAAGAAATAAAATGTGATGTATGTTGAAGAACAAGAAAATCAGGGAAATAGTGATGAAGAAATCCAGTGATAATGAGCAAGAGGATAGTGTTAATACTGACAAATTGTTTTACATATCTAACAAGGTCTTCAAGGTAACAAATCTATTTATTTTAAATGTTCAGGTAGATTGTAAAACTTTTGACTTTGAAGTAGTCACAGGTGCTTCAGCTTCAGTATACTCCAGCTCCTGTGGTGGTTTTTGAACCATTTGTATACCATCTAATGTTGTTTTTTTGAGAGTTTGGGTGGTATATTCCCTTTCCCAGTCCTTTCTCTTACTTAGCATCGTAGTGAAGCTCCATTATATATGATGAAATAAACCACAGTGTTTTATTTCATCGTTCAGTATGGATCTTTATCAAGTAAAAGCCTCATCTATTCAATTTCTACTCTATACTTTCTTTCTTAATCATTTCGTCACTGGGTAGATTCATTGATTAGATGTATTTTGTTAGAGCGGACCAGGCTTCCTGATTTTTAATACTCTCATTCCCTGAATCTACCCTAGGTGTTCTAAGAGTTGCCTTTTGGGCTGATCTTTCTGTCACCAGATGTAGAAGTGTGATATCTGTGATGATCTCAAGTGCCCTAGTTGAACACGTTCCCATAGCTCCAGTGATGCACACACGGGCAAGCCTTGGAACTTTGTCGAGGGTCTTCCTCATGCGGTACTGACATGCTTTAGTAAGCCAAACTATTGCCCCATACATAATCGCTGGTCTCACAATCGTGGCGTACATCCACGGCAGTATTCTTGGGTTACAACCCCAACTTATACCAGCGAGATTTCTGCAAGCCATCAAAGCTTTTGTTGCCTTACTAGCAGTTATTTCAACATGCTTATTTCACAGAAGCTTATTGTCTAGGATTATCCCTAGATATTTAACTTCAGATTTCCAATCAATCATTTCCCCGTTTTAAGATAGGGTTGTTTTATGACAGTGTTCTTTTCCGGGTGAATGTAATTACTGTGGTCTTGCTTGGGTTAATGTTAAGCCTCACTGACAAGGAAAAATAAAGTGACCAATATCTAAGTCAAAATTCAATTAACAACAAACTTCTATTTTATTTAATTTTTTTGTATACACACTAATGTACCTTCTATTAATATTAAGTCTATTTATTATGTGGAATTATATAAGTATTGCAGGCTGAAGGACCTCGGTAGATGTTGTACCAACAAATTACGTTCATTATTGTAACGTTGTTATTATGTTTAAACGTCAACTTTTAATTTGATAGGTGTTTTCGCGGAGACAATCCCGAACGTATTCAGAATGTTTACGCATGCGCACTTAAAAATTAGCCGTTCGCGGTGAAAAGAGAACACCCTCCGGATTTTTAATTCAGTGTTAGCGGATCACGTTCTGTAAACTTTGGACATGATCGTAACGCGTTCAACAGATCCTCGGATTGAAGGAGGAATATCGGATTCAGAACGAAATCTAACCTAAAATTTTGTTGTTTGTGAGGTTCTTATTTGTGGTAAGAAGTGAAAGTATACAAACAATCCATTTTGATTACTTGTTTTTAAAATTATGGACCATTTAAGTTCGAGTGACGTAGATTTGGAAAGTTGCTGAGGAATTTTGGAGATGTACCAAAAAAATGCAAATTTATTTGAAGAAATTGTGCCACAATTTGATGATGAGCTGTTTGTATCTCATTTTAGAATAAATAGAGACCTAGCAGTGCAGATATCACAGCGATACCAAACATCTCAGTACTTTCACTATCAGAAAGGCAACTCTGATAAAATAAGTCCCCTAAAAACCATCCTTTGTTTTCTATGGTTCTTAGGTAACGAAGGTGCAACGTTTAGAGATGTGTCGGATCGAATTGACATCACCATCAGTTCGCTCCAAAAAATTGTCAAGCGAGTTACCGAATTCCTATCAAATATGTCTGCGGAAATTATGAAATGGCCAACTGACCAAGAAAAAATTGAAATTGGGAGACATTTCCGAAAGAAGGATTTTCCGAATATCATTGGAGTCATAGATGGAATCCATATTAAAATTGATAAGCCAGCAGATGATCCTGATTCATACCTGAACAGGAAACACTTCTACTCTATCCAGGTCAGTAATCTTGCAATTTGTTGATACAAAGTATGAGTAGTAATTACTTTTTCAAAATAAAACTCTGTTTCTAAATAATTCTACAATATAATGAAAAAATGATAAAATTCTTAAAAATTGACAATTGTTTTGACGATGATAGTAATATTAAACCAATTGTAAATTTTTTAGAATATTCATAATTTTTTCAATATATAGTGGAATTATTTAGAGACTGTTAGTTTTATTTAAATACGTAACATGAGTAGATTCCACATAGTAAGGGTCGAAACAGTAAATTTAATGAATAGTAAGTGTAATAAATGTTGCTATGTGGCCAAGGCCATATGAGATTCCAAAAAAAAGAAGAAAGCCTAACGGCCTCTTCTAGAACTGTTGACTGTAACATCGAATTCATTGTTTTAATTAAAAAGTCAATATATTTTGTTAAAGAAACTGTTGTGTGTTATTTATATTACAGTAAGTTTGAAGAGGTTTTTTCATTTTAATTTGTAACATATGTTTTCATTGAATCATTGGGCTGTATTACTAGTAGATTGATATTTTTAGGCACTTGCTTTCTGTATTGTTCGTACAAGTCCAGGAATATCAATGTGGAACTGTGGCTCCGTTTGAAACATTTTTCTTTCTCTTGTTGAGAGGTGGAGGTTGAAGAGATTATTAAAAACTCTGAGATAACTAAAATAATAAATGTCTACATTTCAAGGTAAAAATAAAATCGGGTAACACCTGACCTTCTTGTTCAGTCATATTATGCTTAAATATTTGTCCAGTTCTTTCTAAATATTCTAATCAATCAGTCAAGTGGAAAAAGTAAATATTTGTATTCTTTGATCATAACCTAACTTTTCATCCACGGACCAGGTGTAGGGAAGGTCGGGTACAATTGTAACGCGGTACGAATGTAACAACAGATAGAAAAACGTCTAGTGTAATTTTTTAAATTTGGCAACGTGGCCAACAAATAGGTTGTAGTGTGAAGTAGTTTGCATGTTGATTAGAGCGGTCCATGTAATACGAGTCAAACGTTATGTTAAATAGGTTGTTTTGAAGACAGGTAAGTAAAATTTTAGTGTTTTGCCTTTTTATGTATAACCTATACCATGTTTACATTTATCGCAAAGAATTTATAGTTGACGTTTAGAGCAAACATGACTTTAAAAAGTCCTAATGCTAATTTGAGGTTATGACTTGTCTTGTTCTGGTAACTAAGCTAAACATTTCAAAATGTCGTTCGGGTACAAATGTAACAAGTCGGTACAATTGTAACGTGTTACATTTGTACCCCTTATGTTGAGTTTATGAATTCCATGTTTCAGGGAACAATGCCACGCCAAAGAATTAGAAAAACCAACAGAAGTCCTTCAAATGAACTAATGGAAAGGGCAGCTAATCTAATAATGGAGGGAAATCTTTCACAACGACAGGTAGCAAGAGATTTAGATATTTGCCACGTAACACTTAACCGTTATATGAAAAAACGAAATAATGGTGAAATGCCAAAAATGGGTTACAATCCACACACGAGAATTTTATCAGAAGAACAAGAAGAAGCGCTTTTGAGATATAAACGGATGTCTTCAGTCATATATTTTGGGCTAACGCCAAAAGAAATTCGTAAATTGGTTAGTAGTTCAAATAAAAGCCTAAAAAACCAATGTTTATTAAATTTTTGTTCCCAGGTGTATCAATTCGCGAAAGAAAACGAAATGGCGGTCCCTTCCAAATGGTCAGAAAATGGACAAGCTGTTAAGGACTGGTTTACAAATTTCATGCATAGACACGCTAATTTATCTATAAGAACTCCAGAGGCAACCAGCTATGCACGTGCGATTAACTTTAACAAAGTAAATGTCGGCAAATTCTACGATAATCTCTCAAACCTTCTTGAAAAATATAAATTTGAGGCCGCTGTCATTTACAACGTCGACAAAACTGGGGTCACCACCGTACAAAAGCCAAACAAAATCGTTGCCATAAAAGGCACAAAACAAGTAGGTGCACTTACTTCTGGAGAACGGGGCACTTTGGTAACTGTTTGCACAGCTGTTAGTGCTGTCGGAAACACTGTCCCCCCTCTCTTCATCTTCCCTCGCAAAAAATTTCAAGCACATTTTATAAGCAATGGTCTCCCAGGATGTATCGGTGAGGCGAATGGCTCCGGCTGGATGAACGAAGATACGTTTTTAATTTTCATGAAACACTTCGTAAAGCATGTGAGACCCACACCTGAAAAAAAAGTTCTACTTTTGTTGGACAATCATGATTCCCACCTATATGTGCCAACTATAGAGTTCTGTAGAGCTAATGGAGTTGTTTTATTGTCGTTCCCCCCACATACAACGCACAAGTTACAGCCGTTGAACCGTGGTGTCTACGGTCCTTTCAAACATTAAGTCAATGGTGCAATGGACAATTGGATGAAATCGCATCCCGGTCAGACAATGACTATATACGATATCCCCGGTGTAGTTGCTGAGGCATTTCCAAAAGCAGCGACACCCACAAATATTATGGGAGGATTCAGGGTGTCAGGAATTTGGCCCTTTAACAGGGATATCTTTGGAGATGACGAATTTTCGCCTTCATCTGTAACTGACAGGGATTTACTAGAAAATAACTTAGTAGAAACTACGGCTACAAGCAATGAAAATGACGGAAGTGTCGCAAATGTAGCTATACCAGGTCCTAGCAGAAGACCAGATAACCCAGAAGATCTGAATCAATCCTTTCGGGTTCTTGAACAAATTCGCCCTCTTCCAAAGGCAGCAGCTGGCATAAAAAAGCAAATTACGAAGAGATGAAAGAAGCATAGTGCTATTTTAACAGATACGCCAGAAAAGCTGATTCTCGAAGAAGAACAGAGTAAGAGGAAACAAAAAGCAAACACCATAAAAAGAAATGTAGTGGAAAATGAAGATGAAGCAAAAACCAAAAAACTTAAAAGCACAAATAATAAAAGTTTATCTAGGAAGTCTAAGAAGATCGATGGTAGACTAGGTTCCTCTCGTGTGACAGATGAAGAAACGGAAGATTCTGAAATGGAAGATTCTGAAACAGAAGATTCATTTTGCCTGTATTGCTTTAAACCCTACACCGGGAAACCCAAAGCGACATGGATTCAGTGTAATAAGTGCAAACAATGGGCACACGAATCATGTGTTCATAAGCTACGATCCGACTTTTTCTATTGTTTGAACTGCGATGATGATGATGATGAGAGTGACTAGTGTTTATTTTTTATTTAATTTAAATGAAAATAATATTATCTTGTTTTATATTCTTTTTTTAATTAAGAATATGGCTTTAATGTGAAATGATTCCAATTGGTTTAGTTTAAGAATCATAATGTTTCACTAAATATGTATTCTTAATTTTTTTCACTAATAAATATTATTTTCAATAGTTTCAGACTTTGTTACATTTGACCCCCGTGCATGTTACAATTGTCACACCTGCGGGTACGATTGTAACATTCTGTCCCACCACATTATATATATTTTTTCTTGTTAATGAAGTGACCAACATCATTAATATTAATTATTTCTATAGCTATATCTTTGGCACACATGGAGGCATTTATGTTTCTTTTTAATTTTATAGACAGTAACAGAAAAAAAATAAGTAAAAATTGTTACAACTGTACCCGACGTCCCCTACCACGAATGACACACATATCGAAAAAGAAGAAATATCCTTAGATATACTAGGCGCGTTCGCGGTGTTTAAAAATTCGAAGCAATCCGGAGCTAATTCGTATATGCGCTTGCGCCCTAGTATAGGTTCAGTTTGTATTCTGAATACGTTCGGGATTGTCTCCGCGAAAATACCTAAAGATAACTAAGGATCATTTCTTAGCTTGTAGTTTTTTTAAAATTCAAATTGCAGCTGTCGTCTTTTATGATTGACACATTGACATTGGAGGTAATCTAAAAATGGTGCCAACCGTATATAAAAATAATTATAAAAGTATTTCTTATGTTACATTTTCCCTTTTTACAGAAGAAGTACAATGAACCGAATATGTAACATGAAATGCAAAGATCAAACAAATTATAAATTGAGCGGGTTTCACTGTTCGGCTAGACCTGGTAACGTAGTTAGTACTTTCAGGAACGATGGGTGTTCCTGCAGTGGGTTTTCTTCAGGAACGACATGACTGCTAACATTCGGCTTTTTTACCGTCTTCTCGGTGGTTGACGGGATGACTTCAGCAGGGTCTGTAATTTCTGCATTGGTTTTGCGTAGATGAGCTAAATTTCTTCGATAAGTTGTACCGTCTTTGAGTGTTACATTGTACGATCGTGGATAAAGAGCTTCGCGGACTAACCCTTCCTCCCAATTTCTTTTGCCTATTTGGACTCGGACACGATCACCGTTGTTTAATGTTTGTGCACATTTTGTGCATTTGTATGCATAGGTTTTTGCTCACTCCTAGCTTGCAATAGACTTTCCGGCACGTTATAGATGACTTTAGGAGCAAGTTGTTTCTCGGAGATAGGAATTAGTGTTCTTGTAGTTCTACTCATCAGGCGTTGATCAGGAGAACCTAGTTGTTCAGTGCGATGAATGTTGCGAAAGTTTGATAGTGCAGGTTGCACATTAGAGTTGTTGAGTTCACATTTTTTCATAATCGATTTAGCAATCGCAACGCTTTTCTCTGCCAAGCCATTTGCACGGGGGAATTTCGGACTTGAAGTCGAATGAATAAATCCCCAGTTTCTTGCTAAAGTTTTTGAATTCGTGTGAACTAAATTGCGGTCCATTATCCGGTTCCAACACTTCTGGAATATCATGCACTGCAAACCAGTTTTGTAAATGTTTGATGACATCACTGGAGGTTTGGACATGGAGCATTTGAAAATCGAAAAAACCGGAATAACTGTTAGTAATAATAACATATTCGTTATTGGAAAATGAGAATAAGTCACTCGCGACTATTTACCAGGGTAAGTTCGGAATTTGCTTTGTAATTATTGGTTGTGTCGGGTTACTGCGTTGAACTCGTTGGCAAATTCCACACCGGTCTACGAAGTTGACAATGTCTTTGTGCATTCCTTGCCAATACAACAATTGTCTGGCGCGTTTCAAGCTACTTTGAATTTCAAAGTGGCCAGCGTGTATTTGCTTCAACATTTCTTGAATTTTTGACTTTGGTACAATAACCCTGTCATTTTTCATGATCAATCCATTGTAGACTGGAAGTTCTTCTTTAAAATTGAAGTGGATATTTCTGAGTACCTCTTCGATGTTTTCGGGCCACCCATGCTTAATATTTTTTTTAGAGTTTGTAGCTCTTCGTCTCCTTCAGTAGCTCGAATAGTTTCAGTTTATGCTGCCTCTGACATGGCTAATGCTATTACTAGTTCAGTCTCATCGTTTTCATTCGCAAGCGTTTCTAGTGAATTATCACAGTCTCGACTTAAGGCATCCGCTACTGGAATATCACAGCCTTTTACGTATTTGACTTCTGGAGCATATTGTGTAACTTCCAGCAGAATATTTTATAGTCTAGGAGGAGCGGTTGGAATTGGCTTCTGGAAAATCGTCTCCAACGGTTTATGATCTGTTTCGATATATAGCTTATAGCCATAAACATGTTCGTGGAATTTTTGACACCCGAATTTGATAGCGAGTGCTCATTTCTCGATTTGTGGGTAGTTTTGTTGTGCAGAAGTCAGCGCCCTTGAAGCATGGGCTACGGGCTGATATTCTTGCATTAAAACTGCCCCTAAAAAAGTGGAACTTGCATCAACTGACAAAGTCACATCTTTGTTAATATCATAAGATTTCAAAACAGGCGGTGTTGTTAACAACCTCTCGATTTTCTTCACTGCAGATTCTTGTTCGGGGCCCCAATACCAATCAACTTTTTTTTCAGCAATTCTCTTAACGAATGTGTTATTTCAGAGAGGTTTGGTTTGCATTTAATCAGGTATGTTACCATGCCCAATAATCTTTGGAGCTGCTTCTTATTTTCTGAAGATTTCATTGATGTAATTGCGGCCGTTTTTTCAGGATCAATTTTGAGACCATTTCCGGTTATTACGTGTCCTAAAAATGAATGAATCACGTCGAATTTACTCTTTTCTGGATTTAATTTTAGTCCAGCATTTCTTATGATCTTTAATACATTTTCTTGAATACTACGTAGTTCTTCTTTGGTATTCGCATATATTAAAACATCGTCCGTTGAGCATTCGACTTTAGGTGAATCTTGTAGATCAGTCATAATTTTCTGAAAGACTTCTGGCGCTGAAGCTAGTCCAAAAGGAAGTCTCTTGCAGCAATATCTGACCCATGGTGTAGCGAACGTTAGGTCCAGCAATGTGAAATATTTCGCATCGTTTATCTGAGCTGCGATCTCTTCAACTGTTTTTAGTGGGAATCTTCTTCGTAATATGTTTTTATTGACGTCGGTTTGATCAATGCAAAGTCTGATTCTGTTTTTCTTTTTGACGATGACCATTGGACTGACGACTGGTATTTGCTCACTTATTGGTGAAACTACACTGATTTTAACCATAGTATCCAATACTTTCTTCACATAATTATAAATAGCATGTGCAATTTCTCTTGGAGCTCTAACATTAAAAGTAGGATTCTCGATTAAATCAATGTCATACTCATAATTTTTTAAGCAACCAAGACCCTTAAACAGATTATGATTGAATTCAATTGTAATGTTTTGAATACCTTGGATTAAACCCAACTTGCAGTTTTTCTTCCTAAGATTGATGGAAGTTTTCTACTAACAATCTTGAAATTAATATTTGATGTATGGTCTTTTATCTTGCATTGTAGAGTAGCTTCTCCCATAACATCAAGTTTATTTTCACCAAATGAGACGAGTCTTCTTACTTTAGAAGGTTTGAGGTCTTTATTCAAAGTTTTTATTATATCTCATGAAAGAACGTTACAGTCAGCACAAGTATCTAAGTAGATAGCGAATTTTCTGCCTTTGACTTCAACACTTTCAGTCCATCTTTCTTCTATAGCTTTTGTATTTACCGAATGGATGAGAAGTTCATGTTCTTCGTCGCTCCTTGATCCGTCTTGAATTTTTTTGGTTGTTCTTGACGTTAGTTTTGGATTTTTGATCAGCACTGTGATGAAAAATGTCCTTGCTTATTGCATTTTGCACACGTATTTTTGAATGCAGGGCAACTTTTAAGCTTATGCTTCGTGTCGCACCTTTTTGAGTTGAATTCTTCCGTGTCTTTGCGTTGATCAGTTCTGACTTTAGTTACTTCACACTTCCAGTCTTCACTTTATGCACCTCGGCTTTATCTTGTACCTTCATTTTAGCCAGCTGCTTCTTAGCTTCTTCACTAGCTCTGCATATGATCAAGCACCAGTTCAAAGTTAGATTCTCTTCAGCTAATAACCTTTCTCTAACCTTTTCAGAACGAATTCCTATGATCAGCTTATCCATCACGAGACTATCGTGAAGTGTATCAAAACACAAGTCTTCGAGATATTTTTTATTTTCGTTAGAAATTCATGAAACATTTCAGCTTGCTCTTGACTGGCTTTATTGAATTTGTATCACTCAAAATATATATTCGTTTTAGGGATGAAATGAATAAATTTTTCTCTCAAGGTCGTAATATCAATGCTTTGCTCTATCGTTAGAATGAAGTTTCCATAAACTGGAACAGCATCTGGGCCAATAACTGCCATGAACGTCGCTGCCTGGATCGCCGCTGCTTCTTTCTCTAACTGGGTTGCGATCGAATATCACTCGAACCGTTGAAGCCATTGTTTCCATGCTGTGAACAAGCTTTCGGTACTGAAGTTAAACGCTTTTGGTGGCCTGATTCCCGATACGCTCTCTTCTGACATTTCACTAAACTTTAAGCCACGATTTTACCTGACACCATGTAACGTTGTTATTATGCTTAAACGTTAATTTTTATTTTAATGATAACTACGGATCATTTTTTGGCTTGTAATTTCATTAAAATTCATATTGCAACTGCTAACTTCTATGATTGACATTGGAGGCAACCTAAAAATGGTGCTAACCGTATATCAAAATAACTATAAAAGTATTTCTTATGTTACAATTATTATTATCATTTTTTTCCATACCAGAATGGTTGGAGACTACTGAACGCATTATCCATCTAATATGCTCTATTTATCTAAAAAAAAATCTTTCAACAGCATTGGCACGTATTGGATTCAGTATGAGACAAAGAAAAGTTAAAACTAGTATAATTTAAAATCTGAGTATTCTTCCTGAAATTAATAGAAATTCTGGTAACTGGAAACTAGAGTGTGAGAGAAGAATGATATAGGACGACAAAGAATAATATTTTAAAGAGGAAATTTAGTGAAGTGAATTGAGTCAATTAACAGAGGATAGAAACTATGAGAAGATTTAAATACGAGAACTAATATGAATAATTGAGATTTATATTCCAATTTCTATAATGTATCCATATTCACCATATTTATTCATGGTACACTGGACTCACTCGATTTAATATATTCCAATAAAATATTTTGAGAAATAAATTTGCACAAAAACAGTATGTAGGTATGTAATGTGGAACACATCATAACTTTCAAGATATATACAAAAAAATTTCTAGATACAATATTTTTAATTACAAGTTATCCTATTTATCTAATTTATCAATCAAGTTTTCAATTAACTAGGGTACATATAGCAATGTATTCAAGTTAATGTGCAGTTTGAAAGGTCGAAGGGGAAATCCTTCAACCCTATCGTATATTTTGAACAAAGATATAAATCTTGCTTTTAGGACCAATTTATTAATGCACTTAACATTTGATAAAGTAGGCAGAATGTGAGGGTACAGCTTTCAATGCATGTATGCAAAGTGTCATTTGTACCAATATTTTTGAGATCCTGCAAATATTACTATGACAATATTCTGAAGCAATTATAACAAATACAATAAATTGAAATGATCAAGTATCTGTACTTATAATCTGATTGTCCGAATGATCATGGGAGCTTACAAGTGACATGGAAGAAGTGGGACAAGAACGTTTTCTATCTACTCTGTTCTTTGATCCCAATTTGGTTGTCAAGCTCTCCACAATCTGAAAGTGAGAATTGAAATAAACGGGAAAAGCACCAACTGATAATATTTTGGTTGTGATGGTCACTTTGGATAACCTCACAACAATTCTTGGGAAGATAAACACATCGGCAATTAATTTAGGCTTGTGTTTGTGCGTGAAGGAGAATGGCATGTGAAGGCACCGATATATTGTACAGCTTTCCACATTATACATTAAAATCTTCAATATTATGAAAAAATATGAATCGAACGATTTGGTTTATTTAGAATATGGATAATAGTTGAGAGACTGGATTTTTTAAATCAAATATTAAACTGGGGTTTGGATCAGGAGAAGAATCTGATGAGCCAAATATAGTTAAATCATTGGAACCTCATGATAAATTATAAGTTAATTCCAGAATTGAATTCTCGATTTGCTATCTTCAAAATGATGCAAGATCGCAAACAACTACTGAGACTCAGAATGATGGAAACTTATTTGATTAAACTTCTGTTATATTGTTGACCTGATCTCTTAATGCGGTTACTTGTGGAATTAAAATTTCAGATAATATTTAATTTCCAGATTCTCATAATATCTTGATCTTGATGAAAGCAGAACTGAAGAATAGAATTATGAGATAGATAACAAAAACAGAGTATCGTAATACGTTGGTCACTTATACAATATTATACAACAAATAATGAAAGGCAACGTAAAAGCAATGAGATCAGAGAAATAGCTTGAAAATCTCATATATTTGTTAGGGTACACTTATTCAAAACTTTCCAAGTTATGAAATTAACAATGACAACCTTCGAGTGGAGAAGGTACATTAAAATCTTTCAACTAGTATTATGAGGAGGCATGTTTTATCTATTTGTCATACTTCAAAACACATGATTCTTAAACAATAGTTAAATTGCCACTGAGCACATTTTTAGTAACCGCGTTGTCTCAAATTATCTTCTAGTTTTCCAAACGATAATTTCTTCTCTTGAGGAATCAAAATACCTATATCACTTTTTATGACGACATTGATAGCAGCGTCATGTCTATTTGATTATTCTGTGATAAAATTCATATATCGAATGCATATTCGCTGAACAGGTGATAACTTTTCACATCTAGCTTTCAGCAAAATTATTCTACAAAAAAATCACACAAAATGGTAAAAATCAGCAACCAAACTCAAATACATACGCAACCTTGAATATAATTCTAATTCTTATTTCAACATAGTATTAGTTTGTGAGTGAATGCAATATTATTTTTCATAAATTGACAGAATGTAAACTTCTGTAGCGTTTCCAATATCATGGTCCAATCGAATCTTCCGTCATTTCCGTACACAAACTGATTAATTACGCTGAACGAAGGTAGAGGATATATGATATAGGGATTTTCTAGGTCATGCTGATTTGTGTTTGTTGTTGACAGATAACATGGCAGCTGACCCATGATGGCCCTTCAGGGCACACGCAACGCATATCCATTCCGATTGCGTACTTTATTACACTTTTAAGCCATTTAGTCTTATCAAACATCGACGTCCATTTTTTTTCGATGTTGATTTTTGTACCGGAACTGAATTTCCGACAAAAAACTGTTTTTGACAGTGATTGTCAGAAAAAAAGGCTAACGTAAAATCAACATAGAAAGTGGAAATATTAGCATTAGGAACAAAATTTAGATATTTGTTGAAAAGTATTATTATTGATGCCAATTGTTGAGAGAATAATAACATTCAGAATTTATTTTTGCTCACGTTTATAACCATCGGACAGGCATTGAAACAGTTTCTTGTAGCCTCCTGGAAATTCAACAATTTCCAACCTCATAATGAATGTGTAAAACACTGCAAATCAATGTTTGTTATCAAATTATTATCCAGCTCTCTCTCTCTACATATTATATTGAAACTGGCTGGTTGAGACCTCATCTACCATACAATCAACAAATGTCCTGTAATGTAGTGTAGCCTTTAGAATGAGGCTTTATTCTACAGAAAATATTTGACATAAAATTATTGACAACTTTGTAACATAACTGACAATATCATGGATATAATCAAGAGGGTATGAGTTTAATTGATTCGATACAGTGGCGCACCCAGAGTGATGTTATGGGGGGGAAGCACACATGACTGCATGCGGATCAAAAATTGCGCCGCAGAGGAATTTTTTTCTGGTCATGTCATGTGTATTTCAGAATAACGATAGAATGCTATAACCATACCAAACTTGAAGTTTCTTAAGAAAGGTTTTCTCAATAAGTGGAGAATTTCTTTAATCTGCCTCTCACGCCTCTTCCTTTGATCTCATTTCAGTTACGCAATGGAGTGTTGCCCTCAACAATGGAAGAAGCATTTTAACGACTGAAAAGGATGATGGAGATGAAAAGAATGATGAAGGGGAGATGAGTAAAAATGAGTCAAATATAAAAATATATATATTCAACTTTAATTTTATATATATATATATATATATATATATATATATATTTATAAAACAAAATCAAGCCTTCTTGGTCCATTCTCCTTTAGAACTGCCATCACCTCCTTTGGGTCAACGTGGATTTCCCTATGAACATTCAAATGTGCCAGTCCATTCAGCCTATGTTCACTGGTTGTATTCCTCAAATAGGATTTCAATCGACGTAATGTCGAGAATGACCTTTCGGGAGAACTGGTCGATACCGGCAGAGTCGCGAATATTTTAAGTAGTATGAAAACATTTGGATATATATCTTGATTACATAAATTCAATGCATCAAGTGCATTTTTTAGTCTTTGTGGATGACTGGTTTTATTAAATTTCTGGTACCACAGACACAGTTCTGCCTCCAGAATATTTCTGCTGACGTCCTGGATATCATGACTATAAAACTCAGCAAGGTCCAAAAATTCCTTATTTTTTCATCCAGAAGGAAAACTTTCTGCAGGTAATAATACAATGAGTTTTTTAAGAAGTGACTTATGTTGGGTGAATCGATCTTCTAAGCCAGATAAAAATGAATCAACCCATGGTATGAAAACTGATTTTCGATAATAATCTATAGCACTTTCAGCGGGTATGTTAGCCCAATTGGTTTGCTTCGAGGCCAATCTTGGGATTTTGATTTCAATGTCAAACATATCGGCGATCTGTTTTGCTTCATCGAAAATATTTTTGAACTGCTCTTCAGCATTGTCGCGCACGTATTTGACACTGGAGATTGTTTCTTCGGCATTATCCATCGCAAACGCAAGATCCGAGTTCTCAAGTTGGAGAATTTTAGATAAAGGAAGACTGTATCCGAGAAGCTTTTCTACAGAGAACAACGAAATGACGAACTGTGACTGCGTCAGAGCACTCAGCAAAACGAACGCACCTGAACTGGATTCCTTATCTTTCCATAAAGATATTTCCTGAAGTGCTGAATGCACGGGTTTTAACAATTGCACCATAACCATGACAGAATCATGCCTTTGAATCCATCTGGTTGGACACATCTGTTTCATCCGGTCTCTGCGAGATTCTGGAAATAATAATTGCACTTGATGTTGCAGCACTTGTTGCCTTTTAGGGGTATTGAAGAAAGTATACACTTTCTCAATAGTCCCCATACAGTTCCTGATAGGCGGTATTCCGGAAGCACTAGAAATGGCCAGATTGAGATTATGTGCGGCACAATGTACATAGAGCGCTGTTGGATGATCTTTGGCAATACAAGCTTGGGTCCCCTTTAGATGCCCAATCATATTGGACGCTCCATCATATCCCTGTCCTCTCAAATTTGAAACATCAATATTGCATAATATCAGTCCATACATGATTGCATCAGCAAGATCTTCTCCACAAGTTGACTTAATGGGCACAAAAGTAAGGAAATTTTCACATATAGTAAATTGATTGTGGCTTGTTCCAATATTTTTAACATAACGGACACAGATTGAACATTGTTCAATGGTTGATATGTCTGTTGTTTTATCGGCTAATATAGTGAAACATTTAGAACTATTCACTTCACTAGCAATTTTTCGTTTTATTATGATGTCACATGCCTCAATTATTTGGTTCTGTATGTTCCAGCTGATGTAAGTAGCATTTCGAGGACATGTTTCGAAATGTTTCTCTAAATTCACATCTCCAGAATCAATCCTAGCTCTCAACAAGGCACGAAAATTCCCCTCATTTTCTTCTGGTTCTACACTGACGTTGAACTCGCCATGGTCCCGGTGTCCCCGTAAAGGGAGTCCCTGTCTGCCACACAATATGACAGTCTTTATAATCGGGGCCAATTTCTCCTGGTTTTCTTGGATCTGGCGTGTTCTTACGGAATCAACTTGAGAATCGATTGATTGACTTTCCCCCGCCATTACTGCCAAGAAGTTGTCAGCCTTAATACTTGCAGCACGATGGTATTGGGTTGTCTGGTGTTTCTGAAAACTCTCCAAAGCTTTTTACCAATTTCGATAAGGATCACTAACAAGATGTCCAGTGATTTGACCTGAATTATGTCCAACTTCTTTTTGGGAAAAAATGAAACAATATTTACAGTAAGCACCGTCTTCTGATTTCGAATATATCAGCCACTTATAATTTGCAAGCCAATCATATTGGAATTTCCTAGATTTATTTCCAAAAGTTGTACTTGGAAATTCGAATTTTTTTGTGGTGCCGATAGCCCCTGCAGTATTTTTATTTTGTCACCATCATTTAGCTGTTTGTTTTTGTTTCTGAAGGAAGAAATATCAGATTGGTCTGCAACAGTAGTAACAACCACCCCAGAGGTTGATGGCTGAGAATCAATCACAGCATCAATATTTCCACCTTCATCTGAAGTATCCTCGTTTGTCTTTGTCTTTTTCTTTTAAAAAAAATCCAAAAGAGTTTGAGACCTCCGTTTTCCATTCATTTTGATTTTTGATTAACTTCTGGAAAAAATAAGTCAGTAGATGAACATAGAAAATATGACCCATTAAATAGTCTACTTACATTGTTTATGGGTTATACCTTCAAAGCACCGAGATCTTAAAAACAATGCGACGCCCAACAACAATTATTCAGAAACAAAATCGGATGTGCTCATTGTGCTCAACCAACACTCATCACTGACACTATTATACTGTTCATAACCATAACGTAGCAGATGATGTAATAATGCCTCATTCCCTAGCGAGGTATCGCAGTCGTAAACTGCGCAAGGGCGGAGTTAAGACAAGATAATGTACAAGTACAGTACATCCCAAAAATATTTACTTAGAAGAAAAGATTTCACGGCTCACGGCAGACGACAGAACATTTATTTTCAATTCGGTTACAAACTGTGAGAGAAATATTGGTTGGTCTATAGGAGTTTGGGGGGGGGGGCTGTGCCCTCGTGACCCCCCCCCCCCCACCCCCGGGTGCGCCACTGATTCGATACCAAGCTATATTTTTTCACTTATTTCCATAACAGTCTCCCAATGTTCGTGCTCTTGAACAGCGAACATAAGTGTTGCCCAGATGGTTTGTGGTAGCTTCAAGAACGATAGTAAACAAAAAGAAGCAGACGGTAGAGTACAATTTTGTTTTTGAGAACCACAACATTTATTATATTAACCAAGCGACAAAATTTTCAATTAGGCATATAACCTTATAAAAATCTGAGAAAAAAGAAACTTATTTGTAATCCTACTCAAAAAGTAAGTACTGATACTATTCCAATTTTTTGTAAAATAAACTACCAAGTGGAAAAAAATCACTAATTTACCAAATACAACTGAGGATAAGAAAAAATATCGCAAGTTGGAAGACAAAAATATACCAATAATAGTGTTCAATCATTTTGCTACAAAATGTGTTGCGAGTAAAGTCAAGTGAAATCACTTTTTTAACGAGGTGCGTTTACTATGTTATCGCATTTTGTAAGTAATTAATTATTTTGCATTTCATATTAAAATCTAAAAATATTAGTTACTGAAGAATGTCTAAAAAACGTAGTAGTATGACTTCTCGGTAACTTAGCAATCTAAACAAGATGTTTTTTGTGTTTTACCACTATGGACAGCATCCAAATAAAATCATATTTGAAGAGTGAATTTCACAAGAATTATGGAAATGATTAATAAAATCGACTTGGAAAGTATCCTGAATGCAGCCAGCGAAGCTTCTTCCAGTTAAATCCAAGGAAAGATATAAGAAAACATATAATATATTCTACGAGTGGAGAAACACTAAGAATTTTAAAGGAATTGATGGAAATTGGATGCTGGCATACTTTTACACGAAGGTAAGCTTCCTTTTATATGGTTAAAGTGTGGTATATAGGTACTAATTTTGTTATTTGTTTCAGGCAGAATACCTCAAAGCTTCCAGTTTATGGTCCACGTACTCTATGATCAAAAGCACAATACTTATCAGTATATAATCGCTATTTTGAAACGTCAATACGACTAACATGACAATGGTAAACGTCACTAAGTTTTTGAATGAAGCTCCATTTCTGTTAATGAAAGTGGTATTAATTTTTGGGCTGAATGGCGTATGTTAGCGTGGAGATATTTGTAGTTTAATAACTAAACATATAAAGCACTCAGGAACAATGCTGCTATTAACGTTACACGATAACAAAACAAAGAAACCCGTAGGATCTGACAGCAATGGGTATGAAATTTACTACAAGTACATACTTTTAAGACCCACTTCAGTAAGGGATAATCGATTATTTCCTGTTCTATCGTCATGGCAACTATAGTACAGCCAGTTGGCATCAACACTCTCGCAAAAATCTCAAATAAAATTGCGGAATATCTAAACCTTCCTGGTGCTTCAAGCTACACCGGTCATCGTTTGAGAAGAACATCTGCAACTTTTCTTGCTGACAATGGCGCTGATATTCAGGATATCGGACAGCATGGGGGATGGTGGTCCACAAGCGTCCACAAGGATACCTGGGAGAAAGAATTGTTAATAAAATGAAAAATTCTCAAAGGGTATTCAAAAATTCCAACTGGGAATACCCCAAGAAATCCCCATAGGGATTTTGGTTAATGAAAAAAAATTGTCAGCAACAACTAGTTAATGCGGCGAGGTCAGAAGTTGTATCCTTTTCTATCTTAAATAATTGTTCTTTTAATATTTATTGTAATAAGATAAAAAAATAAACGAATTTATTTTTTGTTAAATTATGCTTTGAATGACTTTGGCGTTGATGCTGTATTGGTTGCTATGCTGTCAAGTAGGTCATTATTCTACTGCATTACTGTATATAATGCGAAAACTAATTTTATTCTATGAAAAAATTCGCCTCAGTCCGGCCCGGACTAATTGATAAATTGGATATACTGATGAGATGAATTCAGTTATTTAAGTTTCAGGCAATTCACATTTCGCCAATGATTATGAAAGTTACTACACATAGTACAGATTTCGTATTCTTTGGGAACTGTTGCCACTTTGGTATGAATTGAGTAGTTTGTCACTTCTTTGTATTATGTGGCGAATATCATTTTGAGCCCTGACATAAGGACACAGCATGTTCCGATGTGATGAAAACCTTACTGTGTGTATTGATTACTGTGTTATACCAACATAATTTGTTTTATACAAATAAATTATTAGCAATCGCTTAGCGTTCTGTGCACAAACGCTCATTTAACGGTTAGTAGTGAGCATTTGTAACCGCGTATTATAACAAATTTATCGATAGTGGAAAAGCCTATGATGGGAGTATAATCAGGGCTGATCCTATTATTAAAACGGCCACATCCACCAACAACCGCAGTGCGCTCTCTGTACCCTGATAGTTGGTTGTTGATACACGCCTGGTTGCTTCCACGCGGTTTAATAAGGTTTTGTATATACGTTGGGAAAATTTATAATATATACGTATATATCTGTTTTGTAGTAAAATCTCTTGTTATTAAATTTTCGTTTGTAATTACGTTTTTTGCTGTTTCAGAAAGTTTGCGGTATTTTATTGTTTATAACAGGGCCTTATCACTTCCCTTCTCTTTTGAATATTATTCGTTGAGTACTGTTATATTAGATTTTTATCGTCGATTATATACTTAAGTAGTCTCGTCTTCATTGATTCGATCCAAAAATATTAGATTTTCGTTAAAAATATATGATAGATTATTAATGTCATTAATATAATTGAAGAAATGCTTTGCGTTTTGTTTTATTCAACATCTTTTAAATGTGAAGTTGTGTCTTATATTTCTGGTTATTGGTAGGATCAATAAAGATGTAAATAGTGGTACTAAAATATATATTGGTGAAACGAGTATATCGTTTTAGAAAAGAATTTACGAACGTAAAGATAGCTTAAAATGAAGACATAAAATTGAAAAATATCAAACATATTTTGGAAGAAAGACAAAGAGTAAACGTAAATTAAGTTAAGCAAGATCGAAAAACATGTTCTTTTCTTTCTGGAATCAATACAAGTAAATTATTTCAGTGATCAGGGATTATGGCACTGATCTAATGACCAAAGATGAAACAATTCATTAATGAACAGTAACAAATTTTGTACAGTTGGCAAATTAATTTTGGCAGTCCGAAGTTTGGCAACGTCCGATGCGCCGTAGCAAAAACGTATGCGCTGGCAGAATTCGTAAGCTTCGTTTCGACAGTACAGTTCAGAGAAAAGTGTGATTACCGGGGTTCTGCAATACTAACTTGTTATGGCGACTCCAGAAAGTAAAGATGTTCATAAAAAGTTGAGTCAGCAGTGTTGTGAAATAATTATGAACGTTTTAAATTTCATGACCAAAGAGGCAAACAATGGGAAGTCAACAATTCTATTAACAAAGTTAAGTTTCAATTATTGCAATTAAATTTTTAAACTGAAGTTATTATCCAACAAATTTACATTGGATGGTAAATTTTTTAAATCGATTTTCGTACATAAAATATTCATTTCTTAAAAGATTCAAAAAAATGACATTAGGGTGAGAAAAGTATTTTATACACTCATGTGTCAATTTCATGCACTTATGTGACAGTTTTATGCACCGTTATGTCATTATGACAAACAAATCGACGCCAGTCCATTTAGAGCAACTTAAATGAGACATTTTTCCATTAGTGAAAAAAACCACAACTTTATGCACTTGTTGCATAAATAACTATTCTGTCTCTGTCTACAGGAGTATATGAAAGGGCACATATTTATTTTGTGTAAGACCTATTTCAATCTAATAGGTTTTTTAGCTTCTAATTATAATTATTATACTCATTTTATACCTGTCTCTATTACGTTTCGGTTTTATTATTTGTTATGAACCATCTTCCGATTTCAGTTATAATTGCGGTTTGATCATATTAAAATATGTTTGAACTAAAATCTGAAGACCGTTTAAAACAACTAATGAAGTGAAACGTAATATAATATTTTATAATTTAATACTTCTTTTAAATGGCCGAAAACCACGACAAAAATTTTTATTTCAAAGAACGGTCAGTGAAAACAAATTTAACTACTTCCTCATTTTATTTGTATGAAAATACACATGAGAACAACTATTAATGCAATATTTATATCGACTTATTTTATTGTCAGGTCATTGAACGAGTTTCTGCTGCTACGAAAGTTAGCCAAAGGACGTTTTCCCGTATTGAAAAAAAGCTCTGGCAGGAAGTAATGCTGACACTGATGTACCTACTGAAAAACAAAGAACGACCAGTATCCGTATGGATCAATTCGACAAAACTGTGCTTAGACGGTGCATAATAAATTATCGCTTATCCGAGAAACAAGTACCCACGTTATGAAAAGTACACCAAACCTCTGCAGATAGTTATGGTTTCGCAGGAAGTCGCGAATCACTGCGGAAAAAAATACATTTTTCGGGTTTTCGTTGGACCAACAGAAAAACCAAGAGAAGTTTGTTAATGGAACGTCACGAAATCAGACATTTACGCCTACTATATTCAAGAAGCATAAAAAAGTGCAGAGAACAGGACAAACATATCATTTATATCGATGAAACATACATTATTCATTCATGTCTCCCGTACCTTAAAGGATGGAGCGACAAGAGTAACGAAGGATTAAGAAAACCCGTTTCAAATGGCTCATCATTGTGTATGCAGGAAGTGAAAGTGGGTTTGTACCTAATGCTGGTATTATGTGGAACTCCCAGTCAAAACAGGAGATTATCATAATGGAATAACGTATGAAAATTGTGAAAAAGTGGGTACAAGTAAAGCTACCAAATAACGCTGTTGTGGTAATTGAAAACGTGCCATATCACAATGTACTAGATGAAAAATTACCTACGACTGCTTGGACTAAACAACAATTAAAAACTGGATCTCTGAAATAAACATATATTACAGTGAACAAATGTTAAAATCGGATCTTTATATCGTTGCAAAAATGTACAAACCGCACTATAAAACTTATAAAATTGATGATTTGTTTATTCGACATGGATTGCAAGTTTTAAGGCTACCCCTTATTACCCGATCGAAAGTGTTTGGGCGGCACTTGAAGAATATGTGACCAAATGAAATGTCACCTTCAATTTTACAAAGGTTAAAGAAATCTGTAATGAATCATTTTTTGCAAATGATTAGAAAGTTAGATGTGACTATGTGAAAAAGATTGAAGATAGAATAGGATAGATATTATTAATAATTTGGCAGGAGACGGAGATAGCGAGGATGATAAAGTTGATATAGAAAGTGATTTTGAAAAATCATTTGTAAATGCACATCATTATTTTACTGTTGATGATCCCTGTACAGCTAAAACATATTTTTCATTTTAGTGTTTGTTTGTAGGTGGTATGACTGAATACATTAAACGCAACAAATGTAAATATGTAAATAGTTGTTGTGAAATTGTTGATATTAGAGACAAATTCCACTAGAGTAATATAATATTTGTAGCACATCTGTACATAGTTCTAAATATACAATAATTGACGGCACCCAGAAAACAGATTTTTCTGTTTTGCCAGTCCTAACTCTATAAAAAGTGTGTAGAGATGTTTTAATTTCATAGTAAATATTTGCGAAAAACCCAAAAATTTACATATGGAAGTAGAAGTATCTACCACAAAAAAGCTTCAATATTTTATTCATATTATTAGTATACTTATTAGACCATCTCTAAAGGCGATTTCCCCAATTTGTTTTTCAAATTTTATGTATAAACCCGAATTTTTACATTATTATCTAGTACATATTATTAAGAATAACAATTTTAGAAAGCTTAACTGGTAGGTATGTGATTAAATATTACTACGAACAAATAGGAAAAATTGTTGGCCGTTGTTAAATTTGGAAATTTATCTACAAAATCTACCTGACTTCCAATTTATATACAAATAAACCTCAATGACGAATTTTATGAAGGGACCACTCAAGAGACATTAATTTGTAAAGGTGAATATTTATGTCTCTTGGAATATATTCATTATATTTTATTTATATCACATAAAATAATGAAGGGTTATTATAGAATTTCCCGTATGATTTTAGAAGCAATGAATAATTATGTCTGTACAAAAAAAAACCAATATTCGTAGAAAAATCTAATGATTTTTATTTCCTTATTCATTCAATTAATCATAGAGAGCACATTAATCTTATTTTGCTTTGTAAACTCGATTTTACATATATGTGTCATAATTTAATATTTTTAAATCCAAATTCACAATATTGTGTTACCCTCGTACGTCTTAGCAACCTCATAACAATTAAAACCAAGATTGCTAATAGGGAAATCGCCAAGATTGCTTATTGGCAAAACGTGGGAAGGAGCCGAGCGAGGCACTGAGTGGAGAGTACGTTGCAATTACTATAAGATCAATTATTGGTTTATTAGATCATTGCGTGTCATCGTTTATTGCTGCGTTACCGTAATTCAGTTGTTTTAAAGTTGTAGAAGGAAATAATTATTTTTTCAAACCCTAAATTTTAATACAAACTTTGAAGATATAATTATTTGACCTACTATAACCTTTTCTTTATTAAATTTACACGGAAAACGATTGTAAAAATAATGATAACAATGTTTTAAGTTTCTCCTTACATAACAATATTTGTAATAGCGTGAGTTTGGCAATAAATATGGAGGAGCGCACTTTGCACGTAAATAAACAGTTCGATGGTGACCAGAAGTTTATTTCTGTATGTTATATTTATTAGATCATTGGATTAAGTATTGTAATAGTGATGCAATGCAGCAAACTTTTTCTTGTGGGTTTATTCGATTTTGAATCCCAGTAATACCGCATCGTTTGAGATTATTGTGCAATTCTTCCTTGCTATTATTCTACTTTCTCGAAAAATGTTTTGTCTCATTGAAACCTATGATAATATATTAAGTACCAAGTGTCAAAAAGATTACTTTAGACGAGTGACTAAAGACGTTTTTAACACTATACTTTTTCTTCGCCCGCGAGAAGGGAAAAATTATATTATATTTGAATTGTATTCATTACATGACGGTCGATGGCTGACAGCTGACTGACAAATCAAATGACGCAGAATAACAAAATTATCACGAAATATGAAATTTAACATACAAAATATACACTTGATTTGACGTGGGTGATTTGTGATTTGACGTTTGAAAAACAAACGATAAACGAGATGTGACTTTTCGAATTTTAAACACTAGTGTTTAAAGAGTCGTTTTGTGCAAATCAAACCCGTGTTCAAAGTGCGGTTTTAGTAGCGGAAGTAGAAAAAAGTTTTTAATCATATGAGTGCCGTACAATGCTTCTCACTCACATATCTTGATCTTTATCGCACATTCTATAAGCATGCAATAATTTCATATTTACAGGTGTGCTCCTACTGATGCGTGACAATTATGCATTGTTCTTATCTTCTGAACCGATTCTTTGATTAGCAATCTACGATAAGCTATATCTGGTGCTGACATTCGGTATACTTAGTGAGTTTGTTGAACTCAACCTTTTTCTGATTTTCGAAAGTTACTCTCAGATACATACGGAGGTTATCCTACTTTGAACAACATATTTATGTTCACAATTGCATCGATGCTCTGATATCATATAATTCATAACTGCTCTGTGTTTGTCACTCTAGTCATTTCATTAATGCACAACCATATCAGACGTTACCGTCTAGCTACCTGAAACTTCAAATTTAGACTATTAGATATAATTCTGATCTACATTGAAATACTTACGGTAGATCTCCTTTTGCTTATTTTTGCAAATTGTGATTACAGTTTCTCGAGTATATTCAAATTTTTGTTCTCTCTGCCATTTGATATCCAACGTCAAACCTGTTCCAAATTGACACTATGATAGATCAGTTGAAGTGGTATCACAGGATTATGTGATCAGTTAATATAAAAAACAGGTTTTTCGCAATGATTATATGTCCTGCTACCATACTAACGATGCTCATTGTATTTTGGATTCAAGGTGTGATTGCACCCTGCTCGGGAGTCAATTTGTGATTGCCTTGGGTAGTCAGGGGGGTAGGACATAAAGGGCTGTTTGATTAGAATTGCTTTCATTCAGATTTCGTTACCGTTATGTTGGAAATAAAATCAAATAAACTCTTTCGTAGAAATAATAAAATTGTGTACAATAAAATTCTATATACAACTATGTACAAAGTATTTCGCTTCTGGTCCACGCTGTTTCAATCTTGGCCGGGGGTCGCCGGTTGGGGTGGTCGGCTTCTATAAATCTCACGTACTTTGCCTCTAAAGTACCCTGCGGTATATTCTGGGATTAATAAAGGTCGTTCTTCCGATATCTCCGACTCTACAATGTCTAGGGTCTAGGTGCCTCACCCCCCGATCAATACTCAGCGGGGTTCGGTAGGGTGGGAATTCAGTACTATCTCCGGGTCGATACTCGACGAAGATATCGTACCAGCGAGGGATGCTTCTGTCCCAGCATCAATTCTCACCGGGAGTTCAGCGACGGATAGGGTTGGTTTGTGTTCTACGCTCCGGATCAATACTCAACAGAGGGGTAGGACACGTACCTAGGGTTAACCGTTATCTCCGGATCAATACTCAACAGAGATTTGACGGCTAACGCTGACGGCGTTCGAAAATTCCTTGCAACGGCGGTGCCAAGATAAAGTTTCTGGCAACAGTTTCGTCTTCGCTTTTACGCGTAATGGCTTAACCTCTAATATGAAGCTACCTAACACTCCTGGTGTCAGGTTCAATCTTGACTGGTGTTCGAATTCCCTCGAATGTATGTCTGTGATTCATTTCTATCGTTTTACGGCGAAAATACCGCCATCTCGGTGTGGGACGTCCAAACTTGTTATAGTATCGCTCTGGTCTGGTCTTGCGACGTAGGTAACTGTTGTAGGAGCGACTCGTCGTGGTGTTGGAGTACTGGTTTGACGCCAGTGTCGTTACAAAGGAAATACATAACTGACCTCTCCCTAAATCACAATCTAAATGAAAGGGAAGAAGCATGGTTTCCCCTCCAAGTACCTCTGTCATCCACCACTCAAAGCCATTATAAATGATTGCTTATTACCATTATAACTATAAGATTTGTCACAAACAGTCACAATATTCGTAAAAACATCTTTAAAGCATTTTTTTTATTATAAATATTATTGCAACAGTATAAATTTTTGACCATGTAGGTACAGTTTTCCCGGTGTAAATCTGGAAGTTTCGTCATGTGGAATCGCATTTAACGGTGCACCTAGAAAAATATAACAAAAAGTCGTTCTCCAGAGACAACTCACATCTATTCACAGCGGGATTCTTTGGATCCCAATGGTGATTGGAACTACACTACTTCAAACGAAACTAATGAACTATACGTGCTCAAACAAGGAATTCTATTTTTAAAAGCTTGAGCTCTAGGCGACGAAAAAAGACAAATTTTACCTTTTCTCTTTATTTTTTCTGATCATTAGAGTTCAAGAATAATTGCTTTTGCGTTACTTGTAATTAGGAAGTTTTTTCGCAAAAATATGTAGGTTGGGATTTTCCTGATTAGAAGCCGAGCTGGAACCGGTAATTTAATTGAACAACTCTGGAAAGTTGCAGTTTTAGTTTGGTAGTCATCGAAAATGTAAGAAAAGAATCTAAAATATAGTAGGAATATAAAAAGATTCCTAGTTACGGTAATGAGACAAAAGAAGGAACGGGATGTGAATATTGAACTCCTATACTTTTCCAATTTCGTATTCCTTCATTGATTGATTACAAGTGTCTAAAATTCTACATTATTTGAATATACGTACTCGTAAATTTAATTGCATTTCCATGATGCTCTTGTGAAAAAATAAAAGCTTCTCTTCAACTTTTATATTACTTACTGAAAATTTTATTTGCGATATACGTCACTGTATGTATATAGCTCCTATTGTCAACAATCACAATGGTGAAAATACGATATTTTAACGAATACATTCCTATAAAAATCGGGGTTCACTTTATTTCCATATTTATTTAAATACTTATTCAATACTACTTTTACTTAATTGCTCTAAATTATTCATCTTGTCATTAAATGCTAGGGTGTTTTTGAGTACGGGTATTTATGCAGAAGTCGAATTCTCTAGACCTTGAGTGGAGCCGGGCAGTCATCTTTTTTGTTAGAAATAAATATGCTATATTCGTCTGGGCATTTTTTTCCTTCTCACTCACAGGTAGATAAATCTAATGAATTCTACCATAGGCGGCATTGATTTGTTCTACTATGATAATATATGTTGTTTTGTAGCAGTATCAATTATAATGAATGACATGTGCATTTGTGTATAGAACCCAAAGAAAACGACCAAATAGTTCGAGAATGATCATAAAAAAATTATTTTTCTATTTTACTTAGTATTTTTATTTCTACAAAAATATATGCCACTATTTTTTCATGAATCATAAAATCATCTGAAAACAATATCCTCAATGCAACATTGTTTCATTTATCAGGTAGTAGAGAAGTGCTACGAATTCAACGTGAAAGCTTATTTGTGCTTTGTCTGCTATCCCAAAGAATTGGATTGTGTCAACTGGAGCAAACTGTGAAACATTCAAGTACGCCACAATACCTTGTCGCTCTCATTAAACAGCCTATATAAAGGGACCCACGGAAAGATAAAGAGAGATTTAGTGATATTAGAGCCAATCGACATAGATTAAGGGGCTAGACAAGGATGTACCATTTCGCTACTGCTCTTCAACGCTTACACGGAGCTCCTAATTAGAAAAGTGATGGATAATTGGAGGTAGGGATATCCATTGGCAAAAAAATAATAAGTTTACGGTTCGCGGATAATTCGTTAATTACAACTTCTAGTGACGAGGAGCGTATGGTCATTGTGGGTAGGCTAACAACTATCAGCAGAAAGTATGGTCTAACGCTCAATACAAACAAAACAAAAGTAACGGTAATAGACCTCGATCGAAACATGTAAGAAGACTATAGTCCGGCAGGCACCGGATTTTTTAGAAGAATTCCATCCCGGCTGTTTATAATAAGGTACGCTGTAGGCAGTTGACGATGCGCAAGAAAGCCTTACAACTTGACACCGTTTTAAACTCAGTTACCGGAAAGAGCAGGCGACGTATATTCCGCATGCAAAGTTTTAAAGGTTGTGAGGCTGCTAATATGTACGAGGGTAACACAACATTTTAAATTTGGATTTAAAAATAATAAATTGTGGCACATGTATAATAGTGTTTTAAATGAAACTCACGGTTTCTAGTCAATTCCACAATATAATAAAAATTATTGAAAATTCTAAACAATTGACAATTGTTTCGATAAATGAACCGTGAGTTTCATTTAAAACACTAATATGAGCAGATTCCACGAAGTGAGGGTCGAGACAGTTAATTACATGTATAATACTATATAAAATCGAGTTTACAAAACAAAATAACATTAATGTGTTCTTTATTAATAACTAAATGAATAAGGAAATAAAAAGCATTCGATTTTTTTACGAAAACTGTTTTTTTTTGTACAGGCATAATTATTAATTGTTTCAAGAACGGGGAATTCTATAATTACCATTCATTATATTATGTGATGTAAATAATAAATAGATAACAAGAGACATAAACTTTCACCCTTACTTCAAATTAATGTATTTTAACTGGTCCCTTCATAATATTCGTCATTGATGTTTATTTGTATATAAATTGGAAGTCAGGTAGATTTTGTAGATAAAGCGTACAATAGGATAAGGATTGTTAGACGACTCTCTAAATGTAACAACGGCCCACAATTTTTCTATTTGTTCGTAGTAATAGTTAATGACATACCTACCTGTTGAGCATAATAAAATTGTTATTCTTAATAATATGTAATATAAAATAATGTAAAAATTCGGGTTTATACATGAAATTTGAAAAACAAATTGGGGAAATCGCCTTTAGAAATGGTCTAATAAGTATACTAATAATATAAATTGGATATTAAATCATTTCTGTTGTAGATATTTCTACTTTGATATGTAAATTTTTGGATTTTTTGCAAATATTTACTGAGAAATTAGAACATCCCTTCACAATTTTTACAGAGTTTGGACTGGCAAAACAAAAAAATCTTGGTTCTGGATGCTGTCAATTATTGTCTATTTAGAACTATGCACAGATGTGCTTCAAATATTATATTACTTTAGTGGAATTCGTCTCTAATATCTAGAATTTTATAACACCTATTCGAATTTTTAAGTTTTTTGCGTTTATTGTATTCAGTCATGCCACCTCCAACTAAATACTATAATGAAAAATATATTTTAGATGTACAGGGATCATCAACAGTAAAATAATGATGTGCATCTACAAATGATTCTTCAAAATCAATTTCTATATCAACTTCATCATCCTCGCTATCTTTGTCTTCGGCCAAATTAATAATAATATTATCTACAGTATCTAAAAGTGGTTTATTGTTCATAAATTCGTCTTCAATCTTTTTAACATGGTAACATCTAACTTTCGAATCATTTGCAGAAAATGTGTAAAAAAATTCATTACAGAATTGTTTAACCTTTGTAAAATTGAAGGTAACATTTCGTTTGGCCACATATTATCTAAGTGCCGCCCAAACACTTTCGTTTGCATTTAAGTCCGGGTGATAAGGGGGTAGCCTTAAAACTTGCCATCCATGTCGAATAAACAATTCATCAATTTTATAAGTTTTATATTGCGGTTTGTACATATTTGCAACATTATAAAGATTCGGTTTTAACATTTGTTCACTGTAATATATTTTTCTTCCAGAAAGCCAGGTTTTTAATTGTTGTTTAGTCCAATCAGTCGTAGGTAATTTTTTATTTAGACCATTGTGATTTGCGGCGTTATCAATTACCATAACAGCGTTTTTGGTAAGTTTGGAATAAGTTTTTCTTGTCCCACTTCTCATAATTTTCGTACGCCATTTTATTATGATAATCTCCTGTTTTTGTCTGGGAGTTCCACATAATACCAACATTAGATGTAAAATCATTTTCACTTTCTGCATGCACAATGATGAGCCTATTACTTTTTGAAACGGGTTTTCTTGATCCTTCGTTACTCTTATCGCTCCACCCTTTAAGGTGCGTGTGACGTGAATGAATGTATGTGTACATTTCTTAACGTGGGTACTTTTTTCTCGGATATGTGATAATTTATTATGCACCTTCTAAGCACAGTTTTGTCGAGTTGATCCGTACGAATACTGGACATTTATTGTTTTTTAGTAGGCACATCAGTGTCAGCCTAACTTTCTGCCAGAGCTTTTTTTTTAATACGGGAAAGCGTTCTTTGGCCAACTTTCGTAGCAGCAGAAACTCGTTCAATGACCTGACAATAAAATAAGTCGATACAAATGTACCAAAAGTTTTTCGCTTGTGTATTTTCATACAAATAAATTGAGGATGTAGTTAAATTTGTTTTCAGTGACCGTTCATTGAAATAAAAAATTTTGTCGTGGTTTTCGGCCATTTAAAAGAAGTATTAAATTCAAAAATATTATATTACGTTTCAGTTCATTAGTTGTTTTAATCGATCTCTAAATTTTAGCTGAAACATATTTTAATATGACCAAATCGCAATTGTAACTGATATCGGAAGATGTTTAAAAACAAATAATAAAAACGAAACGTAATAGAGATAGGTAGGAAATGAGTATAATAATTATAAGCAAAAAACCTATTACATTTAAATAGGTATCTCACAGAAAATAAACATATGCCCTTTTATATACTGCTGTAGACAGAAACAGAATAAATATTTATGCAACAAGTGCATAAAGTGGTGCTTTTTTTCAGGAATGGAAAAATTGACACATGAGCCGCTGGCATGCAAAAACGTAAAAATGTCTCACTTATGTTGCTCATAGAGAACTAAAAATGACATAACGGTACATAAAATTGACACATGAGTGCATAAAATACTTTGTCTCACCCTAATGTCACTTTTTTATATCGTTTAACAAATATATATTTTATGTACGAAAATTGATTTAAAAAATTAACTATCGAGTGTAAATTTGTTAATTAATTACTTTCATTTAAAAATTTTATTGCAATAATTAAAACTTATCTTTGTTAATGGAATCGTCGACTTGCCATTGTTTGCCTCTTCGGTCATGAAATTTAAAACGTTTATAATTATTTCACGGCACTGCTCACTCAACATTTTATGAACAACTTTACTTTCTGGAGTCGCCATAACAAGTTAGTATTCCATAACCCCGGTAATCACACTTTTCTCTGAACTGTACTGTCGAAACGAAGCTTACGAATTCTGCTAGCGAAGTGAGCTCTTGCAATCCGCATATGTCTTTGCTACGGCGCATCGGAAGTTGCTAAACTTCCGACTGCCAAAATAAATTTGTCAACCTGTACTATGTTGACATAATAACTAGACATAAGAATGAAATTGGTTCACGTTAATTATCAAGGAAAAAATAACATATTATGAGGTGATTGAGATTAATAATATTGTTTCATGAAATTTACTGTTTCGACCCTTACTCTGATGAATCTACCCATATTACTTTTTCAAATGAAACTAACTGTTTCAAAATAATACCACAATATAATGGGGAATTTTTTAGAATCAGTAAGTTTCATTTGAAAAGTAGGTAATATTGTTTCAAACAGCTCAGTTCGTTTGTTCAATTTGGATTATTGGTTAATTGAGAGGATTATCAGCTATTATAATGCAGGAATGAATTTGAAATTTTGTAAGCTTTATGCTATATGTTCCTATATGATTTTGGAAACAACGCAGTTGATTGTTTGGAAATATGAATAGGTTTAATTGTTCTCATAATCATCGAATGAAACTTGATAGCAGCTTCAAGAAATTCAATTGAAAATATCAGGACAATATTTGTGAGGGTAAATAGTAAGTGTTCTAGTCTCAAGTGCATTATTTGTGTGGAATCTCATTACTATTTCTATTATTTTTAATTATTATTAACTATTAGGCATAATAATGAGATTCCACATAGATCCGTCTCGAAGGACCAAATGTCAAATCTCGTGATGTTTATCGCCTTTGATAAACTATTCACTCGAATAATGCTGGTTCTATTCAATAGTATTAATTTGAAACTATTATTCGTTTAGTTTTAACTAGTTTTATTCCGAACTTCTTGCAGTGACACGTAAAAATCAATATGACATATGATGACAGACGTCAGATACAAATGTTGCTTGTTGTATTTAGCACATTTTTGACATATATAGGAAGGTTATCACATGCGACCGATGTAAATGAATAAAATAAAACATTATGCCTAATAGTTAATAATAATTAAAAATAGTAGAAATGATAATGAGATTCCACAATTTGTTTACACCAAACTAACAGCACTCAAAATTTACTTATTTATACTAAAATCAGACTTAAGGGAGAAATCTATCAAATTTATAACTGGTAATTGAATATTATCAATTACAACTTTATGTTCAGTTTATACCCCTCTAAAAGCTGTATTCCTGAAACAATATATGACTTTACGTCTATTCAGCTCCTGACTATGATTCTCAACATTGATTTTCTACAAAGCTCCTTTATAAGTGACACTATTTGAAATTTGAAATTTTTTATTTGTAAATTGGAAACAACAGAGTTCTCACACCCGATGTAACTGTAATTACACGGCTTTGAAACTGAAAGCATGTATGTTCGCATTTTCGGGATCTTTGCTAGGAATGAAATTATATAAAATACTTGCATGGCTCTTTGAAGCAACAGCTTCAACGAATAAACTAAAATGGAAGCAATCTAAACTAAATGTAAGAACATCAAATCTGATAAATGTCCTCAAGTAATTTTTTTATTGATGCCATGTGATATGTCATTATACAGAATGCAAATATTGGTGAAATCAATAATCACTCCATGTTTGTTCATTGCATCAAGAAAATCTCACTGAAAACTTTATTATAATATCCCTAATTAAATCTATTTCTTAACTTCGCCTGCGTGCCGTTGGGTGGATCGAGTAGCCCAGCGTTCACGTTGCAGGTCCTAAGCCCGGATAAAGGAGGAAGGTTCTTGGGTGAGGCTAGTAACCTACCTGGGGTAAATAGAAAAACATACTCACAGACCCGTGAAGTTTCTCGGAACAGGAATGATTTAAAGATGACGAACAATGTAAGGAAAAGGTATATGAGTTAGAAGAAGAAAAATATGGTCATAGTCGCAGCGTGGAATATAAAATCAGTGAAAAATATAGAACAAGAGATAGTTGAAGAACTACGACACGGAAAGATCGACATATTTGCACTACAGGAGACAAAGAAGAAGGGAAAGGTGCAGAAACAATACAATGATTACACGTTAATATATAGTGGTGTCAATAGAGAAGAAAGAGCTAAAGCAGTAGTGGGTATACTCAATCATAAAAAAATCAAAGACAGCATAGAGGATTGCCATTTTGTCTCAGAAAGAATATTACACGTGAAACTAACAGCAGAACATGAAGAACTACATATAGTTTGTATATACAGTCCCGAAGACTGTAAGCCAAAGGCAGAAAAAGAGGCCTTTTATGAGGGAATGCAAAAAACCCTAGATAATATCCCAAAAACTAGACACTCTTATTGATCGAAGATTTTAATGCTCGAATCGGGAAGAACATCATACCAGGCATTAAACAGAGATATAATGAAGACGTGCTAGATGATAATGGGGAGTCAATGATCAATTCCTGCACATACAATGAACTACGCATCAATAACACCTACTACCCACACAAGAAGCAGCATAAATATACATTTCACAATACGAGGGGTAAGAAATCAACAATAGATCACATAACAACAAATAGGAACATACACCCTTCTCAAATATTAGATGTGACAGCCTTGAATTCCGCGTACGTGGGAAGTGACCATAGTCCTGCAAAATAAGAATGGAAGTCCGACGGAAAACAAGAAGATCGAAAACAGTCAAGAAAACACAAAAAATAAACAAAAGTATGTTGCAACCATCAATCAGATATCTATATCAGAAAAGAATAACTTCCAACCTCCTATCTCACCCAACTGTTTTAGACAAGCGAAAACCAGACCCTACCAGAAACTCCAGATATAACAACCGAAAACATAATCGTCACAACGGAGGAAATTATTGAAGCCTTAGAAAAGCGAAAAAACCGTAAATCTCCAGGACCGGTCAGAATTCCAAACGAAATGCCGAAATACGGTGGAAACACACTAACTGAACAACTAAGGATACTTGTACAGAAAATTATCTCGAGACATACAATACCAAATATCTGGCGCACCAGCAAAACGATCTTGATGTTTAAAAAGAGTGTCAGAACTGTACCCGAGAACTACAGAGGAATAAACCTAAATGCAATCTACAAATAAGATGAAAAATTAAATAATTCTTGTGAAAGAACCTTCTGCAACAATATAGAAAATACAAATTTTCAGATTTTTCACCTAAATATGCAATTGATATGAATTTTTTTGAAAATTTTGTACACAATTTATAATAAAAAGGACTTGAACTGGTAGTGAGGGAAAAATTCACATATCTTTTCCAAAAAGTTTGATAGATTTATTGATCTTGTGTAGGCAATGAATGAAATAGTTAACCACAAAAAATAGATTGAAATAATAACAAACCTTTTATTGACGCTTCTATTTTTGTTTCTCGTGGAACTTCTAATGAAAATTTGGAAAAGTTCTCTGTATTTTTTTGCTATTCAATTCGTCCGAATGCAGAAAGAAAAAGTTTTGTCCCTGCTCTCTGGAAATAACAACACTCCGGAGTCTATTGTGATTTTTTTAAATTTGCAATCGACGTTGAGAAAGTTTGTGAAAACAATTTGTACGCTTGAATTTGTATTCATTAATGCAAAATTCAACGGCTAATTGCTATGCTCGAAACATCAACTAAGCACACCACCGTTTTAATTAAAGCTGAATTTTGCTTGTACTGGAAAGATTTAAAAAAGCTGCAGCGTATGTTTGGTAAGTTAAAGTTTCAATTATAAAAAAGAATCTAATAAGTTTAATATATTTCTACATAATATTTCAAAATGAAAAAATATATTAGTTACCCATAAATTTTAAATAGAGAAAAATTAAGATCAAACTCAATTCTATCAGGACTACGTATTTGTGATACACGACTTAGCTATAGTTATCCACTTTTCAAGGAAAAACAACTGAATGATCCTAATCATGGAAAACTTCGTGTAGAACATAAATTAAGTGCGTGATATATGAACAACAAGCAACAAAGAGATTAGTGGTTATTGCACGCAAAAAGAAAAAGGAGGCTACTAAAAAGAGTGGTAACCGCAGACATGCATGTTTCTGGCTTATTAGCCGTCCTCAGTATGGTATAACCAAGAAAGGTTGTGAAACCGAGGAGCAAAGGTGTTGAATGAAACATGAGAAAATACAACAGAATTCAAAAGGATAGTCAAACGCAACATTTGCGTCAGTGATATTGGAAGTTGTCGAATATTCGAGAAAACCACCAACATAGACACGGAGCCGCATATAACATTTGTGTTTGACTATCCTTTTGAATTCTGTTGTATTTCCTCATGTAACATTCATTAACTTTTGCTCCTAGGTTTCACACCCTTTCTTGGTTGTACCATACTGAGAACGGCTAATGAGCCAGAAACATGCATGTCTGCGGTAACCACTCTTTTTAGTAGACCCCTTTTTCTTTTTGCGTGCAATACCCACTAATCTCTTTGTTGCTTGTTATTCATACATCACGCACTATTCGTACACCTTGTTGCTTCATTGCTCTGGGTCGGAAGTTTCAGACAGGAGTGTTAAATGCGCCTCCGTGTCTATGTGGTTGTTGTCTCGAATATTTGAGATCTTCCAATATTACTGACGCAAATGCTGCGTTTGACTATCCTCTTGAATTCTGTTGTATTTTCACATGTTTCATTCAACACCTTTGCTCTCAGGTTTCACACCCTTTCTTGGTTGTACCGCACTGAGAACGGCTAATGAGCCAGAAACATGCATGTCTGCGGTTACCATTCTTTTCAGTAGCCCCTTCTTATATTTGCGTGCAATACCCACTAATCAATTCGTTGTTTATTGTTCATATATCACGCATTATTCGTACATCTTTTTATATATATATATATATATATATATATATATATATATATATATATATATATATATATATATATATATATATGTATATGTATAAGTAACGAATAGAATAGTGGGTATTGCACGCAAATAGAAGAAGGGGCTACTGAAAAAAGTGGAAACCGCAGACATGCATGTTTCTGGCTCATTAGCCGTCATCGGTACGATACAACCAAGAAAAGATGTAAAACATGGGAGCAAAGTTGGTGAATGAAAAATGAGAAAATATAACAGAATTCAGCAGGATAGTCAAACACAACATTTGCGTCAGTAATATTAGAAGATCTCGAATTTTCGAGACAACAACCAACATAGACACGGAGGTGCACAAAACAATCCCGTCTGAACCTTCCGACCCAGATCAATGAAATAACAACAAGATGTACGAATAGTGCGTGACATATAAACAATAAGTAACGAATAGAATAGCAAAGTTGGTGAATGAAACATGAGAAAATATAACAGAATTCAGCAGGATAGTCAAACACAACATTTGTGTCAGTAATATTATGTAATATTATATCCTGCTGAATTCTGTTATATTTTCTCATGTTTCATTCAACACTTTTGCTCCCATGTTTCACTTCTTTTCTTGGTTGTACCGTACCGAGGACGGCTAATGAGCCAGAAACATGCATGTCTGCGGTCACCACTCTTTTCAGTAGCCCCTTCTTCTATTTGCGTGCAATATCCACTAATCTGTAATAAACACAAGATATGACACAAATTCTAAAAACACCCTATATAGATAATTTCTTTTTTAATTCAAAATAGTTATTAAATTCTCGACCTCAACTAAAGTAAAAAACACAAACCAAACAAGGTTATCCAAACATATTAGATTATGAACAGGTCAGGTTTTGTTGACCACAAACATAAACAAATATGAATAATTAACCTTCATTGAAGGTGAACTCTAGAAATAAATATCAGAAAATTGGGGACAGTAAGGCAGTCAGTGAGAGATGGGTAATTATCTCTCCCCTGGTGAGGCGAGTCTGAGTATTGACGGACCCTCACCCTCAAGAAGTAATAGTGTGAAAATTTATGTGACTAGTGGGATTTCCAAAACGTAAGTTTTTAAAAGTACAATTCATTTATTATATTGGGTATTGGATTGCGTTATTATATTTTTCTTTGACTTAACCGGGTATCCCAAGATAGTTAAGGGACCCTACAGTAAGTTTCAGTCATATCGAGTGTTCCTTATACATCAGCGCCCCTCATCTAATGTTAAGGCCTAAAATTGTAGAGGCATCTTATTTAGTTATATTCAGGGACCCCTTTTTCTGAAGGTGCAAAGTGTTCCTTTTTCATCTGACTATTTTTGTTTTTGATAACTGCGTAGAGATATTTACGTTTTTACTTGCGATTGTACTCAATTCTATCTTAGAGATTTTTCCGCTGTACTCGAGATTTTATTTAACCCTATTTTAGAGCTATTTACGTTATACTAAGGATTATAGTTAATCCTAGGTTAACATTTTTGATAATTGCGTAGAGATATTTACATTGCACTTGAGATTTATAATTAATCCTATTCCAGAGATATTTACATTGTGTACTTGCGAGATATTTACATTATACTAGAGATCATAGTTAATCCTAGGTTAAAGAATTGTGATAGACATTTATCCTATACTAGGGGTCACAGTCAGTCATATCTTAATCTATTATTTTTCGAAGTTTATTTGACACAGTTTTGTTTTTCTTTGTAATATATGTTTATATATGTTTTAACCTTTCAATTTTATCTCCGCAACCTCACTCCTCACCACCCCCATACCCGTCAAGTAGGACGGACCGGCTAACCCTGCACTACGAACTCGGGCTTGGCACACTGTATAAGCCCAAGGGGCCCCACGACGTCTTTGACTGCTCGAGCCTGGAACAACCCCCTCCCTCGAGGTAATCCCACAGAGAGAATTCCTGGTTCTACAATTTTTTGTGCCGCAAGGCACGGGTGACAGCACGCTGCAACGATCTTGGGAGGAGAAAAAAGGAAAAAAAAATATAATAAATAAACGAATTCACTACACCGTCTGACAGCGGTGACTAAACGAAATTTTAGCACAAAGGAAATACCAGATTATTACACTGGTGAGAACGGCTAGCAAATTTACAAGTCATTACACTGGTGACAGCGTTAAAAGTCATTACAAATCTCTTCGTTACTTATTGTTTGACCATAAGAACATCCACAAGGAAACCTGGTTATCACCAAATGGCAAAACAAAAAACCCAATAGATCATGACTTAATAGAAATGAAGCATTTAAAAAGGGTAACAGATGTACGAAGTTATAGAGGAGCTGATGCGGATAGTGACCACTTTTTAGTAATTACAAAACTGAATCAAGATAACCCACCTAGAATTGAACAAGATAAAAAAACGGAAAAAATACGATTTGGAAAAATTGATGGACGAGACCAAAGTAAATCACTTCCAACAAGAAATCAATAGAGAATTAGATTTAAGAACTTGCGTTGATCAACTAGAAGAAGAATGATCACAGATAGAAACTGTAATGAGAAATGTAACAAATAAGATACTAGGGAGGCCCAAGGGAAGAAAAAAAGATAAGATAAGTGGTTTGATGAACAATGTAAACAGGCGTTGGAAAAAAGAAATGTAATCAGACAAAGACTATTAAAAGAAAACAGTGAAAAAAATAGACTAGAGTATAAAAAAGCAAGGAAGGAACAAATATGCAGAAAGAACAAAAGAAATTACTTTGAAAGGGAATTAATAAAAATTGAAGAAGCTTATAAAAATGTAGAAGTGGGAAATTTTTATCATGAAATAAGAGAAGGGAAAGGCCGCAACCGGAAAGCACCTTATTTTTTGAAAAGCATCTAATGGGGGATAGGGATAGGGAAGAAAAAATAAATAGATTTGCACAGTATCTTGAGGATATACTAAATGATGGTGAGGAAGAACAAGGCAAAAATGATAATGAAATGGAGGAAGAAAATTGTGATGAGGAAGATCTAGCCATAACGGTCCCAAAAAAACTGGAGGTGACAGAATGCCTAAAACATATGAATAATAATGAGAATGCAGGAGAAAACAATATTCCAATAGAAATTTTGAAATATGGAGGCGAACAATTAACGGAGAGAATATGGCAGTTGTTGAAACAGGTATGGTGAGAACAAAAAATCCATAAAAATTGGAACAAGGCATTAATAATTCCAATCCACAAAGAAGGTCCCAAGGAAGAATGCGATAACTACCGCGGAATAGCATTTTTAGATGTAACAAACAAAGTTCTGGCAAAAATACTTAAAAATCGATTAGACAAATACAACAATGAAAATGTAGGAGAATACCAAGGAGGTTTCAAAGCAAGTAGATCGACAATAGACCAAATTTTCATTATGAAACAACTTCAGGAGAATGCTTACGAACAAATTTTAAGTCTGCATATGCTATTCATCGATTACACAGGCCCATGATACTATCAAAAGAAAAACAATGTATGAGGCAATGAGAAAGTTAGAAATACCAGTTAAATTGAGAAAACCAGTGGAAATGACCATACGAAAAACCGAGAGCAATGTTATTTTGGAGGGCAGTACTTCTAACGAATTCAAGATGTAGGAAGGTTTGAGACAAGGAGACCAATTATCCACAACCCTCTTTAACCTAGGAAATTATACTAAGAGAAAGTGGTATAAAAACCCCAGGTTTAATTTATGGGAGTAAACATCAGCATATGCGGACGACATAGTAGTTATGGCAAGATCCAGGAAAGAACTGCTAAGCGTATTTAAGCTACTAGAAGAGGAGGAAAGAAAATATGGTCTAGTGATCAACGAGAAAAAACAAAATACATGATAATGAAGGATAATGAAAAAACCGATATTATTATAAATTGTAATGGAAACATAAGCTACAAAATAGAAAGAGTGGAACAAATCGAATATTTGGGAGTCACTATCACAAATAAAGGAGACGAAGAAATGGAAATAGAAAAATGGTCAACAAAAGGCAGCAAAGCAGCAGGAATGGTATCACAGATTTTTAACTCAAAAGACATCACGAACAGCAAAAATAAGAATGTGACAAACAATGATAAGACCGTCAGTTACCTACGCTTGTGAAACCTGGACAATGAACAAAGAAGAGCAGACTAAACTAGAGATATGGGAACGAAAAATGCTCAAAAAGATTTATGGTGGAATAAAAGAAAATGAAATATACAGAAGAAGAACAAACAGAGAATTATCAAATTTGTATAATCACCCAAGTATAACCCATATAATTAAAGCACAGAGAGCGAGATGGTTAGGACATAGGTAGAATGGCAAAACGAGTGCTGAAAGGGGGAGAATGTGGTGAAAAGAGAAGAGGAAGGCCAAAGAAGAAATGGTTGGAGGAGTTTAGGAAATACCTGAGATCAGTGGGAGTAAGGGACTGGCAAAACGAGGCGAGGAATAGAAAAAAATGGGGAGGGAGAGAGTGAAAGATCTCGAAGCCGAGGGCCAGATAGGCCTGTAGTGCTGATATATATATATATATATATATATATATATATATATATATATATATATATATATATATATATATAAAAGTATTGGTACGTTTGACTGATGAATATTAACAAAATATGTTCATCAAGAACTGGGTGTAGCAGTCAACACTGTTGACTGCTACACCCAGTTCTTGATGAACATATTTTGTGTGTATATATATATATATATATATATATATATATATATATATATATTATTGTGTCTAAGGAATCTTACAAATTATTATTTATATAAATAACCACATGACCAACTCTGTATTTGATGTCCATATACATTAATTTATCTTACTAGAAGAAGACGGAACCATTTCGAATAAGTCTGCAATAGGCTGAAATAAAAACAAACAAATTTTAGTAATAAAATAAAATATAATATAATAAGTTGTTGATATACCCTGTATATTGGATAATTCGAGCAGGAACTGAGAAGAAAAAGAAACAGGGACGCAAACTTTGAAATATAAAACTTTTAAAAATACCAACTGTCAAAGTAATGTTTACAAATCTACTAAGACTAAATTGACAATTAGGATTTTAAAAATAATACCATAAAATAAGAATCACATGCAAATTAAAGTAATTATTTGAATGAACATATATAAAGTACCTAATAATATTTTGAAATATACAAAAACTAATTAAGTAACTAACTTGTAAAGTATTTGTGATTGGTAGAGATATTTGAAACAAAAATCTAAGAGGGTTGTTTGTTAGAAACAATTGAAAGGGAAAAAAATCAATAAATGGTAGATGGTCTCATGAGAAACAGGGAGACATGTTACTTATGTGATAACTTAACAATAGAAAAATGAATAAATAATATTCAAATCAATAATTAGGTTATAAACAACGATAAGCAGTAACAAATAATGTAACAACAGTGAACAATAATAATTACCAAGTTCTATCCAACATTAAGTGACTTCGTATAATTCTAAATTTCTTCATCAACATTCCATTTATTCGAGAAGGACTAGATATTGTGATTTCTTGCTAGAAGTTCGAATTACAATACAATATATGGAAATCGTCAAGCGGTGGCAACGAACTTCCGAATGTTTCAAAACTAATTCGTAATCTAAAACCTGACAAGGTACTCATAAACATTTTTATTTAATCAAAGAAAAATAGGTATCGAAACAATGTATACATCAACTATTAGTTAATAATATATAAGGATACTTACTGAAAATTTCAATTTCATTATCAGATATAACATTTTCTTCTTCTTTTTAATGAGACTATAGTGTGACTAAACCATCAATAAAAATTGATCCATACTATTTTCTATAAGTATAGCTTAATAACAAACTGTATGGATGAAGCATGCGTGAAATTAGTTAAGAATTTGGATTTATGATTGAATTTGAATATTATTTAAACCATAAAATAAAATAGTTGTTTCGTTTAAACCATTTATTGCACCCTATTGTAGAGTTGTTATTCTATGGTTCCTCGTTGACACACATATAACGAGAGCTTTGTATCTATGTAGGTCGATTACAGAGTCGGTCTTGATAAATTAAATCACGTGTTTTTTTTAACCCACAGATATTCCCTGAGATAAATTTTTGAATATAAGGAAATCATTCAGATATAATCGAATATAAAGATTATAGAGTAGGCCGGAGAAAAATTAAATTCATCCACATATCAAGGAATAATCCATTGTGTATTAAATAAAACATATTATTAATTGTTGTGTCTAAATTAAAGAATAATAATCTTAATTCTCATAAACAAACGTATATAATATCACAACAATATATATATATATATATACATATATATATATTATAATTTTCGAATCCTTTAATTGTAATTGCCCCGCGTTGGTAGCCAATTTATTATATATCTTATATTCTTTAATAATATTTGTTCCACTTTAGGTTGACAATTATAATATATCTAATGTGTTTTACTAATTTTATTATGATTTATATATGAATATGAATTTATTCTGTTGCTGTCGTCACACTTTTAATAGTAACTGCACTAATGTGAAAAGACCTTTACCGCTAAATATAACCTATTAAATTTTATGACACCAGTTGTCAAATTAATATGCCCGGCTCTATAAATAATGTTATATTATGAAAGATAAATCAATACACAATCAATTAACTCACTTTTAACTATATATATATTGTTTATAACCCACCTCTCAAGAAACTCTCTGATTTCAACGAAAAATAATTGAGATAAATTGGAAATTTCCATACTCTTCGCTATTAGGAAGTCAATTATATAAAAGTTTGCCAAAAATGAATATGTAAACCTATTGTATTCACGACATTATATTGACTTTGGAAGAACAATATTTTACTTCATTTTAAGAACGAACTCGAATAGCAAAATGTTATTTATCCAAATAATTAAATTTATGAACGAACTAACTGGAAAATAAATCCATTTCTCAATTTGATTAAAGACGTCCTACTACTGCTACACTGTTTTAACAAGAAGAGATACATACTCACATTCACATAATTTCGCAATATTCTCTATAATGAAATTCCCGAAATCACAAACTGAAGGTACACATGTGCCGTAGTAAGGATTCGACAGGGAGTTTGATTGGAGAAGGCTCCAGATGGAGCATATCACTATTATTATCTATTCATCCGGATTTGACAGTGATGTCGTTCGCCTCTCGTTGTTATCACAAAGAAAATTCCATCTTCGCATTGACATTCAAAGGATTTGCAAGCGATTGATATGAGGTAGAATATAAATTTATTCGATAATTCATTTTATAGAATTTAACATGTAAATATATGAATACACACATAGAGAATACCTTGTTTCATATGAATATATTATTGGAGATAAATCTTATACGAGGTGTTGAAAATGGTCTCATTTAAAAGCAAGTATAATCTATTTGGTAGCAGAACGCATTGTTCATCTCAATATGATGTGGGGACAGATTTTTTGCTGATATGTAAATATACTACCAAAACTGCCATCTACGGATGTCAGTAAATATGTACGCCATCTACACATCTCAAGTGACTCTAGAAAGAATAAAATTTCCATTTAATGAACAATTAAAGTGATGAAATTTACAACACAGATATTGTTTAAATCACATACAATACCATGTCGATTATTTAGTTTATCCAACTTTTCCTATTTTCAATTGATACTTATAAAGAAACATTCTTCCAAATAATTCTCAATTTATTCACTGACATTTATTCATACAACATTTTTATATACACATAGTTATTTTCCATCTAATTTGAAGCTGATCTAAAAATTGTTTGGCGAAGGGTGCAAAAATTGGGCAATCTTCCACATTTTTTCTTGCCAAATGATTTTTTAGATCAGCTTAAAATTAATAAGAAAATAACTATGTATATATAAAAATTTTATCTAAATTAATTTCAGTAAATAAATTAAGAATTATTTGGAAGAATGTTTCTTTGTAAGTATCAATTGAAAATAGAAAATGTTGGATAAATTTAATAAACGACATGGTATTTTGCATGATTTTAGATATATGTGTGTTTTAAATTTCATTATTTTAATTGTATATGAAATGGAAATTTTAATCTTCTCAGAGTCACTTGAGATATGTACATGACGCAAAGTTTCACTGACGTGGCAGTTCTGATAGTATTTAAATTATTTTTGTAGTTTAATCTTTGAATTAACCTAGTGTTCATTTAATGATTATTGTTTTTACACGTGACATTAGTATACTCCGTAATCGAAAAGAGTAGTAGTAATTATAAAACCAGTATTTAAAAAGGGAAGGGAATCTGATTGAAATCAGAATAATGGACATTTTTCTTACTTCTAAATCAATTGAGAAAAACCAACATGAATATTAATACATTCACTACACAGGTAGACACAAAAATAATTGAAGTGTACAATAAAATTCCAGAGAACATAAAGCAAGCAAAAGGTTTTAATAAATACAAGAAAATTATACATGATATTCTCCTAGTATTGAGAAATGCATGTCTGTTAATCTGTATCTACTGTTAAAGCTTGACAGTTTTGTTCCATTATGTCACTATCCCGTCGTCGGGAAGAATTAAAATGAATATTATTATTATATCATATATTATCGGGGCCACCAAAAAAAAACTGGAGTTTTAGTCACCAAGGTGTTATGTGTATGTAATTTCCTCACTTGTTTCATCTACAAGTAAATAAACAACAACAGTATAATTAAACTCAGGTACAATGCCATAAGAAGTATACCTACATAATACCACAATATTAAATTATCAATAAAATAATATAATTCAGTTTTTTCTTTATAATTTTTTATGTTATCATTTCGATTTTTTTACTTTTAAACCAGTAGGTGTATATTACGAAATATTTTAAATTAATGAATATCGTCCTTATAAATTATTAAAATTTGTTACAACTATTACTAATATATGTCTTAAGTTTTTAAAATGATCTATTAAATATCCTGGCTGCTTTACTACTTCACCCGATCAAGTGATATTTGTATCCTTATTTAGCACCACTGGTGGTGGCTCCATATTTTCAAGTATAGTCGAAGCAAGAGATATAGTGTGAACTTTAGGATTTCGGCTTATCGTTTAAGTTAAATAAGTCATAGGATAGTCAATATTATAATTTAAAATACATATTTGACGATATATTAATTTAATATTATAATTTCAACAAATAATCTTTATAATGTATTTAATAATTTTATAATTATTGAAATTGACTGTCTCGACCCTTACTTCGTGGAATATGCTCATATTAGTGTTTTTAAATGAAACTCAAGGTCTCTTCTTTTTTCTATAAACATATATTAAGCCAATCACAAGTTAGGTTACTTCTTGGTCTAGCCAAAATTAACTACTAAACATCAGGTAGGCATAAAATGAAATGTAACTTCTGTCATTCTGACGATGATATTGATTTATCGAAACAATTGTCAATTTTTTAGAATTTTCAATAACTTGTATTATATTGTGGAATTAACTAGAGACCTTGAGTTTCATTTAAAAACCCTATTATAATTATTAAATACATCTAACGATTATTTTAAACCCACAATTATAGAGCGCCATCCTACATTTTAAGATACTTTCGACTGTCAATTCATCACCACTGCTTACCTGCAAGCGAGTTAACCAATACCCAATACACACACCTACGTAAAAAAACGTTTTTAAAACGTTTTAATGTTATTTCAACGTTACTCGTTGAATTTTCAACGTTGACAAATTGGTTGAATTCGAAACGTTATATTTCAAACGTTTTTTCAAATTTTAAAACAACGACTTAGCTTAACTCACATGTATTTTCGAGAACGGTTTTCATGGCCGTTATTTTAACGTAGTATTTTTTAACATTATTTATACCATTTCGCGAGGTATATACGGTTATACAGAAATGTTTTCAACACGTTGTATAAACAACGCTTTTTTAAATTTGGAAACGACTCAATTTAACTCTAAAGTATTCACAAAAATGCTTTTGATGTCCGTTATTTTAACGTAGTATTTTCAGAATTATTTATACTATTTCGCGTGATAAAGACGGTTATACTGTAATGTTTTCAACATGTTATATATACAACGCTTTTTTAAATCTGAAAACAACGACTTAATTGAACTCATATGGATTTATAAAAACGCTTTCTAATTCCGTTATTTTAACGTTATATTTTCAACATTATTTATACTATCCGTGATATACAATGTTATCCAGTAAATGTTTATAATATGTTGTTTTCACAATGCTTTTTTAAACTTGAAAACAACGACTCGATTGAACTCATATGCATTTACAAAAACGCTTTTTATGTCCGTTATTTCAACGTAGTTGAAAAGCAATGTTTTTACCACGTTGTATATACAACTGTAATAAACACGAGATATGACACAAATTCTAAAAACACCCTATATAGACAATTTCTTTCTTAATGCAAAATAATTAATAAATTGACGACCTCAAATAAGAGAAATTACATAAACAAACGGTGTAAAGACAAGGTTAACAAAATATATCAGATTATGATTAGGTAAGGTTTTGTTTACCATAATAATAAACACGATATTGAAAATGGACCTTCACTAAAGGTGAAATCTAGAAATAAATATCGAAAAAATTGGGGAATCAAGGCAGTCAGTGAGAGAGAGAGGAAGTATCTCTCCCCTGGTGAGGCAAGTCTAAGTATTGACGGGCCCTCACCCTCAAGCAGTAATAGTGTGCAAATTTATGTGACTAGTGGGATTTCAAAACGTAAGTTTTTGAAGTACAATTATTTTATATTGGATATTGAACGGTGATAATATATTCTCCTTTAACTTAACCGGGTATCCCAAGACAGTTAAGGGACCCCATAATAATTTTCAGTCATATCTAGTGTTTCTTATATATCAGCGCCCCTCATCTACTGGTAAGGCCAGATTGTAGAGGCATCTTATTTAGCTATATTCAGGGACCATTTTCCTGTATATGTATATGTTTTGTTTTTCTTGACTATTTGAGAATTTCGTAGAGGTATTTACATTTTAGAGATTATAATTAATCCTATTTCAGAGATATTTACATTATACTAGAGATTATAATTAATCCTATTTCAGAGATATTTACATTATACCGGAGATTATATTTAATCCTATTTCAGAGATTTTCCAATTTTACTTGAGATTATAATTAATACTATTGTAGAGATTTTACATTATACTGGAGATTATATTTAATCCTATTTTAGAGATTTTCCAATTTTATTTGAGATTATAATTAATCCTATTGTAGAGATTTTACATTACACTGGAGATTATATTTAATCCTATTTTAGAGATTTTCCATTTTACTTGAGATTATAATTAATCCTATTGTAGAGATTTTACATTATACTGGAGATTATAATTAATCCTATTTCAGAGATATTTACATTATACTAGAGATTATAATTAATCCTATTTCAGAGATATTTACATTATACTAGAGATTATAATTAATCCTATTTCAGAGATATTTACATTATACCGGAGATTATATTTAATCCTATTTCAGAGATTTTCCAATTTTACTTGAGATTATAATTAATCCTATTGTAGAGATTTTACATTACACTAGAGATTATATTTAATCCTATTTTAGAGATTTTCCATTTTACTTGAGATTATAATTAATCCTATAGTAGAGATTTTACATTATACTGGAGATTATATTTAATCCTATTTTAGAGATTTTACATTTTACTAGAGATTATAGTTGATCCTAGGTTAAAAATTTTGATAATAGCGCGCAGACATTTATATTATATTAGGGGTCACAGACAGTCCTATCTCAATTTTTTTCTTTTCCGAATTTTTTACTTAATACAGTTTTTTTTCTCTGTAATATATGTTTGTATATATTTTAACCTTTCAATTTATCCCCATAACCTCAATACTCAACACCCCCATACCCGTCAAATAGGACGGACCGGCTAAACCTGCACTACGAACTCGGGCTTTGCACACTGTATAAGCCCAAGGGGCCCCACGACGTCTTTGATCGCTCGAGCTTGGAACAACCCCTCCCTCGAGGTAATCCCGCAGGGAGAATTCCTGGTTCTACAATTTTTGTGCCGCAAGGCACTGGTGACAGCACGCTGCAACGATCTTGGAAGGAGTGAAACAAAAATATAAGAAATAAACGAATTCACTACACCGTCTGACAGCGGTAACCGAACGCAAATTTAGTACATAGAAAATACCATTTATTATACTGGTGAGAACGGTTTCCAAATTTACCATTCAATACACTTGTAAATAGGTCAATTTATTACACTGGTGACAGCGGTTTGCGAACCATACACAATTGGAACAACCTCACCCAGGGAGGGTGGCAGCGGTTGTCCAAAACCATTTTCTCTCTGAGAGGTAATACCGGTTGACTGGAACCACACCCCACGAGCGGTGACAAGCGATTCAGCAACCATACCCAGAAGGGAAAACAATGGTTCACAACCAGGGTCTAGTATAGCGCAACATAGAGCCTTCGGGACCACAGCTTCTGCTAGATCAAGACTAGTGTGCGTGGTGAAGAGCCACATCCTGCACGAGGTGTCACTGCCGACACAAAACACACTGGATCTAGACCAGAGAAGGTCGAAAAACAATCCTACTCAGCAACATCGGCTGAGTTGATCATTGCTTCACCGTAATAATATGGATAATACCGATCCATTTATTACACTGGTGACAGCGGTGCTCCAGATACTGAGTCCGTACGGCAGAGGTTCACAAGAGGGGAAGTCCTAGCAATAACCCTTTTTTTTCTATCCCAATTAAACTACCCATTTTAGGCATCGTAGAAGCCCAAAAGGTAGGAGTAAATAGTTAAGTTCAAGTAGATTAATTAACGCCTTATAAATTTCACCTACACAAGTAAGATTCGCTAAATACTTGATTTGTAATTTCATAGATTATTCAGCGCGTATTTATATCACAAAATAAATATTGCAACATACGGTTAATCAAATTTAATATATAATCAATGTAGTATAGGTTTCAACCAGGTATACTCGCTTAGTCATTTATTTTACTTAATTCATATTCATTGCAAACGAACGTTGAAAACAAATATATTTTTAATACATAAACAAAGGTAAGAAGCACTAAGGCAACGTATGAAATTTCAACAGCAAATATACAAGGAAAAATGCGCGAAGTCAGCAACAAGCTTCCGCAAAAGACTAGAATAGCGATATAAAATATAGTACGGAAGATAGCTTCACGTTTGAGAAATAGAAAGTGTTTACAGGAAAGTTGGTTTTACTTTGATTAACGAACGGACTATTTTCAACTAAACCATTCGTTCGATTTCATAAATGAACTAGACATTAACGATTTAAGGAAAAAGTGTTAGGAAATATTCATGCATTAAAAGCTAAATAGTAAATTAAAATAGGGTAGGACGATTTTGTTCTGGGCTAATTACAGTGGATAATACCGATCCATATATTACACTTTAAATAATCCTTTGTCATTATTTTCCCAATTATCCATTTCAGGAATCTAGGTAATTACAACTTGTGCTAACTAATTATAGGAACGCTAGGAAATAAAACAATATTCCGTTAGAGTCCACAGGGGATTCAAGTAATATGCCAGCAGCACTAAGAATACCACAGGCACCACCACTAGGGGTGATCGCCTCAACTTTAACAGACTTCACAGGTAAAGATGCAGCCAGATATATAGAAAAGTTGGAACTAAGGGCCAAACTCGACAGATGGTCAGAAACAGAAACACTGATACTACTGAAATTCAAACTCGCAGGCGCAGCCCACGATTTCTTCAAAGCCAACCCAAGATTAGACACAGCAATATATGTTGAATTTAAGGAGAAAATACTGAGGAAATTCGTCCCAAGGAAGTCGATCGCTGACTGGTGGATGCAGCTAGTCCAATGCTACCAGAGGCACGACGAAGATGTAGCAGCTTTCTGCACAAGATTACGGCTAATAGGGAATAAAATATTGGAGGAAGACATAAAAGGAACGAACAGAGAATAGATACCGAACATCCAAAGAAAACACAACGCGGTACTGATGAACCAATTCAAAGTGGGGCTAAGAAAGGACCTGCTCAGAGAAGTAGGATTTTACATATTGCATGAAGATGACCTCACACTAGAAGAAGCAGAGGAGATAGTAAGTTGCCAAGAAACGGCAGCCACAATGGTGAGCGGAAGGAACAATGGCAACAGAGTCGCTTTTACGAAAGAGCAACGGAGTTGCACAGCGTGTGGCAAATCGGGACATGAATCGGAAGAATGTAGACATAGCGCAAAATGTATGTACTGTGGCAGACGAGGCCACTGGGCATCAAACTGCAGAATAAGAGAAGCGGAAGAAGAAACAATAGAAAAAAAATGTCAAATATGCAGAAAACAGGGACACTGTGCAGCGTATTGCAGAATCAAAGAAACCAAGGAACTATTAACAGATAAAAATGTATGCCACTACTGCGGAAAACAAGGCCACTGGGTCAAGGACTGCAGAAAGAAAAGGTTTAGTGGAGAAACTAAACAACGGAATGAAAAACAATGGAATCAAGAAAGAAGATTCACAACACATCATAATAACTACGGGGAATACAGAAGACAAAGGAACTCCAGAGAAAAGAATTGGAACAGAGAAGCACCACAGGCACACGGGCAACAGAATATGGGACAAAGGCTCCAAAAAGAAGAGAACAGAAGAGGACATTCCACAGAGAGAGGACATATAAACAAGGAAGACGGAAAAAAACATTTAAACTAACAAGGACCACCGTTACTCCCCAAACAAGTGGTCAAGCTGAAACTAGGGGAAACTGGACTCACACAGGCAAAGACGAAAATCAACAGGCAACACAAAAGGGTAACAAAGAAGAAGACAAGAAAAACCAGATATAAACAATGCATCATAACGGACCGACGATAAGTAAAAGCGGAGAACCCCCGTATATAGTAATCCCAAGAATAAACGGTAAAACCGAACCCTGTATGATAGACACAGGCGGAGCATACTCGCTAATAAGTAAAACAATAGTAGCAGACAACGAATTAGACACACGGATCACAGACCAATTAACCTTAAAAGGCATAACAGGACACACAATCCATCTATACGGTTCAACACAAATAGCCATAGCAACAACAGAAATGGGCTATAATATCTGCACTGAAGTAATTGCAGCCGAGGATGGTATAATGGGAGACACAGCAGTATTATTGGGAAGAGATTTTCTAGAAGAACAGGAGGCAACTTTTTCATACAGAGGAAAACCAACATTGGAAATATGGGGAAGAAAAATACCACTAATGAACCCAAGACAAACCAGAGACTTGCTGAATAATTGTAGACAAATACGGACAGAAGCATACGGAAAAGTAACGGCAACAAGGGAACAAGAAAACCCTAGGGAAAAAGAAACGTCGCAGAAATGGCTAAAAATAGTGGAATCAATGTACAGACAAGAAACAACCAACCCTGGAATAGATACAAACAGTTCGGTAGGAAAAATAAAGGAAACTACAGGCAGGGATATAACAAGAGGAAGAGAAACTACATACACAAACCAAAAACACATAATCAACGGAAAAGGGCGCACATACACAGAACATAAGAAGGAAAACGAAAGAAATTAAACAACCGAAGATATCAGGAATAGCAGAGAAGAAACAGAATGCACAAGAACCAGCACAGATATATACACAGAGGATAGTTTGACCATACCAGCACTAACGGAGGTTCACACAATCGGGATCCTAAAACATGAAATAAAAGGAAATACAGTCGTGTGCGAAACCCAAGAATACGGACAACACACAATCAGATTGGCAAACAGCATATCGAAAAACCAAAGACAGATTCCAGTAAGAATAATCAATACATCGGCGCAGGAAATAAATCTCACGAAGGGCACTAAGATAGAAATAGCTTACGAATGCTCAGAAGAAAAACCAACAAACAATAGTATACAGGGCACAATCAGAAAATTCGACACTAAAACAGACGTCTGGATTCGAAATAACTTCGAATTAAACCACATGGACACACAAAGCAGAGAAGGACTAGTCAAGCTAATACAAAAGTACCACCATCTATTTACGGATGACGACGAAACTCTGACGAGCACCACTAAAGTCAAACACCACATAACTCTGTAACCAGGCTCTCAACCAATATGCAAGGCTCCATATAGGATACCTTACCATCAACGAGAGACACTGCAAAAAGAAATAGATAGGCTACTAGCATCCAAGGTAATCAGAACATCCTCCAGCCCATGGTCAGCACCAGTAGTCTTAGTAGTAAAGCAGAACCCGGAAGGAGAAGAAAAAGTAAGAATGTGTATAGATTATAGAGCTCTGAACGCGGTAACCAAGAAAGAATACTACCCACTACCTAACGTATCAGACCTACTTCAAGGATACAAAGCGGGAGGCGAAACGTTATTTTCGGTAATCGACGTAGCGGAAGCATACCACCAAGTAGACATGAAAGAAGAAGATATCCCGTTAACAGGATTCAGCACATGCCAAGGACACTACGAATACACCAAAATGCCTTTCGGATTAGTAAACGCACCATCAACGTTCCAGAGATTCATGAATGCCACCTTAAGAGGATTGACAGGAATAAAATGTATGGTATATCTAGATGATATCATCATATTTAATTACACGGGAAGCAGGGATCATTTAGAGAAAGTAGAGGAAGTGTTCGAAAGACTTTCAGAAGCCAACATTAAACTAAAACCAAAAAAATGTAAATTCATGCTAGAAAAAGTAAAATATCTGGGACACATTATCTCACAAGAGGGAATAGCTCCAGACCCACAAAAGCTGGAGGCGGTGCACAAATGCCCCCTACCAAAGAATGTCAAAGGAGTAAGAGGATTTCTAGGTTTGATAAACTGGTACAGGCGTTTCATACCAAATATAACAGAAATAGCAGCACCACTAGTAAACCTAACAAAAAAGGATACACCGTTCAAAGTCTCGAAAGACGTAATAACAGCAATGAACCAATTAAAAGCATCACTAACCTCAGATAAAGTACTAATATTCCCCGATTTCACCAAACCCTTCCTGCTATCAACCGACGCGTCAAACATAGGCGTAGGAGCAATATTGAGTCAAATAAGGGATGGCAGAGGAAGACCAATAGCATATGCGAGCAGAACACTGAACAAAGCAGAAACCAACTACTCAACTACAGAAAAAGAATAACTAGGCGTTATTTTTGGAATCAAAACTTTCAGATGCTATATTTACGGAACAAAGTTCACCATAATAACAGACCACAGAGCACTAAAATGGGTACTGACACTAAAAGACCCAAACTCTAGGCTAACACGATGGGCCTTAACACTGGCAGAATACGACTTCGAAGTAATACACAGAATGGGAAGAAGACACGGAAACGCGGATGCACTGAGCAGAATGTACGACAAAACATGCAACTACATAGAAACCACATACGAAGACTACTTACAATATATTGCAGAAAACGACCTACCAGGAAAGGACACAATAAACTGTAAAGATGAAATCTAGACTACATCCAAGAAGAAGAATCAGTAGCCCTCCTAATGGCAAAAAACAGACCTAATCAGGAATCACTAATTAAGAAGATAGAAAACATATACACTCTACCGGATATCTCACAAGAACAAATAGAATCGGTCAAAGAATGGGACACATTAGACACGAAATTCTACGTAGCATTAAATAGGACATCAGTCAAAGAGGAAACATCATATGAAATAATGTGGAATATTATCCAAAAAACAATGTGAAGAAAACGCAGAAAAAGGCATAACCTTCATAACCAGTCAAGAACAAATTCCAGGACTAAGCTGGGACGAAATCACAAAGATGATACAATTCACATTCTACGGGTCAACCACCAAAGTAAGCATACTGAAACCGATACCAACAAAAAACACAGGAAAAATCCAAATAATCAAGGAAGAAGAAGAATGGGAACCACTTTGGGACAAATAATTACTGAAGAAAGAACAAAAACGCGACGATTTCTGCAATAGCACAGTACAACAGTTAAGCAAGGAGGATGAAACAAAGCAAAAATATTACAACGACAAAGAAGGGCTCCTATACAGACAAGATCAGGAAAACAACAGGGACCAACTAGTTATACCCAGGGAATATATCACCAAAGTTATAGAAGACTTTCACGACTCACCCATATATTGTCACCAAGGACAAAAAACGTTATTAGCAATAAAAAGACGTTGCTTCTGGCCAACGATGAGAACGGACATAATAAATTACTGTAAACGCTGCGACGCATGCAACAGACGAAAGACCTCACCACACTTTAGAAAGGCACCACTACAAAGATTCACGAAACTCACAGAGCCGTGGGAAATATTGTCAATGGACATAGTAGGCCCCCTACCCACGTCAAACAAAGGAAACAAGTACCTGCTAACATTTCAAGATCATTTTACGAAATACTGCGAAGCAATTCCGATACCAGACCAGAAAGCAGATACAGTAGCAAGAGCTTTTGTAGAACAAATAATATGCAGGCACGGAACCCCCCAGAAACTGTTAACAGATAGAGGAACAAACTTCATGTTAGAACTAATGAGAGAGACATGCAAACTATTAAACATAAAAAGAATACACACAGCGAGCTACGCACCAACAACAAATGGTCAAATAGAAAGACTACACAGAGTAATAAAAGATATGCTAGCACATTACATAGCCCCAAATCAACGAGATTGGGATAGTTGGATACCATATGTACTAATGGCATATCGGGGAAGCATACATACATCAACAGGGTACAGCCCGTATTTCCTACTACATGGGAAAGATCAAGCACTACCATTCGACAATTTCATCAAGCCAAGAAGACTAAAATACAACTTAGACGATAACTACGTGTCAGAACTAGAGACGAGACTTAACCAAATATACACAAGGGTACTAGAGAACACAGAAAAGGCAAAAGACGAAAGGATAAACAGATACAATGAAAAAACCACCCTAAGAGAGTTTAAACCAGGAGACCTAGTTTACCTCCTAGACATAAGTAACACAACAGGATTATCAAAAAACTTCAAAACCGATGGATAGGACCATTCGAAATAAAAGACAAAGTAGGACCAGTTACCTACCAAATAGCGTCTAACAAAGGAAAAAAAATACAAGTTGTTCACATTAATAGATTAAAAACATACTACGGCAAACTGAACGACGATCAACACGAAATTTTAGAGACGACAACGACCCAGAATGAGGAGAACACAGCACACGAACAGGAAGAGCCACAAGAAGAAACCAGCAACGACATAAACACAGGGAAGTTAGCAGCATTACCATTATGGTCAACACAACCACACAGTGAAAAGACAGTACCCCGCACAAAACCACAAAGAGATAAACCGAGCGGAAGGCTCCCAGTCTCACTAAGACCCCCACCGGAAATTCGAAGATCAGCCAGGATAAGAAATCGAATTCCGAACGCACCCGGCTACATTAATATGACATGGGCACAGGCGTCAAAATTATACAGGAAAAAGACGAAACTAACCAAACGCTATCATACACCATACAAAATCAGGGGGAAATATCCCTTACACAGACAACTAACATAACCGCCAAAACACAGTTCATTCACACACACCGAGGTCACACTAAAGTCAAATTTTGCTTTAAGAGTGAATAAACCATATGATACAGTAATACATATAGATATACACAAGCACTCGAAAACAAATATATAATAGGTACACTAGATTTAAGACAAACACAGATTTATTCATTATTCATAATTCAAACAATAAACATGTTATTATTGTCGACTAAGACAAACAAACAAGGAAGAAATTCCATTACGTACGTTACTACTCATAACACACTGACAAATGCAAGGTCAATTCATGTAATCAATTTAAAAAATTTTGCACCATTGCAAGGTCAACTCAAGGTATGTTTAAAAAGATACAATTTCAATAGCTACAAGGTGAACACATAAGTTACAAAAGTCACCCACTTGAAATTTAAAAATAATATTTCACAAGGAGCTCAATTGACAGTCCTAAATGATTGTACAGTTCGGTCAATTGAGAAAACCAAACAGAAAACGCAAAGGTAGCGTTAACATGTGAAAAATAAATGTAGTATTTTTTTCAAAGAAAGAATTAATAATAATAAAAAACTGTAATAAATGAACATTATGCTTATAAATATGAAAACAATGAATGTTAACAAACGTAATTATTGATAGTTGTAGAGATCGGTAAGAGCACAACCATGGAACGACACACCGCTCTCCTGACCTGGGTAACATTCGTTATGTGCGGGCTTCAAACAGCAATGACGTTAATTGCCTACGATTGTTCGAACCACAATATAAACATCACAGTGATCTTCCTAAAAGACGTACAAAAGTGCCCGGAACCTGAGACGGCGTACGCGACTGAAAGCAGGTACATCCAAGTGATCCAACGCAACGAAATCAAACTACAAAAAGTATGGGCATGCCTAGCAGAAGTAACCAGAGTCATGTTTTACTGCGGGATGCATAGCCACACATCCCTAGTCAACGAAGGGCTGTCCACCTATATACATAAACTGGGATCCGAAGAATGCAGAGCCATGCATAGATACAAAACAATACAACTGTATCAACAGACAATCGACAATATAATGATGAACGGGTCTACAACAGCATCAATAAAAATAGGCGGGACTGTAGACAACACCGGAACTTGCAAGGGGTTCTCCTACCAAGAGAATGGAAGAAGTTGGAACGACGTGGTAATAATAGCCACAGTCAAAATAACAACAAGAGACTATCTAGCCAGAGAGACTCTCGACATAAACGAAATCCATCTAAAAGAAGGCATAACATGCAAATTTACAAATGGATATTGTTTCGGCACGACCACGGGCGAAGCAACCTGAACCAGTTACGAGCCATCCACATGTGAAGATCACCTAAGCCAGCTATACAAAGGCTTGGGAAACATAATCACAAACAAACAAACACAAGAGAAACTGATAGTCATAGAAGAAAAAGACAAAGTTTTCGCCTTAACACTACAGAAGAGAAACTTACTATGCGGTATCGAAGTTTGGCAAACAGAGCACCCCAGAATTGTCATTAACCTTGGAGACAACCAAAACCTTCAACTGACAATGCCAATTCTACCCCAAAACGTCGATCTCATGAACTACGTAAATAGCAAACTTTTGTATATAGAGCAAGCATATAAACGAGACATAAGCATGCTATATACAGACACAATACATAGAAGATGCATAATAAAGAGAGACGTACTAAAAAACAGACTAATAATGGCTCACACACTACCAAACGCATTTAGTCAATTAATGGAGAACGAACCTGGTCATATAGGTAGAGTGCTGGGCGCGGTACTTTACCTAATGAAGTGCACACCAACCACAGTTAACATAAGAAGAACCGAAAAAGGCTACAACGAGTTACCAATCGAAGTGAACAACGAAACGAAATTCATGGCCCCACTAACCAAAATAATCCAAAATCACGCAGAAGAAATAGACTGCAACAACATGATACCACCACTATACTACATAGAAGACCAATGGTTAGGCTTACACCCGCACCCCACAATAGCAAACGAGCCAAAGATACTCAAACCAGACGAAGACATGGACCTCCACTTTGATCCCATCCAACCATTGGGAGCAAAAGGTCTATACACACCAGAAGAAATTGACGCAGCGCAAAGAACCCTCACATTCGGAACCGAAAGAAAGGCGGTCGAAAACATAATCACCCGCAGAGCAGCCGGACTGAACGCCAACAGCCAAGGTTACTCAGTATCAGATATTTTCGATGCAAAGGAAATCAAAAACCTAGCCGAATCAACCCTAAAACACACTTGGAAATGGTTCACGGAAATAGGTTCAATAATAAGCGGTATAATTGGTATATACTGCACATACCGACTACTAAAATACATAGTAGACACGATACTAAACGCAATTCGCATCCAGCAGACTGTAGGATGTGTGATAGCGATGGTATGCAGCATATGGGATTCCCTTACGGCATGGGTAATACATTCCCACAGCAGAACCCAGAAACAAGACGAAGAGGCGATAGAAATGGAGCAGATACAGCATCAAGAGACGAGCCACCCCAGATCGCAACACTGGACGGAGAGAAATCACTCCAAGAACAATCTACTAAGCAGCAGTGTCGCGAGTGAAAATAATCGGGACCTAGGTCAGGGTCAAAACAGTTAAATCGAAACGCGAGTGAGGTCAAGTGCGCAATACGTAAAAGTAACCTATAAGCAATACAAAGTTCACGGTAATGTGCTCGAAACAATCAATGTTAATGTATTAGTTGAGGTATAAAAAAGGTGTTGGACCTGAAACGTCACAACACTTTTACAAGGGGGGAAGTGATGTAATAAACACGAGATATGACACAAATTCTAAAAACACCCTATATAGACAATTTCTTTTTTAATGCAAAATAATTATTAAATTGGCGACCTCAAATAAAAGAAATTACATAAACAAACGGTGTAAAGACAAGGTTAACAAAATATATCAGATTATGATTAGGTCAGGTTTTGTTTACCATAATAATAAACACGATATTGAAAATGGACCTTCACTGAAGGTGAACTCTAGAAATAAATATCGAAAAAATTGGGGAATCCAGGCAGTCAGTGAGAGAGAGAGAGGAAGTATCTCTCCCCTGGTGAGGCCAGTCTAAGTATTGACGGGCCCTCACCCTCAAGCAGTAATAGTGTGCAAATTTATGTGACTAGTGGGATTACAAAACGTAAGTTTTCAAAGTACAATTATTTTATATTGGATATTGAACGGTGATATTGTATTCTCCTTTAACTTAACCGGGTATCCCAAGACAGTTAAGGGACCCCATAGTAATTTTCAGTCATATCTAGTGTTTCTTATATATCAGCGCCCCTCATCTACTGGTAAGGCCAAATTGTAGAGGCATCTTATTTAGCTATATTCAGGGACCATTTTCCTGTATATGTATATATGTATATGTTTTGTTTTTCTTGACTATTTTAGAATTGCGTAGAGGTATTTACATTTTAGAGATTATAATTAATCCTATTTCAGAGATATTTACATTATACTAGAGATTATAATTAATCCTATTTCAGAGATATTTACATTATACTAGAGATTATAATTAATCCTATTTCAGAGATATTTACATTATACAAGAGATTATAATTAATCCTATTTCAGAGATATTTACATTATACCGGAGATTATATTTAATCATATTTTAGAGATTTTCCAATTTTACTTGAGATTATAATTAATCCTATTGTAGAGATTTTACATTATACTGGAAATTATATTTAATCCTATTTTAGAGATTTTCCAATTTTACTTGAGATTATAATTAATCCTATTGTAGAGATTCTACATTACACTGGAGATTATATTTAATCCTATTTTAGAGATTTTCCATTTTACTTGAGATTATAATTGATCCTATTGTAGAGATTTTACATTATACTGGAGATTATATTTAATCCTATTTTAGAGATTTTACATTTTACTAGAGATTATAGTTGATCCTAGGTTAAAGATTTTGATAATAGCGCGCAGACATTTATATTATATTAGGGGTCACAGACAGTCCTATCTTAATTTTTTTCTTTTCCGAATTTTTTACTTGATACAGTTTTTTTTCTTTGTAATATATGTTTGTATATATTTTAACCTTTCAATTTATCTCCATAACCTCAATCCTCACCACCCCCATACCCGTCAAATAGGACGAACCGGCTAAACCTGCACTACGAACTCGGGCTTGGCACACTGTATAAGTCCAAGGGGCCCCACGACGTCTTTGATCGCTCGAGCTTGGAACAACCCCTCCCTCGAGGTAATCCCGCAGGGAGAATTTCTGGTTCTACAATTTTTGTGCCGCAAGGCACTGGTGACAGCACGCTGCAACGAGCTTGGAAGGAGTGAAAAAAAATATAAGAAATAAACGAATTCACTACACCGTCTGACAGCGGTAACCGAACGCAAATTTAGTACATAGGAAATACCATTTATTATACTGGTGAGAACGGTTTCCAAATTTACCATTCATTACACTTGTAAATAGGTCAATTTATTACACAACGCTCTTTCAAATTTGAAAACAACAAATTAATTGAACTCATATGCATTTACTTAAACGCTTTTAATTCCCGTTATTTTAACGTAGTATTTTTAACAATATTTATACTATTTCGCGTGATATAAACAGTTATACAGTAATGTTTTTTAACACGTTGTATACACGACGCTTTCTTAAATTTGAAAACAACGACTTAATTGAACTCATATGCATTTAAATTAACGCTTTCTAATCCCGTTATATATATACACGTTGTTTTGGTAAAATATCAAAACTAGAAATTATCTTTTATTTTATTATGTTAATTACAAGAATTTTCAGTTTTTCATTGTATACTATTTTTGTGTGGATTTATCAAATAAAATAAATATAACGTGTGACAATCGCCCGTAATTCTCGCAACCCCACACCACAACGGACAACACGAGACGCTTGAAGAGTTGGTAGTAATCCTATTAACGTCGCCGTGGAGTTCCGGTTCCCGCTCATCGATGTCGCTGTACGAATAGACTAGCTCCTTTTAATCGTAAGCGTAGCTCATCAGTATAAGGGATCCATCGAGGATCGAAGACTGTAACAAGTAAAGAATACATAAATGCTTTATTTCTTGTATAATAAATATTATTTATAATTTAATTAATATGAATAAAGTATTATTTATCAAATAATACTTGTTTACAAACGTTAATTTACGATTCCAGTTTTTGTCACATATGCCTCCCCCTACTTTAAATATTAAATGTGGATATAACGTTACGAAAATGATGGTCTAAACCGATTAAATGTAACGCTCAAATCACGTTAAAAGTAAATGCTGAATATTATTATACAAAAACGTTTATAAACTGCATTATAAAAACGTTTCTATTACATTACAAAAACAATGGGTAAATCACATTGAAAAGGTAACGTTTAAGTGACGTTAGTAAGGTGGGTGCTAAATTTCGTTTCAAAAGACTGTCTATAAGTAGCATAAGAACGTTTATATCACGTTACAAACGCAATGGTTATATCACATCAAATAAGTAACGTCTAAATTACGTTAAAAGTATGTGCTAAATATCATTATACAAAAATGTTTATAGACTGCATTATAAAAACATTTATATTACGTTATAAATGTACTGGGTAAATCACATTGAAAAGATAACGTTCAAGTGACGTTAGTAAGATTTGTGCTAAATTTAGTTTCAGAAGATTGTTTTATAAAAGTTTATATTGCGTTCAAAAGCAACCGGTAAATCACATTAAAACGGTAACGTTTGAATGACGTTACGAAAATCACGTTGTATTTGACGTTGGAAAAATCGTTTTATGTTACGTAGAAACGAGCGACATTACTCCGGTAATATAACCAGTTGCCTAAAAACCATTTATAAACATTAGGTTACATGTTAAATATTTTACGTTTTTGAAACGTTTGTTTATTGGGTAGGTTAATATGAAATTAGAAAGTAAAAATCGCGAAAAAAGTTAAGAAGGTTGAAAAAAGATGAGAAAGTTAAGAGAGGTTACATACTCGTCAGGCATTACAAACAAGTATCCATAAAAAATCCAACATAATCCAACTTCAAATTATAAAAAACGTACATGTTAAAACTTTTAAGTTAAAAATCCAATCCTATAATGGGGTTACTTAGGAGTACATTCACATGATGTCAGGAACGAAGTCAACCAGTTGTCACTTACAATTACAACATCCTTTCATTATGATCATAAAATTATTTTTGAGGGCCTGCTCTTTCCTCTAATTTGATTCTAGTCTCCTAATAATATACTATTTTGGTTCAAAATTGACAAAACCCCTTGAATGTCATATAATAATTCAGATGGTGAACGACTTTTATCTATAACTGGTGTATTTCTTAACTCGGACAAAGCTGAATACCTATATTTTTAATCTAAATCTGTC